>CM057450.1:1538143466-1538768466 GCA_016271365.2 Neoceratodus forsteri
CTTCTGTGTCCTGTTGTCCAGTCAATGTTTTACCAGGCTACCACCCTGGGACCCACTCCCAGGCTGGTTAATTTGACTATTAATCTTGTGTGGGACTGTGTCAAATGCTTTGCTAAAGTCTGTGTAGGCCATGACCTACAGCCCCTCCCTGGTCTACTACTTTGGTCATCCAGTCAAAGAAATCTACTAGATTCATCTGACATGACCTTCCTGCTGTAAACCCATGCTGCCTTGGGTCCCAGCCCCACTGGCCTCTAGGCACTCAACTATTCTTTCCTTCAGAAGTGACTCCATCACTTTCCCTACCACAGAGGTCAAACTGACAGGTCTGTAGTTTCCTGCCTCTGTCTTGGTCCCACTTTTGTGAAGGGGAATCACATTGGTCTTCCTCCAGTCCTTGGGTACCACACCATCCTCCCATGATTTATTAAAAAGAGTAGTCAGTGGTTTCACTAGTTCCTCCCTTAATTCTTTTAGAATTCTGGGGTGAATTCCATCAGGCCCCATTGCTTTGTCCACCTTCAGTTTTAGGAGTTCTTGCAGAACCCTTTCTTCTGTGAAAGGGCTGGGATCGACCCCTCCATCAAGAGTGCTTCTGTTCATTGGATTAGGCACTTCCCCCTCCTCTTTTGTGAATACTGAGCCGAAATAGTCATTCAGTATCCCTGCTTTTTCACTGTCCCCCTCTGCCTACCCACCATTCATTCTATTCAGCTTCACTATCCCTCCCTTTGTCTTTCTACACTCTCTGATGTACCTATAAAAGGTTTTATCCTCCTTCTTAACTGAGTTGGCTATCTTTTCCTTAGTTTGGGCCTTTGCTATTCTGACTTCCATCCCTGCTTCCTTCTGCTTTAACTGGTACAACTCTCTGTCCTGCTCCTTCTGTGTTTCCTTATACTTCCTGAATGCTATCTTTTTCTTCCTGACTTTCCCAGCCACCTCTTTTGAGAACCATAGTGGCTTTTTATTTCATTTTGATTTGTTTATTTGCTTCACACAAAGGCTTGTTGCCTCTGTGATGGCAGTTTTGATGATTCCCCACTGTTGCTCCACCCCTCCTTCTAGTCTGTTTGCTAGTGCTTTTCTGAGGCACTCTCATCTTTTCCCAAAGTCAATGTCAAACATTGGTAGTTTCTCAAGACCAATATGTTTCTTTGCACATGGAGACCTGACCTGATCAGCAAATGGCTAATTACCACACAGCAGTTGGTGAAGAAAGTGATGTTTACTCCATTTCCTTTTCAACTTATGTGTTGTGTCCATTGAGTACATCTCACATGAGCGTGCATCTAGGAACAGGAATCAGAGATGTGGTTGGTTGGTACAGTATAATTAACTGATTGTATTCCACAGTATATTTAACATCAGCACACACTTGATTGTCTACAAGATTTACTATATGCAGACCAGAAAGAGATCTCACTCATGACAAAGTAAGATATGACATGCCATCCTTGAAAATTCCATTTCCTATGTCAACAATGGCACTATCAAGGCTAAGTCCTTATGATTTGTGAAAGGACACAGCATAAGCAAGACACAGTTGAAACTGATTACATGTGACATAAATGTCCTTCAAAATTTGAAATTGCCAGTGGTTCTGTCTATTGGAAAAGCAGTATCACAATTGTCAAATTCTCACTATAAAAATTCAACAAATTTGCTCTGCTGATTGTACTGAAAGTCAAGAATGTGGCTCGTGGCTCCATTCACCAATCCACGACCAACATCAAGATTTCTTCAGAGCATAACATGTGCATTCTTCCATAGCATTAACACAGCTTCCAAACCAGCTGTGCATGACACATCACTCATGAGCTCTTTCAGTCGTTCAATTATGTTTTTGCCATTGTATGTGTTAGACTAACACCATCAATGGCATCTAGTGATGTAAGAGTGACAATTGGTTGCTCTTCTCTTTGTAACATGTTCTGGTTGAACTCAGTACACTATTTCAGTCTTGGCAATAAACAGACAATGCATTGACCACTACTCTGTACTTCTGCAAACAGGTTACATGCATCCTGAATAGATGTTTGTCTTGTACTGATAACACATTGCCTTAGCATTTGTAGATGACAGGCTGATAAACTACCAATTCAAGCTTCATCAGGTAATGCCTTATAAGACATATCACCTCTGTCTCATATTCTGGAACAGCTCCAGCATAAGAACTCCCGAAGTTACTCCATCTATACATCCTGTTGTTTTCCTGGCTTCTTCCACTGAAGAGCAGAGAAAACATGTTGGTCATTGACAGGAGCCAGCTGGAGAAGATCTCCAAAGATAATTTTTGCCACCAAACTGAACATCATCATCACTTTCCACAATCTCCTGTAGGCATAGGTGAATGTATGTATGGAGAACATTGGATATCATACGATCTCGTCTATGATCAGTAACTCCATCTTGTCAAACACTGATCTCAGTTCTGTAGCAACTTCAAAGACAACTTTCTGTACTCTCCAGTTTTACGCATGTTCAGCTGGTAGTGTGAACTGTCTATCGAGAGTGACACCACCTATGTTGTATGCTCGCTAGACCCATTGGAGCAGATACATAACAGATGTTGTGTATCAGTGAGAACATGTACACCTGTGCTTATTGCCTCAATCAAAAGCATTTCCCAGTGCCAGCAGCACCACTGACAAACATCCTAACCCTTCATGTTCCCACAGGAACACTCTTCTTATTGTATTTATGCCATGTTCAACAGTGTGCATCACTGTCACATACACAACTTGTTGATGGCTATTCAATTCATCAACAATGTTCACACATTTCTCTGTAGAGCATACTTTGTTGCATGGCACTTTCTACTCTGACATTAACACAGCTGGTCATTTGCAAGCAGCGGAGCACCAGTGTTCCTTCATCCTCAGGATCAACCATATCCTGTGAGTTACCTGAGTATCATATTCCAATTGCTGCCTTGATTTCTCTGGCTGATCTTTCTCAAGCTCTAGTCTTTGTATATATCTGCTTGACAGTTCACTTTTAAAGGAATCATAGGTCAAGTTGAATTGTTCTTCATAACTGTTAGATTTACTTTTCAAAGCACTTTCTTCTCTCCAAGGCATAAACAGAAGAAGAAGAACAAAATAGTAATGTTCTTACTTTCTGTCAAACTCAGCGTCAGTTTACAAGGTCAATCAAGTTTGTGCCACTTGACCAGAGACCCATCCAGACCTGACACCTTGTATCTGTTTTTCTCAGGGTCAGAACAAACACCCCATTTATAGTCATATCATTGAGCAACTTCAAACAAACATAGATCATCCACTGCACTATGGCTCTGTGGACAGTAGTTATCAATCAAGTTGCTCTTCAGAATGTTTGTAGATGTTGACCTCTTGGCAGCAAGGTCTTCAATCTCATCATGGCTTTTTAGCACACAATGTCTCTTCTCTCCTCTGTAGTTAACATTCAAATAGTGAATGGACTCAGACTTCCCATGCAGACACTTACATGTAAGGAGGTCACTTGTTTTGTATACTTCACACTCATGGTGTGAAAGAATTCTCAATCAAGTGACCACAGTCTAGAAGAGATGGACTGATTGTAATTGGACAAGTCTTCCCACAGTTCTTGCAAAGCATGTCTGCTCATGGCTTAGTGATATACAGTATGAAGTGACATATCTCACCAAGCCATTGAATTGTCGGCAACATACTGAAAATAATGTTGGCCTGCCACATCAACAACAGAGAAGGGCTGTAGTCATTGATGTAGACTTCAGACTCTTCAGGCTGTTCATACACCGTTTAGTGACTTGGCCTTCATATGATGTTACATAGCAGAGAAGACATCATTCAGAAATACAGACATGCAGACTTGTCTTGGAAACCCAAAATGTTACCTTGTGAATCAGTTCTCTGTGTTTTTCAGTTTTCTGCAACAGTATTTGCTACACATTGTTGCTGAAATTTCTGTACCAACTTCCAAAGTGTTGCACTATCAGACTTATCTGGAATCTGGCATGTCATATATCTCATGATAAAGTTTAGAATGTCAGCTGTATCACTGTCACCAATCCGTGGAGCATCTTTGGTCCACAGTAACATGTGTATATTTGGTGTTCCACGAGCTTGGTACTCTATCCTCCAAAGTAGTGTTCAACAGAGTCCAAGAGGTGGATAAGTTTTGGACAGTATGAATCTTAAGAGTGCCTGGAATAGGTGCTGAAAGTATTGTGATACTGACACTGGATCCAGAGAACACATATCACCAAGAGTCATGCTCTGTATGCCATCAACATCAGAGTTTGCCCATCTGAGAAGGTCAACCAAGTCATCCCAGTAGTATTCTGCACAGCTTAGTGTGATGAACCATATTGCTGGACCAAACTCTTTCAACATGTACATCACCTCAGGTGCCATGTACCAATATTCTTTAGTACCACGCATACTGACAGAATTGAAGAAAGACTGAGCTTGCAATGCTTCATCTTTCTTCTCCAATTTCTGTATCTGCTGTGCAGCTATCATATTTGTGAATTCTGTGCCAAGTCCCAACATGTGTGTGATGTTTTGCAGACAGAATGCTAAGTTCACTCTCCATAGAAGATGGAACAGGTATGATATGTTTCTGTGAAATTTCCCATCTGAATGCAGAAGACTTGAACTTCTGTACTGAGCTCAGGAACCGAACTTCATGATTGTCCAGGCACCCACCTGTACTATGTGGAAATGGATCTGGGAAACAACGTGCCTCAAGAGTACTCTCACAGATGGTGACAGGATTGCCTCTCTACTTATTTCATTAGGTACAATTCACATGTCGGACGGTGATTGGCGGGTAGTGGGTGCCACTAGACACTAGGGAATATATAAATTAATAATTGGAATGGTGATCCGAGGGTGAGCGGGTGCCACTGACACCAGGGAAGATATTATTTATGGAGATAGTGTGTGGTGGGGCTCACACCACCAACCACCAGAGAAATGGTGGGGTGGCTTACAACTCACACTGTGACTGGCAGCATGAGTTCAATTGTGACTACAGAAATCAAGAAAATCTGCTGTTCTCATACAGAGAATGCCGGGGAGGTTCCTTTCACTAAGCTGGGCATCTGGGATTTGGGATACCCAGAAAAATTATTTCTGGCCCAAACATCCTAATCTAGCTAAACAGGGCCCATTTAGCTAGGTTTTGGTGTTTGATTTTTAAAATGAGAACATTTTTATGTATTTTCAATGTGTTTTAGTTGGTTAGAAAAAAAATAACAAGATGGCAGCTCATAAAAAAGGAATTTCTCTGGCAAAAAAGGGTTGGTCTCTCACAAAAAAGAGTACTTTTTTGTGAGGCCAAATCCTTTGTCGAACTTCTAACCTCTATCCTGAAAGGATCTTCCCATTGAAAACAATGGGAATTTAAAAACTGAATAACTTTACAGTAGATTAATATTTTGTCTAAAAAACAAATACATGGCAGTTCTGTTACACAAGCTGTTTCGACCATAAAAAGTTATACCAGAATGCCATGCCACCTGGGTGTAAGATGATGAAGAAAAAATTGCAAAAAGTGGTGACTTTAATGGTTTTTACACTATACAGATCTCAGAATCTGCACATCTGCCATTGAGGCACAGGTAAGGAAGCATAGGAAAACCAGGAGCAGTTGTAAAATTCACAAGTGGTTTATTTTTAACAGTAAAATAAAAAAAAATAAAATTGTTCAGTATAACTGTTTACAAAGGCAATATAAACAGAGAAAGTCCTTCTGGGTTTCTTCTCAATTTGTTGTTGTTGTTGTTGTTGTTTATTCACTTAACGGGTAAGCACACTGGAAACAAGTTCCTTTTACAGGTGCGACCCACATATATTGCATACAGACAATACATAATCAAACATACATATACAATGCAGCAAATGGCAGACAAAAATGTCTTTGTTACGTATAAAATTCATAAAAAAAAATTCACAAAAAACAGTTACAATTAAATTGAGATTCGAAATACATCCTTAATGCATCGGCAAACTTTTTGACAGAACACAACCACCTAATATCTTGAGGAATTTCATTCCAAATAAATGGAGCAATATAAGCAAAGAATCTTTGTTCACTTTTAGATTTCATAAAAGGAATCTCGAGAAACCTACTGTCTGACCTATGTCTAGAATAATGACCATCAATATATGGTCTAAAAAACTTTGAAATACCATGTGGAATTCCAGAGTCCATAACTTTATATATGAACTTGCACCACAGTATTGGAAATTTAATGAAACCGTAACCAGCCCATTTCTTTCAAAATCACACAATGATGAGATGACTTAGAACAATTTAAAGCAAACTTAGCTATCAAGTGAAGTAAAGTGGATTTCTTTGAAATCACTGTCACAGAAGCAGTGTCAGTAATCATAGCTGCATAGTTCACAATAGAAGCAAGGCAATTTGAAATAACCAGCCTAGACTCAGGAATAAGAAATGAACGGATTCTGTACAAAGAACCTAATCTACAATGTATTCTTGAGGTAACCCTCAAAAAATGAGATTCATAACTTAGATGAGAATCTAGTAATACCCCAAGATATTGAAATGTGTCAACATAGTCAAACAGTAATCCATCAAGAGATTTAACTTCCAAAGTACCAACCTCAGATCTCAGTCTAGGTGGGGTACCAAAAACCATCACCTTTGTCTTAGATTTGTTTAAGAGTAATTTACAGGCCATAAGTGAAGACTGAAAATTGCACATTTCCTCTGTTAAAGAAACACCTAGATCTCAACTGACAAACCCTGCATGATAAATTACTGCATCGTCAGCATAAAGTGTTAGAGAAGCATTATTAATCACACTTACTAGTTGATCAAAAAACAAAGAAAACAAAAGTGGCCCCAAAATAGAACCTTGTGGAACCCCACACTTAACCATTACAGAGTCTGATACAGCACCCCTATATTTAACCCTTTGAAACCTATTTGTTAAATAATCCCTTGTCCAGTCCAAGAAAGACTCACCAACTCCCAATGACTCAAGTCTAGAAATCAACAATTGGTGATCAACTGAGTCGAATGCCTTGGTCAGAAGTCCACGAACACGGCACCAGTCAGACACCTTCTTATCCATGCCATTAAGTACCGCGTTCGTGAACCTCGACCAAGGCAGTCTCAGTACTCCTTCCCTTTCTAAAACCATGTTGGTTCTGAGACAATAATCCAAAGCGATCCACATACCCAATCAACTGATTATAAACTATTCTTTCCTGAACTTTAGCTAAAGCAGACAAGATAGAAATAGGTCTGTAGTTACAAAACTCATGTTGTGAACCAGATTTAAATATAGGAGTGACCAAAGTATGTTTCCATATATTAGGTATAGTACCTGTAACAAAAGACAAATTGAAAATAATACTAACTGGAAGTGCAATAACTGAGGCAGCATCCACCAATAAACTAAGACATAAGCCATCAGAACCAGCTGAGCTGTCCCTCTTAATACAATGCAACAACTTCTCTACCTCCTCTGGAGTAGTAGTCCTTAATACAGTTTAGGATTAACTGTAAAATCTTCAGTCAATCCCAAGTAGTTCACCTTGGACTGGTCACTAAAGGAAGCAGGCAATGCAGTAAATTTCAAATTAAACTCGTTATATCTTCAATGGACAAGACAACAAGTCACCGTTCAACCTCATTGAACCTGGTTGACAAACATTAGGTCTTATAAAATTGTTAATTGTTTTCCAAAAGTAGTAGCGTTAGATAACCCTTCACATTGTTTATGACTGAATATCATCTGTTTTGCCTTCCTTATCTTAGCCTTTACATTGGTTCCTTAAAGTCCTATACGCATGATAACCAGAAGCAGAATGGTTCATTTTATATGTTTTCCAGGCCTTGTCTCGTTGTCTCATGAGTTTAATCAAAGGAGTGTTAACCACCCATAAGTTTTCCTCGGACCTCTTCTTTTAACAAGGGAGCTAACTGGTCCAAAACATGTAAACTCAGTAATGAAAAATTTCCAAACTCAGTCTGTCTCAGTCTCTGTCTCTCTCTTCAAAAGATTGCAGCTCTGTTTTTATAAGACTTTGCAACCTCGCTCATTAAGAAAACAGTATGCTTCTCACACAGTGTTCTTGTAAGTTTCAGCAAATGCAGCAAAACTACATTGTGACCCAGAACTGACCTATTGCATACAGCTTCTCAGAGAGTTTGCAGAGTTCCAAACAGCTTTTTGCAACCATTTCAACAGCATAACTATATAAATTTCAACGGTAAAACTATATACATTTCTAAACAAAGGGATCCCAGTGTCAGTTACATTTCCACATAATGATTCACATATATTTTTATACCAGCAGATATGCAAGGGGGAAGAATAGACAGAACACCAAGAGAAGGTAGAGAAATAGTGAGAGGCAGAATTGCAAGACCATTGGGGTGATCAAGTCCTAGTTCTCATGAGACAATTTGGTTGTGAAACCAGACAAACAGAAAAGGAGAGAATAGAACAGATCCCTGCATTTAAACTCTTTCTGCTTAACAAATGGGATAGGGCCATACTCAGCCCTGTCACAACATCAAACCAGAATGAAGCTTGCCAAGTCAAGAGATCTATCCCACAGGACAGCACATGCTGACTTTTGTGCAAATCCATTGATCAGTTGCAAATTTATTAAATTGCAGAATTTGAGGTTTAACATTAAACATGCTACTCAACTCTAACTATGGTGGCATTCATTGCAAAAATCTTCATTAATGCATCAGTTAGGGTTCTTATTAAAACCACAAAAGTAGGGAAATGTGATGTTAGGGTTTACAAATCTAATACCTCACCTCCCACCCTGCAGACACTGACAGGCATCAGGGTTGTGCCTTGAGGTCATCAGCCCTAATGCTCACCCCATTCCATAAGTAAATACGCTGAGATAGGCACAGTTTAGGAGAATGGAGTTTCCTATACCCTACACTATATGCTGTCAGGAGGGGTGTACACCTGTTTTTTGTGAATTGTGGGTAGCGTACAGTCAGGTATTCAAACTCAGATAACATTTTCAAAAGTGCATTTTCTAACACTTCATCAATCTCTGTTTTAAAGTTTATAGTAGAATCAAATGTCAATTGTTCATAAAAAATAGTGTTCTTTGATGTCTGTCACATTCTGCCACATATTTACTGGTGTCCAGTACAACCATGGCTCCTCCTTTATCTACCCTTTTATTGTTATTCCTTTCTCATTCTGTAATTGTGCAATGCTTCCTTTCTTCTTTTCTAAGGTTGTCATAAGTTCTTTCATTTTGTTGAAATATTCTCCTGAATTTGTTTTCACACACTTGTTTGAAAATTGCAATGCTTGCATTATAGGGTGGATTAAAGGTGGGGGGGGTTAAATCCACTTAGATGAAGGTCTTGTCTTCTAATCCCATTTTCTCTTGTGGGTCAGGTATTTCTGCAAATAGTCTATATGGTTGCCTTCTAGCTGCCAGTCTTGTATAGATATCCTTTGGGATCTTGATGTTCTATGCTGTCCCCATTATTACCTCCTACACTAGAATGTTTATCCCAGAATGCTTTTAAATTCAGAGTTCTCATGAATCTATTTAAGTCTATGAATAATTCAAACTGTAAAATATTGCAATTAGGTGTGTAGGAAAGTTCTTTTGTAGTAGTTTTATTTCTGCTTCACTTAAACTTTTGTTTGACAGGTTAACTGCATTCACTTCTATTTTGATTACTTGTTCACGTTCCCAGGTTTCCTGAGTTCTCCATTGCATTTTCTTTCCTACCACCCTTCTAGTCTTCTTGGGAGCTGTTGTTGAGTTTGAGTTTGCTGTTGTTGAAAACTCACTGCTCTCGTGATTACATGTGGGTCCCTGTCCATCTCCTCCTCCTCCTGGTCCTCCTCTAAAAATGTTCTTGGGCATCACTGTCTGACCCACTGGTGGATGTATATCCAGAGGGGACGCTCCTCTATTTTTCAGTAAGTTAAACAAGCATTAGTCAATGATGAATGCTGTCACGCTGGCATTGGCACTGGCAGTGGCAGAGCTAGAGGTGCATAATAGAAATGGTAGTGAAGTACTGAAGTGGTACCAACCCCACCCCCACCCTGTAGAGAGTGACAGGCAGTGGGGTGTGCCTTTGGCTCATCAGGTATATTTGCAAAAAAACATTTCAGGCAGGATATGTAAAATGACAGCTGTACTATTCATAAGGAGGTGTGGAAAAATGCCAATTTTGAACATGTGGAGTGAAAATATTACAAAGGCAGGAAGTCACAAGCGTGCTTGCAAACTGAGCAACGTGTGGTCATAAAACACTAACTGTATGGACTGTCAGCCCCAAATTTGCAACATAGGCATTTTAGGAACTCTGCTAATGAACAGTGTCACTGTCATTTCCATAATGTGTCTCAAACATGGACGTTCTACAGCATCGTAGGCTTCTGAGCCGGAACTGCGAAACACATTTTGATAAGGATTTGAAAATGACAGCTATACTGTTCATAAGGAGGTGCAGAACAATGGCAATGTTGAAAATCTGGAGTGAAAATATTATAAATTTGCGAACTTATGAGTGAGCATGCAAACTGCGCAACGCATGCTCGTAACACAGTCATGTTATGGAGTATCTTCACCAAATGTTCAGCATAGTCATAGTAGGACCTCTGCTCATGGACAGTGTAACTGCCATTTTCATAATTTGCCCCAAGCACTGATTTCCCACAGCTACCATGGTATTGTGCTCGGAAGTGTGGAAACACATTCTGGCCAGGATGTGAAAAACGACAGCTGTACTGTTCACAAGGAGGTGTAGAAAAATGACAATGTTGAAAATCTAGCATTAAAATATTGCAAATTCATGAAGTTATGAGTATGCGTAGCAACTGCGCAATGCACACTCGTAAAACAGCCATTTTTTGGATTTTTTCCACCAAATTTGCAACATAGGCTTTTTGACAGCCCACCTCATGAACACTGCTGCTGTTCTTGTGTTAATTGGTCCCAAAAGGTGATTCTGCACAGTGACTGCGAAATCACCTTTCAGGACTGATTAACATCATAACTGTAACAGAATTCATGAGGAGGGGTCCAAAACCCCATGTGGAAAATTGTAGTGCAAAAATTCCAAAAAATGCCAGAGATATGCATCAAAGTTGAAAAAAACCCTATTTATTCCATTATACAGTTACCGGCATATCCTCAGTTCGTGGTCGGCTTTGAAGAGTGCAGACATGTTCCTGGTCCACTGAAGATCGACACACAAGACTCCGAAGGTAAGTATGGGGTGAGGGGGGTGTGGGGAGGCAGAGTACGCAGTGGGTGGGTGCAGGTGGTGGGTAGGGAGACTATGATGGACCGATTATGTTACAAGAGGGAAAAAAACTAACATCGCGGAACTGTTTTTTTTTTCCAGGGGACTTGGCATGCAGGGGTGGGCTACCAGCATGCCACCTTACTGTTTGTGGGGGGTTGCTGCTGCCGATTGAGGATTGTGCACCCTTGTTGGCACACAACAAAAAGGGGGGTTAGTTTATACCGACAGGGATTGGGCACCCCCATCGGCACACAAGGAAAGTGGATGGAGACAAGAGCCGAGGGGGATTGGGCACCCACCTCGGCATATAAGAAATGGGGGGGAACTGCTTTATGCTGACAAGGAGTGGGCTCTCCCATCAGCAAATCTGTGTGACCAGAGTAAGCCGGCAGGGGGATTGGGCACCCCGGAAGTCGGCAGTTGTGAGGCCGCCTGCCATGCTGATAATGTGGCAAGCATGTTGGAAGGGTTCGCTGCATCTGACAAGCTTTGCTCGGATTGCAGCGGACATTTCCTTAGATGTGCTCACCACATTAGAATGCATGGTGTGGCACCAGCATGCAGGTTGATTGGGAATGAGGGATGCACCTACTGATGTTTGCCCTGCATTTGCCCAACAGTGACCGCACTCCAAATTCCACTGCTGCAGATGTTGGCTGAGCAAGCACACCAACATAAAATGACAACTTTGCTTCTATAGCCCTAATGTTTAATATACTTATTTGTAGCCCATGTTTCAAAACAATGTCACATCTTCAGTCTTGTCAGTATCCAAAAAGTAAACCAAAAATAAATTGCTGTTAACAGTGATTTTGAACAGATCAAACTTCCCAAAGAGGGACAGCTTGTTGTTTTCATCTGATTTTTCTAATTCCCTCAATTTAAACAAGCATTTGTCAATGCTGAATTTTGTCTTGCTGGTATTGGCATAGGTAGTGTAGGAATTAGGGAGATGCATAATAGGAATGGCAGTGAAGTATTGCGCTAACACCAACCCCCACCACCCCCTGCAGAGACTGAAAGGCATTGGGGTGTGTCTTTGGGTCATCAGCTATAATGCTTAAGCCATTCCACCTCACCCTGCAGACAGCAACAGGTGTCATGGTGTGCCTTGGGGTCTTCAGCCCTTACCCACACCCCATTCCATAAGGAAATAAGCTGAGATGGATGCAGTATAGGAGAATGGGATGAATGTTAAGGCCAAAGACCCCAAGGCACTCCTCAATTTCTGTCAATGGCTGCAGGGTGGGGGGTGGAATGCCATGAGCATTACGGCCAACGAACCAAGTCACACTCCTGACACCTGTCAGTCTCCACAGGGTGAGGTGTTACAGTTGAAACCATAACACCCCTGGTGTTGGTTGGTATTTTCACTCCAAATTTTGAATGTGAGCTTTTTGGGACCCCACCTCATGAGCAGTGGCAGTATAATTTCATTACTTAATCCCAAAAGGTGATTTCACACAGCGACTGCATGATTCGGTGCCACAGGTGTGAAAATACATTTTGGGCAGAATGTGAAAAATGACAGCTGTACTAGTCATGAGGAGGTGTGAATAAAGGACAATGTTGAAAATCTGGAGAGAAAATATAAAAAATTTCGCAAAGTTATGAGTGTGCATAGAAACTGCACAACACACACCCATAACGCAATCAATTGTTGACATTTTTTCACCAAATTTTCAACATGGGCATTTTGGGACCTCCACTCAGGAACAGTGGCACTGTGATTCTGTTAATCTCTCCCAAAAGTTGATTTCTCACAGTGACTGCACCATTCTGTGCAACAAGTGCAAAAACACATTTCAGGCAGGATGTGAACAATGACAGCTGTACTGTTCATAAGGAGGTATGAAAAAATGGCAATGTTGAACATCTGGAGTGAAAATATAAAAAAATTGGTGAAATTACGAGTTTGTGTAGAAACTGCACAATGCACACTCATAGTGCAGTAATTTTTGGGGAATGTTTTCACCAAATTTCCAACATGGGCATTTTGGGACCCCATCTCATGAACAGTGGCACTGTCATTTTATTAATCGGTCCCAAAAGGCGATCCTGTGCAGCGACCACGAAATCATCTTTCGGGACTGAGTAACAAAATAATAGTGACATGTTCATGAGGTGGGGTCCCAAGCACCCCATGTTGAAAACTTGGGGTCAAAATTCCTAAAAATTGCTGCGATATCAACATAAGTTGAAACTCCCATTGACAGCCATTATACACACTTACCTTTGATTCTTCAGTTTGCCGGTCTGCTATGAAGAGTGCAGATGTGTCCCACCCACAGAAGATCGCTGCTTTCCACCTCTGGAGGTAAGTATGGGGTAATGGAGGGTGCAGGGAGGTGGGTGTTCAATGGGAGGGTGGGGATGGGGAGGGGCAGTGGAGAGACTATAAGGGACTGTTTTCTTCTTTGTAGATTAAAAACTGCGGGGATGGTTTTCTTAATTTACAGGTGCAAAACCCAAACAAACAAAAAACTTTTTGGCACACTGGGATGCACTCCCAGTGTGCTGACTCAGGGATTGGGTACCTCGATGTTGGCTTTCCAGGGAGTGTGTGGTGGATGGCAGGAACCGCCAATGTGGAAAGGCACGCAGGGGATGATTTATTTATTGAAATATTTCACCAGGAAAGGCACATTGAACAAACAAGTTGCTCTCATAGAGCAAGAGCTGAGGACAGAGTGCTCAGCATGTGGCAGGAGTTGAAGAGGTTTGCGAGGAGGGGAGGTGCCACTGTAATGATGAAACTGTCTGTGATTGCAGCAGCAGATTCATTTCAACTCCTTGGCTCTCTTTGAAGCGGCTGTTATCACCAGCATGCTCACTGATTAGTGACTCAGAAATGCACCCACTAAGCTGTCCCCTTCATTCGCCACAACCCTGACACACTTTTGACATGTGCTACTAGGACAAGATGTTACTTGCACGTGCATGCAAGCCAACATAAAAAGAGGTATGAAAATATGGTCATTATTATTCATGAACTATGGCATGACTCTAGTCATCCAAGCTACACCCCTTATGCAGATATTTTTGAAGTGCTTACTGAGGATGCTCAGAATCAGCATTTTTACAAATTAATAACTTTTAAATTACTTATTATTTTTTCATCAAACAAGCAAAGAAAATCCTTCTGAGGCAAGCCCTTTGTACCCTGAAAATGCCAAAATTGACCCCTGAGGTACTCCACAGCAAAGAGCAATAGCATCTGAAATGTTTCTGCTCAATGCCACCTGCTGCACTCTGCCAGATAAGTAAGACTCAAACCATTGCATACCTGAGAGTCCTACATAGTGTCTCAGAACAGCAGTACTCCATGGTCTACCATGTTAAATGCCAAGAATAGATCCAGTAACACCAAGACAAAACAATGGTGACTGTCTCTAGCCTGGAGAAGGTAAATGAACACCTTGACAAGAGCAGTCTCTGTACTGTAATGAGGCCTGAACCCAAACTGAAAAGGTACAAGGATCTCAAAACATTTTTTATCTATTTATTTTTTGTTGACCGGGTAAGTGCACTAGACAAATCCTACTATTTTCAGGCACGAATTCGGGAGAGGGATACAGATGAATGCCAACTGACCTTGAACCAGATTAAGCTGTTGGTGGTATTTTTAGTGAATGAGGGAAATTTGGCCAGGACACCGGGGAAATTCCCCTACTCTTTCAATAAGTGCCATGGGATCTTTAACATCCACCTGAACTACCACCAATCCAGGCAGATGGGACCTCGGTTTAACGTCTCATCCGAAAGACGGCACCTCAGAAGTGCAGCATCCCTCTCATGCTGCACTACAGTGTCAGTATTGGGATATTAACCCAAGTGCCAGATGTGGGAACTGAACCCACAGCTCTCTGACCTCCCAGCCTCAGAGGTGAGTGTGCTACCTACTGAGCCACTGACACTATTTCAAAGGGTTCTGTAGCTGCATCAACACTACCTTCTTAATAACCTTCCCAAAGAATGCTAGGTTTGAGATATTCCTCTGATTCACTAGATCATCAGGGTCCAGGGATGGTTTCTTCAGAAAGGATTTTACCTCTGCTCCTTCAGTCTAGTTGAGAACATGCTCTCCCAAAGTGAACACTTGACAGTCTCAGCTAAAACTGGAGCCAGAGTCAACCAGAAACTTGAGTGAAAGCTGGTGGGCCCTGAATCTAAAATTCAGTATGTGGGACACAGCCCCAGGACCACTCAGAAACCCTCCACAACCATTACTGGATCAAATGCCACCCAAAGTGAAAGAATGCTCAAGTCCCTCACCTTCTGACCACTGCTGGCCTATGACAGGCTACCTGAACAGACTTTGGCCCAGATGGGGGAACACCTTGCTAAGAAAAAAGGAAAAATTGATTAAACTCATTGCACTTTTCTTTTTTTTCCATAGAGATTTTTCTGCTCCCCAGCAGAATGTTCGACTGTATCAACTCTATCCCATGAGCACAGGCTGTTATGATCTCACCAGGTCTGAGACCTGGCAGACCATTAGTGCTTTCCTAAGGAAGGCTTCCTGTAATCCAGCCTCTGTATTTTCCACTGGTTTTCCCTCCTGTGGCCTGTGGATGTGCAATGAATGTGATGTCCAAGCTGCACTTCTACAGAGATAGCCCCAGCATTCTGAATACAGAATCCCTTCCCTTGCATCGTGGCATCACATGTGCAGGTATCCAGCTACCATTGGGTGTCAGGCACACCGCATGCTACAATAATCCCCTTCTTTGAGGAAGGAGAGTTGTCCTAGGGATGCTCAATCCTTCCTCTCCCTGCCAGCCCCAAGCAACTCAAGTCTTTTCCCTACCCTGGGTCACTGGCGTGGCAGGAGGTAAGGTGCTGAGTGCCTCATTCCTTCACGCCACCAGGCTGGTTCATCATTGCACTTTTCTGCTGTATAAGCTCCTCACAAGTGAAGACAGAAAGGAATTAACAATCTGTCTACAGTGTTGAAGAGCTGAGCCAGAAAAGCTAGATGATTTTTACCTTCTGATATCACACATGGCAAGAACATTGTCTTTTCAGTGTGATAGCCCCATGATACTTCTGCAGTGAGCATGGAGCACCAATTTGTCCTCCTTAGAGCTTGTCCTCCTGACTAACATGAAAACCTCCACCCCTTGGTCTTCAACCACCTCAGATCAACATCAAACCAAAGAGATCTGGGGTGGGACATCAATGGGTGAACACGATTAGGCACCAGTGAGTTGAAGGCCGCTGCATGAGTTTTATTATACCGTTCCATGGCATTCTTTGCACCATTGGCACAAGCTGAGTCTATTGTCGAGATGTTCAGAACAGCCAGGAGATTATTTGCTTCCACATTTTTAAAAGGGCAATATCCGACCATCTCCACAGAGGGGGTTTCAAAATTGGGGGACTCACAATGAAATTGTATTGCTCTGTATTCCACTGCAGTAGGATTTTCACAATGTCCTATGCTGGTTCTACTCCAACCATCTCCTGGTCAACACTAAAAAAATGGTGCCTTGACCTTTGGTGCCAGCCAGAGATTGGCAGGCTTTCAAGACTTCCAGTCTTCTGCATGCTGGATGACTCCCACTTGATGCAGTGCAATCCTTCACGTAGCTGGGCATGAGCAAGACAACAAGTGCAACTTCAGCCCACGTTGATGCGATCCATGCAAAACTGCAGCCTATGTTGGGTGCCCAGTACCATAATAAAGCCTCTTTTCACTGCTAGTCTGCAGAGAGCTGGATACAAAAATGGTTCTCCTGTTTTTTATTATGCAGATGTGGTACTGCTCTTTTTACTTCCCTAGGCAGACTGGGCAACCTTGTGTAATGCCTTTGTTGCTTGCTTCATGACAAACTCCCTTTCACGTACCTCACTATTGCTCCCTCTGCTCCTCCTTTTCCATCATCACCCTTACATCTTGTTGCCAGTTACACTGTACCTCATTCATATTCAAATACTGGTTCAGTTCCCTTCCTCCTTCCTCTTATCATGCCACTGCCCGTTATCTGCTCCATGCTTTCCACTCCAGGGACCAGTGAACCTTCTCCATTCCATATCCCCATTCCTCTGCAGGGCAATTAACCTTCTGCTATTGTCCTACAACTCTCTTGAACCAGCTTCCTCATCCTTCTCCAACTTCACCACCTCAGACTCTTTCAGGCACCAGCTGAAACTCCTTCCAGCCTGACCTGCTTCTGTGTCTCCTTAGAGGGATTCCCTGTCATACACTGGCAAAAATGGATTCTGGTTCTTTCCCTATCCAAATGCCTAGTGCACTGCCTGCTTGTTTGGTTAACATTCCTGTAACAAAATTTGTGTTGTATCTTGCATGTGCACTTGGCTTGTTACAGACATGCATATTTTCACTTTCAACTGTTCCAAAATTACCTGTGATTCATTATACTTTGTACTTGTGACTGCACTTTACTTCTGTAATTTCAAATGCACTGTAATTTGTTTGTTGTTCTTCCGATTTCCCTTTCCATTGATCACACCTGCAAACAAGCCTCATCTCAGTGTACCTTTCCCAGTCACCAATTTTTAAATTAATGAATTAATCAGTGATGATCTGACCACCTGACTGGATTAACCTTGACATCTTGAATGTCAAGACTAAATGCAAAAATAAATTTAAGGTATGGCCTTTTGGTGGGTCTCAGTGGCAACTGCCTGCACTAGGCCCAGTGAATACATCAACTGGAGGAACTGTTGTCCAAACTGAGAGTCCTCATCATTGACCCAAGAGTTGAATTCACCCAGCACAAACAGGCTTTATGTGTCCACTACTAGGTTGTCCATGAAGCCCTCCAGTTCCAGCAGAAAATTACCTGAATGCCACAGTGGATGGTACATGAGGATGATTCTGCAACCTGTACCCAGACCCCCTTGCTGATGGGGGTGCCTGATCTCCAGGTCAGTATCATGATCCTCCTCAACTTTGATGGCACACTGGGAGCCCACCCCGATGTGCTCAACTATTTCTTTTTTTATTTTAACTTGTTGAAAAAGAAAACTGTGCTCTGTTGTCTTCGATGCAGAATCCTGCATTGAAATTTGCAAAAACGTTGTTGCAGGATCCTGTTTCGAAATATTGCTGATGGGGGTGCCCAATCCTCCTGTCGACATCATTATCTCCCCCCCCAACTTTGGTGGCACACTCAGAGCCCACCCAGTGTGCCCAATTATTGTTTTTTTATTTTAACCTGTGAAAAAAGAAAACCATCCCCATTGTCTTCGATGCAGAATCCAGCATCTAAATTTGTGAACATGTCAATGCAGGATCCTGTATTGAAGCATTGCCGATGGGGGTGCACAATCCCCCTGTTGGCATCATGATCTCCCCCAACTTTGGTTGCACAGTTTGAGCCCACCCCAATGTGCCTAATTATTTCTTCTCACCCCTACCACCACACCAACATCCCCCCACACTCCACACACCAACAGGTGTCAGGTGTGCCATTGGGTCATAAGGCCTAATTCTCACACCATTCCACATGTAAACAAACTTACACACTACAGTATAAGACAATGGGGTGAGATTTAGGCCTGATGACCCAATGGCACACTCTGATGCCTGTTGGTGGGGGATGTGGGTTGGGTCGTAGGGATAGGAACCCTGGGGGTGGGGTGTTAGGGTTGGAAACCATAATGCCTCATTTCCCTGCTTTTATCACTGTGGTATTCACCCTAACTGATGAATTAAGAAAGTTTTTGGCAAAGAATATATATTATACTGGTATGATACTGCCAGCATATTTAGGGTGAAAGGTAAATTCTATGTTAAATCCAAATATGTGAATGTTAATAAATTTGGAACCGATCAATGGGTTTGCATGAAATTTGGCATGCACAATAACTAGATCTCCTAACTTGCCAAATTCCATTGGAATCCATTGTGTGGTTTCTGAGATACAGAGTGTTGAAAAACAAGAAAAATCTTTGTTTTGACATTTCTTTGACCACCTGGATCTCAGAAACAGTTTTAGGTTGTGGTTTGAAATTTTCAGGGTAGAAAGTCCTTGCCTCACAGATGTGCTTTTGAAGGTTTGGTGAAAATAATATTAATCCATTCAAAATTTATTAAACTTTAAAGTGTCCCATTATAGCCTATGGGAAAGAAAATATATGATCTGAAAGTGAAAGCAGGTAAACAGCCCCAAAAAACAGTTTCTTTGCACTTCATAGCAAGAAAATGGTCAGGGGTTCGGGACTGAAATTTGCAGAGTGGCAAGCCTGTGCCCACAGATGTGCCCTTTGTTGGTTTGGTAAAGAAATGGACACTGGTTCCATAGTTACAGCAGTCTGAAGGGTTTCCGCACGAGCTTGCATTTTCTTCTCCGTTTCCTTAACTTTTCGCTTTTGGCATCAGTTTGTGCTTGCGTTTCTATTACCTTTTGCATTACCATTTACATTTGTGTTACCACGTTTTTGCATTGTAGTTACCATTACTATGTGACAAAACATCATGTGGTGGGAGTGTAGTCCGAAGGACCCATGGTCCCACCACCACATTCATTAACTATTTATACTCTGCATTCTCAGAAGAAGAAATCCATGGCAAAAACTCAATTTAATGCATCAGTTAGGGTCATTCCACAGCGACAAAAGTAAGAAAATTCAATGTTAAGGTTAAAAAAACCTTGCCCCCACCCCACCCCAACCTGCATCGGGGTGTGCATTAGTCATCAGTCCTAACTCTCACCCCATTCTCCTATACTTCACCACCTCAACTTCTTTATACATGGGATGGAGTAAGTTGGGATAATGATTGACACACACCCGATGCTGGTTGGGAAATTAAAGGCAAGGTGGTTTACAACCCTAATATCGAATTTCCTTACTTCTGTTGCTGTGGAAGAACCCTAACTGATGCATTAAACAAAGCTGAGTCCACCTAAAGGAGTACTATGGTCACCAGAGAGAAAAATGCATATTTCAAAGCGTTTTCAAGATACGGGCACCAAAAGGTACTCAGTGCTATCCTATGGGACATTTGGCAACTTTGGAGCACTGTAACTAGGGAACCATCATCAATTTTGTGACAAAACCACCAAAAGGCACATTTTTGAGGCCAGGGCTTGCAACGCTGCAAATTTCAACCAAAAAAGCCCTAACCATTATTTTGCTATGAAATGGCAAAGAAATTTTCTAATTTGGGGCTTTAATTCCATGAAATTTCACAACTTTCCAAAACTCCAATAGGTCAATATAGGGTACTTTCACGAAACTAAAAGTAGCATCGCAACATTACTGGTAATTTGTGAACTAAAGGTAGTGTTGCAACACTACTGGTACTTTCATGAAACTAAAGGTAGTGTTGCAACCCTACTGTTACTTTCCCAAAACTAAAGGTAGTGTTGCAACACTACTGTGGTACTTTTCTGGCCCACTTTTGAGATATGGGCACCAAAGGTGGCACAGATGCTGATATCTCAGTAATGTTTTCCATAGATGCCTTTGCTGGTTTACTGGAAACATTTAAACCAGTTCCATTGTAAATGTAGTGTAATGTAAGTGGTATGTGGTTGTGGTAGCATGGGCACTCCGGCCCTGAGCTCCCCTGATGCTGAAAATATTTGCGTAACGGTATGCAAATGTGGGAGCACAGGCTCTCTGGGCTCTGCACTGCCACTTACACATAAGTACTGGGACATAACACATGCCTACAGACATGAAAATTAACCCTTGGAACACAAATTTGCCAATATCTCAGTGACTGTAGCATCTATGAAAAAAATTCCATTCTGTGGTATTCATGACTTTGAAACCTTCACCCATGCTTTTGCTTATTCCACCTAAAGGTGGACTGAACTGTGAGTAGCAAAAAACCCGTATCTCAAACTGTTTTTGAGATACGAGCATTGAAAGGTGCAATGGGTGTTGCAATGTTATCCTATTGGGAATTTCGCAAGAAAATTACACAACGGAAGCTCATAACACAGTGAATTTTTTGAATTTTTGAGCCAAATTTTCAACATGGACTTTTTGGGACCTATACTTATGAACACTGGCACTGTGATTTCATTAATTCATCCTGAGAGTTGGTTTTGCACAGTGACCATGCCATTCTGCAGCTCAAGTGCAAAAACATGTTTCAGGCAGGATGTAAAAAATAACCGTTGTACTGTTCATAAGGAGGCCTGAAAAATGGCAATGTTGAAAATCTGGAGTGAAAATGCCAACAATTTGCAAAGTTACACACGTGTGTGGAAACATAAGAACATAAGAATTTGCCTGTAAAAGGGGACCTCTTGATCCATCTAGTCTTCCCAAAATATCTACCCGCCTCCTCTTAGACTATTTCCATTTTTGTGCATAGTGTTTATCCCATGCAAGTTTGAGTTCTCTTACATTTTTTGAGCCTACTACCTCTTGTGGTAGGCTATTCCAGGGGTCCACCACCCTCTTGGAAAAAAAGTACTTCCTGATGTTCCCCTAAATGTACCTCCTGTCAGTCTTAGATTGTGTCCTCTTGTATTACTCTCTGATTTCATCTGAAACAGGTTTTCCTTCTGCTGTGTGTTAATTTCCTTCATATACTTAAACATTTCGATCATGTCCCCCCTATCTCTTCTCTGTTCAAAGCAGCAGTGCAACGAAAAGGGGTTAAAATTTGACCCTACCCTTTTTCTCTTCCTAATTAATGCCAGATGCATTCCACTTTATTTTGGTGGTGAAGTTTTCAGTTTATATTATCATTTAAGCATTTTATGAAAGTTTTAAAATAATTATTTCTCAAGAAATAAAGATGGCCACCTCATTTTTGCATTGAAATAATACTGTGGACCTGAGGAGGGTAAGAACCCAGACAAAAATGAAAATGTACTGTATACAGCATAGAAAGCATCCAGAAACCCCAAATCAACAGTTCTGTCAATATTTTTCATAAACACAGCAGAAAAATAGCTTTTTGGAAAAACATTTTTCGTTGCACTGCTGCTTTAAGTGAGTATAGCTGTAAGTCAGCCAGTCTGGTTTCATATGGCTCCTGGTGCAAACCCTGTACCATCTTTGTAGCCCTTCTCTACACCACCTCCAGTCTGTTGATATCCTTCTTCAGGTGCAGCCTTCAAAACTGGATGCAATATTCCATATGCGGGCTGATCAGTGATCTGTAGAGTGGCATTATCACCTCTCTTTTTCTGCTAGTTATACCCCTTCCAATGAGTCTGAGGATGATGTTTGCTTTCTGCACTGCCCTTTCTTATTGCTTGCTCATCCTAAGGTCATCTGTAAAGATTATGGCAAGACACCTCTCCACCTGTGTTTCTTCAAGCTTGGTGTCCTAGTAGCATGTATTTCTTACTGGGATTCTTTACCCAGATGCATGACCTTGCATTTTTGGCATTGAACTTCAATTGCCAATTTTGACCATCCTTCCAGCCTCTTCAGATCCTTTTCCATTTTAAGACTCTCTTGGGTGTCCACCCTTTGCAGAGTTTTGAATCATCTGAAAACAGGCATACTTTCCCCTCCATCTCATCAGCGATGTCACTGATGAAAATGTTGAAGAGTTGGGCCTAATACTAACCCCTGTGGCACTCCACTGGTTACCTTGGCCTCCCTTACTGAGCTCCATTGACTAAAACCCTCTGTGTCCTATCCTTGAGCCAGTTTGCAATCCAGTTGACTGTCTTCCTACTAAATCCTTTATTCTCTAGCTTATTCATAAACCTTCTATGGGATATGGTGTCAAAGGCCTTGCTCAAGCCTAGGTACACCACATCCACTGCCCCTCCCTGATCCACTGTTCTGGTCACCCAGTTGAAGAATTATATCATGTTTGCTAGGCATGATTTTCCTGCTGTAAATCACTTATTGCTTGGGGTCAAGCTTTCTGGATTCTTTTAGATGATCCACTCTTCTATTTTCAGCAGGGTTTCCATAATTTTCCTACCGCTGAGGTCAGACTGACTGGGCGTGTACTTCCCAGGCTCTTCCTGCTGCCACTTTTATGTAAGGATACCACCAAAGCCTTTACCAGTCTAGTGGTATTGTGCCACTTTCCAGTGGTTATTAAAAAGGTCAGTGAGCGGTGTTGCAATTTTTCCCATAACTTTCCTAGGGTGGATTCCATTGGATCCATTGCTTTGTCTACTTTTTAGTTTGCTAAGCTCTTCAAGGACTCTTTCTCTTGAGAAGAGAAAGTCATCTGCTGTTCTACTGTTGCACACTCTTTCAAATTAGGGCCACTGCCTTGGTCATCAGTGGTGAAGACTGAGCAGAAGAATTTGTTTAGCACTTCTGCCTTGTCTTCATTCTTTTCAACTATCTGTCCTTCAGTCGATTTTAGCCTGATTATCCCACCTTACTCTTTTTCTTTTGCTTATGTACCTAAAAAATGTTTTGTCCCCTTTGTTACTTCCTGTGCTATTTTTCCTCTGTCTGGGCTTTGGTTATCCTAATAGCCTTTCTCGCTTCTCTTAGCATTGATATGTAATGCTGCCTGCCTGTTTCTTTCTTCGTCTGCTTATACTGTTTGAAGGCCCTTTTTTGTGTTTTACTTTTGTTGCTATTTCTTTGGAGAAGCACAGCCACTTTTTTCTTCTGTTTGACTTGCTGATGTGCTTTGTGCACTGTTCAATAACTTGAAGTAAAGCTGTCTTCAGGGCTTCCCAACTTCTCTCCACATTCCATGAGTTGTTGATTTCCAGCAAGTTTCTTAACTGGGTTTTCATGACGTTGAAGTCTGCCTTGCAGAAACCAAGTATTTTGAGCTTTGTGTGACTGCTTCCGCTATCCTTTCCAATGTTAACCAGATTGACCTGTGGTTGCCCAGTTCCCAGATTTCCCCTACGGTTATGCCTGAGATTCTAGTACTGTTTGTTAGCACCATGTCCAGGATAGTCTGATCTCTGGTGGGGACTGCACTGGCTAATTAAGTCCTGCCCCCTTTAGGGCAAGTAGGAACTCTTTGCTGCATTCAGACAATGCCATGAATGAGGACCAATTTACATCAGGTTGATTGAAATCCCCCACTAATAACAGGTTTCCCATGTCAGCCATCAAGAAGATGTTTTCCAGGAGCTCCTTATCTATGTCATAGTCTTGGGAGGGAGGGAGGTCTATATATGACTCCCACTTGGATGGGGGCTTTGTCCCCTGCTCCTAGGGTGCCCCATAGAGCTTCTAGTCTTCCCTGTTTTGCTTGGAATTCTATTGCTGAGATTCCTTCTCTTACATATAATGCCACCTCTCCCCCCTTTTTTCAAATATGGTCCTTCCTAAAAGTGTGTAATCTGGTATAGCAACATCCCAGGTATGGTATTCCATAAACTGGGTTTCCGTGACTCTACCCAGTTTAATTTGGCTTCTGTCATTAAAGCAGAGAGGTCAGAGATTTTATTTGACAGACTACATGCACTGACAAACATAGCCCTCCATCCCTGTTTCGATCAGTGTGGTGAGGTAGTAGAATCGGTATGCTATATATCAATATTGCTTCTCTTGTGCCTATTATACTTATCCTTTGTCTGTTATGTCTTGATAACTACTGGTTCTGAGATCACTAAAAGAGCCCTTTCCAAACTAGCTGTTGGTGGGGAGGGGCTCCTGACATCCTTCTTGCCTTGAGGTGTCCTTGCTGCTCCTCCCCACTCACTGATTTAAATGAAACAGCACAATGCATGCTCATAATGTGGTCATTTTTGGAAATTTTTTCACGATATTTTCAACATGGGCTTTTTGGACCTCCCTCATGAACAGTGGCACTGTGACTTTGTTAATCCATCTCTAAAGTTGATTTTGCACAGTGACTGCACCATTCTGTGCCACAGGTGTGAAAATACATTTGGGCAGGATGTGAAAATGACAGCTTTACTGTTCATAAGGAGGTGTGACAAAATGACAATGTGAAAATCTGGAGTACAAATATTAAAATTGGTGAAGTTATGAGTGTGCATAGAAACTTTACAATGCACAATCATAATGCAGTCATTTTGGACTTTTTACACCAAATTTTGAACATGGGCTTTTGGGTCCCCTCATAATGAACAGTGCTACTGTCATTTCATTAATTGGTCCCAAAGCTGATTCTGCACAATGACCACAAAATCACCTTTCAGGACTGAGTAATGAAATGACAGTGACTGTGTTCATGAGGTGTGGTTAGAAGAATCCCATGTTGAAAATTTGGGGCCAAAATTCAAAAAATTGGCTGAGATATCAACATAAGTTGAACAGCCCCACTCATTGACTCCCATTATACAGCTTACCTTAATTCCTTAGATCACAGTTTGGCTTTGAAGAGTGCAGACATGTCCCTGGTCCTGAGAAGATCACTGCTCCTGACCTCTGGAGGTAAGTATGGGTGGGGGGGTGTGAGGAGGTGGGTGCTAAGTGGGAAGGTGAGGATGGGGAGGAGAGACTTGGGAGACAACGAGGACTGTTTTCTTCTTTACTGGAAAAAATATATTGTGGGATGACTTTCTTTATTTCACAGGTACATAAAAAAATGAATGTATTTTGGCACACTAGGGTAGGCTCCCAGTGTGCCACATGACTTTTTAAGGGGGATACATGCTGCTAACTGGGGATTGGGTACCCCATTGGCAAAGAAAGTGGGCTTGAAAGTAGCGCATCTGACACTGGGAGTGGGGCATCTCGGTGTCAAAGAGATAAAAACATTGAAAGCAATCTGGGCACACTGGTGGGCTCCCAGTGTGCCACATAAGTGTGGGATGGGGGAGGCATACCGACACAGGGATTGGGCACACAATTGTGGGTGACTGTGACACAAGTTCGATGCAGGATCTTGCATTGAAAATTTCAATGCAGAATCTTGCATCGAAGCTGAAAAACTTCAAAGGACAGTTTTCTTTTTTTACTGCCCCTAGATAAACACTGTCAGCTGTGTTTACCAAATCAGGGGCTTAGAAACACACTGGGGCATCATATTTTCAATTGTCAGGATCCTAGTGTCTGAAATTGTGGAAGAAGTAGGTGTGAGACTTTCGCCAAAGTGTGACACTTTTGCAAAATTGCCATATCCTTTTCTGCCACAATTTCTGACACTATGGGGTCTCAATCATGAAAATGGCATTTCTGGGGGTCAGATTGAAAATCTGATACCTCTGGTGTGTTCCTCATCCCCCAATTAGATAAACACAACTGACAGTGTTTACCTAGGAGCAGTAATTATTGAATTTCAGCCATTTTTGTGTGCTGCTAACTGAAAACAAGATGGTTGCAGCTCCAAAACAAAGTGACATAGCTCAAAAGCTTTTAAAAGCAAAATTGCTTTTGAAAAATCTTTAAAAGCTTTTGAGCTGGACATATATTATTTCCCACTAAGCTATAATGAAAACTTTGAAGTTTAATAACTTTTGAAAAATAAATATTTCTTCATCCAATCTTCAGAAGGCACTTCCTTGACCCAGACCCCATATAACCAGAAAATGTCAGACTAGTTGGCCAAACCATTCAGGCTGTAGAGAAGAGCAAAAATTCAAAACAGTTGAGGAATTTTCACACTTTTCCATGCTCCACAGCTCTGCACACTGAAAATCTGACAAGAACAAAAATGTTGAAATCCAGAGATCAATGGTATCACACTACACATGCAAAATTTCAGGCAGGTCAGACAAATGGTTGCAAAGTATTTAAATTCCAAACTTTCGGTTTAACATAGAAGTGGCTACACAACTCTAACTATACTGGCCCTCTGGTGAATACATATATATATATGCTGTATATATATGGAGAGAGAGAGAGAGAGAGAGAGAGAGATACTGTATATATATATATATATATATATATATATATATATATATATATATATATATATATATATATATAGAGAGAGAGAGAGAGAGATACATATACATTGCAAAAATCTCCATTAATGCAACAGATAGTGTTGTTCCATAGAAACAAAAGTGAGAAAATTTGGCAGAGTTTTCAACCCTAACTCCACCTCCCAATCCCACACACATACACCCACACACAGACACATATGCAAAGACACATACAAGCATGGCACTGTACAATGCAACACAACCAGTCATTAATGCACCATAAGGTAACTGAAAGAACATACAACTCTGTAACGCACACAAGAGGCATCCATCATCATGTTTCAGCAACTATATAACTTTTGCTGTCATCCCACTGTCTTTGGGGGTACAGCCCCATGGTCTCCTGCTATATAAGATGGCCACTGCATATACTCTGTACTTCTATACACAATGTGGTGAACACATGTACATCAAGCATTGTCATTAATTTGTGTATGTGACTTACATACAAACATACAAATAAGCCAGCAGAAGAAGGCCATTTGGTCTATAAAGTCTACACATAATGCTGGACACACAGCTTGAGCTAATGTCCCTGCCCTCCTCCCCACTCCTCCCATCCTCCCTACCCATGAGCCTTACTTTCCCCAATGCCTATCCTAGCATCTCTTAAATCTGCAACCTGTCTTGACTTAATGACCTCTTCTGGTAGTGCACTCCAAGTCTGCACCACCCTCTCAGTGAAGAAGTGCTTTTGACCTCCTTCCTAACCTCCCACCCTCAACACTTGGCATGATACCTTACTCTTGTACTCCCCAAACACAATAAATTTAGCCTTACCTTATTGCTAGATCTGCACTATCAGCACATGACCATGTAGCATATATGGACTAAATGATAGCAATCAAAAATAACATCAGCGTTAAAGCATCTATCAAATATGCTGATTGGTAGATTCAGTAACAGTACATAGTGGCAGTTGTGCTGTTTGAATACTGTACTAAGACTAATAATCACATTCAGTGTGTGAGGGAATCTGAATAAGTCTGCTATAACATTTTGTCAGTACACTGGCATGACATAGATAGGAGCAGTTTATAAGGCTCTGATGTCATGACAGTGGGATGACATGGTTCTAGATATTTTACTTTGACTGGATAATGAAACCTTCTCATGAATAATACAGATACATATAAACAGTGCATTCTGTACATTATGTAAAATTATCTCATTGTATGGAACAGACTGCATAGCACAAAGCACAGTGCACTCTCAGTCTCACATTGCCATAGCACAACAGACTGTATATCTAATGTTGTACACAATATTTCTACATCTACACAAAGCAACAGTTTCCATCAATGATAATTGAAGCATAAAGTAATAGTTACTTAAGCAATGTGTTTACATGCATCTAGTGGAAGAGTGTACATACCAACTGTTGGAGTACCTAACACTTCACATCTGTTTCTATATCTCTATCCACACAGAATATGAATGTCTATATATGACACTCACACTGTACATTCATTTACACCCTGTGTTCCTATCTCTCTATAAACTATCATCTCTATATATCTGCATAGAATATGGTGCAGCGTGACACTTCTGCTGCAATTTATTAAGTAATGCACAGCTATGCAGAAATAGTTCTATATAGGCATAGCCATTCAAGAGGAAAGCAGTTTTTCAAGAAAATAGTTTACAAAGATTTAGGAGCACCTTACCAATTTTTTTCCAGACTATGTGGGTGTACCTCTGCAAGACAATGGGATGGCAGCAGAAGTTATACAGTTGCTGAAACATGATGATGGATGCCTCTTTTGGTATGCTTACAGAGTTGTATGTTCTTTCTGTTACCTTATGGTGTGATTCTAATTGGATGTGTTGCCTTGTACCATATGATTGCATGTGTCTTGTATGTGTGTCTGTCTTTTGTGGGTGTGCATGTGGGGGTGGGGCAGAGTTAGGGTTGAAAACCTTAACACCAAATTTCCTCGCTTTTGTCGCTGTGGAACAACCCTAATTGTTGCATTAATGGAGTATTGTGCAATGAATTCCCTTACTTTTTGAGAAAGACAAACAAAATCGTTAACCTTTTTTTGTTTGTTGTGTTTACAAGCAATGTGAAGAGTTTCATTACAAAAAATAGCATCTGGTAAATAGTTATAGAGAATACTGGATGGGCAGCTACACTCAACCTATGTGTTCTACTACAGATGGATTCTGATTCCCTCTGACCTCAGGAGCAAAGCTCAAGAGGTTCATGGTAATCAGAACCCAGAGATGGCAAAACACACTAGTTGTGCATACAGATGCTTATCCTGTATTTTTAATAGTGTATAGTACGTGTGAAATATGTGTCTCTTACCTGTTTTGTTTTCAAAATGAAACCAACTCATGAAGCCTCTAGAGGTTCTAGAATGCTATTCTGCTACAGAAGGGTAGAATGACATTCCATGACCTTGCAACTGTAGTACAACACCATTTTGAAAGGGATGGAATTCTATACAGAACAACACTCCACTATACACTATTGACTTTTTCTTTTTTTATATGATTATGACATGTCACAGCTGACTGACACTTGACTTTATCCCCACCCCACCCTGCAACCCACTGCAATACCACTTTTAGAAACATAACACATGTACCAGTCATCTGAACAGGCAACTACTCCATTGGCAGGGGTCCTGCAACAAGTACAGCATCCCTCACCACGCAACCCACTGCAATTATTCTCTTTAGAAACATAACATGTGAAGCATTGTTCTGAACAGACACTTGTTTACCTCTGTTTGCTCAAATGATGGAATCATATTCCCATGACATTCATAATCTGTCAAAACCCCAATTATAAATGCATACATTGCCTACATGATACATATTCTACTGAATTTCATGAAGAAATAATAGACAAGACACAGAGGATAAGGTTTAAAAAATGTATTTAAGAAATTCTTAGGTGTAGCCAAATTGGGTGGTTGTTCCTGGATGGGTGAAAACCAGTCCTGTTGCACATGGTATCAAAATTTGATGTGATGTGGTCTTTGTGTTTGTTAACAACTGACCCACAACACATGACTTCGTTCAAAAAATATATATGATTTTCTTGTTTTAAAGAAAGACAAATAAACAAGAATATTAGTGGTATCATCAAATTAGTATATTGGCTCTGACGTCAAGCAAGTTATGCATAAAGGTTAAACTACAGCCCAACATTTTGTTTAGTGTCTGAAAAAACTTAAGAAAATATAAGTTTGACTACTCCATTTAACTATATTGAAGCCTAAGTATACCTCTGAAGGTTACACAACTAGTGAAGCTCAGTTTTGACTTTACATAAAATACATTGTGTTAATATTAAGTTGATTTAAATGTTGAACAACACTACACATATATATCTAATTTTATATAGTAATACTTATATATATCATTTATTCCTATAGTTTTGTTGTTAAAGAACTATGCTCAGTAGTAGTAAGACATCAACTTTTGCTTATGTTAATTTTGTAGTAAGAAAAAAACATTTATAGCTTTCACAGAAAATAATAGTTATCTATCTTTTATGTATTACTTTTTAAAGGAATTGCTGTACTATTACAATTTTGTAACATAAGAACTTTTAAGTATTTAACATAATTTATGTTATTAAAAATGTTACATCTAGAGTTTATTTTTAAGAAGGACAGGAGTTTGAAATCACACCCGAGCATGAACTGTGCTATCATGCACATTTATCAATAAGCACATTCCAAAACATCAATACATGTACTACAAAGACAGCACTACTATGCAGTACATTTGTATGGACAAATAAACATGTGATCATCTATTTTTTTCCTGAGGAATACTAAGCACATAAATGCTTAGTGTATGTACAGTCTTATAGCACTCTGTACTCATGAGAAAATACTGTACTGTCACTGTATCAGACACTACATGAGACACATGTTGCAAATAAGCAACTTATTATTACTTTAAAAAATGTAGTCAATGTAAATAAGTAACAGTGAACATAATATATATGAAACATGGCTGTTGTTTCAAAATCCCATGCTGCATATTTTTTTTTTAATTATCTGAACTGGAAAAGTCCTCATCCGACCCCTCAATAAAGGTGATCCTTTAAAAGGCAGGAACATACTGATAGTTTGCATTGTGGCATAGAAGCGTACAACCATTACTTTGTAAAACTCTAAAAGTATTAATTGTACAAGTCTACACAAAGATACCTTTATACATCCATATACAGCAATTAATATACATTTCTGTACATGCATATACATACATATTAGCAGCAGTAATATGCTGGACAACACTTAAAGTAATCCAATGACATTAAATGCATGGATAGTGACATAGCACAACACTATCGGGAAAGCATGCACAACAACAACAATTTTTATTGTCTTATTTTTTCAAATAAACAAAAGAGCAATGAAAGCAGTATCAGTATGACACTATTCAGCTCAATTTCAGCAGTATATACACATACACAACACTGAATCATATTTTGGTGGTTTGTGCAGTCATGTCAAGTGAATCAATTATATTTTATTAGAGAAACATATCACGCAGCCATATGTGTTGTTACAGTTCCATTGTAGTATAAACCCATAACATTATTAAAGACAAAGTCATAAAGTAATTAACAATGATATAACTATATGTGACAAGACATAACTTTCTTCCTGACATGTAGGTGATATCCAGCACCCTCAAGTCTGCTTGGATTGTGTGACTGTCAGTCTTGTAAGTCAAACCATCAAGGTCAATCATGTAGAGTATAACAGGAGAAGACATAAAGGCTTAATCTGCTACCAAGTCTCAAAAGTCATTTTTTATGAGCACACATCCTTTGTCATATCACTGAATAACAGCTGAGATATGCAAACAGAGTTCCAGTGTTCATTACTCAATTGAATGTAAGAGCACACTCAAGTCAACTTCTTAAATATGATATTGCAATGCAAAGTCGTATCACATGGTGTCACAATAATACGAAAAGAATACTACATACTAAATGAGTAGTAGTAATCTTGTTTGTATTAGCATAAGCAAGAAGCAGTCACAAAAATCAAGTTTGGAACACACATAAATGTTAAGGAGCAGCAACTTAGTCAACAAATAGCTGACACCAAAACTGCCTGAGTCTCCAAATGAAACCTGACACAAATCTACCCTTGCAGGAAAAAAGTCTTTATCCTTGCAAATTAACATATTCCCTTGTGCACTGAACAAATGAACAATATCCCACTCCACAAAGCAAGAACCATGACAATCCATGCAATCGTGTGTTAACAGTGTGACAAAACAAGGGCTTTGTGAGTGCACCTTGTTCACTGTGATATGGTCAATATATTGACATGCTTTCATTGCCTTACCTGTTGCAATTTAAACAAGTAAAACAACCAAATTAACTGAGATCATCCATGTTAGTTAATCAATCAGTGTGACTTATAAAAACCATAGCCATAAAGACAAGAAATAAACATGCCAAAAATATATGTATGTCACTAGTGAATAGGACACCTCACTCTGCTTTTGTCTTGTCACATCACAAAACAGTGGTGCATGTCCCAGAACTCTTTATGTGACAGGAGTGCACTTTTTTGTAATCAAGAAGGAAAAGGCAAATATACAAGTATGAACACTATTTTTCCAATGATGGAATCCTCCACATTTCACATAGAGACTCAAAGGTCTGGCAGTCATCAATTAACTTTTCAGTGGCAGTCACAAGGCAGTTGCTTTAGAAAAAAAAGTTAGAATTAACCAGCACCTTTCAAATACATGTACAAAGATATTACTTACTGGCTATCAAATGAGTACTGCCCAGCACCCTCAAGTCTACTTTGACTGTACTCATGGCAGTCATATTAGTAAGCACATCAAAGTCACATTTGTAGGATATAACAGTAAAACGCATAACAGCTTTTATTGTTACCAATTAGCAAAATTAGTTTGCTATGTAGACAAAATGAGTGTGAAATCTGTATGAACAACAGACCATTTAAACAACTCAAATCAATGTAGCCTACTGTATTTGTGTGGTGATATCATAGCACCACAACTAATCATAGCAAATGTGATATACTTCATACAACTGGAACAGAGCCTATAAAAGGTTCACAGTAGTAGTTGCAGGCAATAACAGACTGTGTTGTAAAAAAAAACACATAGTGGTGTCATTACAGTTAAAAAAATTACCATAAGAGCACTACTATATATATTTTTTTCATTGAGAAAGAAAGACTTGCAATACATATTATTTATACCACAGTGTATCACATTGTAGTATTCAACAGGTCGGCCTTTCAAAAATTACTCCTCATTACGCTGAGCAGTATTTGTGTTGCAGAGAATGATTACGTATGCATCTTTTAGATTTTTCAGTAATCGTTATCTCATGGTACACACTGCATCATTACACTCTACCATCTACTTCTAAATCTACACCAGGTGACATAATGTCCTGAGTGAATAGAAGGTCCATGATGGAAAATGATAGCGTGTGTGTCAAACTGAGTGCCTGAGAACATAATTCTTTCAGCAATGAAATCAGTGATCGGTGTCATGACTTTCATGCCTTGAGAGTTGAAACGTTGCACTATAATCATAATATATGAAGCGAAGTAAGTCACTCTCAGAGAACAGACAGTGCTTTGCCCACATCTGTGACAAAACCAACCAGAGGCAGCATTCCTAAACAATCTAAGGAACTTAACAGATGTTTCTTCATGAACATAGACAGATAGCCATAGCATGTTATTAGTTGCCTGAGAGTCAATGTGCCCACATGATGAGCATGTGTACTTGCACACATAATCAACAGTAAAGTGCTCTCTAAGCTGAATGTCATTGTCTGCCAAGCTATTCATAACATCCATCATAAACTCAGTCACATCCTGTTGGGCATTATCAGCAAACATCCATAGCCCAGCATAGTCGAACAGAGTAAGTCATAGAGGAGACAAACTCTGCAAGCTAGGTGCTTCCACAATGCATCAGAAAGAGCTGCAGACTTTACAGTACTCAATACATGAATGAACTCTGGCATATGCAGAAGTGCTTGCATTCTAGCATTGGCATAACAGTTCACTCCAGTGCTAATAGAAATATAGAAACATAGACTTTGATGGCAGATAAGGACCGCTTGGCCCACCTAGCCTGCCCCTTTCCCTACCTACAGGATAGGCCGCAGATCCTAGTTAACCAACAGCCTATTTCTTCCTACCCCCCACAAGAATTGCCTTATGTCTATCCCATGCATTCTGGAATTCTCCCACAGTTTTAGACCCCACAACCTCGTCAGGAAGGCTATTCCATGCATCCACTACCCTCTCTGTGAAAAGATACTTCCTCACATTGCCCCAGAACCACCCCCCCAATCTTTAAATTGTGTCCCCTTGTTCTTGCACGTCTCTTTTTCTGAAAGATGCTACCCTCTTGGACTTTGTTGATTCCACTGAGGTACTTAAAAGTTTCTATCATGTCCCCCCTCTCCCTTCTTTCCTCAAGGGTATACATATTAAGCTCCTTTAGTCTCCTCGTATGGCTTCTCTTGCAGACCCTGCACCATTTTAGTTGCCTTCCTCTGGACTGCCTCCATCCTGTCTATGTCCTTGCAGAGGTGGGGTCTCCACAACTGGATGCAGTACTCCAGATGGGGTCTCACCAACTGTCTGTAGAAAGGATAACAACTTCCTGTTTTCTGCTGGTGATGCCTCTCCCTATGCATCCCAGTATCCCTCAGACCTCCCTACTGCCTTCTCACATTGCTTGCTAACCTTAAGGTCATCTGATATGATTACCCCAGGTCCCTTTCTTTTGTTGTTGTTACTATCTCCCACCCATTGTGTAATCTTCCCCTTGGTTCTTGTTTCCCAGGTGCATTATTTTGCACTTCTTTGCATTGAATCCTAGCTGCCATACTTCTGACCATTCCTCCAACCTTGTCAAGTACCTTCTCATCCTTTCCACGCCTCCTTGTGTATCAACCCTGTTGCAGATCTTTGTGTCATCTGCAAAGAGGCATACTTTTCCTTCCAGTCCCTCTGCAATGCCACTTATAAAGACATTAAAAAGGACTGGACCCTGTACTGAACCCTGTGGTCCCCACTAGTAACCCCTCTTTCTTCAGAGTGGACTCCATTTACAATTACCTTCTGTGTCCTGTTGTCCAGTCAATGTTTTAACCAGGCTACCACCCTGGGACCCACTCCCAGGCTGGTTAATTTGACTATTAATCTTTTGTGTGGGACTGTGTCAAATGCTTTGCTAAAGTCTAGGTAGGCCATGACCACAGCCCCTCCCTGGTCTACTACTTTGGTCATCCAGTCAAAGAAATCTACTAGATTCATCTGACATGACCTTCCTGCTGTAAACCCATGCTGCCTTGGGTCCTGTGCCCCACTGGCCTCTAGGTACTCAACTATTCTTTCCTTCAGAAGTGACTCCATCACTTTCCCTACCACAGAGGTCAAACTGACAGGTCTGTAGTTTCCTGCCTCTGTCTTGGTCCCACTTTTGTGAAGGGGAATCACATTGGTCTTCCTCCAGTCCTTGGGTACCACACCATCCTCCCATGATTTATTAAAAAGAGTAGTCAGTGGTTTCACTAGTTCCTCCTTAATTCTTTTAGAATTCTGGGGTGAATTCCATCAGGCCCCATTGCTTTGTCCACCTTCAGTTTTAGGAGTTCTTGCAGAACCCTTTCTTCTGTGAAAGGGCTGGGATCGACCCCCATCAAGAGTGCTTCTGTTCATTGGATTAGGCACTTCCCCCTCCTCTTTTGTGAATACTGAGCCGAAATAGTCATTCAGTATCCCTGCTTTTTCACTGTCCCCCTCTGCCTACCCACCATTCATTCTATTCAGCTTCACTATCCCTCCCTTTGTCTTTCTACACTCTCTGATGTACCTATAAAAGGTTTTATTCTCCTTCTTAACTGAGTTGGCTATCTTTTCCTTAGTTTGGGCCTTTGCTATTCTGATTCCATCCCTGCTTCCTTCTGCTTTAACTGGTACAACTCTCTGTCCTGCTCCTTCTGTGTTTCCTTATACTTCCTGAATGCTATCTTTTTCTTCCTGACTTTCCCAGCCACCTCTTTTGAGAACCATAGTGGCTTTTTATTTCATTTTGATTTGTTTATTTGCTTCACACAAAGGCTTGTTGCCTCTGTGATGGCAGTTTTGATGATTCCCCACTGTTGCTCCACCCCTCCTTCTAGTCTGTTTGCTAGTGCTTTTCTGAGGCACTCTCCCATCTTCCCAAAGTCAATGTCAAACATTGGTAGTTTCTCAAGACCAATATGTTTCTTTGCACATGGAGACCTGACCTGATCAGCAAATGGCTAATTACCACACACAGCAGTTGGTGAAGAAAGTGATGTTTTACTCCATTTCCTTTTCAACTTATGTGTTGTGTCCATTGGTACATCTCACATGAGCGTGCATCTAGGAACAGGAATCAGAGATGTGGTTGGTTGGTACAGTATAATTAACTGATTGTATTCCACAGTATATTTAACATCAGCACACACTTGATTGTCTACAAGATTTACTATATGCAGACCAGAAAGAGATCTCACTCATGACAAAGTAAGATATGACATGCCATCCTTGAAAATTCCATTTCCTATGTCAACAATGGCACTATCAAGGCTAAGTCCTTATGATTTGTGAAAGGACACAGCATAAGCAAGACACAGTTGAAACTGATTACATGTGACATAAATGTCCTTCAAAATTTGAAATTGCCAGTGGTTCTGTCTATTGGAAAAGCAGTATCACAATTGTCAAATTTCACTATAAAAAATTCAACAAATTTGCTCTGCACATTGTACTGAAAGTCAAGAATGTGGCCCGTAGCTCCATTCACCAATCCACGACCAACATCAAGATTTCTTCAGAGCATAACATGTGCATTCTTCCATAGCATTAATACAGCTTCCAAACCAGCGGTGCATGACACATCACTCATGAGCTCTTTCAGTCGTTCAACTATTTTTGTTGCCATTGTATGTGTTAGACTAACACCATCAATGGCATCTAGTGATGTAAGAGTGACAATTGGTTGCTCTTCTCTTTGTAACATGTTCTGGTTGAACTCAGTACACTATTTCAGTCTTGGCAATAAACAGACAATGCATTGACCACTACTCTGTACTTCTGCAAACAGGTTACATGCATCCTGAATAGATGTTTGTCTTGTACTGATAACACATTGCCTTAGCATTTGTAGATGACAGGCTGATAAACTACCAATTCAAGCTTCATCAGGTAATGCCTTATAAGACATATCACCTCTCTGTCTCATATTCTGGAACAGCTCAGCATAAGAACTCCCAGAGATTTACTCCATCTATACATCCTATTGTTTTCCTAGCTTCTTCCACTGAAGAGCAGAGAAAACATGTTGGTCATTGACAGGAGCCAGCTGGAGAAGATCTCCAAAGATAATTTTTTTGCCACCAAACTGAACATCATCATCACTTTCCACAATCTCCTGTAGGCATAGGTGAATGTATGTATGGAGAACATTGGATACCATACTGATCTCGTCTATGATCAGTAACTCCATCTTGTCAAACACTGATCTCAGTTCTGTAGCAACTTCAAAAGACAACTTTCTGTACTCTCCAGTTTTACCATGTTCAGCTGGTAGTGTGAACTGTCTATCGAGAGTGACACCACCTATGTTGTAAGCTGCTAGACCCATTGGAGCAGATACAATAACAGATGTTGGTGTATCAGTGAGAACATGTACACCTGTGCTTATTGCCTCAATCAAAAAGCATTTCCCAGTGCCAGCAGCACCACTGACAAACATCCTAACCACTTCATGTTCCTCACAGGAACACTCTTCTTATTGTATTTCATGCCATGTTCAACGGTGTGCATCACTGTCACATACACAACTTGTTGATGGCTATTCAATTCATCAACAATGTTCACACATTTCTCTGTAAAGTGCATACTTTGCTGCATGGCACTTTCTACCTCTGACATTAACACAGCTGGGTCATTTGCAAGCAGCGGAGCACCAAGTGTTCCTTCATCCTCAGGATCAACCATATCCTGTGAGTTACCTGGAGTATCATATTCCAATTGCTGCCTTGATTTCTCTGGCTGATCTTTCTCAAGCTCTAGTCTTTGTATATATCTGCTTGACAGTTCACTTTTAAAGGAATCATAGGTCAAGTTGAATTGTTCTTCATAACTGTTAGATTTACTTTTCAAAGCACTTTCTTCTCTCCAAGGCATAAACAGAAGAAGAAGAACAAAATAGTAATGTTCTTTACTTTCTGTCAAACTCAACGTCAGTTTACAAAGGTCAATCAAGTTTGTGCCACTTGACCAGAGACCCATCCAGACCTGACACCTTGTATCTGTTTTTCTCAGGGTCAGAACAAACACCCCATTTATAGTCATATCATTGAGCAACTTCAAACAAACATAGATCATCCACTGCACTATGGCTCTGTGGACAGTAGTTATCAATCAAGTTGCTCTTCAGAATGTTTGTAGATGTTGACCTCTTGGCAGCAAGGTCTTCAATCTCATCATGGCTTTTAAGCACACAATGTCTCTTCTCTCCTCTGTGTAGTTAACATTCAAATAGTGAATGGACTCAGACTTCCCATGCAGACACTTACATGTAAGGAGGTCACTTGCTTTGTATACTTCACACTCATGGTGTGAAAGAATTCTCAATCCAAGTGACCACAGTCTAGAAGAGATGGACTGATTGTAATTGGACAAGTCTTCCCACAGTTCTTGCAAGCATGTCTGCTCATGCTTAGTGATATACAGTATGAAGTGACATATCTCACCAAGCCATTGAATTGTCGGCAACATACTGAAAAATAATGTTGGCCTGCCACATCAACAACAGAGAAGGGCTGTAGTCATTGATGTAGACTTCAGACTCTCTGCGAGGCTGTTCATACACCCGTTTAGTGGACTTGGCCTTCATATGATGTTACATAGCAGAGAAGACATCATTCAGAAATACAGACATGCAGACTTGTCTTGGAAACCCAAAATGTTACCTTGTGAATCAGTTCTCTGTGTTTTTCAGTTTTCTGCAACAGTATTTGCTACACATTGTTGCTGAAATTTCTGTACCAACTTCCAAAGTGTTGCACTATCAGACTTATCTGGAATCTGGCATGTCACATATCTCATGATAAAGTTTAGAATGTCAGCTGTATCACTGTCACCAATCCGTGGAGCATCTTTGGTCCACAGTAACATGTGTATATTTGGTGTTCCACGAGCTTGGTACTCTATCCTCCAAAAGTAGTGTTCAACAAGTCCAAGAGGTGGATAAGTTTTGGACAGTATGAATCTTAAGAGTGCCTGGAATAGGTGCTGAAAGTATTGTGATACTGACACTGGATCCAGAGAACACATATCACCAAGAGTCATGCTCTGTATGCCATCAACATCAGAGTTTGCCCATCTGAGAAGGTCAACCAAGTCATCCCAGTAGTATTCTGCACAGCTTAGTGTGATGAACCATATTGCTGGACCAAACTCTTTCAACATGTACATCACCTCAGAGTGCCATGTGTACCAATATTCTTTAGTACCACGCATACTCGACAGAATTGAAGAAAGACTAGCTTGCAATGCTTCATCTTTCTTCTCCAATTTCTGTATCTGCTGTGCAGCTATCATATTTGTGAATTCTGTGCCAAGTCCCAACATGTGTGTGATGTTTGCAGACAGAATGCTAAGTTCACTCTCCCATAGAAGATGGAACAGGTATGATATGTTTCTGTGAAATTTCCCATCTGAATGCAGAAGACTTGAACTTCTGTACTGAGCTCCAGGAACCCGAACTTCATGATTGTCCAGGCACCCACCTGTACTATGTGGAAATGGATCTGGGAAACAACGTGCCTCAAGAGTACTCTCACAGATGGTGACAGGATTGCCCTCTACTTATTTCATTAGGTACAATTCAATGTTATCAACAACTGTATCCTTCCCATGCAAAGGGTGGATAGTAAACTGTTCATACACATTCTCTTTTGTACCAATTTCTACCATTTCAAGCTTGGACAGTCAGACATGTCAACTTGTGTCGGAATATCAGGAAATGTGTCTATGTCAATGTCAGCATAGAAAAGATTATGCTGTTGTAGGTATCACAACGCACATTTGACCTTCTCAACATCCATTATGTCCAGCCATCTTGTTTTGGACTTAGTTGGAACACTATTAACCAAAATGACAATATTATTATCCCTAGAAATAGTGTTTACATTCTCTTGCAATGGCAAAGGTAGATACATAATAGAGCCCTTTAGTGATTGAATCAGTTCTTTTTTGGGAAGATCTTTCATTCTTCTGTTTAGTATCACTATGGTTTGTAATGGCTTCATTGTTTGAATTGAAATTCTCTCAAACAAATTCAAGCCAGCAATCTCCACAGAGTTGTATGAACTTCCAAGGCAGTTATCACAATATGATTAGTACGGGAATCAGTGGAGGGGTGGGACTCAGCTATACCACCAGGGATTTTACAGGTGTTCAGTATGGGATTCTGAGCTACAGGCAGGGAAGTGACACCACTACACAAGTAGGGTTCACCACAGTAGTAATACCATGGTTTTCATACTACAGGCAGTTTTGTTTGGGGGGGATGGGATGACAAGCTGTGCAGACTGCCATGTTGGTCTCCATGGTACAGCAGCCTGTGTGTGGGTAGCCAGACACTTAAGTCTACTTGAAGCTGACTTAACTCTGGGTGGCATATTCCCATAATTCCCAGGACATGCACCTCTAAGGTGTACTGTAAATGGGGCTGGGGTCCATATGGAAGGGAATGCCCCCTTCACAGCCCTTACAGAAACACCACATCTTATTATGTATGGTATATGTCACATCTGCAATGCATTAGCAAATTAGGTTGCTCCAGTACTTTGCACCCCTTCCAGAACTGCAGTACGCTGCAAGTCATGGATGCCTGCATGCACTGTGCACATGTCTTTTGTGAATTCTGTCCCACATTTCTATGTCATGCAGTAGTGTATCTGTCATAAATGGTGTAAGATAAATTATTCCATCCACATCGGCGTATACAATAATAACTTCAGACCTAGTGTCATTGTCACCCGGTTCACGTCATAGTCCCCCACCCCAGTAGTTGATTGACAATCTTTTGAAGATTATTGCATCTTTAAAATCACTCCTTCACACATTCTTATTATATGGACGGGGACTCCACTGTATCATAGTGTGTGTATCTGTTCAGTGTGTGGGGGGGCAGCAGTTAATCAATCTGTGTATGGCACAAGTGGGGAGCACAGTTAAAAGTATAGCATTTACCTTCAGCTTGATGGCATTATTCATACAAATAAGTCTTGTTTAAAGTGCTGTTATCATTCCATTTACCACAGTATTACAGAATCATTTGAAATTATGCTGAATATGTGAAACGGTTCTGTGGCAAGAACAAGCATTGTACATGAAAAGAGGAGTTAACATTATGTATGTCTATGTTACACAGCCTCTGACTATGCACAGTTCTATTATTGAACATGTTTTTGTCTGTTTTTTAAAGATGTAATATTTAATCATTTCATGTCTGTATGCATTTTTTTCAGATACCACATTGAAAATCATTGACTCCAATTTCTTTAAAACATGCTGAAAACTTGGTTGGACAGTAATGGGCTAGTCCTCATTCAGGCTGTGAAGGACCATTCGAATCCAGCCATAGTTATGAGGGCGACCAACCTCATGCTGTCAAGTACTTGGACAAAGTTAAAGAGAAACTTTTATATTGTATATAAAGTAATTGAACAATAAGGCATGCCAGGGTCTGCATCATCACAGAATTATGTTACACCTAGGGTAGCTGAAAGCACAAGGCCACATACCGAGTGCTCCAGTAACACCAGGTGTAACATAATTCTGTATTGTGGTTGGAAAATAGCACACCTTGTCTGTGGCATAAGGCATTGCTGAGGACCTTCACCTCAACCACCTGAGAAGCTCTATTATACAGCACAATGTACACCCTGGACTGTCTTACTGTGATAATAAAATGTGTCAAAGATGTTTTTTTTCTGTTTTTTTATGGGGGGGTGAACAAATGCACCACATAAGAAACAAAAACTGTTATGATTTTTTTTTCTAAAACAGTCCCAACACATCCCAGCACCGACATACCATCTGACATGTAAATATTATGTAAATCAAAAATCATGTATTTTTTATTGGCTCCTAAACTCTCTTAGTACCCCCAACCAACCCCTTCCATACATTTCCCTCATCTTTTTTTCTGCTTCATAACATTCCCCTTCCTTTTCTCTGCATTACTTATTCCCTATCTAGTCAACATTCAACAGATTGCTCAGCAGTATTGCTATATTATTTACACACACCAACATACAGCAGAAGGCCTCCGATGGAAACAAGTCTTTTGCTTCATCTGTAACAGCTAAATTAACACAGACTTTTCCAGTTATCAGATGAGCATAGCAGAGAGATTTTAAATGTTCAGCAAGAAACACTACTTATTAGAATTCTAACCACAGTAGTATTTTACTTTAAAGTTATGCATGTGTGTTTAACATGACTATTATGCGAGCAAATAACATTTAATTGGTATATATATAAATGTAATGCACTTTTATTTTTAGGGCCTGTTGAAGTTTTTTAGCGAGTAAAGGTGAAAGCCACATTTGTGATAGCAGACAGGAATGGTTGCTACAATTGGTCTTAATGTCAATAGAGCAGTGGGCTTTCTTCCAGTACTGCATCATGCGATATCAGCACTCAGTTCCAAGCTCATCAACCAATCATATAACTGGAGTTTTTATAGTCATATTACTACTGAGAATAAGTTTGCTTACTTAAAATAAGTTTATGACACTGGAAAATTCTTAGAGCTGTCATGAACACTTACTGGACAGCACACTTCTATGGAGTTACATATATGTACACAGACTGATAAAGATTTCTATATATGTTTATTCACTGGTTGGTGATGCTTTGGGAGAGAAAGGCATTCACAGGTCACCAGATGAGTGCAGTAGGAAGTGGAAGCTTACCTGGCAGGCATTTTATAAGAGCAAGGCTGCTGGGGAAGTTCACTGGAGGAATAGGGACTGGTATGAGATTTCCCAGAATATGTGGGTTGCAGCAGGGAAGCCTCAGTTCGTAGATTGTCACCATGGCTGTAGGTATTATACAGAAATGCTAAATACTATATCCATAGAAAATGTAATAAGTTAAAAACTATGTTTCACAGTGAGTCCGCTATATATGTACAATGCTATATTATTAGCCATGCCTTGATTAGTATTTTATATTCTGAAATGAGCAGAAAGGATGCTGAATTCTGACTGGCTAAAACTGCTTTCAGCTGGGCCATTATGCCTGCACAACGGCCCAGCTGAAAGTAATATTTTGAAACGATACATATAATTTAGTTCAAATCACCCATTTCATACTTACAATCCAGCACTCCAGAGGATTTGTGTTATGGTGGGCTAACAGCCCTTTTCATACCTAGGGTGGCCCATTATCACACCATAAAACATCCCCTGTCATACATAATTTAAACAATAAGAAATTACAGGATATCTGATATGGTGCGATAATGGCCCACATTGGGGTAGGTTCAAGCTCAAGGCATAGATGAAAGTTTCCACCACCCGAGAAGGGCCATTAGCCCACCATAACACACTCCCTGGAGTGCCTTATTGTGATTATGAAATAGATCATTCTCACTACATTTTTATTCATTTATCCATTTTTAGACATAATACTTTCAGCTGAACTGTTGTTGTCCTGGGATAACAGCCTAGCTGAAAGCAGTTCTCAACAAATCAGAATTCAGCATTCTTTGTACCCATTTCACAATTAAGCAACAAGGCATGCCAGAGGTGGGGACTCATGGTGGGGTAACGCTGCACCTCGTGTGTGTTGAAGCACAAGGCATAGCCGAGTGCTTCCATCACACAAGAAGGGTCATTAGCCCACCATAATGCACCCACCATAGTGCCTTATTGCGATTATGAAATGGGTCATGTTCTCAGGAAATTTTATGCCTTTTTTAAACATATTATTTTTAGCTGCGCCATTGTGTTGTGATAACAGCCAAGCTGAAAGCTGTTCTTTGCCAATCTGGAGTCAGCATTGTTTCTACCCATTTCAGAATGCTTAATTGAGCCACATTGATTGGTATCACATTAAACGCCAAGTATAAAGTATAACTCACTTACAGTGCAAACAAATAACTTTGTTCTGAAGGTCACTGAAAATGAGAAGCCCTGTGTGGCAGCGTACACTGTTTCTGCATAGTAGTTCATGCAGTATTGTCCATGTAGTGTACAGTATAGTATAGTATAGTATAGTATAGTATAGTATAGTATAGTATAGTATAGTATAGTTTAGTTCTGTATATAATTTTGTTCTGCTCCAAGATGCTGTTGCACCACCATTACAAATGTCACAGAATCTGGTACACCTTACTGTGGTAGAACAGCATTTTACAATCTCTAGGGACTCTGTCAGGCAGTCATCTTTTTTTAAACCAAAAAATCAATGCAGATATATCTAATACACTGCCATAATAAATGATGAGCAGCTCTGTGCACAAGCAGTGTGTACTACCACTTCAGTATCATGATTGTCATTCATGTCTCAAGTTTTGCCGTAGAAGTCACAGTTAATCATAACCCATCTGAGGCAGAATACAGCACTTATCCGTACTTGTTCATCAAGTGTTTCCTCTGTGATCAGCTAAGGATTTTATTCACCTATGTTGTAATTGCACTGCAACAGTTAACTGAAAGTACTACTTTAAAAAATATTAGCAGCAATAATCCATGATAGGCTTTGGATTATGCTTTGATAACTTCATGGCTAGGTAGTTGGGCACAATGACATAGGCCAGTGACTCAGTACAAAACAGATTTCAGGGAATTTTCTTGCCACTGTATAATCAATCAGTAAAGCACAGCATGGTGTGGCCTATTGTGAAATATCATCACGCCTCAACTGCATACTTAGGCACAAGGGCACAGGTTTGGTGCCTCATGCAGCCAAGAACTGACACTCTCTTATGACATACCACACAATGGAGTCTATTATTGTTACTGCAATTTTCTTTTTGACTATCATGGTGCAGTAGTACTTCAACATACTTATGAGAATGAATCTAACAAGCACTATACACAGCAAAATGAGTAACATGTCTGCGACACGCAGCAAGGACCCCTGACAGAGAGAGTGCACAGACAGTTTGGTACCACTCAAGGTATCTGTCACACCTTGCTGTCAACATAAGCAATCTGATACAGCACAAACACAGTTAGAAATGTGATATGAAACAGTCTTCTGTAGCTGCTGAAATAGTCACCAAGACACTGTAAAACTGTATATTCAATACACAGAAGTTATTATGTACAACAAATAGCCAATAATTAACACTACATTCAGGAATGCCATTGACTATTATTCATAGTTTTTTAAAATTTTTCTCATGTTTTCTTTAACTTGACTAATATTCTTCCTTTTTTTTTTTTTTTTTACAAACAGCACAGGAAAAGCTCCCTGCCGCAGAACACTGGTTACATCTCATGCCAGTCACAGGGGGTCAGGAGCAAGAGGTTCCAGCAGTCGGCCAATTCCTCATAGTTGACTCTGCTGGTAAGTAATTTTTTTTCTTTAACATGCACAACACATTTGAGCAAGTTAACCCACTACCATGTACCTCCACACATCCCCAACAACTCACAACATCCCGTTAGCCCTCTTGTGACATTGTTTTACCCTAGGTGGCAACAGTCACAGGACATAGAATTATTAAGAAATAAGGCACGATAGTGTGTACACAATGTTAGTTTGATAGTCCACCTCAGAATAAGTGAAGCATGAGACATAGCCAAGTCCTTACAACACCTGAAAAATGAGGTTAACAAACATGAGCCACCTCCACAGATGTATTATTGCATGTATGTAACATTTTATTCTTTTACAGGTATGTATTTTGTAAATATAGAACTTGCAATTCTGTTCTTACAGCTGTATAGAAGTTTAGGTACAGCAATGTGTAAGCAGATCAGAATCCACAATTATTTCTACCCCTTTTCACAATGTTTATCTCACAAGTTTCTTACTACATGACCACACACAGAAACTTCTGTGTACCTTTGGTAGCGTAGATGGCACACATATAACACAGTGTACACAACCTATGGGTGTACAACATAATATAAGTTCACATGTGTCGCACAGAAAAAATAAAAGTTTCTTATTTTTTTTTTGGCAACAATAACATTGTACAAGGTAGGCATCATTGGTTCATAGCAAAAAATCTAGAAATATCAGATTCAATGACACAGCTGAGGAAGCAATAACACCCAACAAGGTTGACACAATTGCAAAATAGTATACCACCCACAGACATAATGGAGGCTAACTCGACAGGTGTAGGTCCTTATACACATGTAAGATCCATTGTTTCCCAATACCATTCAGTCTCTTTTGTATTATTACACTTAGAAAAAATGGGTATTGTATTTTCTATGTTTAAAGGACAAAATAAATATTTGCAAATGTTAAAACTCTAAAACTTTGGTCTAATTTTTAGTTAGCTAGTGGCCCCATTTAATTTGAATACTGTGCCTTCTTTTGTAAATTAGAAATACTTATCAAAGGGGAACCTTCATAGCTGTGAGGGTTAATCTAATTGTCATGGTTAAGCCCCCGCCCCACACACACACACTCATACACACTGTTACTGATGGAAGAAAGTATTCAATTCTACCTATGTCACTCAAAAAAACAATTCAGGCTCTTCAGCTTGTAGTTAACTTTTAAAGCACAATCTTATTAATAGCTTAAAAAATGCTAAACTATGAAAGCCAATGGAATCTTTAGTTCTAAGAAACTACACAAATCTACCAGGTTACACATTACAAAGAAACCTTTATTTGATGTTTTCACAGAGGAAGAAGATCAGCTGGAGGGCACTTTTGTGGGTCAGCAACAGGCCACAGAGGGTGAAGAAGATGTCATGGTGATCAAACCCTCTGTGGCTCAACCATCAGCCACAACACTGGTAGCGGGCCAGACACCATCTAGGCCCCACCCAGGTCCATCCTCTGAAGGTGCAGGTCCTGACAGGCCTCTAAGTGGGGAACGTAAGTACCATTATATTGAACTACTATTTTTAGTTTTTATAATGGAAAAGAAATGTTTAATACGTACTATAGTTATTCAGTTATTTCTGTTTACTTTGTCACTGTAACAGGAAAAAGCACTGCATGGTTGGTAGAGCATGATGCACATGCATTGCAGTGATTGGAGTACTGGTTTCACTTCCTGCTGCACATACAGCACCAACCCAACACAGTAAACAGTTCTGTTGTGATGCTCAGCCTTCCTTTGCCATCTTTCACTGCTTGGGCAAGGAAACAGTGTTGTTTTTTTGGTTACATTTGTAGTTTCACTAGCATGTTGTAATGGCAGAGGGACAGATGTGATATTCAGTGGCATATTTAAAGTCTAGATCTGCTGAATAACCATGACAAGCTGCGCAATCAGCGAGACTCAGAAAAAAACTTACATAATCTATAAAGATGAAGCTTTTTTTTAGAAAACTTACAGTAAGTAGGGCATTGTGTGTTAACAAGTTTATTATTATTTTTTTTAATTGTGTTCAACAGAACTGACAAGTTAGTATGTTGCTTTTCCTGGTGGTCGCTACTTTTCATATTTTAGCCTGGTGCAGCAAGAAGCAGGATTTCTGCCAGATGGGGAGAGGGGGGTTGCATTGTTGCAGTGATGTACAAAACAGTTCCTGATTTGACTGAGAAGTGCCTACGATGTTTTTCCAGTGGGTATACTGGTACATGTAAACCACTGGAAAATGAGCAGTAAACCAATCACAATGTAGCATTTTCTGTTTTGCACTCTGCCCACTGTATAACACAGAATGAAACATTAACTGCACAAATGTGACAATGTCCTGTGTTAACAGTATTACGAAGATGTAGCAGTGACATACCAGGTGTTATCATCAAAATCTATCAAGAATTGTAAACCACTTGAAACACATAGAGATTCCACATGAATATACAGCACTTGAGAATGGTACTGGTCTGCCAAAGGTATAATCAATGTGGAAGTTGCAAAATAGGTGTTCTAGCTGTAGACTTTACTGCATTTATATACAGTGTATGAAACATTTCTACTGTTACATGGATATCTTTCTATTTCAATACCACTAAATTTAAAATACTGACCAAATGCTTTCAGTGATATACAAATCACTACTTATTTAAGAAAACATTACAATAAATGTCTATCTTTTATTTCAACAGATCAGACTGCTGAGAGTCCTACAGTTGTGGCAGTCCTACAAGGTAACAATTTTCATCATTCATTTTCTATCGTATCAAAAAAAGCCATAATACAAGCACAGGATACAGAGTATAATAAATTGCATAATGTGCAGAACAGTGTCATAAACATGCAAAGAAATGCCAAAGTTATATTAATGTAAATAAAAACACATAAATTATAGAGCCTGTTGCAAACTCATCTACTCTAAGGTGAGGATGGAGCAGAACTTGACTAGGGGAATCAAGAGAGAGAAAAAAGGGTTCTTTAAATACATTGGGGTAAAAAGGAAAGTGAGGGGGCAGATTAGCAGGATTAGTACAGGGAAGGGATGGACAGAGGATGCATAGGGCAACAAGTTGAAGTACTAAATAAGTGCTTTGCATCAGTTTTCACCAGCTAGGATGGGGGGGCTGCACCACTCAAGGGGAGAGATGGTGGACTTGCAAAAGTGGTGGGACTCTTTGAGGCTGGTATCCCTGCTGAGTCTAGAGGGGGGTGGTAGCCCAGCACCATCTGGAGGGGGGAAGGGATGCACACAGGACAGGAGGGGAAGAAGGGACTAGAGAATTTGAAATCCCAGTTGATAGAGTGAGGGAATCCCTCAGGTCCCTAAGAAAGGAGGAAGCCCTGGGCCCAAATGAAATACATCCCAGGGCACTGAGGAAATTGGCTGATATCCTGGTAACCCTTCTGGTGGAGCTTTTCAACATCACTCTGCAGACAGGATGGGTGCTCCACAACTGCAGAGTGGTCCATATCATGCCTATCATCAAGGGTGGATCAAGAAAGGAACTGGGAAACTACAGGCCTGTTAGTCTGATGTTGCTGGCGGCCAAAAGGATGAAGGATATTACCAAGGAAAGGCCTGGGGGTATTGTAAGAAATGGGTTACCTGGATGATAGCCAGCATGGCTTCATCCCAGGAAGATTGTATCAGACAAACTTTGTGGAGTTCTACAATTGGTTGACAAGGGCCCTGAACCAGGTTGTCCTCTTTCTAGACTTCAACAAGGCATTTTATTCCGTACCTCACAGTGGGGCTGCTGGGTAAGCTGGGAGAAATGGGGTGGGAAACTTATGATCAGATGGATAGGTAATTGGCTATCAGAGAGCACAAGGAGGGTGGTGGTTTGACGGGCAGTCTCACCTCCTAGGAGGGTCATCAGTGGGGTCCACCAAGGATCAGTCCTAGGGTCAGTTCTGTTTAATGCCCATGTCTCTCACATAAAGAAAGGTATCAAAAATGAAGTAAGTATCTTTGCAGATGACTCAAAGTTGTGAGCTGTGGTGGATAGGGAGGATGGAACGGTAGCCCTGCAGAAGGACCTGGAGGCTCTGGAGAAGTGGTTGCATACCTGGAACCTGAAATTCAATGCAAGGAAATATAGGATTCTTCACCTGGGGCCTAGAAATACAGGCCAAGTGTATACCCTGGGAGAAGAAACACTTCAGGTCTCAAAGGGGTAGAGGAACTTGGGGGTGGTGTTGTATGTCAAAATGAACAACTCTGAGACCTTTAGGATGGCACGCCCAAGGGCAATAACATGCTCAGGTGCATCAAAGGCAGGATAACCTCAAGAATGAGGGAAGTGATTCTCCCTCTGTATAACTGCCTACTTAGGACACACCTCAAGTACTGTGTGCAGTTCTGATGGCTATACTTAACAAGCTCTGGCAGAGCCACTATGACTGTGAATGCATTAACTAGATAAGGGTGTTTCATGGGCTTAAACATAAACATTTATTTATTTAAAACATTTACAAACCTTTGAGTCAGAGACTCAGTTACAAAGGCACCTCATTGAAACTAATACAAAGACAGCACAGTTAACAAGTCAAAAAACAATGGCTCAGAGAGCAGACTGTTATAACAATCATTCACTGGAGATGCATGGGTAGCAGTAGATAAACTGATTATATAGTTTAAGCACACAGGCACCACATCAAGCAGACCAAAGCAGTTCAAACAATATACTATAGCTAAAGCAAGTAGACATCAGGAGTCAAAGAGAAGCCCAGAGTGTTCACATGAAGGCTGTTGCATATATACTAACTGAATCAAAGTACAGTACAGTGAGAAAGGGCATATTTAAGCAATAAAGCATGATATGGTGTGTGTTATGTAATAATGCCACTCCTGGGGTGAGTTGAAGAATGAGGCAAAGCTGAGTGCTTCCACCACCCCAGGAGTGACAATATTACAAGACAAAACACACCCTGGAGTGCCTTATTGCAGTTATACAATGGCTTGTTGTTATATACAGAATAAAAATACATTTTAAAGGATGTTTTTGTTAGTGTGGAAAAATATTTCTTAAGAGAAAATGCAAGGAATGATCCAAATCCAAAGCTATGGTCATGTTATTGTATAATAACATCACTGTTTCAGTGGGTCAGTAGCCAGCTTCTTACATTTTTCCTTGCCATTGTATAATTAAAAATAATGCCACCAACTGTATTACAGTTACCTTTATGTTTTGCATTTTATTCTATGCACTGTTATAGCAATCAACTCAACAGAACCAGGCCATCATATATATGAAGGTATGGTACCCTAACTGAAAACACTGCTGAGACAACTGTATGTTGTGACAAGGTAGAAGATAAACACATTTTTGAGACAAGTTTTTGAAGACTTTTGATGCATTTCATTTTATGTAAAAACTGATATACAGTTCACACACAAGATTCATATAATATAAAAGTGCATATGCCCAAATGTCAATGTAAATTCAACACATTTCATTACAAGCTTTTCTGTTGAAGGAAGATATTACTATATAAGGCCTAAAAATGGGCATCAGGTAAATGCAAACTGGGGTATGTGTGTTATTGAGGGTATTGCATAGTTTATCTTTTATTGCTGCTCCACCAGATCAGCAGTATTTGCACAAACTGTGCCCAGTCCAGATTTTACAGCTCTGGCCTGGGTCTGGTGATGTGGGTTTTACCCATACCTCACTGCATGTGGCTTAGTGATACACTGTACAGATGGCTACAAGGTCTAAGTCATTGAAGATTTAAGTTTCAGAAAACCACCATGCTAAAAATATCAAGACTCATTCCCTCCCTCACTCCCCAGTCACAATTAATCCTCTACCAAAGTCATGCTCAAATACTGGTGCCTCTACATCCACGTCACTAAGCTTTTAATGCCAACATGCTTCTTCTGCTGCCGAGACCAATTTAATCTGAGATCTGCTCAACCCTGGCTTTATAAATTTATTTATTTTTAGAGGGGCTCCTGGTTGTGACCAATATCAAACAAACAACTGAAGTCCAGTGTGCCCCCCCAACTGCCCAAACAGGCCTGTAATGGAGGATTTTTCTATCTTTCATCTCCCAAATAGGAGCTCTTACTTATCAAACTTTGGCCAAAATGTGAACATGCCAAACCACTACATCAAAGTGGCCCCAATCGGTTTGGTCCTGCACTTCAAATAATGTAAAAAGTACCTTGCTGATCTGAGTTAGAGTCCTGTTGTTTCATTATCTGTTTGCAAAGACAATACTCCAGCTTCCTTGTCTCACCTTTATAAAGTGCAGTCTGCTAGGTGTGGCTGGAGGCAAATCACTAGGAAAGTGATCATAGCTTTACCCTAATCATAAACCAATTAAATGTGATCTGCTCAACCCTGGCTTTATAAATTTATTTAATTATTTTCAGAGGGGCTTCTGGTTGTGATCAATATCAAACAAACAACTGAAGTACAGAGTGCCCCCCCAAACTGCCCAAACAGGCCTGTAATGGAGGACTTTTCCATCTTTCATCTCCCAAATAGGGGCTTTTAGTTATCAAACTTTGGCCAAAATGTGAACATGCCAAACCACTACATCAAAGTGGCCCCAATCGGTTTGGTCCTGCACTTTAAATAATGTAAAAAGTACCTTGCTGACCTGAGTAAGAGTCCTGCTGTTTCATTCTCCATTTGCAAAGACAATACTCCAGCTTCCTTGTCTCACATGTATAAAGTGCAGTCTGCTAGGTGTGGTTGAGAGCAAATCACTAGGAAAGTGATCACAGTTTTCCCCTAATCATAAACCAATTCAATGTGTGATCTGCTTAACCCTGGCTTTATAAATTTATTTAATTATTTTTAGAGGGGCTCCTGGTTGTGACCAATATCAAACAAACAACTGAAGTCCAGTGTGCCCCCCAACAAAACTACCCAAACAGGCCTGTAATGGAGGATTTTTCCATCTTTCATGTCTCAAATAGGAGTTCTTAGTTATCAAACTTTGGCCAAAATGTGAATATGCCAAACCGCTATGTCAAAGTGTCCCTAATCAGTTTGGTCCTGCACTTTAAATAATGTACATAGATACATAGATACATAGACAGTGTCGGCAGATAAGGGCCTATGGCCCACCTAGTCTGCCCATTTGAGCTTGTAAGTTCAGTTTGTTTTCCTAGAAGTCTATTTCCCCTTACCCCTGACCTCTAGAATTCCTTTATGTCTATCCCATGCATTCTTAAATCCCGTGATTGTTTCAGCCCCCACCACTTCCTCTGGCAGGGTGTTCCACTTGTCCACCACCCGTTCTGTGAAGAAATTCTTTCTCATGTTTCCTCTGAATCGTCCTCCTCCAACTTCATCCCATGCCCTCTAGTCCTGAAACATCTTTTTCGCTTAAAATAGTGTTTTCCTGCACCCTGTTCCTCCCTGTAAGATACTTGTATGTCTTTATCATATCCCTCTCTCCTCCTCTCCTCCAGGGAGTACATGTTCAGTTCCTTCAACCTGTTTTCATAGGATTTGTGATGCAACCCATGCACCATCTTTGTTGCCCTCCTCTGAACCTTCTCTACCCTGTTTATGTCCTTACGTAGGTATGGTCTCCAGAACTGTACACTGTACTCCAGGTGGGGCCTCACTAGTGTCTTGTATAGCGAATTATGACCTCCTTTTCCTGCTGGTGATGCCCTGCCTATACATCCCAGCATCCTATTTGCTTTACCTGATGCCTTGTCACACTGTTTCCCTACCTTGAGGTCATCAGAGATGACAACCCCAAGATCCCTTTCCTGCTTGGTGCATGCTATATCCTCACCTCCCAACTGATATATTGTGCCAGGGTTTTTGTGCCCCATATGCATTATCTAAATGCATTATCTATGTAAAAAGTACCTTGCTGATCTGAGTTAGAGTCCTGCTGTTTCATTCTCTGTTTGCAAAGACAATACTCCAGCTTTATTGTCTCACATTTATAAAGTGCAGTCTGCTAGGTGTGGCTGGAGCAAATTACTAGGAAAGTGACCACTGCTTTCTCCTAATCATAAACCAATTCAATGTGTGATCTGCGCAACCCTGGCTTTGTAAATTTATTTAATTATTTTTAGAGGGGCTCCTGGTTGTGATCAATATCAAACAAACAACTGAAGTCCAGTGTGCCCCGAAACTGCCTGCCTGAGAATGAAATTGGTATATTATTTGGAAAAATACAAGGCTGGGTCTCTTATTATGCAGTGTCCAGCAAAGATGGTGGTGTCAAATTGCTTAATGAAGTGCTGTGAGGTGCCTATGGGAACTTGTGATGTAGAAAGTTCCAGGGACACAGTCATAAAAACTGGAATTACAGGTTTCAAAGAGCAATTAACTCAGCAGGAATGTTAGAAAGTCAACTCCACTATAAACTGAGCCAGGAAAAAAGTAAATAGGACAAAAAAACAGAATTTTGTTTCTGAAATGAGTTGCTAATTGCAATTGGTATTTTTAACATGTGCAAGTCAACTCCACTTCTCAAATTTAAAAAGGAAAAATATCCTTCATCACAGACTATGTTTACCAAGTACTGTGCCCATTTTAGTATATAAATGTTTGAGAAATACCTGAAAGCTGTCTATTTTCCATAGAAGGTGAATCCTTAGTAGTTTCAGACACTTAGTCTTTCCCTTTGAGACACCAGGTGACTCTGATAATCATTAGTTCCAAGGGTTTTTAAGTCAGTTTGAAGGCATTAAGTATTCTCTGTTCTCATACTCCTTAAATAAATGCAGGGATTCCACAGACTTCTTGTGTTCCTAGGTCCAGCTCCAAAACTAGTGAACCTTATTTCAACATAATAGATCCACCTCATACCCCTCCCACATGAACAAAATAAAGGTGGGCTGGATCTTTAGGAGCTTCTTGGGTGGAAGGGGGTTGGATTTTACTTCTCCCCCAAAAATAATGCTGCCTCCCACTACTCAGGTTCCAGTTCTTGTACCACCCATTTAAAAAAGAAAGTAGTACACTGCAACCATTGAGTAACATGAAAGCGTATTTATTTGAGGGCAGAAAACATTTCATGGTGGAGGGTAAGGCGGAGGAGACTATTTACACCTTCAGTCAGTTCCATGGACAGAAAACATGGCACTCCTTTTGTAAATGCAAAACTCCTGTAGGCTCTGCCCACAGTCACAAAAAGGGACATTGCACTCCTGGAGAGGGGTCACAGGAGACCAACCAACATGATTTTGGGTATGGGGGAGAGGGCCTACAAGCAGATGCATGAGCAGCTCAACATGTACTCTCTAAAGGAAAGGAGGGACAGGCAGCACATAATAGAGGTCTTCAAGTACAAAAAGGAGATAAATATGGTAGACTCAGAGAGGGTATTCCAAAAGACAGACATGGGAGGGGGCAACCACAAGACACAGATTGAAGCTGGAGGGGAGACTCAGGGGAGAGAGGAGGAGGCATTACTTCACAGAGAGTGTGGTGGTACCATTGAATGCAATGTCTAAGGGACTGGTGGAGGCACATACAGTGAACAGGTCCAAGAGAGGCTCAGACAGGTATAGGGAGAGGGTGAAGCTGAATAACTACAATGCAGGAGGAATAGCTTGAACAGGGGGCAGGGAAAATGAAGAGTGTGGGAGGGCAGCAGAATCAGTGCCCATTATGGGTCCTGACTATCAAGCAGACATGAAAGACCACAAGGTCTACTCTTCTGGCATTTTATTATGTGAGTATGTTAGCCAATCCCAAAAAGAAGAAAAAAAAGTTAAACAGTCAATAGTGTTGAGAATATTTGAGAGTATTTATAGTGTCTCAACAAGTTGGTAAAAAACATGAGCACAACTTAACATTTTGAATGAGTTATACTCAGCAAGACCCTATCTGATGGTACACCCATAACAGTACAGTAACTTAAGAGTGTTTGTGTTTCTTTCCATGATGCCAGATTCAATAAGCGATATCTGTATTACATGATAGAAATGTTGCATTGCTATGCTATGTAGTTTTTATGACTACATATTCAAAACTTTGCCACAGGGCCAAATTAGCATTACCCAGCATACAAAATTAACCCAAAACAAGCAGCACACCATATTCAAAATGAGGAGACTGGTGCTAATCATGCTGAATATAGCATGATAAGGAAGCATAGAAAACTGGGAATGGGACTTCTATGTAAAAATAGCCTTGGCATAAGACAGTTCTCAAAATAGCAATAGTAAAAGTGAAAAATGGCAACAGCACATCAGTAGGCTATGGAGTAGAACAGTGTTGTAGTTTGACAATATTTAAGCAATAAGACATTCCCAGTGGTTATGTCAATGGTCGTTTATCAGCATCTAGGAGTGTGATGTGCCACAAGGCATAGTCAAGTTCTACATGCCCCTAGAGGGTGATTAGCAGACCATGAACATAACCCCTTGGAGTGCCTTATTACTATCATAATACTAATTTTATTTTATAGTGTTAAGCCTCAGACCTTTCCACCCCAACCAGTTGTTTATCTCTAGCAAATGGCCAGCTGTTCGGTCATCATTGTTCTGTTACATTTTCAAAGACACAAGGTGTTGTAGATTATGATGGATGGGGGAACTGAAACATTACCAAAGATCTGTTTTGGTAGACACTATTTAACAACATGCTACAGTTGCCTCTAATTACTGTAGCAGGGTTCAATACCTTTGAATATACCACTGTTGTACCATTCATCACCAGTTCCATAAATTCCAGGTCCTGTATACATACTCTTTTAGCATCGTTGCTATCACACATCATAAATGCAGTAAGGGTTTTTAACATTGCAGCATGCTCCAGATCCACTGCTATTCAAGTTCAACAGCCAGTCATAAAGTTTTCAATATATGGTCCTTATCTGGTTAGATGCTTTGCTAAACAGTAGAGCTAATTGTCCCAGATACCCCCCTTTTCCCTCACAAAAAGACAGAGACCATTGTTTGTTGTTGTGCTCAGATTGGCAATGAATTTATTTATATTCATAATTCCATATTCCATTTTCCATTTCTTTATTATCATATTTTCAGAAATTTCATTTATTTCCATCCATATATCAATCTCTGATTATCCCTCCCCCAGGTGAAAACCTGGGTGCCTTCTTCTTCTCCTTTTCCGCTAGGTAACAGTGAAAACCAAGACCGCTTTCTCCTTCATCTTCTTCCTCTTCTTCTTGTGTTATTCCTTTTTTCTTCCCCCTTCCCTCCTCCCCTTTTTCCCCTGCCATCCACCTTTGGCAGTCCATAACCATATTATCACCTGCCATCCACCTTTGGCAGTCCAAACTGTCCAACCAGATGTGCCTGTCATCCACCTTGACAGACCCACCATACAGTCCCATCTTGACTGTCTTCCCTCTTACTCTGCCTAGTAGGGTGGGTGGGAGGGATCAAAACTCCAGCAAAAAGTGGCTGAGGCCCCCTTGTGCTGTCCCTTATGTACCTCCCTTCACCCCTCCCCTTCCTGTTACCTGCCCATTGTTCTGGCCCTTAGCCCCTCCCCTTCTGAGCACAACCATTCTATGAAGGAGGGAAGGGGTGCACCAGGACAACCTGGTCTGCCCCTTAAAGGGAAAACTCCATTGTCCCGGATTACCCCCTTTTCCCTCACAAAAAGACAGAGACCATTGTTTGTTGTTGTGCTAGATTGGCAACTAATTTATTTATATTCATAATTCCATATTCCATTTTCCATTTCTTTATTATCATATTTTCAGAAATTTCATTTATTTCCATCCTTATATCAATCTCTGATTATCCCTCCCCCCAGGTGAAAACCTGGGTGCCTTCTTCTTCTCCTTTTCCGCTAGGTAACAGTGAAAACCGAGACTGCTTTCTCCTTCATCTTCTTCCTCTTCTTGTGTTATTTTTTTTTTCTTCCCCCTCCCCTTCTCCCCCCCTTTTTTCCCCACTAGCCAGTCTCCAGCTTGCATTGGATGGCTGGCTTCCCCCATACTTAGGGTATAATTCTCCCTTACCTCAGGAAAGATCCTTTATATTCTTTCCTTTTTCCTTTTTTTTTATTTCCTATTTTTCACATGTTTCCTCCATGCTTCTATAAAGCCCATTGTTTCTGTATTGAACATGTCTATCGCTAGGTCTGACAGGTGTACACCGTCTGACCTATAGAAGTCTTCTACCCATTCTTCTACCCCCCTGCAGTATCACCTGTCCTCCCAGCTGCCTTACCAATGTCCCAACCCTTCTATTCATCTTTCTCCTGGCCCTCTCCACCATCCTATGGCTGTGCTCCTGCCTCCACACCCTTCCTGGTATCATATCTGACCAGGCAAGGCACACCTGAGGCCACCACTGTTGTATTGCCCCTAAAACCCTTTTTATCTGTAAGTATGTGTCTACCCATGGCCTGCCTGCAAGGTTGTTGCCCCCTATATGTATAATAATTAGGTCTGGACTGGGGCGCAGTCCCTTGAGTTCCTTCAAGGTGGGAAGCAGTTGTGCCCATCTCATCCCCCGTATGACATGCCAGACCAACTTACACTGTTTCACATCTTGGTACAGCTGCTTTCCCCCAGCCTTCTTCTCTGTTCTTTTTCCAGCCCAATAAATATAGGAATGGCCGCAGATCCAGACTTCAGTAATCCTTCCTCTACCTATGGGGTTCAAGCAAAATTGATTATTTTACACATGCTCTTAGTGTCATCACCGTATTATCCCCCGCATTTTTTGCCCTCCCCCCACCTTTACCATTTCTTGCCCCCCCCCAGATCTGCAGTTCCAACCAGGAGCACCACTTTCAATTTCTTACTTCAGTGCTCTAATGTATCTCTTATAACTGGCAGACCGCCAGCGCCCTTTTTTCAAAATGTCATTCACCATTTCTCCCACTGCTGCCCACTGTGAGGCAGCCCCAATCCACAGGGAATGGGATGAATAATTAGCCGGGTCTTCCCCCATGAATTGCATGCCCTTTTTAAGCAATGCTGTGACTTGGTAGCCGGTGACCCTTTTCCCATCACCATGTACAAATAACTTTCCCATCCTGGTCCCATGTTGTGAGGCAAAAGCCCACAGAGCCTGTACTGGGCATATTGCAACCTCTACCTGCCCCTTCAGCGTCACTATGCAACCTTGTCCTCTTTGATCCATTTCTGACCTCCTGATCTAGATCCGTATCTCTTTCACCCCCCAGCTTATATCTTCCCATTCCAAACCTCCTTCCTTGTCTTCTTTCCCATGGCCTACCACCTCACTTACTCTCATGGCCCCTGCAAACATTATTACATAAATTGTGTGAAATAGCTGGGCCTTGGCCTTTGATCTGCATATTGCTGGGAGCACGTCCTTTAGCTTTATTAGCCACTGCTCCCCTATTGACCTCCTATTATCTCCTGGCCCATGTTTCAACCTACCCCATCCTTGCATCATTCTCCTGATGAACAATGATTTTGTCAGGTCTTTCCATCCCTTTAGGCTGCAGATAACACTAATCCCTACCAGGTAAACTCCCATTGTGGTGTGGGCGGTCCCTTTTTGCCACTGCTTCATGGTGAACATTTCCAACTGTTCCTCTGTGAGTGGCCCACTTACCTCCATCTGGTGCTCAGTCCTGAATGTTTGAAACACCCGCCAGGCCCCATCATAGGCCCTCAGAGTCCGAGGCACGCATGAGCTGTGAAACAACAGTTCTGCTCCTTCTTGCCAACATCCCAGATGTTCATTGGTATGGGTGTTTTTTGTTCCTCCGCTGCTGGCGCCAGCCTCCGGAAATGGTCCAGCTGCAGAAGGGAAAGGCTGTCAGCCAGGGTATTGTGTACCCCTTCTATGTGTTTTGCTCTGAATGACATGTTCAGCTGCAAAGCCCTTAACACTAAACATCGCAATTCTTTCATGACTGTCTCTGACCTGGCTCTCCTGTTGTTTAGGACCTCCACCGCTGCTCTATTGTCACACCAGAATGTCACTTTATGATCCCGTAGTTCCTCACCCCAGACCAGGGTACATGCCCATATCGGCATGATTTCCAACAATGTTATATCTCTTATTTTCCCATCCTTTACCCAGCTATCAGGCCATGGTTCTGCAAACCACCTGCCCCTCAGGTAACCCCCCATGCCAAACCCCCTGGCTGCATCTGTGTAGAGATCGATGTCTGTGTTGTACACCCACTCTTCTTGCCAGAACGAACAGCCGTTATATTCCTTAAGGAATTCCTCCCATATCTCAAAATCTTCTCTGACACCTTTTGTCAGGTCCACCCAGTGATGTGGTCTGGTGACCCCTGCTGTAGCCCTAGCTAACCTCTTTGTGAATGCCCTCACTGGTCCAATGGCCCTGCAGGTGAAGTTCAGGTGCCCCAGTACTTGCTGTACTTGTTTCAGCTGTACCCTTCTTCTGCTGGTGTGTACTTGAATCAATTCCTTCAGTTTCCTCACTTTGTTGTCTGGCAGCCTGAATATCTCTTTTGGGGCATCTATCTCAATCTCCAGAAACTCCATCACCCTGCTGGGCCCTTCTGTCTTCTGTGGTGCCAGTGGCACCCCATATCCCTGCATAATTCCTGAAACTTTCCCAGCATCCTCTGTGTCTCCCTTTTCCCCCTCCAAATGAAAAGGAAGTCATCCAGATAATGAATGACCATTCTATAACCCGTCTTTTCCTGAAATATCCATTGCAAGCATGTGCTGAATGCTTCAAATGTTGAGCAAGCTATGGAACATCCCATTGGCATGGATTTGTCAAAATAATACTGCTCCCCAGTCTTAAAACCCAATAGATCCCAGTCTTCTCTCCTGACCAACAGCAGTCTGAAAGCGGATTCAATATCCGTCTTTGCCATCCATACGTCCTCAGTAGCCTGGATTATCCGAACTGCATCCTCTAGTGTTGAATATGTCACTCTACTGGGTTCCTCCCCAATGAAATCATTCACCGAATCCCCTTCTGGATAAGACAGGTGGTGAATCACTCTGTACTCTCCCTCTTGCTTCTTGGGTACCAAATCCAATGGTGAAACCCTCATATCTTGCAGAGGGGGGTGTCAAATGGTCCCTCTACCCTCCCTGCTGCCTTTTCTTTCTCTATCTTCTGTCTCAACATTTCTTCCTTTCCTTTAACCCATCCCAGGTTGCCTGCCTCTCTCGCTTGTCTGGGCCCCCCACACTGCATTGAAAACCCTGTGCTAAAACCTTTTATAATCATCTCCCACACTCATCTGTTCGGATATCTGTCCAAACAGGCTGTCCATGCCTCTAAATTGATGGGGGTTCTAGCTACCCCGAACTGCTCCTTGTCAATCCCCCCTTACTGCACCTCAGCCCCTCCCTCCTGCCTTGTACAGGGTTCTTCTGATCAGTGGTTCTGACCCCCCGCTTGTGTTCCCTCTGCCCCTCCCTTCCCTATTCCATGTCTGCCCTTTAAACCCCTGTCCTTCTTGAAAGAACTGTTGACCTGACCCTTAGCTCCCCGTGTCCCTGTGCCCCTTGAGTCCATGCCATCCTGCATCTGCTCGCTGGGTGTCCTCCACCACATTTTGAGCAAACGTGCTGAAAACAACATTGAGGCCATGAGCAAAAGCCCCTGTTGTAAGCCAAACAACATTTCTGGGGTGTCGCCCCTTTCTTCCCCCATTCCCCTTTGGGTGTGGACTGATCTGTGACATAGTCTGTCCATAAATCTAGCTGCTTCATGTCCCACCTCACATCCCCGAATGTTGCCATTCTCTGTCGAAAAAATTTGTCATAGTATAGCCACCCCACCTTTTGCCTTTGCCCTCCTTATTATCAAGGAATACGTGATGAGCAGGATACCCAGCTCCGGCCTTTTCTCTAAGACAATGGCTGAGAAAGTGGCAAAATCTACTAACCATCCATCCCAGATCTTTCCCTTTGTGAACTTATCCTCCTCCTTTTTCCCCAAAAGCACTATTGCTGCTGCCATTTCACTCTTACCTATGTTCTCAGCCTCCTCATATTTTGCCTCCGATTCCTGGCTCACCAAAGCCAATATATCCACATACTCCCCTTTCCATATTTTTTCTTTTGTGGCCAGTGGAACATGCTCTCCTTTCCTCATCCCGGGTGCACCTATCTCCCTTGTACCTTTCCCTTCTTTTTCTGCACTCCCTTCATTACTTTTTGGCACCTCTTTCTCCGTCCTAATCTCTGCCAGAGCTGATTCCATCTGCCCTAACCCTCCTGTCCCCAGCGCCGATACAATTTGACCTATGTATTCCTTTATACTATCCCCCCACTGCACTGGGTGCATTACCTGTAACCTTGTCCGGACCGTGCAGCCTGGCATCTTCCAATTGCCCCCTTTTTTCTCCCTGTGGTTGAGGAGGAGGGTGAACTACTATGGTTTGTGGAGGGAAAACCACATTCTGGGGATTTGGCCAGGGTTCACCAAGGGATATCCCACCTTGATTGGGGGGAGAGTACTGGCGTTCCTGAGTCTATAGGCTACAGAGGTACTGGATCAGCCACCCTGGGGGGTTCCACTGCAAGCGGTGGTACCCTAGTGGGGCTGCATGGCCCTTCAGCTGGTCGTTTCCCTCTGCCCCCTTTTCCTGGGCCCACTTTCCTTTTCTCCCCGGGTCTCCCTGGTTCCTCCCCTTCTACCAGTTCCCACATTCGGTTGGCCTTTTCTGCCAATTCGATTATAGCCCTGTAGGCGTCCTCCTTTGACGGCTTGCTTTTCTTTGGTGCCATTTCCTTCGCTCTTTTCTCTGTGAAGACAACTACAGGAAGAGAACAAGAGTTATTATATACCTGTATTACCATATATTTTGTGTCCTTCCCCCCTTTTTTTTTGCACCCTCGTGACCGCTCCATTTTTTCTTTTCATTCCCACGTGCCTCCCATTTCCTTGGTATCCTTGCACTCCCTTGGTTTTTTTTTTATATCTCCTTTTTAGCTGCCATACCTGTATGCCCCCCTTTGCATCCCCTTATTTCTCCCATGTCATTTCATGGGCCACCACCAGCCGTTGCTGCCTCCCCTTAATGAAAATGCCTCTTTCCTGTGTGCCGCTGGGGTATGCGTAATCTCTTTTCCTGCGGAGTTTTACTCTCCCCTTAATTAAACCAACTGGAGGCTGCCATGAGGACCTTTGGGGTGGGAGAGCTCCCCCATGGCCCAGCAGGCCTGTGTGTGCCTCATGCCCCCCTTTGCCCCCTGTTAGCCAGCCTTTCCTTGCACAAATCCCCCAGCTCCTTGTCTTTTTTTCTTCTTTCTCCTATCCCTCCTGCTCCTTTTCCTCCCTTTCCCCTTGTCTTTGCAATCATCGCGCGGCATGTGATGTCATGCCGCAGGTCACTATAGCGTGCTCCCACTCCTCCCTTTACGGGGCCTCTGTCTGTAGGCCCTTTACTTGACAAACCACCAAAACCTTGTACCTCATGGCTAAATCACATCGCCTCTACCCCCCGGGAAACGCTTGCATAGCGGCCTACCCATGGTGTGTGCCATTGTGCCACGTGGCTGCCTGCATCAGCCCCACACCAGCCCTTTCTTTGGGCCTCTTCCCCATCCTGGTCTCCCCCCCATGTTCTGTAGCCGAGTTTTCCTAGGCCTCCACTGGCCAAAACAGGACCACAAAGTGTTCCCCTTTTTGCCATGTGCTCCCAGCTCCGCTCCGTTTTCTTTGCTCCTCTCTCCGCGATCCTGCCCTTCAATCACATCCCTCGCTAGGTCACACCAGCAAAACTCCACCTCTTGCTGCCCCAAACTTGCAGCCATGCGCTACTAAATGCTCCATTCACTTTCTGATCCCTTAACAACCCTGTCCATCAGTCGCATCCCTCGCTAGGCCCATGCCAGCAAAACACCACTGCTTATTGCCCCCAAAACTTCCAGCCATGCGCTACAATGCTCTGTTCAGCTTGAATAGCCCTGTCCTTCAGTCGCATCCTTCGCTAGGCCAATGCCAGCAAAAAACACCACTGCTTGCAGTCCCAAAATTCCAGCCCTGCACTACAAAAACTCTCCTTTCGGCTTAAATAGCCTTACCCTTTGGTCGCATCCCGGGCTAGTCCAATGCCAGCAAAACGCCACTGCTTGCTGCCCCAAAACTTCCAGCCATGCGTTACTAATGCTCCATTTGGCTTCTGAAATGCTCGCTCCCCCCAATACCCTGCTCTGCTTTTGTTTTTTTGTTTGTTTTTTTCTTTAGACCCACACCGGCCATTGCTCCCCAACAACATTGCACGCTGCTCACTAACAGGAGCACTACCTTCTGATCTTCTGTCCAAAATCTCCTCACCTAGCTTCAGGCACAGCTTCTCCAACCCGCTATTGCTCTTAGCACTTCAGTTCTGTCTCATATCCTGCTATGCTATGTAATTAACCACAAAAAACACACACACACTTTTTTTAAACTACCAGCATCCATCTTGTCCTTATGCTGTAAAGTGCCTCTCTCCTCCTACTGTTATTCGCAGACTTTCATAGTCAACCAAGTGGCCTCCCAAACATCTCTTTCTCCTTTTTTTTTTTTTTTAAATGTATCCAATCTTTTTTTTTCCTTACCTGTTTTATCCTGGTGCACAAACCTCCACCAACAAATATGCCAATCCGACGTGGTGCAGCTTCAGTAAAATCAAAAAGTCCAGCAAAAAGTGGCTGAGGCCCCCTTGTGCTGTCCCTTATGTGCCTCCCTTCACCCTTCCCCTTCCTGTTACCTGCCCATTGTTGTGGCCCTTAGCCCCTCCCCTTCCTTCCCCCCTTCCCTCCTGAGAGCAACCATTCTATGAAGGAGGGAAGGGGTGCACCAGGACAACCTGGTCTGCCCCTTAAAGGGCAAACTCCATTGTCTGTATGCATGTTTGTCTTCATAACATAGCTTATATGTTCTTTAAAACTCTACACATCAACCTAATTGCATGAGGCATACACATTTCCTCTCAGCTACTCAGTCTCACAATGTTATTTGTATGTCTAAGTAAGTACAGTGTAGCACAATGGCACAGTTATATTCTCTGAATTCCACTATCATATTAAGATCCTTCACAGTACTCAATAGAAGCAGCACACTGTGCCATTTGAGAGCATTCTACACACATACAGTTACAACTTACAGTTGCTTACTGTAATGCACTTGAGTCACACAGTGTATTTATTAACATTCATTCATGACAATGCTACCATTTTGCTGTTCATCAGCAATGTATCTCATACCTGTACAACATCACAACTTTGCACAACAAACATACAGATACATATAAACTACAGCATCAGTAGAGCGAACCACAAATACAATACAACATTTAAACTTGCACATCCTCCTTTTTTCTTTTCTTTCTCTCTCTCTCTCTCTTACAGACTGTGTATGACAACTAAAGTACTCTCAGCAGCCTCTTGGCTGGCTGCTTCAGGCCATTGAGGAGGTCAACCAGGCTGCAGAGCAGCGCAGCCTTCTTGTTGCAGCAAATCAACAAAAAACATTGAAAAAACATGACCAAATAATCAATTTGCTACAACAACAAGGCCACATTGGTCATGCGGCCATGGTTGCCATCCGTGGTCTCGAGGACAACAACAGAGGCCTCGCTCATGCAGCAAATCAACTGCATGAGCAGGAAGATGCCAATGTTTCTGTCCAAGAGACCACACATGGCCTCATGTTGCAGTTGGCCGAGAACCAGTTGGAGGCCACAGAAGGCATCCACATGCTCCTACACCAAGACCTGCACCAGTTTCAGGAAATGGACCTGGCCCTCCAGCAGCCTCAGCAGGAGCAGGAACCTCCACTGAGTGCCCCTCCCACAACAACACCACCTGAAGATGAGGGGCACCACCTCTAACCCAGACAATGCCTCCAATGGACACTTCCACTTCCTTCACCTCCCCCATGGCACCCTCATCACAGAACAAGGGTTTGCACATCACTGTCATGCACAGTGGTGTTCTTTTTTTTATTTTCTATTTATTTTCATTTTCTCTAAAAAAGATCTTCATCATTTGTATTTTTTTTTATTTTTGCAAAAAATATAGTTATTTTATTTAAAAAAAGCATTTGCTGTTATGTATTGTTTTATACAAAAAATAATTCTTACTAAAAATATCTCTGTCTCTTCTTACTCAAACTGTAGAAACTCAAGTTGAATAAATTCTATGTACTGTATGGGGGGATCACAAGTGACAACAAAAGACACAACCATCAAGGTGTGCCATGGGTTGAGGAATCACGTGATGAGCTAAGTTTGAATAGACGTCCTCTGTGCTGCTCCAAGGCCCTAAAACAGGCAAAAGGCAGTAAAACTTCTGGGACCGGTTGAGTTTGATTAAAAATACTTACATCGGGCTGGTGAGGTGCTGTGGGCTTGAATTTCGGCAGTATTGCTGAAGGATTGGGAGAAAAGGAAGTGAGGTGACCTCACGGCTAGCGTGTGTTTGGCCGCAGTACCAGGCCACTTCACAGCAGCTAGATGGAAGCTGAAGTCATGGAGACTCTTGCGGGGAGAACCCCAGCTACTAAAAGACCGAAGCCCCAATCCCCTACTCCGAACAGGCAGGAGGATGAGTTAGGAAAGGAAGGGGGTTCCTGTCCGACTACTGAAGATATACAAGAAATTAATCAAATGCTGCAGGGGCTTGTGATTGATTTTGCAGCAGTGAAACCGGCATTGAACTCACTTGCACAGAGAACGGGGGATGCAGAAGCCCGGATCTCCTCTCAGGAAAGGAAGGTATCTATGATCGAGCAGGAGCTAGTGGTGGTCAGAAAACAGGTCAAGAAGCTTGAAGAGAGAATGGAGGATCAAGAATCGAGAAGTCGGAGGAATAATTTGATATTAGCAGGGCTATCAGAGAGGGCTAAAGGGTCGGACTGTGTTTCCCTCATGCAAGACTTGCTGCTTAAGTTGCTGGGCCCTACTCCATTTGGGGAAGTGTATAACTTGGAGAGAGCACATAGGGCATTAAGAGAGATGCCACCACCGGGGACAAGACCTCAGGTGATAATTATGTGCTTTCTTAATTACAAAGAAAAATCCCATGTGCTGTTTACTGCTAGACAAAAGAAGTCACTACAATGGAATGGTGCTTCTCTCTGGTTGTTTCAGGATCAAACACCAGCGGTTAAAGAGAAGCAGAAGGAATACTCAGAGATCAAGAAGAAGTTATATCTTGCAGGAATTAAGTTCCACTTGCAATACCCCGCAACATTGGTGGTATGACTTCAAACCGGGGAGAAGAGATTTTTAACAGCAAAGGACGCTTTAGAAGGGTTACGATTGGAACTCCCCGAGTTATTCAAGTCACCAACCTGAAGTGGTCTAGACAAGAAGGGGGTAGCTTAACCTGAAAGACTGGGACTCTGGAGAATGAAAGGATTTGACAAGTTTATATGGTTATCCAGGTTTTTTGGTTTACTGTTAAAAATGTTGGGTTTAAGGGGTTATATTAAGGCTGTTGGGTTATTGTGGGTCAATTTTGAGGTGAGGGAAGATTGATTTCAACCTAGAGATGTGAGGGTTGAATAAGGCGGAAGCTAAATAGCTATCCAGGGAGATGGGATAGGGTAATAGGGGATCGGAGGTGGAAGGGTTTCTGTGGGAACAGTTACAGCTTGGAACTTAAAGGGGACCCTCCCCTCGAGGGGTTAAGAGAGGAAGATAAATGTAAAGGGAGTGATGGGTGGCATCACAGGTAATCAGGGGGGCAACACACTAATAGGACTACAGATGAGCTAATTACCGCGAGGTGGCAGGTTGCATGGTCTAGTAAATCCACCAGTATTTGGAAGAGGAGGGTTTGTATGGCGCTCGATAAGTGAGTATGAAAAAATGGCTGTAGCCATTTTTGAATTTTGGGGAACCCAGTGAGAAAAGAGCAATAAGAGCTGCTTCTATCTGTGCTTTTCTGAAGTAGATGCAGTCTCCCTGAGCTTGGCGTGCCCCGTGGGATCTGTAATAAGTTGAAGGCAGAGTGTACAAAGAAATACTTGTGGCAGGTATTTATTAATATCGCCACAAGATGGCGCTATTTCCACTTTGCGCTGATCTGTATCGTGTCATAATGCACTGTAATGTATACGATACTTTGCTGCAAGATATTATGGCAGTGCTATTTGGAGCATATACTGATGGGGACTAAGGCTCAAGGGCTCTCTGGCAGTTCTCAGAATGCAGGAGGGACTCCCCAGTTGGCAAGGAAACAGTGATGGGAGAGTCACTTAGGTTTGTTAATCTATTACCAAGCTGGAGACTGGAGGATGTTAGTTAACTTTATTTATGTAGAAGCTAAGGGCAGTCTCCGACTTCTGTGGAGGATGTGTGGAGTAGGGGAGGGGAAAGATGGGAAAGGAGGAAAGAAGGATATAGAGGAAGAAAGGTAGCTATATATTAGTTGTTTTTTGGTTATGGGCTAGGTCCTGGAGTTACTTCATTAAGGGTAGGGGCTGGGGGGTAGCACAGGAAGGGGTTCATCCATGATTTGATATGTGGTAGGCGGATGATCTAGGGATCTGGGGCGGGGTGGAGGGGGTTAATGGGAACTGAAAAGAGAGAGAGAGTCCAATATAGGGAGAAAGGGGGAGGCAGACCTTCAAAGGGCACAGTGTGAGGGCTTAATCAAAATAATGTTGATGTTTATTAATGTCATGTGTTAAAATAATTTCTTGGAATATTAAGGGACTTAGGGGTAGATGTAAAAGAATGGTCATTTTGAGATATATCGATCAAATGGGGGCTCATATTGCTGCTTTACAGGAGACACATCTACTGACGGAGGAACTGAGTGGTCTTAAGCGACTATGGGTGGGACAAGTTTTTGGGGTAGGTAAAGAAAGAGCTTTGGGGGGGTGCTGATTTTAATAAAGAAAACCTGTCCATACAAGGTATAGCAAGTGTTTGCAAGGGAGGATGGCAGAGGGATCTATCTTTCGGGCACACTGTCTGGTAAGGCAATTTCGGTTGCTTCTATTTACGGACCAACTCCCTCTGATCCTGATTTCTTTGCCTCAATAGAAAGGGATATAGCTGTTTTTTCCTCACATTCTCTTATTCTGGCAAGTGACTGGAATACCTATCTTAATAACTAGGAGGACAGGATACCACCATCCAGAGGGCCTTTGACTAGGGTTCAGATTGCCCTGAACAGATTACTTGAGGTTGCAGCGTTGGTAGATCCGATTAAGATCCACTCTACCAGGGGCAATAACATGACATTTTACTCAGCAGCCCATAAGAGCCAATCTCAAATTGATTTTTTTTTGGTAAACAGGGAGGCACTCAGGGAGGTTAGGGATGTGACAGCAGGGGGTAGAATTTTCTCGGACCATTCCCCTATCCAGTTGATGTGGGAACCAAGACCTGTCCCTCCTAGACCATATCGGTGGAGGCTGAATGATTCCTTATTGATGGAGACTTCAGTGTAGGAAAAGCTAGAGGATGCACTACTAGAGATCATATAGCAACAATTACCTATGCTGCAAAATAAAAAGTTGGCGTGGCCAACTTGCAAGGTGTTGTATGCTGGGGTAGCCCAGGGTATTGCAGCACAAAAAAACAGATGGAGAAGGGCAAAAGAGGAATTTATTTGGGGGGCAATTGACTTGCTGATGCCACTGGAAGGGTCCTCTGGGGAAATTGATGCTGAACTTAAAAGTTTGAGAGGGGAATTGGCAGATATTGTCTACGGTAAAGTAGAATTCTGGTTAGAAAAGATTAAAGCTAAATACTTATTGCAAGGAGATGTCCCTGGGCATCTACTAGCAGCTAGAGTCAAGGAATGGGAAGCGAGTAGAATGGTTACCTCTATTCAGTATGAGGGAAAGCTTTTAACGGATCCTCAGGAAATGGCAGACGCATTTGCGTCATATTTTAAAGAAATATACCAGGCTAGAAATCTTGCTGGGGAGAAGGAAATCAGAAATTTTTTAGAGGGAATTCCCTTACCAGTCCTGGACCTAACACAGGCTAGGGAGTTAGCGGCTCCTATAGGAGCATCTGAGATCATTGAGGTGGTGCAATCTCTGCCTGCCGGTAAAACTCTGGGGCCGGATGGTCTCAGGGCTAAGTTTTATCAGGCACTTTTTCATGCTGTACTTCCCATGCTCAAGGAATTTTTTGGTACTATAATGCAGGAAGAGGTGTTTCATCCTCCATTGTATCAGGCGTATATCATACTAATTCCTAAACCAGATAAGCCCAGGGATCTGCCTGGCAATTATAGGCCTATAGACTTAATGAACCAAGATATTAAGATCCTTATAAGAATTTTGGCCAATAGAATTTTGCACATTGCTCCTAGTTTAATTAGTCAGGAACAAGTGGGATTTATGCCAGGGAAGGGTGAACATGATGCTCTTAGGAAATTACATCATATATTAAATTATGTGTCCGATTCTCAATTACCCCTAGCCTTGATATCTTTAGATGCAGAAAAGGTCTTTGACGGGATCTCCCATCCTTTTCTTTTTGCTACAATGGAGAAGATGGGCTTTCTGGAGGGTCTACTCAGAGGTATTAAAAACTTATATGCTGCTCCAACGGCCAGGGTATTATGTAATGGCTATGTTTCACATGAAATTCAGCTGGAAAATGGGACCCGACAAGGATGCCCTCTCCCACCGATATTATTTAACATTTATTTAGAGCCCCTGTTGAGAGCTATTAATATGGATACGCATATAAAGGGGATTAAGATAGTGGGGAAGGAGTTAAAATTTTCAGTTTTTGCAGACGACGTACTTCTACACTTACAAGATCCAGCATCTAGTTTTGAGAGAATAAGAGAATTAATAGGGCGATTCTCTAAAGTTTCAAACTATAAACTAAATTTGACTAAGACCCAAATCCTCCCTTTGACGCCATATGTTTACAGGGCAGATTTTGCACCACTGCGATTACAATGGATGCCAGATCAAATTAAATATTTGGGTATTTGGATTTCAGTGAATATGGAGGTGGGGGCTGAAACAAATATGGAGAGGACTATATCAGCAATTAAAGGGGATATATTAAGATGGAACAAACTTCCTTTGAATTTTATGGCTAGATTGGGTCTTATTAAGATGAATCTATTACCTAGGTTGCTATATCCGGTGTACCTAGCCCCATATAGTATCCCCAAAACATGGTTCAGTATAATTAGGAAGCTACTCTCAGAATTTCTATGGAATGCTAAACCTCCTAGGAAAAAGCATAATGTTTTGTGCTACCTCATACGTTGGGAGGGGTCAAATTGCCTGATCTCCACGTATACTATGTGGCGGGACAGCTGGGTCTTATGATCCGATGGGTTCGAAATCTGGACGGGGAGATTTACATTCCAATCTGGCTGCAAATGGAGAAGCAAATGTTAAAAGATTCTGGCCTCTCTCCGGAGGCACTGTTGTACGCCAACGCAGAAAAAGGTCTTAAAAAGTGTATGGGAATCCAATTGTGAAATTGGCAGAAGCCTGGTGGTCATTTCTTACTCCTGTACAGAGAAAGGACCAAATGAAGGCCCGAGAACAACCTGGGCTGGGTAACCCCAACTTAGTAATTGGGGGTCAGGTAATTAGTATGCGGTGGGCTAACCAGGTATTGGGTCTGAAGCTAAGGGATGTCATTCATGGTAATAGAGTGGCCCTTCCAACCCGATGTGAAGGAATGTCTTTTTTTCAAAGGTTGCAGCTTACACGAATGCTGGAGGGGGTGCTGAAGAGGCTTGGGGGTTTTACAGATAACTTCTTTACGTGGGATAGGCTAAAGGAAGTTGATTCAAAATCTAACTCCCTTTCACAAGTATACAAAGTGCACCTGGATTTTCTTAGTCCGAACTCTCCTATAAGAGTCTCATACTGGGATAAAGCGATGGCTCCTCGGAGCCTTCTTAGGATAATATTTGGAAGAGTAGCAAGTATATAGTTATACCCAGATATAAGAGTATGCATTTTTTTATTGTCTCTAATATGTATTTTACCCCTGTGAAACTATGTGATAGAAACCTTAGACAGACAGACCTATGTTTCAGATGCGAGATGGGAATAGGTGATCTCCTGCATGTGCTGTGGGGATGTAGTAAAATATTGCCTCTTTGGGGTGAAGTTAAATAGCATATGGACCCAATGCTGGATTATTCAGAATTTATAACATCAGAGACATGTGTTTTAGGTGATTTTTCACAAATCTCTGGTGTTACACCTAAATACCATCTCTCTTTTGATGGCAGCGGTAGTTAAATCCTTTTTGTTACAACATTGGAAGGATGATCACATCTATGCTTATGATCAATGGGTGAGAGATCTTATGGGGGCTTTGGGTAGAATAAAGAGGCATCTATATTCGGAGGGGAGAAAAGGGTTATATGCTAAAAGATGGATGGCATTAGATGCGATTTATTCGCAGCAGGGTACAAATATTCAAACACAGGCCTGTCTGTCAGATTGTGAGTAACAGAAGGAAGTTATGCTGGAGTGAGAAATAGTCATTTATGGCACTATTTTGGTCTAAATGATTACTTGTACAGCTGTTTTTGAGATGTTATGGTTTACATATAAGGGTAACAGTAGGATGGTATTGGTCTGCTTGGTTATATGGGGGGGATGGGGACTCTCTCTCTTTCCAGGGGACACAGCAGGGCACCACCTTATGGAAGGAATGCTTCCTAAAAGGAGCCTGTGGTCTGATGCTGTCTTTAGGGTTGCAGGTGTAATGGTATTGGGGTTATTTCTAGGTAGATTAACTACATTTGAAGACCCATTATTTTATGGTATAGATGATATAGGAATATGCTATTATTTTAGAGGGTGGTTCCACCTGCTGTGTATGTATATAGATGGGCTGTATATAGTTCACACAGTCAGTTTGGGACTGTGTACCCTGGCTTGACCAGGTATTTGTATGTCTGTCAATTGTTTGAAAAATGAATAAAGATTCGTTAACAAAAAAAAAAAGGTGTGCCAAGGGTTCATGCAACCCAACTCTCACCACATCCCACATTTAAATGTGTTTATTCTGTACAGTAAACAAGAGTATGGTGACAGATAAGCCTCACAACACCATAGCAGACCCTCTCATGTGTCATCTACTACTGGATGAGTGAAGAGATGTCCATGCGGTGGTTGAAGATAATGATTTGGTGCTACCCTACCACATTTCCACTTTCTTCAGAGTAACAGCTTAGAAATCTAACCACATTACCTCTACCAGGGGGTGATTAACAGACTGTTTATCTAACCCGTGGCCATGCCTTATTGCTTAAGTGTACTGTTAATCCTGTAAAAATCTATCAGCCAGAGGTACAGAGTATCTGTGTGTAACAGTGGTAAAAAGGCTACTCATGTTATTGTCTGTAATTAAACTCATTTAGAATTTATTCTATGCATGGGTCTATTGAATGACCAAAATAAGACACTCCAAGGTGTGAGTTATTGCCTCATTTACCCAATTCTTGAGGGACTCAGTCTGTCAGCTGTGCCTTGTCACACCACACAAGACATGGGTAAATCACCAATAACCAACACCCTATTGTGATTTATTCCTTAAAGAGATGTGCAGAAACTGTGTGTTCCTCTGTGTCGCACAGCCAAGTCATGGAATGTCTTGAGGTGGAGTCACAAGTGTAAGTGACATTAAGAGAAACATGCTATGGAATCACAAAACACAGTTCTCACCCCATTCCATATGTAAACAGGTTGACACATTACAGTAAAGGAGAATGGGGTGAGACTTAGGCCTCATGATCCAATGGCACACCCCGGTGTCTGTTGGTCTTTGGATGATGGAGTGGGAGGCTTAGGTGCTCAACCCTAATGTATCATTTCCCTACTTTTGTCACTGCAACCTTAACTGATGCATTAACTGATTTTGTTTCCAGTAAATTTCCTTTTTTTTTTTGAAAGCCTGTCATAACTAGTAAATAGCATGTGTTGGTGGGAATGCGGGGCACTTTTGGTCCCATGCTCCCACCAAGCTGCCCATGTGAGCATAATAGTATGCATCTGTGTGAGCGCAGGCCCTACGGGCCCTGCACTCCTACTTACACATAACTACAGAGCCATACAGCAGCCCCATAGGACAAGGAACCCTTGTAACAGTTATTTGCCAATATCTCAACAACTATAGTAGATAAAAAAAACTTCAAGTGCAGTTGTAATCATGACAGTGAGACCTCCATGTGACATAAAGTCAATAAAATCTGTATCTCAAGAATCAGCTAAGAGATACCCTTCATGACTCCATGGCACACCCCAAGGTCTGTCGGTCTGTGGAGGATGGGGGGGTGGGCTTAGGTGCTCAGTCCTAACATGTAATTTCTCTGCTTTTGTCAGTACAGCCCTAACTAATGCATTAACCAATTTTTTTTTAGTAAATTTCCTTACTTTTTCAGGAAGTCTGTTTTAACTAGTAAATAGCATGTGTGCCCTCCAAGTTGCCCATGTCAGCATAATGATATGGATCTATGTGAGCGCGGGCCCTACGGGCCCAGCCCTCCCACTTACACATAACTACAGAGCCATACAGCAGCCCCATAGGGCAAAGAATCTTTGTAAAAGTTATTTGCAAATATATATTGGCAACCATAGTAGGTTAAAAAAATTCAAGTGCAGTTCTAATTGTGACAGCAAGATCTGCACGCTACATGAAGTCAACCGAATACATATCTCGCATCCTCCCTAAGAGATGGGAACCAAAAAACACTGAAAAGGCAACCTTGGAACCCTTGTGACACTAATTTGCCAATATCTCATTAACGGACCAACTTAGGAAAACAGTTCCACTGCAGTTGCACTCTATGATTTCTAATCTTGTTCCTGAGGCTGCCACCAGTAGCAAAAAGTCTGTATCTCGCTTTGTTTTTGAGATATAGGCACCAATATCACTATGAGCACCATAATATTATCCTATGGGAAAAATCTGAATTTGTGATGGCATATCTATTGAAACCACTTAAGTTTCCAACACCTAAATATCATAATTCACATCTCTAGGGCATACCCTTAAAATCCTGAAAATTGCAAGTCAAAAACCAAATCGTTCATTTACGGTACAGTGGGAAAGTTTTTAAAAGTTTTAAAATTCTTAGTTCGTGAGGTAACAAAATCCCTGACCACCGGATCAATCCCTGTCCGTGAGCTGTCAAAATCACAGTCCACGAATAATCCTAGACCATCAGATTTTGGCCATCTGGTCACTAAGTGACGGACAAGGATATTGCTGCCTCGCAAAGGAGGATTGGCTGGAGGACTAGGATACTGACAGCTGGCAGACCGTGATTTTCTCACCTCATGAAAGAGTATTCTTTTTTTATAATTCGAAGTTTATTAATTTTCATATACACATATAAGAGCAGCTCCAAACTCAACTGATAGAGATACATATATATAAGTTCCAAAAGCTTCTAAAGAGGCTGCTCCCCCAGACCCTACCCCTTCCCCCCTACCCTACCCTCCCTCAGCACAGCTCATGTTATCTAAAGTGTGTACCAGTCTGACTTGCATAATTACTTGGAAAGTAGTCTAAACACAGAGCAGTGCATAAAGAGGATCCCAAATTTGTTTCTATCTACTCAACTTATTATTTAAACTAGCCACCATTTTCTCCATCCTGAGGTTAGCCAATATCTCTTTAAGACATTCCGAGAAAGGGATATCTACGTTGTCTTTCCAGTGCCGAAGAATAATCTTTTTAACTGATAATGAGATTAAGGCCATATACTACCTTCTTGATGATACAGGAATGGAAGTGTAATCCCCCAACAGACACACCTCCGGAGTGAAAAGATCAGAAAGGCCCAAGAGGGGGTCCATCCTCTGCTGGACATCACCCCAGAGGGTGGAGACTTTCGGGCATGACCAAAATATGTGGTAAAGTGTACCTTCCTCTTGTCCACATCTGGAACAGGAGGAAGAATCCACAAGACCATACCTGTGCAACTTTTGGGGAGTGTAATATATGTTGTGTAAGATATGGAATTGTGCTAATCATAATCTATCCTGTGTAATGTATTTATGAGAGTTTATCCAGAGTGCAGCCCAATCTATCTCTAATCCAGGGAAATACGTTGCCCAGTATGTGTTCGGTATGAAGACCTCCGGATATTTGCAATTATATAAGCTTTTGTAAATATCGGATACCGAATGACGACTGCCCATCAATGAGAGCAGCATGTCCTGGAGCAGTTTCCTGTCTCCAAGAAGTGGGACCGGACCAAACTCTTTTATTAACAAGTGCTTCAACTGGAAGACCTTAAAAATGGATTTAGTGGGTATGTCAAATCTGCTCAGTATAGTAGTAATTGAGAGCCACGAGCCATCTTGAGCCACCAGCTGGGCAAGCTTGACATTACCCAATTGTGGGAGCCAATTAGAGTTGATTGGCTTATTGTCAATTTTTAAACTGGGGTTACCCCCAACAGGTTGGTCCAAATCAGCCGTCTGATTGTATTCCATAAATGAGCATATCTGGGCATGCACTCTAACCGAGATCGCCAGTGGAGTAGATTTCAACTCGGGGGGAAGGGCATTCGGTCTTATATGGAGCAAAGATGTTGGTAGCAAGCCACACTGCTTTAGTGCAGATAGTTCTATTTGGAGCCAGATAGGAACACGTCCTCTGAGTCAGGTTCTCCCACACTCTCCAGCCATCTCAAGTATTTCACCATATGGCTCGCCCAATAGTAAAATATCAGGGATGGGAGGTGAAGACCCCCTTCATCCTTGGGAGCCGCCAGCTTGTAATAAGCAATCCTGGGTTGTCTGTTGGCCCAAATAAATTTTGTTATCAATGCATTGAATTTGCGGAACCACGAAACTGGAATCCAATTATTGAGCAAATACAGTGGGTAAAAGTTCCTGGAAAAGAAATTAATCTTGATAAGATTTACCCATCCCCAAAGTGAAATAGATAACTTGGACCATCTATCCAAGTCTGCCTCTAAGGTTTTGACTAACTCATCCAAATTCAGTTTTTGAAGCCGAGCCGGTTCCCTTGTCACTTGTATGCCTAAATATCTTAGGGAGTTCGGTGTCCAGGACATACCACATTGAGTAATAGATGATTTAACCACTTTATAATTAAGCAGGAACACCAGGGATTTATCAATATTCAATTTATAATTGGAGAAGTTTGCAAATTCATGGATCGTCTCCAGTAAAGCCGGTATCGAGTTGTCTGGGTCAGTCAACTTTAATAGCAAATCATCAGCATATGCTGATATTTTGACCTCATGTCCCTGAACATTCACACCTTGAATCCGTGGAGAAAACTTCAACCGGCGGATAAGATGAAAGAGTATTCTAAAATTCAATCCCCTTTTGCAAGGTGACAAATTCCCAGTTCCCGAGCCAATCCTCTTTTACGAGGTAGCAAAATCCTTGACTACCAGCTTAATCCTGGTCTGCAAGAAGGGCCATCTGGTCACAAAGTGATGGACAAGGATTTTGCAGCCTTGCAAAAGAGGATCGGCTCATGGACTAGAATTTTGTCACCTCGTAAAAGATCATTAGCGAGTCGGGGTCAAAGAATTTTTAAATTTTCAAAAACCTATTTTTGGACAAAATGAAGAAAAACAAAGGTATGGGTTCATAGAGGCATCACCCTGGACAAAACCTATGCCTTACTGCAAAAAAAAGTCACCCATGTAAGAAGCTACTACATTTTGTTTGGGTCAAAAAATGAAAAACAAGATGGCGGCTCACGGACAAGGAATTTTTCTGGTGGTCCAGGATCTTTTTAAATCCTCATTCATGAACTGACAAAATCCTTGACTGTGAGCCCAATCCTCTTTTGCAAGACATACATATAAATCTTGGAATGAACCAAGCATGCTCAGAACCCCAAAATTAAAATTAAATAACTTTGGAACACATTAATATCTTTGACCCAGACCAACACTGGATTGTTCTTTGACCCAGACTCTTTCTATGTTCCAAATTTCAGACCAAAACACCACATGGTGTGGTCACAGCGCCACGGTCATAAAAAGCATAAAAAGAGGCAAAATGTGTTTTTCAGCGCTTCACTGTGCAAAAACTGTAATTCCAACCTATCCACAACTTGGTATACCAAGAGACCTACCATACCAGACCAGGCATTCCAAATTTTGTGCAACTCTATTGAATGGTTGCAAAGTTATTAAAGCACAAAAACTGAGGTTTAACATTAAACTGCGTACTCAACCCTAACTATAGGGGTGTGATACCCGAATTATATATATATATATATATATATATATAGATATATTTATATACACATATATATATATATATATATATATAAATATATATATAGCAAAAACTCCATTAATGCAGCAATTAGGGTTGCTTGTACACTGACAAAAGTTTGAAAATTCGGTGTTAGGGTTGCCAGTCCCTACTGCCCCACTCCCCACCCTCCACAGACCCACAGGTGTCGGCATATGCATTGGGGTCATTGCCCTAACTCTCACCCCATTCCATTGTAAACAAGCTGAGGTGGTGCAGTATAGGAGAATGGGGTAAGAGTTAGGCTCAATGACCCCAACTCACATGCCGATGCCTGTTGGTGTGAGGATGATGGGTGTGTGGGGGCAGTAGGGCCTGGCAACCTTAACACTGAATTTCCAAACTCTTGTTGGTGTACATTCAACCATAACTTATGCATTATTGGAATTGTTTGCAATGAATTTCCCTTCATTTTGAGAGAGTTTAATGTAAATAGTAAGTGGAATGTTGTTATGGGAGCTCAGGGCCCTTAGGGCACTGTGCTCTTGCAATGCTGAAATTCAGGAATGCTGTAAAAAATGACAGCTGTACTGTTCATAAGGAAGTGTGACAAAATGTCAATGTTGAAAATCTGGAGTGAAAATATAAAAAATTTTCCAGTTTACAAATGTGCATTGAAACTGTGCAATGCATGCTTGTAATGTGGTCATTTTTTAGATTTTTTTTACAAAATTTTCAATATTTTTTTTGTGTGACCTCCCCTCATGAACACTGGCACTGTTATTTTGTTAATCCATCCTGAAAGTTGATTTTTGCACAGTGACCACACTATTCTGCGCCATAGGTGTGAAAACATGTTCTGGGTAGGATGTACAAAATGACAGCTGTACTGTTCATGAGGAGGTGTGACAAAATGTCAATGTTGAAAATCTGGAGTGAAAACATTAAGAATTTGGGAATTTACAAATGTGCATTGAAACTGCACAATGCACGCTCATAATGTAGTCATTTTTTTAAATTTTTTTCACAGACTTTTCAATATATTTTTGGGACCTCTCCTCATGAACACTGACACTGTTTTTTTTTGTTAATCCATCCATAAAATTGCTTTCACACAGTGTCCACTCCATTCTGTGCCACAGGTGTAAAAACACATTCTGGGAAGGATGTGCAAAATGACAGCTGTACTGTTCATTTGTGAAAAAATGGGAATGTTGAAAATGTGACGTGAATATATAAAAAATTGTCATAGTTATGAATGTGTATAGAAACTGCACAACACCCGCTTGTAACACAGTAATGTTTTGGTATTTTTTCACCAAATTTGCAACATGCGCTTTTAGGGACACCACCTCATGAACAGTGGCAATGGCATTTCATGAGTTGGTCCTGAAAGGTGATTCCACACAGCAACCACAAAATCACCTTCCAGGACCAAGAAACAAAATGAAAGTGTGAGCTTGCATGAGGTTGGTTCCCAAGACTCCCATGTTGAAAATTTGGGGCACAAATTCCAAAAAGTGGCTGAGATATCAACCTAAGTTGAAATCCCCTCCTCCCATTGACTCCCATTGTATGGCTTACCTTCAATTCTTTATTTTGGGGTTCAGTTTTGTAGATTGCAGATGTGTCTTCGGTCCTGAGAAGATCACTGTTCCTGATCTTTGGAGGGTAAGCATGGGTGAAGGGGTGCAGGGAAGTGGGTGCTCAGTGGAAGGGGGGGATAGGGAGGGACTGGGGAGATGACAATGGACTGTTTTCTTTTTTATAGGGAAAAAAGATGGCGATGGATGGTTTTCTTAAGTTACAGGTAAAGGAAAATAGTTTTTAGCATGCTGAGGTGGGCTTCCAGTGTGCCACATGAGTTTTGAGGGGGACATGCTGCCAACAGGAGGATTGAGCACCCTGTCGGCAACATCTGAAGAAAAAATAACTGGCACACTAGGGTGAGCGCCCAGTGTGCCACATGACTTTGTGGGGGGGACATGCTGTGGCAGTGAGATTGGGCCCCCCCATTGGCAACTCTGAAAAATAGCCATCACATTTTGGCAAACTGGGGGGCTCCCAGTGTGCCACATGAGTTTGTGGCAGACATGCTGCCAACAGGGGGATTGGACACCCCTGTCGGCAAGTGTTTTTAAAAAAAACCAAAAAACATTTGGGGCACAATGGGGTGTTCTCGCGGTGTGCCATGAGTTTTGGGGGTGAGGGCAGACATGATTCCAACATGGGGATTGGGTGCCCCGATGTCAGAGCAGTTAGTGTACTGTGCACAGAACAGGAATTTGAAGCAGGATTCTGCATTGAATATAAAATATATCGGGTCCTCAGCCAGTTTTCCTAATTTTGTTAGGTAAATACTTGAGTTTACCTAACAGGGACAGAGGAACATGGTGGGACCATTACTTTGGCCAGGAGGCCACAAAAGGATTTTTTTTTACAGGGTAAAATACTGCCAGCAGCTTGACACTTTCACAAATGTGAAAGTGCCGCATCCATTTCTTTAGAAAATTGTGACAGTGGGGCAGGGGTGATTCTGAAAAAAAAGCATTTGGGGGGCTCAGATTACACATCTGATGCCCTCAGTGTGTTCCTCGTCCCCTGAATAGGTAAACACAACAATCTATGTTTACCTACTGCTATTATTTTTTAAATGGCAACCGTTTTTAGCTGCCACTAACTGAAATAAGATGTCTGCCATTGCTTTCGCAAATAGGGCATCTACAAAAGCTGGCAGCAGCTTTTGAGAGACACACATATTTTTTTTCCATTTGACTATAATAGGAAACTTGTTTTTTGAATAACTTTTGAACGGTTTAATATTTTTTCACCAAATCTTTGAAAGGCTCATCAGTGACCCAGACTGCATCTTTCCTGAAGATTTCAGACCAGACAGACAAATTGTGTGGGCTATAGCCACGAGCAGAGAAACGCACAAAAAAAGCCTTTATTGTGTTTTTGTCTGCTCTGCAGTTCTGCAACCACTTATTCAACCATAACACAACTTGCCAGATCCAGAGATCTGTGGTACCAGACTGCGCATGCAAAATTTCAGGCAAATCTGTCATATGGTGGCAAAGTTATTAAAGTACAAAATTTGGAGTTTAACATAGAAGTGGCTGTGCAACACTAACTATATTGACACTACCGTGCCTGTATAATATAGATAGATAGATAGATAGATAGATAGATAGATAGATAGATAGATAGATAGATAGATTGATTGCAAAAAACTACATTAATGCATCAGTTAGGGTTTTTATTAAAGCGTAAAAAGTTGGGAAATTTGACATTAGGGTTATCAACCCACCCTCCACACAGCAACAGGCATCGGGGTGTGCCTTGGAGTCATTGGCCCTAACTCTCACTCCATTCCATGTATAAACAAGATGAGATGGTACAGTGTAGGAGAATAGGGTGAGAGTTAGGCCCAATGAATCCAAAGGCACCCATACCTATGTGTGGAAAGTAAGATGAGTGAGGTGGTAGGTTTGGTAACCCTAATATCAATTTTCCTAGCTTTTTACATTTTAATAAAAACCATAACTGATGCATTAACATAGTTTTTTTTTGCAATGAATTTCCCTTCTTTTTGAGAAAGTGTAATGTAACTGGTATGTGGTTGTGGGAGCATGGACCCTCCATGCCCTGTGCTCCCCTCACACTAGCCATTGTTGCATAATGATATGCATAACTGGAAGCATGGGGTCTCTGGGTTCTGTGCTCCCACTTACACATAAGTACAGACATATCACAGCCCTATAGTCATGAAAAGTAACCCTTGTAACACTCATTTAGCAATATATCAGTAATTATAGCAACTGGAAATAAATCCACTGCAATTGTAATCATGACTTTGAAACCTCCATGGGTCCACTAAACTACAAAGAGCAAAAAATCCATATTTTGAATCATTTTTGAGATACAGGTGCCACAATTCAACTGATGCAAGTAACACGGGCATTTTCAGGATTTTGTTTCACCCAATTTTCAACATGGCAATTTGGGGACCCCTCCTCATGAACGTCACTATCATTTTATTAATCTATCCTGAAAGTTAAGTTCTCACAGTGAATGTGCCATTCTGTGCCACAGGAGTGAAATCATGTTTTGGGCAGGATGTGAAAAATAACAGTTGCATACTGTTTATGAGGAGGTGTGGAAAAGGATAATGTAGAAAATCAGGAGGGAAACTATGAAAAATTGGCAAAGTTACGAGTACACTTAGAAACTGCACAACATGCACTTGTAACATTGCCATTTTTGGGAATTCTTTTACCAGATTTTCAACATGGGCTTTTTGTGAAATCCCCTCATGAATACTGGCACTATGATTTTGTTAATCCATCCCAAAAGTTGATTTCGCACAGTGACAGTGCCATTCTGTGCCAGAGGTGCAAAAACACATTTTGTGCAGGCAGTGAGAAATGACAGCTGTACTGTTCATGAGGAGGTGTGAAAAAATAACAATGTTGAAAATCTGGAATGAAAATATTAAAAATTTATGAAGTTACACGCATGCTCAGAAACTGTGCAATGCACACTTGTAACAGCCATTTTTTTGTTTGTTTTTTTTGTATCAAATTTTCAACATGGGCTTTTTGGAACCTCCCGTCATTAACACTGGGACTGCCATTTCATTAATCAGTCCCGACAGGTGATGATGCTCAGTGACCACAAAAATCACCTTTCAGGACTGAGTAACAAAATAGCAGTGACAGTGTTCCTGAGGTGGGCTCCCAAAATGCCTATGCTAAAAATTTGGTGAGAAAATACCAAAAAATGGCTGAGATATCCATATTTAAATTCTTTGTTTGTATTGGAGTTATGCGAAGTAGGATCTTAGTTTGTATGACGAGATACGAACTAAGATCCTAAGTCATATGACTCATGAAGTAGGATCGTAGTTCGTATCTCGTCATACGAGCTAAAATTCTATATTGTATGACGCTGATACAAACAAAGAACTTAAATGTTAAATAACACATATTTTAAGGGCATTTTCCAAACAGAAAAGTGCAGAATGCACCTGGGGGTCAAAATAAGTGAGCTACATGTGTTGATTCCTCCCCAGAATATAATTTTGGGAGGTTTCCAAATTTGAATTTCCTGCAAACTGGAAACAAGATGGTGGCCATATGAAAGAGGAATTTTCTCATGCAATGCAGGATTCCTCTTTCATATTGTACAGCTATATTGAAGTGCCTACTGAGCTTGCTCAGAAATTAATTTTTTCAAATTTTTAAATTAAAATAACTTAAAAACGGCTTATTGTTTTTTCACCAGACCAATAAAAGGCACACCTGTGAGGTAGTCCCTTTCTTTTTTTTTCAGTATTTCTATTTATTCTCCTCCCCATATGGCCCCTATCTGACCGGCTCTCCCAGCTCTGTCCTCCGGAATTACCGGGGCTTACCTTACACCCGTTCGGAAAGTGGTGCTTGCGGAGAGTCAGTCGCCATCCTACTACCAGTTTTTTCCTCTATTTTCTCCCCATTTTTCCCAAGGGCCCCAGGAAAAGGTTGCATGCATGTGGAGGCACACATGCACCTTACAACCCTGGTAATGACCCTCCTCCATCTGCCCAATTGGCCTATCACTGGCACCCTGCTTTGCACAGCTGTTGGCCTCCACCAGGGGGGTAGCCGTGAGTGAGAGATGCCATCCTGACTCCCCAGAGAGGACAGCTGCCTGATGGCCACTCCATCCAACTCCATCCTCCCCCTCTCGTGCCAACCTCCGATGACCCAGGCTCATTCCTGAACACAAGTCACTGGCATTCAGTGAGGTGAGATGTCCAGTGCCTCAGCCCTTTATGCCACAGGGCTGACTGGATAGTCCCTTTCTGTCCTGAAAATTTCATATCAAACAAACAAACCCTCTGGGCTGTAGGTAAGTTCAAAGAAAAATCCCAGTGAAGTCAATGGGTAAAAACATGTTTATTCACCTCTCCATAATTTAGAGACTGCACATCCAACCGGAACAAAACATGCCAGAGCAAGAGACCCACACCAGAGGAAGGATCATACCAAATTTTGTACAAATCCATTCAATGGTTGCAAAGTTATTAAAGTGCAAAATTTTGAGTTTAACATTGAAGCGCCTACTCAACCCTAATTATAGGGGTGCACCCTTGCCTATATATATATTATAGGGGCGCGGTCACACCAGTATATTTAGAGTTATGAAGCCACTTCTATGTTAAACTTGAAAATCTGCACGTTAATAACTTTGGACTCATTCAACAGATTTGCATGAAATTTGGTATGCACAGTGGGGCATGGCAAATCTCTTGATTTGCCAAATTTTGTTTTGGTCAGACTTATGGTTTTTGTGCACCAAAATGCTGAAAAATGCACTTTTCGCCAGTTTTGTGGGCAGTTTTTTTGATCTTGTCTGTGGTGCTGCTTGTCTGTTGTGTGGTGTGCTGCTCTGCAACTTGGCATGTTGAAAGAGCTTGGGTCATGGAATATACTACTTTTTGTTTGGTGAAAAAATATTAATCCATTCAAAAGTTATTAAAGTTTTAAATTCCCATTATGAGAATATGGGAAAAATTATATGGTTGTTTTGAGAAAGAAGAATGGGGTTTTGACCATCTGGTCCCTCCTCACAATCAAAGAATTTGCAGGCTCACCATCACAGAATCTTTGATCATGAGGAATTCTTTGATCGTGACAGCCACCATCTTGTTTTGATTTTGCGGTCGGGAAAAAATAAATCTCTCGGCTCAGGGGTGACTTCTGAAGTAAAACTCTGGTGGGTTTTACTATGGGGTTTTCCCCTCTATCAAGCCATGCCTGTGGTTTCTTCTAATTCTGTAAAAAAATAAGAGTTTCAAAGTTTTAAATTCTTTGATCGCGAGCCTGCAAATTCTTTGATCGTGAGATTCTTTGACTGCAATCTTTGATCATGAGGGCGCGACTAGATGGCCAGATTAAAAAATCAAATATCTCAGCCCAGGGGTGACTTATCAAGGGAAACTAGGATGGGTTTTGCTCAGGAGACTTTGGTCTACTGAGTTATGGCTGAGATTTAGTGTATTTCTCGGAAAAAATTGAGTTTCAACATTTTTTAATTCTTTAATCATGAGCCTGCAAATTCTTTGGTCATGAACCTGCAAATTCTTTGATCGTGAGATTCTTTGATCGCTATCTTTGTTCACAAGGGAGGGACTAGATGACCCGATTTGGAGGGACCAGATAGCCCAATTTTCATAACTTTTAAAATTAAATATCTTAAAAATGGCTTGGTCTTTTAACTTGAAATTTGGAGGGTGTTGAGGGGATGTCCTGTAGATGTGAATTATGGTATTTAGGTGTCAGAAAATACATTTGCTGCAGAAATATTGTGTGGTGCAGTTTACATTTTGCAGAGAGCATTTTGCATTGTGGTACTGGCTTGAAATTTATAGGGTAGCTAGTGTTACTGTCATGGACTTACTTTTCAGTGGTTAGGTGTGTGAAATGTAAACAGGTGTGGAATTATGCCACTCCGATGAATGAAAATCTCAAATTTTAAAATGTAATATCTTGGAAACGGTTTGGTCTTTTAACTTGAAATTTGGAGGGTGTTGAGGGGATGTCCTGTAGATGTGAATTATGGTGTTTAGGTGTTGAAAAATTAATTTTCTGCAGGAATATTGTGTGATGCACTTTACATTTTGTGTATAGCATTTTGCATTGTGGTAGTGGCTTGACATTTATAGGGTAGCTAGCCTTACTGCCATAGAGGTCATTTTCTGTGGTTAGGTGTCTAACATGTAAACAGGTAAATACAAAATCACACATGCCCCCACAATGCAAAGCATCATGGGCTGCATATGCAAATCACCACAGAATGTTATGCTAGTCCAACTTTAAGCAAAATTGCATGGTGCCACAAGGCCTCTCACACAGTTTGCAAAGGGTGCTAACAGAAGACATACAACATATATATATATATATATAACATGTAAACAGGTGTGGCATTATGCCACTCTGAAGAATTAAACTTTGTTTTGTTTCAAGCTGTTGGGAGTGTGGGGCCCCACCAATAGGTATGATATTCAGCACTTATACAGAAATTTACAAGTTGGTGGCAGCGCGGGTTTGTACTTTTCTATGCTTTCTCAAAAAGTAAGGACATTTTATGCAAAAAAAAACCTGCATTAATGCATCATTTAGGGTTAAAACGCAAAAAGACAGGAAGTGAGACCTTTAGGGTCACCCCCCCCATGTACTCCCATCCTCCCAAGATGGACAGATGCCAGGGTATGTCATTGGGGTTGTGAGGCCTAAATGTTACCTCATTCTTCTTTACTGTGGCTTGTGAATATGATTACACATGGAATGGGGTGACATTTAGGCCTCACAACCCCAATGACACACCCTAGCATCTGTCAATTCATTCACTTTAGTTCAATAGAATATCAGTAAAAAAAAAAAAAACATACTTTATGCAGAGTGAAAATAAAGTGGTAATGCATGTCCAGTACTAGAGAATGAAACAAACGCTGGTGACTCGACTGGTTTCACAACAAGATTTCTCAAGCATCCCTGTACAGTACCAGGATGTCAAGCCCATTTTTATCTGTCAAAAGATGTCAAAAGTCAGAAATACAATGACAGGTGACCTGGACATGGGTGGCACATTTGTCCAGGAACTGCCCATACAGTACCCACTGTCCCATTATTTTGGTGACAAAGCTATCAGCTTGGCACAAACAGTTGAGATTATCCATGATGCGGCAGATACTCTTATGATCAAGAAAGTTGGTGATACTGTGATAGAGGACCTGGACATGGCAAGACACTGGCTGAAAAATGTGTCCTTCAACCCCATGTACACAAATGACACAGCAAGCAATGTCTTTATCATTCAGGAAGACCTGATCCTTTGGCAAGAGTATGTGCTGCATAATGGCAGACAGGCAATGATGGCCCACTTGAATCTAGGTGACTACTACATAAACAGCATGCTGGACCAAGCCAACCCTCAGATACTGCCACCAAAAATTACATGGACAACAGGATCATTTACTGGACTACCACCAGGATAATACCCTATATAATGTACACTAACATCACACTGGTAATGTTTCCTACCAGAAAGACATTGCTCAATAGTAGGATCGAACCCCTATCTGTCTGGGTTGAACATGGTGGAGGGGAATGGTTTGAAGCTAGTAGCCTGGCATTTGAGGCTCTCTGGCCAAACTTCCTTGTGTTTGCAAGAGGCAGCCAGTCCCTTCTGACTTTATTTATGAGAGTTCCTAGTGGTTGGATGTACAATTTCAACGTACACTATCGGGTGTTTTCTGACTCTGCAGTCATAACATATTCAAAAAATGGACCTGCTCTATGAAAATCTTTACTTTTTTATATTTCTCTATTTTCTTGAGGAATAGGACATAACTCATCACAGCAAATTTGTTTGTGACCACAAGAACAGGCATACATCCATATATTGCTGGAAGTATGACATTCTGAAACCAAGTCTGGAGGACCTCCAAAAGCATCTTGCCAAAATGCAACAATTACAGTAGAAAAATGAAAAGGGGCATATTGGAAAACACAGTTCCACATCTACACATCCACATTTCACCCACAATCAGGTAGTCTACTAACAATATTCCATCCTGAGGTTTCAGTTTACATTGTTGTAGTGTGGGTTAGACAAAAGAATAGCCATGGCTTTACAAAGGCTTGAGCAAGAGCAAAGTACTGGCAATTGAGGAGAGCAATGGAAAGATATTCTTAAGTGTCTAGTATCACTCAGATAAACTAACTGACAATTTAACTGCAGAAACACAGTCCTTGGTTGTATATCGGTATTTCCCCAAAACATTATTCCCATAATTAGAGAAAGGTGATTTGGACATATAGAATTGCTATGGTCAAAGAAAAGCTGTACCCCTTCCTTGAACTGGTTTGCACTCCCATTAATTGTCCAGACAATGTGCCACCACTTTGTTGCAGAATGGCCACATTATTAGAAGCAAGTGCATCACTGGCTGAAGACACACAGCCTCTTTACTCAACACTGCCAAAAGAGTCTCAGACAATCTGCCTTCAGAAGATAAGCAAGATCCAAAAACAAATAGATGATGACAGGGATGCGCAGGCTGCTTTCAGTAAGAAGTATTACACAGCAGTGAACATCGCTGATGGCATAAACACAGCCCTTGTTGTTGTAATGTTTGAAACCAGCTCAGTAGGGATTGGGCTCCTCGCCACTATAATAAGAGCCCCTGTTGATGTAATCCTTGAGTCTGTAGCACTTGCCCCAGCAATCAGTTTGCATCATGCTCCTTTGGCACCTGCCACCCCCTTCCCTCCCCCAACTCACAGTCCAGTGAGTTTCCCAAACAGTCACTACTAATGCTGGCTGGCTGACCATGCCCCCTCACACCCCACCATTTTACTCTAGCATGTCCTTTCCGCTCAGCCTCCTCTCACCCACCATTTCTCCCTATACTTTATTCCCCCACCCTCTCACCTCCACCACAGTACTTACCTCTCTCTAGTACCTCCCTTCTTCACCCCTCTGCCAGCTATCCCTATCCCTCTGAACTACTGACAAGGCACTTTGTGGCTGCTTATTCCACCCCACCCTCATAAAGTGTTTTTTCTTGTTATTTAACTTTTACCTATTTGTTTTTTCACTTTATCTTTTTATTGAAATTCGAGTATATAAGAAAGCACACATCTAATACAATAGAAGACTATCCTCCATGTAAGGTATAAAATATCACTAAACAAAACACAGTATTTAGGGTAAATATATTGGAGAACCCTTATATACATATATTGATAATAAAACACAAACCTAGAGAGGATGTAAGTGGAGATCAGAAGGATTACAATCAATAGGGTATTATAGGATCAGAAATAGCAACCATGTACGAAATACATGCTATGGCAGGCTATGGCAATGCATTCAGTAAATTGCAAAAAGTGACAAATGTGGTAATATGAACAATGTTCAGTAATGGAGAGGCGAAGATAAGAGAAAAGTGTGCAAGGAAAGAAAGAAGAGAAAAACAAGCAAGGAAGAAGGGAAGGTGAGAGGGAGAAAATAGGGAAGAAGGGAAATAAGAGCAGAAATCTGTGCACAAAAGCTTCAAGAAAACCTAATCTGAGAGCAAAATAAGGAAGGCTAAATATCCCTAAGAATTAGGGTCTAGAAGAACTAGGTTCAATGTACTTGAAGTAATCTTGCCAACATCTGTCATATATAGTGAGTCGGTTATGAGTAACATGAGATAATCGGTCTAGGGAGGCATACTGAGAGAGGCTTTGAAGTACCAATGTTTTGAGTTATTCTGTAAGTTCTGAATCCAAGCTGTATCATTCATTGTAATGTACCTTTGCTTTCTCCTACTGTATTTTGTTTTGCAATCTATGACGTGGAACCTTTGTAATAGAGCTTGTGCTCTAAGGTTTTTTCTGAATAACTAAATAAATGAAAAATAAATAAATAAATTGGTGTGTGGCATTGCTGGCATCACCAGCAAGTGCATCAGTCATTGACTGTCTGTAAAGACCAAGAAGCATGAAGAAATCTGGGTCCTGGTGACACTCAAGCTGAACATCATCTCAGATCTCATTTTGAAGGCCCTCAGAAACAATGCAATATCCAACAATGAGTTCTGCCTGATCCTGGATGATGCCAATACAGCACTGAAAGATGAAATTAAGTTCAAAGCCCCAAAGGCCCACTCTGCCATGAAGATTTACAAGGACAGATAAAATGAGCTAATACTCAGACAATTATTTTTATAACACAAGTTCAAAATGCCATTGAAATACATTATATGGCACTTATCTTGATTCCTCAGTTTGTGGTTCAGCTTTGAAGAGTGCAGACATGTCCCAGTTCACAAAAGATGACAGTGGATGACCTCTGGAGGTACGTATAGGGAAAGGGGTGTGTGGCCAGGTTAGTGCTCAGTGGGAGGGTTGCGATGGGGGAAGGGAATGGCGGGTCAATGAGGGACCGCTTTCTTTTTTGCAGGGAAAAAAAGATATCGAGTGACTGTTTTCTTTTTGGCAGCTTTTAAATAAATACATATTTGAGACACTGGGAGTGGGGTCCCCAGTGTCCCACACTGCTGGTGGGAATACATATCTGGAGACTCTGGGAGTGTGCTCCCCAATGTCCCACAGTGGTTGGGGGGCCTCTACTGCTAACATGGGGACTGGGCACCACAGTGTCTGAAAATGTACTGTATATTAGCATGCCTCAGCCCTCTTCCCCTTAGATACTGTAAAATGAGCAAACAATACTTGATTTAAACACCAACAGGTGTTTACCTAAACAGGGAACAAGGAATCAGATTCTGTGGTCAGTTTGCCCCAAAAGTGCACAGAAAGGTTTTTTTTCCCACGGCCATGTTTTTGCCACAAATTGCAGCAGCTGTTTGCATGAAACAATGGGATATTGCCACAATTTGCAGCAGAAACTCCCCCTCGTTTTGCAAAACAAGTGCTGCAATTTGCAGCACAAATACAGCCATGGACAAAATGAACGTATTTTTGTGCATTGCTTTGTGTCAGACTGAACCCAGAATTTGATTCATCGGGCCTCAATTAGGTAAACACAGCTGCTGATGTTTACCAACTGCAAGAATTTTTTGAGATGTTTAACTTTTTTTGCCTCACTAACTGAAAACAAGATGGCAGAATCTTGACACTACATTCCAAATTTGCAACACCAAATACAACTTTCACAGCAACAAAACAGTTGTTTCACATGGCACATCTAATGTTTACCATTGGAAACAATGGGAACATTGACATTTTAATAATTTTTGAACAGATTAATATTTTTTCATCAAACCTTCAAAAGACACATCTGCAACCAAAGCCCAATATACCATAGTAATTATAGACCAAACCCCCAAGCCGTTTCTGAGGAAAGGCGTGACAAAGAATTTATGCAAAAATTGTAAATTACACAATTTTTAATACTCCATATCTCTGCACCTGCACATGTAACTGAAATGAAACTTGCCAGAGCAAGAGATCTTTTGTCCCTGATGGTGCTTGCAAAATGTCATGTGAATCAGTGAAATGGTTGCAAAGTTATTTAAGTGCAATATTTTGGGTTTAACATCGAAGTTACCATTGAACCCTAACTAGAGTGTCTATCTATCTATCTATCTATCTATCTATCTATCTATCTATAGATAGACACATATATATATATATATATATATATATATATATATATATATATAAAACAGGGCTAAACTGACAAAAGTAAGGAAATATGGCATCAGGTTTTCCAACCCTAACACCCCATTCCCCAACCTGTGCAGACCCACAGACAGGTGGGTCTGCCTTGGAGCTGTCAACCCTAGTGCTCACCCCATTCCATTAGAAAATAAGGTGATATGGGTACAGCATAGGAGACTAGGGTGAGCATTAGGGTTGATGGCCCCAAGACAGCCCCCCTGGCCTGTGGGTCTATACAGGGTGGGGAATGGGGTGTTAGGGTTGGAAACCCTAATACATTTCACTACTTTTGTTAGTTTAACTTTAACAGATGCTTTAACAAAGCTTTTTACAATTTATTGCCTTATTTTTTGAGATAGTATAATCATATTCTTATTTGCCTGTAGGAACACAGGGCCCACTGGGCCCTGTGCTCCCATCCCTCCATATATGCATGTATGTATCTAGCTGAGAAAGCACATGGCCCTCTGGGCCCTGCATTTCCAGTAATTGGACAACAGTGACCAGAGTGTCACCATAGCCATGTTATTACCCCATCTCATGTACCCGGTACAGAAAATTTTCAAATCCCAGGCAAACATAATTCTGCAAAACTTCACTGCCATTCTGCACCACAGGTGTGAAAACACATTTGGCCAGGATCTGAATAAATGACAGCTGTGACATATATGAGGTGAGATAATAAAAAGGATAAATAGAAAATATGGTGTGAAAATATTGAAAATGTCCAAAGTTATGAGTGTGCATAGCAAAATTGCAACAAATGGTCATAACGCAACCATTTCTTGAAATATTGACCCCAGATTTTCAACATAGCCTCCTTATGACCCCACCCCACTTCATGAACAATATGACAGCCATTACACAAATCCCACTGGAAGGGTGATTTCATCAACCAACTGCAAAATCATCTTTCCAATGGGATTTGTCTAACATCAGTCATATTGTTCATGAGGTGGAGTCCCCAAAAGGCCATGTTGAACATTTGGTGTCAAAAGCTCAAAAAACATCTGAGCTATGCTTAAAAGTTGAAACCCCCTTTGAAATACATTGAAGTGCATTTACCTCAGTTTCTCATATTGAAGTCACCGGTTCCAGAAGCAGACTTGTCTTTGATCAGGAGAGCAGATCTCTTAACTGGGACCTCTTCAAGTGAGTGATGGTCTGTGGGGGTATCAAGGGGGTGTGGGGAGGTGGGTGCAAGGTAGGTGGTTGGGTGGGGGTTACGGGAGTGATCAGAGATGGACTTTTTTCACAGGTTAAAAAACAGACATTGAGGGACGGTTTTCTTATTTTCAAAGAAAAGGACATGGGAGGAGGGAGGAAAACACTGACTGCTAATATGAACAAAAAAATTGGCATCTGAGGGTGGGGTACCACTAGACACCAGGGATAAACCTGGTAAACCAGGAAAGTTGCTGGGTACTTAAAGAAATATTTATATAATAAACATAATTAAATATAAAAATAAACATAAAGGCATACAGTGTGTGGGGTGGCACTTGACACCAGGGCCTCGATATTCAGAGCAGGTGCACATGGTGCAACTCAGTTGCACCAGCGCAAGTATGAACTTGCACCAAGGAGCCATATTCAGCATGCGCCATTGCACAGTGCAAAATCGATTGTGCCAATTCGCAACTATAATGAATGCAGGTGCAAGTGCAGGGGGCGTTACCATGAATATCCGGAGCAGTGGCATATTCAATCGTGAAACCATGGTGCAATTGTGGAGCAAATCAAAGTTTCTCTGAGCAGACTTGTTCCTATAAATACAGGGCACAAACACACAGACAGCACTTGCACCAGGTGTGAGAGCGAGAGAGAGTGGGAGAGAGAGACAGACAGACAGACCAAGGCAGACACAAAGGGAGAGGGACAGAGGTGGCATTGGAGAGGGAGAGAGGGGAAGAGAGAGTGAGAGAGTGAGAGAGGCACACACACACTGACAGGCAGTGCACCAGGGTGGCACTCGGCCAGCAGCAGTCAACCGCCATGGGGGACATTGGACAGCAAGGGCCATGGACAGTGCACCCTTCATGATGGATGCCTTAATGAGGGGTGTGAGGTGGGCAGGAGGAACAGTGACATGGCCAATGAAGGGCCTGTCGGCGGTATACCCAACACAGGTGGTACCATGCCAACATCACCTTTGAGAATTACAGTGACACAGAGATTGTGGACCGGTACCACCTGAACAGGGCCATTTTGAGGCAGCTCTGTGAGCAGTGCAGTGATGAGAGGCAGGCATCCACCAGACAGAGCCACGCCATGTTCATGGAGATGAAGGTGACAGTCATCATATGTCTTTTCACAATGGGCACCTTCCACAGACCAACAGGGGACACCACAGGCATTACCCAGTTGGCCACATTTCACCTCCTCACACAGTTCCTCAATGCTCTGCTGCCACATGCTTCGGAATTCATCCATTTCCCCAGCACACAGGCAGAGTGCACAGCAACCATGCAGGACTTCCACAGGGTCGCACTTATGCCTGGTGTGATTGGGGCCATTGACTGCACCCACGTGGCCATCCACATGCCACCTGGTCCTGAGGGTGTCGCATACATAAACCAGAAGAGGAGCCCCAGCATAAACTGTCAGGTGGTGTGCGATGCCACAGGGTGCATCACCAATGTCTGCACCTCACACCCTGGGAGTGCACATGATGCATTCATCTGGCTCAGCTCTGCACTGTGCCACAGGTTTAAACATGGGGACATCCCCATGGGCCACCTAGTGGGTGAGTATGGCATGGGCAAGGGGCGATGGGCAGAGCAGACCTTGGAATAGGGGAGGGCAAGGTATGCATGTTGGCATGGGTGCCAGGGACAGGCAAGGGGCACAGCACAGAACAGCAGAGGGATAACCATGTCATTATCCATGCAGGAGACAGCGCCTATCCACTGAGGCCCTGACTACTGCTCACCCCCTACTGGTGCCCGTCGTCCCCAGCAGAGGAAAGCTACAACGAGGCACATGCAACATCATTGAGCATGCCTTTGGCATGCTGAAAGCACATTTCCCTTGCCTAGACAGGTCAAGCGGTGCCCTACAGTACAGCCCCTCGAAAGCCTGTGGCCTATTCCTGGCCTGCTGCATACTGCACAACATGGCCATTGACCATGGGATAACTGTTGAAGATGATGAGGATGACAGTAGTGGGGACAACAGAGGCAATGGGCCAGAGGGTGGTGAACAGCCACCCCCTTGGGTGAGGGACCCACAGCTGCTCCAGCAGGCATGACACCACCGGGACACCATAGCACAGGAGCACTATGGAGCACACAGGTAGGTGGTGCAGTGCACATGCATGGGCCACACAACAGGTATAGCACACATGCAGGGGCATGCATGGCAATGGGCATGCACATACAGAGGCAGGAGGCAGGGGTAGGGAGGTCAGTGGCACACAACCACACACAGCACCACACACACACACACACACACACACCACACACACACATGCACCCACACACCCAGGCATTGGTATGTGGCATGGATCAGATGCATTGCACCGGTGCTAGCCTACCCTCATCACACCCACTTCATATGGTACAGCAGCCAGGCAAGAACACACAGGCAGCATGTGGCACAACACACAGGATCAACACCAGTGGAAGGCACACACTCACACTACTCATGTGCACACAGTTCAGCAGCAGCAGACAGGGGTCAGGGCGGCCTGCACATCAGGACCGGTGCACAGAACCATGGCCATCACAGCCATGGGGCGGCTGCACCAGGGCTGTTCAGCAACCACAGACTGTGCAACAGCCATGGGGGGGTTTGCAATAGCTCCCCAAGGGTGGAAACACAGGACCGCGACCGTGTCCACACAGGGGTGTCAGGTGCCCAAACAGACCAGCCCCAGGCATGCCTGGGATGCCTACATCAGAGCCTGGCATTGACTGTGATGGGGTCACCTGACACTGGGATCATAGGGTGGGCAGCCCATTGCAAGGGTCACCTGTACATGGCCACGCCCTGTGGCAGCCAGCAACACAAAGTCATCCATGATCGCATTGGCAATGCGATCCAAGGATGCAGTCATGGCCTCCTGCATGTGCTGCATTCTTGCTAGGATCTGCGCAGTGCCCCTCTCCTGTTGCTCAGCTAACTGGCACAACTCCACATGCAGTGCACACACCCCAATGGCAAGCAGCACCTGTTGCTGTATGGACATCCACAGCACATGGGTGTGCTCAGCCAGCCTGTCGGCATCCTGGGGCTCCTGGGTGGGATGCTGATCCTCATGTGGTGACCAACCATGCTGCACAACCCACCCTCTCTAGTGGACACTGCACAGTGGGGTTTGCAGGGGGAATGGGTACAGCAGGCACACTGGCAGTGGACCCTGTGTCTGGCTGCCTGGTGGCATGCATAGCCTGCTGCTGTCACCTGTCTGGCTGCTGTATGCCACCCAGCACCTGTGTGGCCATACCACCACCACCGTAGAGCACAGCTGCTGCAGTGCACACCGCTGCACCTGCAGTGGAGGCAGGCAGCTGTTCCACTGCTGGCAGAGCACTGGGAATGCTGCCTGTGTCAGAGGCCAGCAGGGGCATCTCACCCACAATGTTGCCCATGCTGTCCAGGATAAATGTGATGTCATCATCAGAGTTGAACCCCACCCGATCTGTGTCTCTGCACAGAGGACACCAAGGCTTGCATCCTGCAGGAACACATCCAGGGCCTTGTCTGACCCCAGGTCCAGAACATCTGCCTGCACTGTGGTGGTGAGCTGCAGCCTGTTGGGCCCCAGGATGCCAGTGGAGGTGAACGGCTGGTCCTTCAGGGCCGTACCAGTGTCTATGGCTGCTGCCTCTGCCGGTGCCCCATCATCTGCACGGAGACATGCTGGTGCTGCAAGAGAAAGAAAGGCACATCAGTGATGTAATGCCCACATGTTTCCCCCTACACTGCCACTGCATGTGTTCTGCAGCATGGCATGTGTGTGGGTGAGCACACATGCACATGACATGCATGCTGCTTGCATACATGCCAGCATGCCCATGTATGCACCCTCTGTGCCACCAGCTGTGCATGGCTGACATACTTACCATGCAGTGATGGGCTGCAACCCATCTGCAATCCACCACCAGGCACACCATCCACCGTGGTGTGGTGCATGGTGGCTGCCTCCAACTCTTCCTGTGGTGTTAGTGTTAGTGAATCCACCAGACCCCCTCTGGTGGCAGTCCAGGCCACACGGATGACAGCCACCTTCTCTTTAATGCACCTCTCATCCATCCCCACCTTCTTCCTGCACTCCTGCACCAACCTCTGGTGGCTGCCATGCTGGTTGACATATGCTGCCACCTCCTCCCATCCACCAGCCCTGGCCTGTGGTGTGCCCATGGTGCCACTAAACAAGGGCTCCCTGTCCAGGTAGACCTCAAACAGGGCATCTGTCTCAGCCTTTGTGAAACTGGGCCTGCACTTCCATGCAGGCCCACACTCCTCACCCTCCTCATGATCCAACATGTCACTGCCTGTGGACATGGACAGCACAGTGTGTCAGTGGCAGCATCTCCATGATCCATCCCACCCTGCAGTGCTGTCTGCTCCCAGTGAGCTGCAGCAGCATGCACAACTTAACTTGAAAGGATGCAATACCGGTCCATGGCCTGCACTGTTCCGTGGTGCTTATAAGGTGCAACGCATGCAAATGAGGTTTGGCGCAACACTAATGACATGCTAATGCACCCAGTGCACCACGCGTTTCCTGATGAGCTCATTTGCATGTGGTGTCTGAATATCGTGATCTTGTGCCATACACAATGGGATTGCACTGGAGCAAGTCATGACAGTGCAATGTGCATGCATGCACAGTGCGCAGGCCCACAGCATGCATACACATCATGGCATCATGGTGGCAATCATGCACTGTGCTCAGACAGCATGATGCAGTGGCATTGCACATGTTGAGTATAGGCCAGCTACAGGCATGGATGCACATGGGGTGCCGTGCCCCATTACAACACTGCACAATGCCATCTATCCCTGACCTCTGGGTCAGACCTCGGACCCTATGACCCAATGTAGCCATGCCTGTTCTGCACATCTCTGACACTGTGTGATGTGTGTGCACTGTGCATGCTCCCACACATTGTGCAGCAGGCACATGGTGTGGACACGTGCACCTCCTGACGCCATTTTCATCCCCGAGATCACAGTTGGTAACATGGCACAGGGACCAGTTCAGCGAGCACCAAACTGGACACAGGTGGAGCTGGTGAACCTGGGGGCCTGTGTTGAGCCTTATGCCCCCCCCAACTCTTTAGGCAGGTCCCCTGCAGAAGGCCAGGGTCACTGTTTGGCAGGGGATTGCTGCCAGGCTGCAGCAGAGGACCGGGTGGCCAGAGCAGGGGAGCAATGTTGCTACTGGTATGGTGATCTCCTGTGGTGGTACCAAAAGCACCTGTGGAGGCTGCTGGCATGCATCAAGTGAGGGGATGTGCCACAGCCAGGTAAGTCATCCCATGTTGCATGAGTGCCCTGGTGCTGTACTGTGGTGCTGGCTAGGCTGCCTGGCATGCCCTGCAGGGGGGTATACTGTCATCATGTGCATCTCTGTGTGGCACTGCCACTCACCACTTGTGTTGCGATGTAGCCTTTGTGGAATGTTTCAGGCAGGGGCACACCCTGTGCACATGGGTGGGGGTGGTGGGTGGCTGCTGTGGTTGATTCCTGATGTGTGCCTGTCTTCTTTCCATTCCCAGGGCCTGAGAATCATCACTGGGCACAGGAAGCAGCTGCACAGCAGGCCACGGCAGGCCAAGACAGAGCAGTACCGGTAACAGCAGGGCCGCAGAGGGCAGGTAGGCACTGTCATGGTCCTTCGTACTGTACATGGGGGTGCTGAGGGAGTGGGTGTGGGCATAGCCACCTGTGCCATGTGCCTTAGCAGCTGTGTGTGTGTGTGTGTCACACTGTGCATGGTGCATGCCACTGTGGTGCATCCATTGGACATGTATATGCCAGCTGTTGGTGGGGTGGGTGTGTGCCTGGCTGCCACTATTGTTGCTGTGGTGCTGCCAGTGCACTGTGCCACTTGACTGTCATTGCACAGTCGGGTGGCCATTGTGAGGCGGGGACTACCTCTGTGCAATGTCATAGTGCGCTGAGTTGTTGGCAGGCATTGGCCCACCCCCCTGCGGGTGGCCAGTACAAGCCCTCCAAGGGTGTGGGTTTCCACTGCCTATTGCGCACTGTGGGTGGGCATGGTTCCTTGGGGCATTGCACTGATCACCTGTCCTGTCCCTTGTTATAGGTGTCCAGCGGCAGAGGCCTAGGCGGCCATAATATGGTCGGCTGCTCCAGCAACTGATCCTCAGCACCTCAACAACAATGGAGGCAGTGCTCCAGATCAGGTGCCTGCTGTTGGAGAAGAGGAAGCGGTGACTCCACCAAGGAGTGGCAGGATGTGGCCTCCATTAATTTGGCCCCAGCTTTCCCCTGTTTCCCCTGCTGTACCTCCCCCTACAGTCCCCCTTCCCATTGTACAGTCCCTGTTCCCTGTCCCTTGCTTTACCTACCTTTTCCCAGCCCCTTGCTTTTGTACATTGTTGTGTTCATTAGTATATATATATATACATATATTTTTTTTTTTTCACTTACCTGCCTGTGTCAGTGTCTGCTTTGCAGGTGGCATGAGGAGCCATGCTGCAGTGGCCCAGTGTCTCTCTGTGTGGTGTGCATGTGTAGGGGTGTGTGTTGTGCTTCTGTGGTTCACTGCTGTGTGCTGTGGTGTGTCCCACTGAGGTTGTGTCCTTCCCCTCGGTCGATGGCTGTGCCTTGGGGTGCCCATGGGGTGGCTGTCAGGGGTGTGTGGCTGGTGTGTATGTGTGGTGGCACACGGCCATGGTCATTGGTCGGGTACTGTCCACACACTGTGTTGGGGCCCCTGCTTGACATTGTGCAGCCTGTCTCATGTGGTCTGCCATGCTACCTGCCTCCTGGCATGTTCAGTGCCTACTGTGTGGGCTTCCTGTGTGTCTGTGTGGCGTGTGTGTGCTTGGCTGCATGGTCCTGGGTGTGGCCTGCTATGGTCTGGGGGGGCACAGCCAGCAGACTGTGGGGGGCTCCCTTGGTGGCCCTTCTTTGGCTTTTGGCACCTCCTGTTGCCTGCTATTTGTGCCACTGTTGTGTTCTGGGGACAGGTGTCTGGGTGTCTGTGTGCACCCTGATGTGCCCTGCTGGTGGATGCATCCTGTGGCCTGTCACTGTGCTTCCCTGTCTCTGTCCCTGGGTATTTTCTCTGTGCTGTGTCCCCCTCTGTTGCTCTGCTTCTCTGTTCCCACAGTTGTGCTGGAGCATCTCTTTCTGTGCCATGGCGCAACTGTGCCACATTCAGCAGGGTTGCACTGGTGCCGTTCAGCCTGCGTGCCTCTGAGTATGGTTCCTTTTGCACTATGGTGCATCGGGTTTGCACTGTGCTGGCCTTGCATCAGCCTCTGGTGCATTTCTTAATATCTGGGCTCAGGGATTTTTCTGGAAGGGTTCAAATGAGAACCCACAAATAAAAAAAATAATTAAACATTATTTTTTGCCAGCAGATATCCTTTACTGCCAATCATTTGCTATTGTGACAAAAAAGGATTCCATCTTACAAAAAAGGGATCTATTTTGATGACCAGATGGCTCTTTCTCAGGACCAGATGGCCCCAAATCCTATTTTCCTCAACCAGATGGCCATGCTGCGAATCCTTTTTCACCACAGAAATTCCTTTTTCGCCATCCTTTTCTATCATGGCAAAAAAGGAAATCGACTGGTGAAAAAGGGCATAATCCTTTTCCTTGACCTGATGGGTTTGTTTGTGTCTACCAGATGGCCATCAACCTTTTTTCACTACCAGATGGCAATTCTGTGATTCCTTTTTCGGAAGCCAATTTCCTTTTCGCCATGACAAAAAAGGACTGACAAAAAAGAAAGTTAGTGAGTAGCAAAAAAGGAATTAATTCTTTTTAAAAAAACTTCAGAGGGAATACTAAATGTCAAAAAAACACATAGAACAGCTTATTAACCCCAGAGGAGTAAAATACATGCTTTGATGTCTGCAAAAGACATCCATGGGCACAGTTACGACAGTTTGTTTGGGCCAAAAATAAAAAACAAGGTGGTGGTGGCGGATCACAAAAAAATTATTTTTTCTGACAGAAAAGGATTGGCACCTCAAGAAAAAGGATCCTTTTTTATTACAATCCTGTATCCAAAAGAGTGAACTGAGCATCCTCAGAACCCAACATTTTTTAAATTAAATAATCTTTGGAACAGATTCATATTTTTTTCATCAAACCAATGCAGACAAGCTCTCTTGGGCAAGCACTTTCTACCCTGAAAATGTCAGACCAGAATGGCAGCAGTGTGATGACAAAACCAACTGCAAATAAAGCAAATTGTAATGTTTTTTTTTTACTATGAGCAGCACAATATCTGCCAATCTGACTGACACAAAATTTGGCACATCATGAGACCTACCACAGGAGACTGCACTTGCAAAATGTTGTGCAACTCCATTGAATGGTTGCAAAGTTGTTAAAGTGCAAAATATCGAGGTTTAACATTAAAGTGCCTGCTCAACCCTAACTATAGTGGTGATATATATATATATATATATATATAGAGAGAGAGAGAGAGAGAGAGAGAGAGAGAGATGTAATAGATAATCCACAGTAGGGTGTGCAGTCACACTCTGATGTACGCATACCTAGGTGTGCTTTGTGATTCATGGGGGCACAGGCCGAGTGCATTCAACCACCCAAGGTGTGCATATGTCAGACTGCAATTGCACACCTTACAGTGGGCTATCTTGCTTACAAAATGGCTAAAATTGCTTTGGAGGGGGGGTGAAAGTGCAGGCATGCAGTCACGCTCTGATATATGCATGATCATGTGGTATGTTTCAGCCAACCAGCAAAGAGTATTTCCCCTACCCATTTTATATATATATATATATATATATATATATATATATATATATATACACACATATATATCATATATATATATATGACAGAGCCAGTATTAAAGTTTTGGGGGAACCCCAGCAAGGAGGACATATAAGAAAGACCCCTAAATCCTACCACATAAATATAACTTACATCATTCCTTTAAACCTCCAGTTTTATGCTTTCAGCAGCTGTTCTGACTCTCTGTTTTTATTAAAATATATTAGTGCACTGTCATGCAACATGACTAGCTACTAAAAGGAGCTCCAACCTGCTGGCAGCAAAGCAAAATGCTAAACAGTTGTTCCCTAAGGAGAGTCTGAAGTATCCTAGCCATGGAGTAGCCAAGAATCCCCTCCTCTGTGAACACCTATCAGGGCCCCCATACACAGCTGCAGTTAGGGATGGTGGGATTTGAGGGCACACAGAGTCTCCCCATATTGCCACTCCAGAAAACTGCCATACATGAAAAATACAAAACATTAAAAATCTGTAATGTAAGTCGAATTATTTCTCTTTTTTCGTTACACTCTTTCTTTTTTTAATTTTCAAATTTTGAATAAATCTTTTGCTAAAATTTAAAATAAGATATTACTTTGAATAAGGTGACTCTAGGAGGCTCTCAGTGTGGGGTAAGGAGGATGGTGGAGCTGACCTGATCAAGGCTATTTACCTCTATTTTTTCCATCCTTTGTTTGTGCCCCTTTGTTGCCACTGCCCCCCTTCAGCCCCCAGCCCATCCAGACCCATCACCTACCATTTCTAAGACTTGTCTGGTTCAAGCCAGTACATGGTAGGTGGTGTGGAGCCTATGGTAGGCTAGCAGGCAACATCCTGGCTGGTGTTTTTTTTGTCTTATTTTTGTCACATTCCTGAGGTCAGAATGCATGCCATGGTGTGAATTTGTGGCATAAAGATGCAACATGCGCTCAGAATCTGCACCTGGCCACCTAAGAGGTGACCACTGCTGCAGCATCTAGCATCCATTAAGTGTTAGCCAAGCAGTGGCATGTACTACTCCCCTTCCTGAGAGAGGAGAGCTATCTGTGGATGCTCAATCCTGCTTCCCTCAGCCAGCCTCATGAGTGACCCTGGATCATTCCTAAACCTGAGTCACTGGTGTGGCAACCAGTATCTCAGCTCACCTTACATCTTGGCCAGCTTATTTTGGATTTTAAGGTAAAGCACTAGCAGGCAAACTAATGGACTGGAGCTGTTCCAAAATATTTTTCAGAACTTTTTAAAAATTCTGTGGAATTCCAGAAAACATTCTACAGAATGTTATATAAACTACAGAATACTTTTCTTCAGTTTGCACTGAAGAGTTAGTGTAAACTGCAGAATAATATTCCTCAGTTTTTGTAAGCTGTGAAATAATATTCTTCAGTTTATATCAACTGTGGAACAATATTTCACAGTTTATGTAAACTGTAAAACAATATTCCTCAGTTTATGTAAACTGCGGAAAACTTTTCTGCAGTTAATGTAAACTGCGGAATAGTATTCCACAGTTTATATAAACTATGGAATAATATTCTGTGGTTTACATTGAATTCCATGGAAATCTCCATGGCAGCAGAATCACCAAAACCAAGGGGCCCTGGCTATACTCTATAGCATTTACGTAAACTGCAGAATAGTATTCCACAGTTTATGTAAACCATGGAATAATATTCTGCGGTTTATATAAATTCCATGGAAATCTCCACGGCAGCGGAAAACTAGGGGCTTTGACTATACTCTGTAGCATTTACTATATGGCAATTACTATTATCACTGCAGAATTTAATCACATTTGTCTAACAAATACTTCTAGGCAAAATAACTCAAGCTTTAATTGCTGGATGATAATACTTTTTGCAGCAATGGGAATTTCAAATCCCTGTATGGCAAATGAGTGTCCCTCTTGAACAAGTACCACAAAATAAATGTGAAAGTACTTTATGATGTCCCTTATAAGCTCTAGAATTAGAAGACAAAATCATGGACCCTCCAGAAATAGCAGTTGAACACTGGTATTGATAGTTCTTGAAGATGACCTTGGCAGCTGTAAAATGTCCTGAGCCTGCTGGATACAAGCTAAGACAACTTACAGGAACAGGTACCACCTGCATCAGGCAGTATATTACTCAACATGTTCTCACTTACTGTCCGATTGGCCCTGGCACTAGGATACTGGTGATACATACATACATAGATACATAGACAGTGTCGGCAGATAAGGGCCTATGGCCCACCCAGTCTGCCCATTTAAGTTTGTAAGTTCAGTTTATGTTTTCCAGGAAGTCTGTTGCCCCTTACCCCTGACCTCCAGAATTCCTTTATGTCTATCCCATGCATTCTTAAATCCCGTGATTGTTTCAGCCCCCACCACTTCCTCTGGCAGGGTGTTCCACTTGTCCACCACCGTTCTGTGAAGAAATTCTTCCTCACGTTTCCTCTAGATAGTCCTCCTCCAACTTCATCCCATGCCTCTAGTCCTGGAACATCTTTTTCGCAAAATAGTGCATTCCTGCACCCTGTTCCTCCCTGTAAGATACTTGTATGTCTCTATCATATCCCCTCTCTCCCTCCTCTCCTCCAGGGAGTACATGTTCAGTGCCTTCAACCTGTCCTCATAGGACTTGTAATGCAATCCATGCACCATCTTTGTTGCCCTCCTCTGAACCTTCTCTACCCTTTCTATGTCCTTACGTAGGTAAGGTCTCCAGAACTGCACAGTGTACTCCAGGTGCTGCCTCACTAGTGTCTTGTATAGTGGAATTATGACCTCCCTTTTCCTGCTAGTGATGCCCCTGCCTATGCATCCCAGCATCCTATTTGCTTTACCTGCTGCCTTGTCACACTGTTTCCCTGCCTTGAGGTCATCAGAGATGATAACTCCAAGATCCCTTTCCTGCTTGGTGCATGCTATATCCTCACCCCCCAACTGATATATTGTGCCAGGGTTTTTGTGCCCCATATGCATTATCTTGCACTTCCTTGCATTGAATTTCAACTGCCAAACCCCTGACCATTCTTCAAGTTTCTGCAGGTCCCTTCTCATTCTGTCTACACCCTCTGGTGTGTCTACTCTGTTACAGATCATCTATATGCTAAGTGCACTGTGTGAGTGTTAATCCTTCAGGCTCTGTTTGGTTGTAGCCCTCTGTGGGATAAACTGCCTCTGGTCAGGAACTAGTCCCTTCAGGTCAGTCTCCCTGCTGAATCTTTCAAGTGAGTTTCATAGCTCCTTTTATACTTAAGCAACATTCTATTTTCCCCAAAATTTAGCCACAGAGTTGACAGCTGGCTGATTCCGCTCCTAAGCACCATTCACATATATTTCCACCCTGGAATCGTGCAGCAGCATGTGCTACAAGACATTCCTCAGATTTGAAATTGCTGACCAATTACCTGAAAATTCTGAACCTGCTCTGCTCTGTTTACATTGATACTATACAATTACATGTTGCATAAATCAGCATAAAACCACATTGGAAATAATCACTTTTTCTACACCCCAGCTGGATAGTTTACTTCTATGGCTTTCCACAGTATATTTTGTAATCAATTTCTGTCAGGGGAACCCAAGTCACTAAATTGAACCCAGTGTGAAAAACTGTAGTTTGCTGTGTATAACTTTCAGCAATAACTCTAAGGAGAAAACTGAAACTGCTCACAAAATGACTTCTTTCTCCTATAAATATACTTTCTCTTCTGTCTGAGGCTGGAAATAATTTGTTCACAATGTCTGTGGTCTGAACTCCTTCCAGGGGCTGTCCCAAGGGCTCCAGTAACTCCATCCTGTCCAACAGTGCACACTGTCTACTGGCTCCTCCTTTATCCTCTCCTGCCTACCAGCATGGCTCCTAGACTGCAGACAATATTTTGTGACCACTCCACCTACTCAGGTTAGTGTCCCCACATTTCTAACCATTTAGACAGAATGGACTACTTGTATTTGAAAGCCCCCCATTCAAACTATAAATTATCTGTGTTAGGTGAAATTCTGACTCAAATGCCACAAGTTATGGGGTTTATTAAATAGATTTTTGTAGTTTAAATCTTGTCTCATTTTCGCAGTCACCCCAGCTACAAACTGTTCAGTTTTTGCATACAAACACTTCAGTGGTAAAAGAATGTGGGTTGTTTATTAAACAGTGAGCTATCTTGCTGTACTATTTGTTTCATGATTTATTCATTAATATTGGTGCTGTGCACAATCTTCCTGCTCCTTGCAGCCTGCTGCTGCCTACCATGGAACTAGTTTCATGAGCCAACCCTCATTCTCTGTTGCAGTGTCTCTGGGTCAGATTCTCAGTAAGGGGCAGAAATGGAGCTCGAACGTTTGCACTGCACTTACCCTTGCCCATGACACTGAGGATGCAATATTAAGTTGAATAGTGCACAGTGCTATCCAATTGAATATAGGGCCATGCAAGGGCAGTGCAAAGTCAAGTAGCACTTCCTCAACATAGATCTGGGCTGACTGTAGCCCACAGGGATGTGTAGAAAATTATGCCCCAAGACCTGATAACATTGGAAGCCCCCAGCGTGATATTCAGCCAGCACCATGCAAATGAGCATATTGGGTACGGAAGGCATTAAAGGCCATAAGCATGCCTATTATGGGCTCATTTATATGGGAAGTGGTGGTGGATTTGTGCCCCCCCATGGCTGCCCACCATAAAAGGCATGGTGGTGAGCAGCCCACCCTCTCTAAATGCATGTTCCTGCACTTTACACATAGTTCATGGTGTCCATGGGTACCGTCCAACCTCCAACCATCCACATCCCTTTCATAGACAAAATCACTGGTGTCTAGCAGCATCTCCACCTGTCCAATTACCCCTTCTGGTAAATGGTTAGTTGTTTCTCATGTCTAGTGGCACCTCTACCCTCCTATTGCCTGTCTCTGTACTTGCTGAGTATTGCCCTGGTGTCTAGTAGCACCCCCTACCCCTGAACACACATTATGGTAATGGTGTAGACATGACCTACTGTCTAGAAGCACTCTCTACCTTCCAATCACCCACGGACATATCAACAAGGTGTTCCCTAGTGTCCAGTGGCACTGCCACCCCCAAGCACCCTACCCAGGTGAGAGCCCATAGTCCCTGATATCTAGCAGCCCATCATCCCCCAAATGAAGTACACAACCCCCCCACCTCTGCTGCTGGTGCCGCACTGGGGTTCCAAGAGGGTGACTGACACAGCCCTCCTTTCACCTCCTTGATCAGCTGTCCAGTAGAATGACAGGAAGTGTGTTTACAGTCTACAGTATAAGCTGTAGATTGTACACATGTGCCTTGTCATTCCATAGGACAGCTTGCTGTGGAAGGGAGAGGAGGACTGCGATAGTCAACATCTTGGATCTTGGGATGCCAGCTCAATTTGGGTGAAGGAGTGGCAGGGTTTTGTGCTTGGTGCAAGCGGTGGGGGGGACTGATAGACACCAGGGACTACAGGCTTTTGCCTAGATCTGGTGCTCATGGGCAGGAGTGCCACTGGACAGCAGGAAATACCCTGTAGATGGAACAGTGAGTGATAGGAGGGTGTGGGGTTTCCACTGGATACTGGAGACAATGACACATGTACCGGGATGGGAGATTGTAAGGTGGGGAGTACCACTAGACAGCAGGGCATGTCTACATCATTATCAGTACATATGTTTGTGGGTGGAGGGTGCCACTAGACACCAGGGAAACACTCAGCAAGTATGGGATGGGTGACAGGAGGGTTGGGGTGCCACTAGACACCGGACACAGATGTTTTTACATGGCACTGGTGATCCAAGGGTGAAGGGGCCTCTACACTCCAGGGCCAAGTGTACATGTACTAGGATAGTCAAACAGATGAGCAGGGAGCCACTAGACACCAGGGCATCCATATCTGCAATGTACCATGGTTGGGGGGGTGCATGGCACCCACTGGCTGCAGTAACTTTGCCCACCACCTGGGCCTTGCTTCCCGTTAAGTCATGTTTGCAAAGGAAGTAACATGCAGCTGTTCAGGTGGCATTTACTGCCTATGCAAACTTCTCAATTTTCCAGTATGCAGGAGATGGCCCCCTCATTTGTATGAATGCAGTATTGATGTAGTGCTAGGGCACTAGTGGGCTTTGCATGCATTGTGGGGGTGTCTAAATATAGACCCCATCCACAAATAGGGCACACACCTGGTTAGCATGTACAAACACCCTTTAGTGCCTTGGCTATGTTTTGAATATCTGGCCCTCTATGTCTCTCTTTTAACCCCACATGGTTAATATTTAAATATGGTAGCCAGTCCCCATATATTTATACACCTAGCACTTGTCGATTGACAACAAAAATATGCTGCTTTCTTTCAGTGACTGGTGATCTGACTTGCCAAGAGTAATGCTCTCCATTTCTCTATTCCCAGGCCTCAGCCTGTGCTAGTTCTCATAGTAGCTGTACATGTTTACCCAAGTAGCGTCCACACTCCAGACCCACTCCTCCACTAAAACTGTAGTACTTCTCTCACTAGAGCTGCTTCTCTCACTCTCTCTCTCTCTCTCACTCAGGAGCCTAGCACCATACAGCTGCCACTCTGCAAATAATAAGAACATCCTCTCTTTAAATAAACAATCACTATGTCTATTGAAGTGCTGTACCTGCAGTTCTATGCGCTGAAGCAACAAGCCACACCCCCTTCTTCAGCTATATAAAGCAAGTTCCTTCCAGCCTGTCTCAGAAGAACTTTTCTTTGTGACTGGGTACTCTATCTGACCTTTTCCTGGGCTCTGCACCCTCCCTCATTCTGCACTATGTGTCTCCTACCTGCCCTTGTGCTTGGATTTCTGATGGTTTCTACTGGATTCTCTGCCTGATTTGTGTTTCTCCTGCTTCTGGGGTCAGTATTTTGCCTCTGGCAGCAGTCTGTCAGTGCTTCTGTGTCAGTTGTTTTTGTTTCTGCTCCTTTCTGCTCCTGTACGCGTGCTTGCTGTTGTTTTTTTCTTATGGGCTTTTCTAGTTTTTCTAGTGTTCTGTGCCCACATTGCTTGTTTGTGATTTCAAGTTTACATGTTGCTGTTTCCTTATCTTACCTATCCGTCAGTTACCTGCAATTGTTTCCTGTGTGCTCACAGTTCCACTTGCTGTCTCCATGTTGTAGCAGTCTCCCTCTACTCATCTACCCTTAATTGTTGATATCTGGCTCACTCGATGTCTGCCTTCAAAACTCTTGACTTTCATTCCCATGGCTTACTGTAGCAGTTTTGTTGTGCTCTACTTCATGATGCACTCCTCATTCCTATGGTGTGTTATTTCAGCTCATATTTTGCTGTTTCATACTTACCAAACCATACTCTTACCAAAACCTGCTCCCAGCTAGCTGCCACTCCCTGCTGTGCTATGTTTGCTTATCAGCAGCTCTGCTCATAATTGTTCTATGCATTCATGCTGTCCTAGCCATTTTTAATTATTTATACTACTTCAGCCTTCTGCTTGCACTGTATTAGCAAGTACCACTACCCTCCTCAAAACATTTCAGCTATTACATTAGCTGCCTGGTCTCATGGTGCTCTGCTTGTGGCTTCCCTGTTATTCCCATTACAGGGGACTTTGATGTCACAATGGGGCATCCTGGCTCCAAGTAGCAGGAGCATGCTTTTGTTGCTTTGTTTTGTGCAAGTTATATAACTTGCCCTCCTCCTTTGCAGCCTATGTGGCATTTACAATATTTATACATATACTGTATTGATTCATTTACCCACACTTCATTGATTCAATTACTGGTAATTGTAGCATGCCCTCAGTGGCTATACACATTGTTTTCTGTTTACGCTCCTTTGGGATTGATGTTCTAGCAGTTTCATTGTTGCTCCAGTTCTGCTAACTTGAATGTCATAAATAATTTGACTCCTTTACGGAACTAGTTGGCCAAGCATATACATAATTTCAGCTTACCTCATTTGTGCTGCATCATGCTTACCTATGCTGCTGCCCATTTTACTTCTATTGCAAATGTTGTTGTAAATGCTGTCACATATTTCCTGTTTGCCATTATCAAATGCTGCTACCTCCATTACTGTTGTTGTTACTGCCATAACTGCTCAGATCTGCCTATGCTGCACTGTTATCTACCACTGCTACAATTATTCCCGCTGTTATGAATCAGTTTCACTACCTAACTTGTTACTTTGCTTCAGCATTCAAATAGCTTCAGCTTATTATGTTTTGTTGCTTATGTGCTTGCAACATGCCAACCTTGACCATTTATTGCATGGCTCTAGGCTCACCCTGCAGCCAGTGGTCTCGCTCTGCACCCACGAAGTTTGCATCTTAAGCATGTGAAACTTGGAGTGGGGTCCTTCTTAGCAGGCCCATAGTGTGAATGTTCTCACTCCAGGCAGAGCTTTAGCCATGCAGACACTTTGATGGCACCTCTTGATGTTGAAATTAAGACTTCAGCTACCAAAGGGCGGGGCTCTTAAGCCCAAGGAGGCTCCTTTGGCTGTTCAGGCTGTGCGGGTAGCATCTTCTAAGCTATTCTTCCTATGACCACCTCTGGTTCAACCAGTTTGTTTCTAGATTAGTAGGCTGAGTGCCTCAGCGGTTGTCACTCTCCTTCTCCCACCTTGGAAGTTCTCATAGTTGCAGAGTTTACTTGCAACCTTTCAAGGTGTTCCCATTAGCGGGATACAGTGAGAGCTTTCCCCCAAATTGGAATATTTTCCACCCCTTGGATTGGCCTTCTAAATTACAGTAGCAGAGCTGTCACTAAACACAATACTCCAAGCCTAGAGGGAAGGTGACCTAGGCCTTGGATCCCCAGAGGTTTCCTACTTTAAAACAGAGTTTTTTCTCTCCTCTGTGCCAAATGTCCTAATATCTAGTTAGCTGTTAAAATAGTATATTCCCTAGATCATTAGTTAGCTTTCTGCTGTTGGGTGGAGAAGGATGGTGGCCCTACTTGCCATTCCCCCTCTCCTTAGGAAGCCCCCCTATGTTTTCAGTGCAATCCATCCCTTCTGTTCAATCCTGACAACCTGCTCATCTCAATGTTGTCTCTTGTTGCTGTCAATTTGTGCTCCTCAGCCTTTGTGGTCAACATTTGATGCTAACTACTTCTTTTTGGGGGTTCTCCCTGAGGTAGATTTAGCCAAAGGACTCCTGCCCATGGCATCTCTAAAGGTGGAATCCTCTTTGAGGGTTCCTTGCCTTTGGTACACCTACAGGGTATTAATTCCCTGTGGAATACAGAGTGCAAATGGCCAAAGTTATTAGCAGTTGCTCAAGCAAAACGCTGCACTTAGTTGTGTAAGCCCATAGAATTGAAAGGCTGTGTCTGCAGTTATGTGGACTGAAGCAACCATCCACGCCCCCTTCCTGAGCTATGTAAACCCAATTCCTTCCAGCCTGTCTCAGAAGCACTTTTTTTTGCCCCACCATCCTCCCCTCCTCCTCAAGCAGCATGCCTCTCTCCTCAGGGCTCCTTCCTGGAGACCCCATTTCCACAAGGACACAGACAGGATGGAGATAGTCCAGAGGAGGGCAACTAAAATGGTGCAGGGTCTGCACCAGAAGACATATGAAGAGAGACTAAAGGAGCTTAATATGTATACCCTTGAGGAAAGGAGGGTGGGGGGGAACATGATAGAAATTTTCAAGCACCTCAAGGGAATCAACAAAGTCCAAGAGGGTAGCATGTTTCAGAAAAAGAGATGTGCAAGAACAAGGGGGCACAATTTGAAGATAGAGGGGAGATGTCTCAGACGTAAGGTAAGGAAGTATATTTTCATGGAGAGGGTTGTGGATGCATGGAATGGCCTTCTTGAGGAGGTCATGGACTCAAAAACAGTGGGGGAATTCACAAATGCACGGGACAGACATAAGGCAATTATAGTGGGTGGTAGGAGGAAGTAGGCTGTTGGTTAACTAGGATCTGCAGCTTATCCATTAGGTAGGGAAATGGGCAGACTAGGTGGGCCAAGTGGTCGTTATCTGCTGTGAAATTCTGTGTTTCTATGTTTTCTAATGTACTTTTAGCCAAGGGAATCCTTTCCATGGCACCTCCAGGGGTGGAACCTTCTTTCAGGGATTTCTTGCCTTTGCTTCCCCTACAGGATGGCAATTCTCTGTGGAACAGAGAGTGCAAATGGCCAAAGTTATTAACAGTTGCACAAGCATACTATAATTAGTTGTGTTAACCAATAGAAATAAAAGTTAATGACTAAAGTGTGCAGATGTTTTTAGTAATGGTGCAAGCTCCTTTACAATACCAGACTGGTCCAAGGCATGTCACTAGACCACCAGAACACATGCTAGCCAGTGCAACTTGCTTACTAGCCTGTGACTACCAAACATAATAAGTTGGCTATTAACTCAAGATTAGTTTTGGGTGCCCTATCATGTGTGCATATTATATAGTGTATGTGATGCTGTAGGCAATTGCTTCACACTGTAGCTTACTCTATATGATACAAATAATATGCTCATGGAATGTTTTGATTTATTACAGTGTTTCACCTCCTATGTGGCAAGGTCCCACCAATTTCTGCTGGATCTCCCATCAGGTGACTCACGACTACTATATATATTTACTGGTAGTTTCTTTTGGAAATTCTAGGTACATTTAGTTTCTTATGAAACAGGCTTTCCATGACTGTTATAGCATTATGTGGTCATCCACCCCTGTCTGGTCACCCCACTGCTATTTGGTCACTCTGCCACTAGCCCACTTAATGTTCTGTGTGGTCACTGGCCCATATGGTCTGGGTCCGGGCTATCTGAAAGACCTCCTGATTCCATACGTTCCTGCTCATGCCCTCCAGTCAGTGGAGGCAGACCTCCTCTCCATTCCATGTTCCACTTAAAATCATTGAGTGACACGGCATTCAGTGTGGCAGCTCCAATCCTTTGGAATACCCTTCCCTGTGAGGTGAGAGGGGCTCCTTTACTGGTAGCTTTTAAAAAATCTCTGAAAACTCATTTTCTGCATTAGATTTTATCAATTGTTTATCTGTTCTATTGTAAGGCACTCAGATCCTCAGGGATTGGGTGCCATATAAATAAAATTGGCATTGACATTGGCATTGTTTTCCAGTAGGCTCAACCTGTCTATATAAACCTCACATTCCATGACTATTGGCCAGGGTGGCCTCTGACTACCATATTCACTTTAGGATTTGAATAATATCCTGAGCCCTTCCTGACTGCCACTAGTCCCTGCATGTAGCTAAATATAACTTGCCTTCATTGGCTGTATTGGGTTTCCTGTCACTGGATTCTCTCCCTCCTCATCACAACAGCTTCCCTTCCTTGAACCTGCAGATCACCTAGGTTGCCTCCAGAGCATCTTAGCCAGTCCTCTGGTTCTCTTCAGAGTTTTTGGATGTGGAATTCAGTCTGAGGGAGGACCTTCTGCAATGCTTCTTGTCTTACAAACATTCCAGTTTGCTGCTCAGCACTTTAAAGGGACCACCAATGAAGTTAATGCACAGACGATCTCTGTGGCAGTTCAAAGAAGCCACTCTGCACTGATCTCCTGTGGTTTTAATGAATGGCACTTGCCTGAATGTTGTAATGCTCCTCCAATCCACAAGCTTTTTCACTCTGAAAGTCCATTGCTAACCACATTCAGACATACAGTGAGTGAGTTGAGGGTGGCAGCACTTTCTTACAACTGTCCCTTCTCACTACACTGATGGACAAGGATGGTCCTCACTGGATCTGGGCCAAATAACCATCTTGAGGCCCCCTGAGTGTCAGTGAAAGGGCAGTGATGGGGCCTCCACTGCTAAATACCAGGGAGCATAGGGAGCAAGAATGATGTGTGGTTGCCATGACCCCTCCCCTAGTTATAGTCTCCCTTCTAGAACATGTGCCACAACCAGCATATCAACCGTGGACTTGTTGCAGCACACGCACATTAAGAAAACAGCACTCCATCCCTCATTGTATACCTACATACTGTAGTTGAAGGATAGAACATGGATAGACTTGAAGACATTTGCATACTGTCAGCAAAGCATAGAAATATTTGTTTCCCTTTTTGCACATTTATTCGTGTCTAGAAAAAAGGCACTTAAACACAAATAATGCAGATTCACAGAGTCATCGTGGAAGCTGTTATTTGAATCCTTCATTATGATCTGCATGCCTCCTCTTCACCCTCAGCCTAGTGGAGTATAGGTTACCTGACAGGTGTTTCCTCTGAGGTTGTTAAGTCATCAACCGTCTGGCTAATAGTGGCATTTACTTCCACCCCTACCCCCACCTCTCCCCCCTATACTCTTGGGGCTCCCTTGGGTTGACCAGCATCACCATATTTGTCTTCTGCCTTCCTCTTATCTGGAACTGCATGAAATCAGCTCTTGTGGGACCTCTCTGGTTCTTCTCTCTCTGGGGAGAAGGGGTTAACTTTAATTTGTTCCTATGCATTTTCCTCAGTTCACCTCCCATCTATGACCTGACAATAAAAACAGACAGGTCTGAGTGGTGCTGCTTGACTACTAAATATGGTTGGGGCTTATACTTGTCTTGAATCTTATTATGACCCACAGCCTATGATTTCTCAAGAGACCCTATGCCCAGGTCAAATCAGGATAAATCCAGCATGTCAATCATATTTTGTCTTCCATTCAAGGCCGTCCCTCTCAGTTGTTTTCTTTGCAATGCTGAATGTTGTTTTCAAGTGCTCAGGGTGCTGCAGTACCCATTCATTTAGGGAGGTGGTGTCACTCTCCTCCTTCCCCATCTCCAGATCCAGGGACAGTACATATGAAAAGACTGGCACTCATCCTTCCATACTGACAGCTCCTCTGTGATATCACAACACACTGTATCTTCTTTCTTTCTCCCCATCTGGACAATATTCACTTGGGTCAGACTTGGTGCAAAAAAGGCAAATTTATTGCGGAGAAGAAGTGCCAAAAAGGTGTGCCAACAGGTCATGTCAGGCATACATAATATTTTAAGTAGTCACCTCTACACTTTCTCAAAGGTACCACCCCTAAAACCTTACAGTAGTAATAGGTATAAATGGAACATGTGCTCTCTAATCAAGCCATTGATCATGTTGACTGACATAAATCAGCATAGTTAAAAAATGGCAGCTAGCAGACCAACCTGATGTAACCAATAAAGTGCTCACAGTACGTATCAGTGCAAAGCACAGTTATAAAGTGCATAGACAAATCTGTAAAATGATACAAGCAGTACAAATTGCATACTTAAATACTGTATTAAAGGCTAAAAACTCAACTCATTTCAGATCAGCTTGGCAATCAGTGGACATTTATCAGCCTCATCATCTTATTTGGCGCTTCTCACCAAGTGCCGAAATTATCTGCAACAGACCATATATAGTATATTTTAATTAATTATCTACTAAATGCTCTTCTAAAAAAAACATTTTTTCACCATTGTGATTTACTCTGTTATATGCTTGTGTATCTTTTGCAAACTCAATAAAAAACAAATTAACTACTATATATATATATATATATATATATATATAATTTTTTCTTATTTTTAACCTATACTAGGATGATCAGTGCTGATATCACCTGGATTTCCAACCTTAACCAAAGGGATAAAACCATGAATTTATGACAGCAGCAAACTGATGACATTTATTGAGCTGGTACTGGCCTAGTAAAATTCACTAAGTGTACCTAATTTTCTTTTAAAACAGGAGTCAAATCCAGCTCCAAGTTTAATCCTAGCCAGAAGCAGTGAAATAAATCCAGAAGCATTATTTTTTAGTAACAAATCATTGTGCTCTCCAACTCTGGAATTGGCTGGTACTCTCTCTGAACCCACAAAATGGAACCAATTATTCTCTTTGTCCCTGCTTATTACTATATGTGATGCTGTGGCATACTCTTTGTTCACATTTTTAACTGTCCTGACATGCTCACCAATGTAAATTCTGAACTGTCACTTGGTCCTGTCCACACAGTGAACAGACACTTACATGTAACCATGTCTATCACTCCCTCAGTTTCACATGTAACCAAAGTTCTGAGTTTTATCATCTTGCCATTCCATGGATTTAACACCTTCTTTGTTTCTGGGACAACCTTGCAGGATTTGCATCTACTACATGGAAAAACTGCCTTCAGGGTGGGGGTAGCCAGGTAGTACTCCTCTCCAGTATGTGTGGTTGTTTACTGTGAAAAAGGAAGTCTCTGAGGTTGACCCCACTTCTGTTGACAGCCCTGGGTAAGGTTGTACTAATATTTTCCAGAATATGCCAGTTTTGTCTGATCATATTCAAAATATAATTTGCAAAGGGCAAGTTGGTGGGTACAAAATTAATGGTAGTCATTACATTTTCATTTTATCTTATCCTTTCTGTTAAAAATTCAGATCTAGGCACATGTTCCACACTTTCTCTAACCTTTCTAATATCTTCACTGCAGTCCCGAATATGTAAAAGGACTCAGGGGAACATTCCCTGTTCTTTACAGAGAGCCAATTGAGTTGCCAACCGCTGTGGTGTATGCACATGGGAAGCATCCTTCTCTGATATTCTATACCATTGCAAGTACCTACTACTTTGGAGGATCAGATGATATGTAAAAAATCTGAATGCTGCAATCCACCCTGCAGCCTGGGGGCCCCCAATTTATGGTAGGCCCATTTCATGGCCTTACCTTGCCAAAAACAAAACTTTAAGACACAGCTGTCCAGTTGTGCAAATCATCCTCATGGAATTATCTGGTTCTACTACCCAATGGGTAGAGGACCAGAGGTAAGATGTTCATTTTAACAATATTTATTTTACCACACAATGTAAGTGGAAGTTTCATCCACCTAAAATCTTACTGACTACCCAGATCTTATTGAATTTGATCATATAAATTTTCATTTGAGTCTGAGAAGTGCTTAAATAAATACCCAAATATTTCAGTTTGTCTGTCTGAGCTCTGAGTCTGTTATTTTCTGCTTGTATACCCAACTATGGAGAAGCATGACCTCAGTATTATCAACATTTAATTTATATTTGGAGACAGTACCAAACTGCTGAATAACTTACAGAGTCACAGGCTGGGATGACCTAGGGTAAGTAATATGTAACAAAACATCATCCATGTAAACAGACAGCTTGTATTGGGATGGACTCACTGCTATACCTTGAATAGTGAGGGTATCTATGATTTTATGAACAAGGGGTTCCAAAAATAGATTAAAAAGTAGAGGGAACAGAGGGCATCCCTGCCTGGTCCCCCTATGCAGGTAAAACTGTTCTGAGCGTACACCATTACACAGAATCCTGGCACTAGGACTAGTATATACTATGCTACCTTAATACAGTCCACAAAGTCCTGTGGTATATTGAATATTCTCAATACATTAAATATGTAGACCCAGTAGATCTTATAAAAAACCTTCTCTGTGTCTAGGGAGGCCAAAACTGCTGGGGCAGGACCTTCCCTGGACCGTACAAATAAAATGAGCCAGCTTGCAGAGGTGATCCATAGAATCTCTACCAGACATAAAATCTACCTGCTCTGTGCTAATCAAGGAATGCTATTAATTTTATTGCTGAGAGGTTGAGAGGTATTGGGAGCAGTGACCAGGGTTCCTTAGCTACATGGATGCTGCGACATATACTGTAACTCTTCATCCCAACTGATGAATGTTTTTTGAGTGAAGCACTTCTGCCACTCTGTTTCTGGGCTATAGGTGCACAGGTTTTGACCTGCATTCAGTATCCTAAGTGGCATTCTTCTCCTCATTGCCAAAGCCAGAACCTGATCAATCATTACTCTAGTGGGGAGGCTTGCAGCAGATGGGAGGACACCAGAATTTGGTGGGCTGTCACTCCATGAGGCAACCATCACCGATCATCCACTATGTACTTACTCATGGTTGAAATTATGATTTCACTACTTCTGGCAATCTTAACAAAACCCAGGCATCTGGGCTTCTCAGATGTTTGGCACTGACAACCATGCCCAGACTCTGGCTATCTAGACTAGCCTTGGCTCTGATTGGCCTTGTGTCTGCAGTACTAACACCAGCTGTCCAGTAAAGTCCTTCAGCACATTTACGCCAAGGATGCCTGGTACCTCCAACTTCCTTCCTTCAAATGCATTGCCATTATTTCAGACAATGGAAATGCACCTCTGGTGTATGGTCTGACCTAAACATCCTGCATCTGCATCCCAGCTCCCCAGTACTATGGTGTCAAAGCAATTAGCAACAGTAAGGTGCACCCAGCTGCATCCCTCAGTGATCCTAGGTACCCCTCAAAGAATTTACAGAAATAGAATGCTGTCATCTGGGTCACCTCAGATCCGGTGATTGTCAGGCCATGAGTGCACTCCATATTAGTACAGACATTGACCTCAGGGTGTGGGTTCTCCATTTCTCTTATAGCCCACCACTCACAGTCTGCAGCCCAACCCAATTTAGTGTGAAAGCCCCCACTAACTCATTGCATTTATGTTGCAGGTGGTCCTTTCTGCACCAGGTGTTGGAATTCTCTACATATACAATGGAGTCATCCAGGATGCAATGCTCTTATCACAGTTTCTGCCAGTGATGTGTTGCAGAATACTGCAGGAACACAATGTAATTCTGTGACAATTACTCCAATTCATCATGCAGGGATGGGTGACATGCTAATCACAGAGAGGTGCAACCTGGTTGACTCCCCTATATGGCCTTATTCATTCCACTCATAGAAAATACACTTTTTCAGGACACCTCTATCTCCCCAAAGCTAGCTGGTGATGGAAGCTGTCCTGAGCTACTCAACAAGTGGCGCAGTTCTTCTTGGCGGAGGACCATACGTTCAACGGACTCTGACAACTTTTTCAGGGCTGGAGAATAACAATTATCTGGTCCTTTTCTGTGTTGGTAATATTTACTGCCCCTCAGCTTTATCAGTGGCCCGGGCTCATGGCATTACAGTTAAACTGGTGTGTTTCTCCTCTGGCCAAAGAATGGCTGCCTTCATCAATTCTGCAAAGCTCAGGGTTGGTTGGCCTAAGTGCTTTTTCTTATCTCCCTTTACAGGAGGGAGTGGTCATGAGGGCTCAACACCAGCTGTTCCTTTAACACCTCCACTGGGCCATTAGCACATGCTGACTCCCTTCAGTATACCTTTTCTAACACTCTCTTTGATCACAGCACAAGCCATGAATGTTTTTCCAATCACTTGACAGAATTCATATAAATTCTGCAGGCATGTGCTGATGGGTGAAATGTCATCTTAAAATGTCATGAGGCCCTTGAAGAGTCCATCCAGCCTCCAAAGGCTCCAGGAACCTTGTGATCTCCTGGTCTGATCTTGTCGATGATCCCACAACAACTCTTCGGGGTTCTTAAGGGGCATGTGCAGGACGATTGTGGCACACATGGTCTAGTGCACCAATTCTTCAATGAAGGGAGGTCACCAAGTGTCTGTGGCATTCTGTGAAATCTAGGCTCTTTTTCTTACATGGGATGAACAAAGTGGGCAGAAGACATTGGGCCAATGTAGCCTGCTGTTTCTCCTGGGTGAAATGGAATGGAATTGGACTTCTTTGTCTGTGAGCTTCTGCTGTAGCTCAGCCAGGTAGACCTGCAGGAATTCAATTTCTGCTTCTCTCGAAGTCACTGTACTGTGCCCCTAGGTTACTCCTCACTGCCCTACATCACCCCCCAGTTACCCACCAAAGGCTACCACTGGTGACTACATTTCAATCTTACCAACTGCACCAAATGTAAGCAGGCAAATGGGAACCTGTAAATGCACCCTGTAGTGATGGCCCCTAAATCTTCCACCCCACCAACTACAAAGTAAAGAAATAACATTTACCTAACACAGATCTGCAATAACTTGAGAGGTAGCAACAGTCTAGGGTTTTTTTACCAAAATGACTTATTTTTTCCCCTCCAATGAGGTGATTTACCTGATCTCCAGCATGATTATAGTCTAGTCCATCCCTGATTGACTCCCTGCTGATCTGATAACACCATCTGGTTGCCTCACAAAAAGCTGTTGTCTGGTTTCTCTGCTGCCATCAAGTCACATCGCTGCATAAAGTCACTCTGCATCTATCTGGTCACTATACTGCTGCTGTGTGGTTCCTCTGTCTCTCATGATCATCGTTTAAGCCCACCCTCATTTATTTTTTTTTTTAACCAGGAGAGACACACAAACCTGAAAGCTTGTTTACAGGTGCGGCCTGGGAGCACAAGGAAGTTAAGTGACTTGCTCAGGGTCACATAGTATGCAAATGGAGGCTGTGGGATTCAAACCCAGGTCTCCAGATTTGCAGCTCAGTACCTTAATCCACTGTGCTATACTGCCTCCTCATACTACACAAATGCCATGTTTCCTGACTATATGACAAGGTGGTCTTGTGCTACCTAACACACTTTCATTTTTAGATAAAGTCCTGAGCTCTCCTTTTCTGCCACTCGTTCCTGTACCTAGCTTAACATGTGTGCCATCCAAATTGGAGAGGGAAGGGGCACAGGACAGAGGCACTTAAGACCACAATGAGGGAAGGCCACCATGGTAACAGACTGGGGAGCTGCAACCAACTCACTCTGAGAAACCTGGAGCAAACCAGGATGGTCCCCATACTTGTGTATACATGCCCTGCAGGGCTTCACTTCTGTACCTAGTTTCCCTTTCTAGATCTTCATCAGGGTTCACAGCCTAGCTGTGCTGCTGTTAACTTCATTCACTCTAATGGGCTACCGCTCACTGGATTATCTCCTTTCTCATCCCAGCAGCTTCCCTTCCCTGCACTGTTAGTAGGCTGACATCAGGACATCTGTGCTACTACTCTGGGTCATCTTGGTCTCCTATACATGCTTTGCCTATGGAATGTAGACCGAGGAAGGGATTTCTGAAAGCCCCCTTGCCCACTAGATGCCCCAGTCCATTGCTAGACAATTTAAAGAGGCTGATGATGTAGGGAAAATGCAGCCACTCTCTTTAGCAGTTTTAAGGAGCTGCTCCATCTTGCTGCTTCCACATTTCTTCCAAATGGCCATTGCCTGAATACTTTGACACTCCCTGCATGTACTGGCTCTCTCTTCACATCCCTTGCTGACCATATCCTGGCACATGGAGAGCAAGATGTGGGTATAAGTTATTTCGTATACCTACCCCCACCTCACTACATGGAGGGACCAGGTTGGTCCCTGCTGGTTACTAGACAGCCATCCAGCTAGAGGCCTCTCAGAGTGCCCATGCAAGGGCAGCAATAGGACTTTCACCACTGGATATCAGGGAGCACAGGGAGGGACCTGGAGTGGTGGAAGACATGACATCTCTCCGTCGTACATTTACATGTAATTTCTAAACAAACTTCATGGTTAAATTGTTGATCCTACATTTATTTTCTCCTTTCATATTACATTCAAGATAAGACCTTTTGTTCTATACCTTTTGGGCATTTGCTTGACGAAAGGGCTCATTATTATCCTTGCCATATTTTAGTGATCAGTTTCTAGTCATCCCCCCTCAAGAAAACACTTATGCTAGGTAAAAAGGGAGGAATTGATTTTTTACATTTGATGTGCACATACACACCAAAGATTTTGCTACAGTGAAAGGTGATTATGGGGGTGTGTTATTGCTGAGCCCATTGCAGTTGAAAATAGTAGGGGCTCGGCAGTCTATACAAATGACCAGGCACTGTGGTCTTGACATCACTTGCTGCTTGTTGGGTGGAAACTTCATGTGTTTCAAAAGACCCAAAGCCGCTCCAATCAGAGGGCTTTGGTCTTTTGATTTGCATGAAGCCAGACAGTCAGCAAGCAGCTGACTGGCTATTAACAATAGCAGTCTGTCACTTTTACTGCAGACCACTGTTCAGCTAAATATGTTTTTAGGTACTAGGAAGACAGCTGAACTTTGGAACATAGTTAGTTTTTTGAAACAAGGACTAAAATGTACAATTAATCATGCTCCAACAGTGGAGCCCTGATACTGGGTATGCGCATGTGCATATGTATATGAATATGAATATGAATATGAATATGCATGCGCACATGCCTAGTGTCATGGATCCACTTTTGGAGGACAATTGAGGTACATTTTAGCCCTCGTTTCAAAAAAGTAACTAGTTTTCCAAATCCTAAAAACATATTTAGCTGAACCTGGGAATATATATATATATTTGTTTTGTAATGTAAGCTGACAGCGGTGCCTACCTCCTCTATTGCTTCTTGTGGCCCACCCACCAACCCACCCTTTCACACATTTTATCTTTATATATATATATATATATATATGTAAGCAAAGCAGGATGCCACCCTGCTACCACTTCTTTCTCCCTGTGCCCTCCAAGTGGCTCACCACCCACCACCCTTCACATCTTTACACATATATATATTTTAATGTTATCAGAGTGAGGTGTCCACCCCTACTACTGCTTCTCTTGATATCCTACCTCCCCTCCAGATCACCCACCACTGTTCTGTAAAAAGCCAGACACTGGGGTGCCCAATCCCAGTATTAGAATGCAGTCCATCCCTCAATATTTTTTAAACCCTGTTAAAAAGAAAACCATCCATCAATGGCTGTTGCACTGTTAGTTCCCCCCACCCAAACCTCCAACTCAGCACCCACTCCCCCCCACACACCCCAAGCCCTTACTTACCCACTGGGGTTCCAACACTATAATCCTGTCTGGACCATAGACATGTCTTCACTCTTCAAAGCCAGACTGAGGAAATCAGGTATGCAGTTCAATGTATTTCAATGGGGTTTTGAACTTAGTGGCATAACTTGGCCATTTTTGAATATTTTTGCCCCAAATTGTCAACATGCCTTTTTTGGGACCCCACCTCATGAACAATGACAGTGCAGTTAGTCAAATCTGTCCTGAAAGGTGATTTTTGCAGACACTGTGCAAAATCACCTTTCAGGCAGGAGTTAAAAATTTCCTCTTTCCTTGTTCATGAGGTGGGGTCATAAGAAGGCTATGTTGAAAATCTGGCATACAAATTTTGAAAAACAACAATGTTATAAGCCTATATTGAAATTTGCAAATGCAGGTTTATAACATTGGTAATTTTAAATATTTTGGCCCCAGATTTTCAACATAGCCATTTCTTCACAACACGTCATAAATGTGACAGCTCTCATTTTTTAAAACCTGGTCAAAATGTGTTTTAATGCCTGTGTCATGGAATGATGTTTCAGTGGTGTGGAATGATATTTTGGTGATGATTTGAAAACTTTAATCTATTGGGTTCATTAGGTGGGGAAATAAAAGGCTATGCTAAAAATTTGGTGTACAAATATGGTAAAATGCCCAGATTATGACTGAATATTACACTATTTCAGGTTATCGCATAACTTCACTCCAAATTTTCAACATAGCCATTTTTCACACCATCTCATAAACCTGACATGCATCATTTTTAAAATCCTGGACAAGATGTGTTTTTGCACCTCTGGTGCAAGATGACATTTCAGCCAATATACTATAAATGGTACATTTCATGTCTATAATCCAATTCTTAAAACAAGTATCTTCAAAACTTGTGGTCAAAAGTAAAAAAACAAATTGTTTAACACACTTGTTTCCACTGTCACAAGAACACATGTTGGATTCCTCAGCAAGGTCTGATTCCAAGTAACAGTTTGATAACTTCTGCTCCACAAAGTGTTACAGAATGATTATTAGCATTCACCTTTTCAACAATTAGTCTCTGGTGATGGAATGTCAGTTTGTATTTGGAAGGGAGGTGGGGTTATTAGTTTACTCTGTTGAGGGAAAATTACCAACCCTTCAATCACTTCTAATTGAATGTTGCGCATGCAGTATTAAAGAACAGATACTCACTTTGTCGCCTACTATCATAATCATTATGTTTTTATTTTTAGTTTTTGTTGACCTGGTAAGTGCACTAGACAAATTCTGCCTATTGTCAGGCACGACCCAGGGGAGGGGGATACAGATGAATGCCAGCTGACTTTGAACCAGATTAAGCTGTTGGTATTTTAGTGAATGGGGTGAAATTTGGCCAGTGCACCAGGAGAATTCCCTTACTCACCACAGGGGGAGATTCTGGCTGTCAGACAAGATGGCTGCTGCAGTGGATACAGGAGGAGAAAGGGAAGGAGCTATGGAGACAGGGGAGTTGGTCTTCTCCCTTGTCTCTCCTTTCTTAGAGGCTACACAAGAAAAATCTGCAGAACAAGAGGTGATAACACAAAATGAAGAAAATAGGATGTGCCTATGGATTGGACTTTAAATGACTCAAAGCCTGCACAAACTGAAAAAGTATGGAGAAAAAGAAACAATGTATGAGATAAAAGAAAAAAAAGTAAATTAATGGAATTAGCTGCACAAGAACAAAAAATATGTTTAGATAAAGAAGCACTGCAAGCAGAACTGTCAGATTTACAGAAGACAACCCAAATGATGCAATATAAGGAAATGACAGAAAATGACTCACCCAGAATGCAGAATGCTGACATGGCAAGTCAGTAAACAGCTGAGCAGCAGTCAGTAGCAGAACTTGAGCCTAACACTATAGAAGCTGGCAGGGGAAATCAAATAGATTTGTGCCTACAGCCATGGCCAGGGAAAAATACGAGTGAATCTGCCGCTGCTAGACAAGAAGTAAATGATGATCCTTGTACAACAGAAAACCCAACAGAACTAAAATGCAATGTGATAGAGGATGATAAAGAAGAAAAAATCACATGTTGTTTCACAAAATCCAAGCTCCTCTACGATTGACTAGACACCAGAAATAATAGGAATCTCTCCTGAAACTGTGAGTACAGCAAATATACAGCAATACTACAAACTGATACATGTAGAGCATCAGAAATGTTGGGATTAAGAAAAGAGAGAGCTACTGACACCCAGTCCAGTACAAATGCACAAATACCCCTATTGCCTAAAATGCTAGAAACATCACTCAAACAGGCTGGGTGGTAATGAAATAGTGCTGGGAAGTGGATCCCTGATGCTAGACATTTCCCAATACCAGGAATGTCTAGAAATACAGAAAGCACAAGGATTGTAACAGATACAAGAGTGCAGCAACAAATAAATCATTTTATAACTGATTCAGATATGGACTTGCATGCAGAAGATGTTACTTATAATACTTGCTCCCCCTATAAGAAGGCCTCCATTAACCTCTTCTTCTGACTCAGAGAGTGAACAGCCCATAATACAGAATTGGGGAGATAGGGTGAATACATGTAACCCCCACCCCCACCCTGGATTAACAAAAGCACAAATAACATGGGCAAACTTTCAGAAAAAAGATCATTTTCAGCAACAACCATTACCCACTCAAAGACAAAATGCTGTGAGACTTCAATAGTTAGGTGGCCTAGATCTACATCCAGACAGAATTTATGTGGGAAAAAACTAATAAAGGAAGTCGTGTTTTTTTTTCTAACAAGATTTGCGCTTTGATCCATGCTTCAGGAGATACTTGACTTGATATCACTTTCAAAACACCACAAGGACTGGATAGATTTTGGACAAAGTATGGAAAATTATGTTACACTGCATTACGGCTCCCAATTAGGGCCATACCTCTAACAAAACCAGCTACTGTATAAAAAATGTTACAGTTTTATTTAGAAATGAAGGGATAGCAGTGCATGACATCACCCACTGGCTTCAACAATGTTGTCAGGTATTGTGGACACCTCAACCAATATTTGATACTGAACATATCTGGAATGGGGGATGGAGATACAAAGTTAAACTTCGCAGTACAAATTCAGGACCACAACATTTACCAAGTAGTCTGTTTTTAGGAAGGAATAGAGGTCATTGTTTCTATCCAGGGCAGCTGAAGACCTGTTTTAAATGTGGGTCACACATGCATCTTAGCTCAGGCTGTGACTGCATTAAATGTACTGCATGTTTTGAATATGAGCATCAGAGTGTAAATTGTACTACAGGTGTAAAACGTAATTTGTGTGAAGAGGGTTGCTCCTTGGAAGGGTAGACCCTATTGTCCTGAGGCCCCAACAAAGAAGTGTGAGCTCAGGAAGTTTTAAAAGAAAGGGTTGGTCAGGTTCCTCAAGGAGGCAACACCTCTGCAATGAGAAGTGATGAGGTCACAAAGGGGGAAGAGATAGGAGAGAGGGGAAGGGACAGGTTAGTGTGGTGGCACAGGATGACTGGACAAGAACCAGAGGGAGGAGCTCAAAGGGGCCCCTCTTACGGGGCTGCAAAAATCAGGGAAGCTCACAATTTTGCTCCAAGAAAGTACACTTGGAAGCACATTAGTTGGTTAAGATATCTGTGCCAATAGGCATTTTAAAGGTAAAATAAATAAAAGGGAGCAACTAATTCTAAGCGACAAGTGAGTACAAGGAAAGGACAACAGGAAAAGAGAGGTAAGGTAGGTACAGGAGTGGTTAATTTCTGCCAGAAGGAAATTGAGCAATGGAGCGAAGTTGGTGCATTCAGTCATTTTGCTACAATGCTGTTTTTTTAAAAGATACGAGGTGGGGAGAAGCGTAGTGCTCAGCCAGGGCAAGAGGGCAGCTAGGAGCGAGCCAGAGTCAGCAATGGGTGTGATAGATCCATTGGTGGTCAAGAGTTTACCGTGGAAATCTGGCTTTGGGAAGGAGAGCTACAGAGAGAGAGAACCGGGAGGTTTAGTGAGTGGTATTTGTGAGGTAATGAGGGCCAACGGGTGTCCGACGGACTGCGTGGTTTCAGGGAGGGGAAATGAATAGAATACAGGAATGGGGGAGCAGTTGTGAGCAAATGGAGTGGGGGGAAAGGAATGTGGATGAAATAGAAGGGATTGGAGTCCTCAGACAAAGGAAGGGGCCAGGTCAGCACAGAGCACTGAGTCTGGATGCGGGTGGGATTTGAGAGGATTGCAAAATTGAAGGGAACACTCAAGAAGCATCCCAGGTCATGATGTTGGTGATTTTCCCATTAAGAAATGGGACAAATAACTGGGCAGAGGAGGGACCAATGCAGGATGAACTAGAAGGGATTCTGGGCCTATTGTGTGTGGCATGGCATGTGACGTCATCACCACGTGGTAGTGAGGGTGAGCAGCGATGGTGTTGGTGGCCTGTGGGGAAGAAGGTACAGGCAGCCAAGTGCATGGAGGAACTAGCTGCATGCTGAAGCTGCATGAGGGACGGGCATTAATGCAACCTAAAGGATTTTCACAAATCAAAGGCTAGCATTAGTAGGGGCTGGGGGTAATCAGAGCAGCCCGGGGGTTTTGTTTTGAATGTGAAATGAAGGAGACAGGTTAAAGAAAGAATTGTGAGGCCTTTTGACCAAGTGACAGGGGAAAGGTTTTGGTCAGTTACAACAAAGCTTTGGCATCAAAGAATCGAGGGCCAATGGGAGGCTGGCTTGGGGGGGATGTTGGCCTTACAGGAGACAGCGCTCATGGCTGGATGGATACCCAGATAATAATTTTCCTTAATACTGAGGCTGTAGAGAGTATGCATTAGAACTTTAATTTAAGCAAAAAAAAAAAATAGAAAGGAATTTGGGACCGAATTTTTGGCCTCCAAGAATGCTGCGCCCTGCTAACCCTTATACTGACATTGGGAGTCAAAAGGAGTATAAGTTACAGATAGAATGAGTGGCACTGAAAATGGGGATCAATTATCAGAAAGCAGAGGAGGGGCAAGGGCCACGGGTTTGTCAACGGCAGAAAGGACAGGTGGTTAGAGGACATGGCAACGAACAGGAGGGTAGCATGCTATGCCTGGATACCAGAGGGCTACTGCAGGATGGGAATTAAAAGAATAGGGGTGTGGAAGAGCCCTGGGCCAGGGTGGCCCTGGAAAGGGCTGGGTCCTCTCTTGGTTTTGGTCCACAAAAAAAAACAACGTTTTATTTTCATTTTAAAGGGGAACTAACAGAGTGGATATGCTTCTCCAGCAGGTACAGAGCAGATAGTAGGATGGCAACAAAGGCAGTTGTGGCCAACAAGGACAAATGTTACCCGGTTGTAATGGAGCTGGTAGAAAAAGCTAATCGGCTGCTGAAGGTGACGGAGCCAGACAAAGGGGAAAGAGGCACTAAGCAGAAGGAAAGGCAAGGGAGGGAGAAAGAGATGAGGAAGTGGGGGCCAGGAAGACATGGAGGAATGGAACCTAGGAAAGGGCGGCAATGGACCCCATGGAGCCCATCCCTGCAGGAACCCATACCGGAGCCTGAACCTGAGCCAGTGCCGGCACCCCCCATGCCTGTAGTTCTGTTGACCCAGCCAGAGCTGGAGAGGCTGTCCCAGGTTCTGCTGGTGGTACCAGAGCCAATGAGAAGCCCACAGATGGGGAACGACGACAACCCAGGAACATCAGGTAATAAGGTGGTGACAATGGAGAGTAGGGTGAGAGAGTATGTAGAGCAAATGCTTAAAGACATGGGGAAAATAGGATCAGACTGTTAGAAAAGTTGATAGAGGAAATTAAAGGCACTGGGGTGACACCGGGCACTGGGGGGACACCCACCATGCCGGCAGGTGGACAAGAGTTAGGGGTCCTGGGAGTGTGATTAGCAGACCATGTTCCCACCGCAGTGAAAGATAACATTTGGAAAGGGGAGTACGTGGACATATTTGCATTAGCAAATGTGGACACCATGGACAAATACAAGGAGAATGATAGTTTTGAAAAAAAAGACATGGCAGCGGCGGTAGTTTTGCTAGGTAAAGGGGAGGAGGATAAAACAGGAAAAGGGAAGACATGGGACTATTGGTCGATGGGCTTTACATATTTTATGGCCATTGTTATAGAGAAACAGCTAGAGTTAGCGACCCCTCTACTCACTTACTCCCTCATTATAAAAAACGCATATAGAAAAGGGAGTCAAAGTTGATTGAGATATGACGAGAAGTTCAGAAAAAGAATGGCGAATTTTGGGGATGTGAAATGGGACGCCAGACAGATAGATCTATGGTTAGAGATATACACAGGGCCAACAGAGAGAGAGAGAGAGCAGGAGGGGGAGAAAAAGGGTGGGGTGGGGTGAAGGCTTGCTGGGGATACAATAGAGCCTTTTGTTCATGGACTGACAGTCGTTGGCACATCTGCTCTAAGTGCAATGGGCATCACCTGGCCTCCAAGTGCAGATACAGCTGGGAAAGAGGGACTGGGAGTCAAGAGGCAGCTTATCAACAGCCCTTTCGGGGTAGCCAGGGCCCAGCTAGGGGTCAGTGTTGGGGGAAGAACAACAAGGGTAGAGCAAATGGAAGAGGGAGAGGGCATGGGCACCAAACCTGGCACCAAACCGATTGAGGGAAAAGGGGGTTTCCAACTGGCTAGAATCCCCATCAAGGTAGGGGCCATGGTGAAATGGCTTAAGGATTACCCAGATAGGGAGGCAATGAGGAAATTATGGGTAGGTTTTAATAAGGGATTTAGTCTACAATTCAGGGGAAAGAGCCAGGCAATGGCGGCAATGAGCCTGAAATCCACAAAAGGCAGGGAGGATACAATGGATCAAAGAATTCGAAAAGAAATGGCTGCAGGGAGGGTGGAGAGGCCATTTGAGGCCCCTCCATTGGCTAACCTAAGGGTGTCACCTTTGGGGCTCGTGACCGAGAAGCAGGAAGGGGAATACAGTGTGATACATCACCTATCCTACCCAGAAGGAGACTCTGTTAATGATGCCATTCAGGAAGTGGACAGTAAGGTCACTTATGCCACATTGGAGGATGCAGTGCAGCTAATCAGGACCAAGGAGGCAGCCTGGTTGGCAAAGATGGACATAGAGTCCACTTTCCATTTATTGCTGGTGCACCCAGAGTACTGGGATTTATTAGGGTTCCAAGCAGGAGGGCAGTACTATTTTGACAATGCCATGCCAATGGGTTATTCAATTGCATGTGCCACATTTGAGATGTTCAACACGTGGCTGCAATGGACATTCCACAGAAGATACAGGTATCAGACGATAGTTCACTATCTGGATGATTTTTTTACTTATAGGGGAGGAGGAGGTAGAAACAGGCAAAATGTTATGGGACTTTAGAGAATTATGTAAGGAATTGGGGGTCCCATTGGCAGAGGACAAAACAGAAGGACATAGCCAGACGATTGAATTTTTGGGGCTAGAATTGGACACGGTACAAGAGTTTTACCGGTTGCGAATGAACAAAGTAGAGAAACTGAAGGTTTTATTGAGGAGGATGGGGGTCAAAGGAGGGTGCAATTGCAACAGGCACAACAGCTTGTAGGGCATCTGAATTTTGTGTACAGGGCGATTGTCCTGGGCCGCACATTTACTCGGCGGCTGGCATGGGCAACATGTGGGGCGAGGAAGCCTCACCACTGGGTGGACTTGAATAAAGGGACCAGGGAGGACTTTAAGGGATGGGAGTTGTTTTTGCAAAGGTACAATGGGCAGACCTTTTGGCAGGAGGAGTGGGGGTACAATAATGACCTGCAATTGTATACCGACGCAGCGGGAGGCACGGGGATGGGGGGGTTACTTTCAGGGGAAATGGTTTGCAGCAGCATGGCAAGAGGAATGGAAAAAGGAAGGGGTTACCAAGGACATCACCTTCCTGGAGATATTACCCATATGGGTGGCAAAGTTGAGTTGGGGAGTGCAGTTAAAAAACAAGATGATAACATTCTGGAGTGATAATAAGTGGTAGTGGAGGTGATAAATAAGAGGAAAAACCAAAACAGAAAGAGTCATGAGGGTAATGGGCAAGGTGGTGTGGCTGGGATTGACCCTGAACATATTGTTCCGGGCCAATAATATCAATGGAGTGGACAACGTGATTGCTGACTGCCTTTCACGATTACAGATGGACAAATTTTGCACCATCACACCCAGAGCAGACAACATGGGGGCCGCCATCCTGATGTATGTATGTATGGACAATTGGATTGGGGTAGCCGAGATGCTGGTCTGCAACTCTTGGGTGCCCAGGACCCATAGAGCTTAAGAAACATTGTGGAGAGCATTTTAGACATTTCAGGAGCAATACAGCAGGCAGGTAAGTGGGGTAGTAACAAGGGACCAAGTAGCCCAGTTTATAGTGGCAGGATTGCACCGAAACATGGTGCATGCAACCATGGGAGTGCAATTGGCAGTGATAGGGCAGATCTGCAATTTAAAGGGATGGTACGACCCAACAAAGGATAACTTGATAAGAAGTATGATGCAGAGATGGGTGTGGGGACAGGAAAAAAGGCAGGACAGCAGGAAACTGATGTCGGAAAACTGATGGGAAGACTGCTGGATGCCTTGAGCCATGTATGTAGCTCAAACAGAGAGGCAGTGCTATTCCAAGCAGTTTATGCCACAATGTATGGGGGGCTTATAGAGTGAGTGAAGTGGTGGGCCATAACCATAAGGGGGAGGGCGAGCTACAATGGGGTGATGTAGAATGGATAGGGGATTCAGTGGCACTACTAATAAGAAGGTCCAAAATGAATCAGCAGGGACAAGGTAGGCTAGTGTGGTTAAGAAGGCATCCTCAGACAAGCATTTGCCCAGTAGGTGTGCTGCATGCATATGCGGCAGAGCTACCTAAGGGGAGGACATGGCCCTGTTCATACACAGGAATGGCAGAATAGTGTCAGGTTACCAAGTGACCGCTGTGATGCGAAAAGTCCTCAGGTTCCTGGGGGAAACAGGGGAAGGATATTCATCCCACTCGTTCAGGATTGTTGCGGCATCTGTCTTAGCGGAGCTGGGGGGAGGCCTGGGGAGATAAAAGGAAAGGCAGGTGGGCATCTGATTGCTATAAGAAATATGTGAGAAAAGTGCAGCAATAACACTGTCTTTTCTTTCTCCCTCACAGCAGGTGCAAAGTTGGGAAGAAAATGGGGGGAAGGTTTGGGGAGGGGCACAGAAAAGAAAAGTTACTAATCATTGTAGCTTGCTCATACAGGGAGGGCCTGGAGAATGGAAGCATAGATCTGCGGGCATTCATTCATACACTGGGCAGAGAAATGGGCAGCCAGGAGATGCCAAGGAAAGTAGTTGAGTTTGGACAGTGACACCATTCACTTGGTATGGAAAGTTTGGAGGAGAATGAAGTTGGTGCGGTTATTACTCAGGGAACTCAAAAAGGAGTGGAGGAGGCCGGACCTTTTAGTGCTGCATTTGGGAGGCAACAATTTGGGAACAAGGCCCTGGTTGGACATATTTTACCAGATAAGACACAACATGGAAAGAATTAAAAAATGGCAACTGGATGTGGTACTGGCATGGTCAAACATGACACCCAGAAGGGCGTGGAGACAGGCAGAAAGTCATAGAGGTATGGATAGGGCCCGGAAGCACATGAATGCATGGGTCAGGAGATTGGTGGAGAGCATGGGGGGATAATCATTCGGCACAGGATTATAGAAAGGATGGATGAGTTCTACAGGGGTGACAGGATATACCTATCGGGGTCAGATTGGCATTATTTAACACAGAGATAGAAAATGCCATAGAGGGCTGGTTGAAACAACAGGAAGAAAGCAGGTAGAACGGGAACTGGGGGGAGAGAGGCCCGGGAACTTAAAGGAAGAAAGGGGAGGCGAGATGGAGGAGAGTCCACCGTCCATCGCAAGCTGGAGGTGGCCTAGTGGAAAAATGAGGTAAAGGGCAGGAAAGAAAGGGAGGAAAAAAGAAATATAAGCAAAAAGACACAGCAATGACAACCATGGAACAGGGGTACAGTGTGTACACTCGCACCCCTTGACAGCAGATGAGGAAGAGAGTCCCCCCAGGATGTATGTCGGGGGGGGCAGAAGAAGACAGAAAGATGGGACAATAAAATTGTGTCTAAGTTACATCAATAAGAAATTAATTGATGTATATATAATGTACAGGAATTTAAGAAGAAGAGATATCAATTGAAATATGTGGAGATATGTCACTTATGAGATGTACAATGAGGTGATTATGCAAATAAGTAAATGTATTGCCAACTGAGCAACCACACTTAAAGTTGTTGGTGTTTTTATTTGGAGGGGATCTTGGACAAAGAGGGTTGCCCCTTGAAAGGGTAGACCCCATTGTCCTGAGGCTCCAACAAAGTAGGGTGAGCTCAGGAAGTTTTAAAAGAGAGGGGGGGCAGGTACCTCAAGGAGGCAATGCCTCCACAGTGAGAAGAGATGAGGTCACAAAGGGGGAAGGGATAGGAGAGAGGAGAGGGGACAGGTTAGTGTGGTGGCACAGGATGACTGGACAAGAACCAGGGGGAAGAGCTCGAAGGGGCCCCTCTTAAGGGGCTGCACAACTCAGGGGAGCTCACAGTTTTGCTCCAAGAAAGTCCCACCCTCCCACCCTGTAAATAAGCAAGGGACCCTGTGGCAGGTGGAGCACATGAGCGTCATTGTGGTAGGTGGAACACAGTGGCAGAGAAAAGGACTGCTGAAGGAGGATGGCAGAAAAAGAGAGGGGAAAAAATGAGGTAACGGTCAGGAAAGAAAGGAAGGAAAAAAGAAAAATAAGCAAAAAGACAACCACGGAACAGGGGTACGGTGTGTATGCTCACACCCCTTGACAGCAGATGAGGAAGATAGTCCCCCCAGGATGAACATCGAGGGGGAAGAAGAAGAAGACAGAAAAAGGGGACAATAAAGTTGTGTCTAAGTTGCATCAATAAGAAATTAATAGATGCATATATAATGTACAGGAATTTAAGAAGAAGAGATATCAATTGAAATATGTGGAGATATGTCATTTATGAGATGTACAATGAGGTGATTATGCAAATAAATAAATTTATTGCCAACTGAACAACCACACTTCAAGTTGTCGGTGTTTTAATTTGGAGGGGATCTTGGGACAAAAACTCATATTATATAATATGCACAAACAGAAAATAGTACAAAGTACAAAAAATACCTAACTTTAAGGGGACACCTAGCAAAATTATATTCTTTAATACACACAGGTTATACAGCCTTTCTGTCCCAAATTCCCAAAATAAAAAAAAGAAATGGAAAAATTACAGTATGATAGAGACATATCTTCACTAGTTGAACACAGAATGTGTGCACCAGGGAAGATAGTCATAGGAGATATATGTTTGAGCTGCAAAAAAAGAGTACAAGATAGAACTATGACAAATTTACAGTCAGAAAATGGGAGCATGGTTAATACAACCCCAAGATACTGCAGGTAGTACAGAATCATCAAAATAAATTATATACAGTGTTTCCTACAGATCAAGAAAAAATATTACAATATTTAAATCATATTGGTTTAAATACATTAAAGATATACAAAATGAAATGGTGTCACCTATCACAAAGGAAGAAATTAGACAAGCCATAAGAAATCTAAAAAATAATACACTTCCTGGACTAGATGAGTTTACATCAGAATTCCACAAAAAATTGAACACAGAATTAATAGACATACTATTTGTAGTCTATAACTGGATAATACTTTCTGATACATTTGATTTTCATTTTTATGCTGCAGTTTCAATATTCATATTAAAAAAAATGAAGATTAGATCTTAATAACTGGAGACCCTTGAGCATCTTAAATACTGATTTTAAACTACTAATGAAAGTAGTAACAGCACGTCTAGTAAAAACAGACCCATTTTTGATCTCATTATCTCAAACATACCCTGTCCCAGGAAGAAAGATGGCAGAGAATCTATTATTGGTTAGGGAAATAATGGAACAAGGAAAATAAAATAAAATACATGGGTATATTCTGTCGAGGGACCAGGAAAAGGCCTTTGACAGAGTAACACACTCCTTTTTAATTACAGATTTGCAAACATATGGCATTCCACAGAGATTCTGCAAATGGATTGAGAAAATATATGACAAAGCTGTTTTGATTCCTGTAGTTAATGGATATATGGGGTCATATATATCAAACGGGGGACTAAGACAGGGATGCTCCATGAGTCTGGTATTGTGTATTTTAATCAGTAATCAGATATATTCAAGAAGATATACTAATTCGAGGGCCAACCCCTTGTATAGGAAACAGCCAGGTAAAAATAATGCCATATGCAGATGATGTCTGCTTATTTATATCAAATACTGAATCTGGGAATAGAACAGTGACACTCTTTGACAAATATGCAGTAGTATCAGGGGCATCATTAAATATAAATAAACGTTGAGGGTATATATTAAGCAATTCCACAGAACAAGCAACAAATATAGCTAACATACCAGTACTGGAAGAGCCTGTCTCAATATTGGGTATACAATATGGTAGAAGAGACAATGGGGCACTAAATTGGCAAGGTAAACTAGAAAAGGGAAACAGAAAACAGCCAAATGGAAACAATGGCAATAGAGAAAGAAAAAAAAGGTAATGATAATTAAAACTTTTTCATACCTATATTTCTATATGTAAGTATGGTGTACCCTACACCACAACAATATGAAACAACGCTTCTGAGTCTAATATTTCAAGTTATCTGGGGGAAGCAGACTCAACCCTATAAAAAGGGAAATACTGTATTTTCCATTAAAGCAAGGAGGATTTAATCTTATAAATCCCATAGTATTCTATTTTAGTATTTTTGTCAAATATATTATAATAGATAATACAAAACCTTCTGCTGCATTATGGATTATGTACGCTAAAGGATGGTTATTTCCATTTCTTGAATATTGAAAAGCTCATACAATTATACCGCAAAGTTATAAAGCAATACCTACATTCTATAAACCTATTATACAAAAGAAAAAAAATGGAAATTAGTACCAATGCAGCTAATCTAGGTAGATAGAAAACTATTGCATAATGACATACAAGCTAGTAAGTATGCTGTATCACCTAATTTTAGAGGGATAGGGGAGCAATATAGAAAAAAGTGATTATATTGCTAAATGATGTACGAATACTACCAAGAATGTGGGATATTACATGGTTGTGTTGTCATGGGAGGTTACAAATACAAGGAAACACAAAACACAAACAACAAGAAGAGAGAATGTGTCCCAGACAAATGTGTGAAAGAGAATAATAACCAATGGAGCACTTCTTCATTAGCTGTCCTTTTGTGAAAACCCTTTGGGAAAAATTAGCCTTAAAATGGAATATGCAGATATGGAGAAATAGTATGAAGAAACAGTAGGCATTTTTTTTCATAAATAATAAAGTAATTGAAGAGGGGACACAGAGAATTATATTTTCAATTATAAAATTTATATTATGGCAAATAAGATGTAAATACATTTTTCAACAACCATATATAACACCTGAACAAGTAATTCAGAATGTGGAAGTTTTGATTCAGGAACAATGTCAATATGAGAAAAAACAGATGCCCTTTATGGTATGGAAACAAAGATGGGTGTCAGTACCAATTTTGAAAGAAATTATTGGATGAAAAATATCACTGTCTTTAGACTTTTCTGGAAAATGAAATAGTTTCTGATTCAGAGAATATTCCTAAACAAGATTCTGTGAATAAATATTATAAATAAGGATTTGTATGTATTCATTTTCTGTTTAATTTCTGGATGCATCTTGATTTTGTATAGTTGCTGTATTTATTCCTTACAATAAAAAATTCCCCTACTCTTTTCAAGAAGTGCCATGGGCTCTTTAACATACACCTGAACTACCACCAGAACAAGCAGATAGGACCTTGGTTTAAGGTCTCATCCAAAAGACAACACTTCAGGAGTGTAGCAACCCCCTCATGCTGCACTGCAGTGTCAGTATTGGGATATTAACCCAAGTGCCTGGTGTGGGGCTAGAACCCACAGCTTCTGATCTCCCAGCTTCAGAAGTGAGTGTGCTACCTGCTGAGCCACTGAAACTGCCATTCACTGATATGTATTCAGCTATCACCAATAAGTAGTAGCACCGAATTTGTCAAGCAATTTTGTGAGATTCCCTATTTATCCTTCGAAAAATTTAGGGAAAAAATCCTCTAAAACACTTTTTGTTATACCTACAGAAAGAGGCAAGGTCCTATTACAGCACTTAAGTGCCATCTGGTAGATTTTCAACTACACTATCAGATGAGAGCACCCTCTCCAGGTAGCAGTGAACACACTAACAAACACAACAAAGTCCCTAATAAAAGGTTTCATAATTCTCAATAGGAATGTTTGAAAATCCTTAAAAATCCCTTGAGTAATTTGACGCTACTACTGTAGATGTTTTGGAAACACAGTGAAAGAAGTACTATTATACAGAAAGTATTTTATAAACTGATAATGGGCAAAGTGGTGAATTGGACTAGTGATTGTTTAACAGATAGACTCCAGCTGGTTAGGGTAGATGGAGTTCTGTCAGTGCCTAGAAGAGTGTAGAGTGGTATACTACAGGAGTTATTACTAGGGCCTTTGTTATTTTCTTTATTCATGAACAACCTCCCACAAGCATGTTACAGTATGTTGCAAAATCAGTCCTATAGGACAATGACATGATTGTGTACATTGCTAATAATGATATATCATCACTAAACAAAAAAATTCAGTTGGAATACAAGAATCTGGCTGACTGGTTTAGAAAAAAAACTAAGTCCATGGTGTTGTGCTTGGCTCAGAAAAAAAAAAGTTTAGCTACAGATACCTTCCAGGTACTTTTGGAACATGGAGAAAATAGATGCAGCTAGTGAGTTCAAGTATTTAAGCATTTTGTTGGACTCACAACTACATTTTGAAAGACATACTGAACAGACCTCTCTATCCAGCTGAGTAAAAAGCTGAGAGCTTTATATTCTAACACGGATTCCTTTAATTAAGGTCTAGGAAATTGCTGGCTCAAAGTTGTGTGCTAGCTGCAGTGGATTATGGGAGTATAGTTTGAGGAGGGGTATGAGATAAAGTGCTTAAGAAATGTACCTGAATTTAAAACTTAGTTTGTATGATTGCTCTTAGAGGTAGATATCGAGACCACAACTGCAATGCATTTAAGAAACTTATGTGGCTAACGCTTGTACAGTGAAACAAATTGTACAAAGGTTGTTTGTGTTTGAGATCTTTCTTAACTATAAGAATGGTCCACTAGTTGAAGAATGTATTTCCAAGAGCTTGTGCAAGATCACTGAGGTCAGAGGACTCAGTAAGTATACAAATGCCCTTTTGTTAAATTTCTCAAGTCAGAAATCTTTCAAGTATACCACAGTTAAATTTTGGAACAGTATTGACTCTATGATCATAAATTAAAATAACATTCATAATTTCAAATCCCAATATCAAGAAAGCCTACTGAGAGATGCTAGATGTTCTTGCTTTTAGTACAATTTTACAATTGTATCGTATTGTATACAAAATTATAGCATGTTTACTATATGCATATTGACAACTTTCATAGTATCTTGTTTTGTAGGGTGTATGTTAGAATATTTGAATGTGCCATGATTTATTGTTTGTAAGTAAGGTATGTCACTGTTTTGCTCTGTAATGTGTCTGTACCCAGGTCAAGCCTGTAGAAGGGCCATGTGGCCCAATGCTTTCTTACCTGGTCAACAACATTTTAAATAACAATTACAGTTGATAGCAATTGTTGTAAGCATTATTTAAAAACAAAAAAAAAACAAAAACTTTTGCTTGGGGGGGGTCTAATGTATGTTAAACATGTGTGGCACTATTTTCCCACATTCCTGATCTTGTGCCAATATTTTAGCTCACCTAAAAGTGGAATTACATGTTTGTGTAAGTGCCATGAGATGCAAAATTTTAGGTGACATTTGCATCAAAATAAGCGATGTAATTTTTGGACCCAAGCTGCCATTAAGCAGTGAAACTGTTGCAGATTTATTAAAATGTTAAAAATTAGCATTCAACCAGTTTCCTGTATCATGCAGGAATGCCCCAAACTGTATAGTGTGCAGTGTAATCACTTCTGAAAATCTAGGCCCTACACTTTCAAGAAATGTAAAATAATTTTTGCACTGTAGATCAGCATGCTGAAATTCTTCATGTACATTTCTTGGCAGATGTCTGTCAGAGTTACCCACTAGATTTCAAGTAATTAAATGTCCACTCCTAAAATGAGCAAAAAAAAATCCAATGATCTCATTGATCAATAGCTGTCCAGACTGGTGCATTAATTGACCAATAAACACACATATCAGAAAAGTGCCTTGCAAATCTAGGAACATGTTTTCTAGGCTGACCTAACTACATAGAAATAATAACACTGCTTCAGAACTCTCAATAATTGTGACAGTTGGGAACAACAAACAAAAATGTTCAACTAATTGTGGAGGGTTTGCGGGATAACAGATGGACCAGACACAGAACTTCAGTCTCAACACATGGATTTTCAAAGGGCCCTTAGATCCAGACAAGCTGTGTCAAACAACCAGCTTGTGTTAGATCTAGTGCACCAAATACTGTGTGCAATAGTTTACAAGAAAAGCGTTCTCTGTGACAAAGTACCCCAAACTGATGCAAGACGTCCACTGCATCAACAGAGTGGTGCAAGGGATGAGAATGATGCAAGCTGCACCAAAACAAATAATGCAAGTTGAATGAAAAATGGTGCAAGTTGTGTCAAAAAAAATGACTCAAGGAACAAAAATGATGCAAGCTGAATCAAAAAAATGGTGCAAGCTGAGTAAAAAAAATGATGCAAGCTGAGTCAAAAAAATGGTGTAAGTTGAGCAAAAAATGATGCAAAGGACGAGAATAACACAAGCTAAGTCAAAAAATACAGCAGATAAATTGGCCAAGACTAAGTCCCCAAAATGTTCTAAACTAGTCCTGCAGCAGAATATTGGCTCTTAAAAGTAGTATAGTCATATCTGACTGACTGACTGACTGCTTTGTGCCTCTTTATATGCTGTAGTGCCCCTTAGACCAGCTCTGGCTGGTCTAACAGTGACATGCATCTTAAGCACAAGGACAAGACTCTCATTCTTTAAAAATACCAAATTAGGGGATTGAACATCATTTCAGTGATACAGGCATCCCTTCAGACATGGTGCAGGCCTTTCTTTGGTGCAAGCAAAGCGCAAGCCACTCTGGTGCATGCAGACTTATTTTTGACACAAGCACCATTTGAAAATCAGGATTGGTGCAAGGTTTGACGCATCCTGCTCCTTGCGTAAGTTTTTTGGTTTTTTTTATGCAAGCACCCTGTGTCATTCTCTGACCTTTGAAAATCTGGCCTGCAGTCTCTATGTGATGTTTATTTAAAACACACGGGGTAACCTTAAGCAATGGCATATCCCTTCTTCAGTACATCAGTTTGCAGCAACAGACTTCATGTTCTTCCTCTGCACTTAGTCAGCACCCACTTATCTATCTCGTTTGAGAAAATCATTTCATCCCTATGTTGATTTTGTGTGTTTAGGTGATGGTGAGCTCCAAAAAGAAGAACCCCAAAACAAGCTAAATACAAAGAACCTCAGTGCAGAAGCATTGAAGCAAGGGTTGCCCCAAAAAGCATTGTCAATAAAGCCAAATTTCAAAGAAATACAAAATCACACATACCCCCATAACACAAAGCATCATGGGATGTATATGCAAATCACCATTACATTTTAGGCTGGTTCAGCTTAAAGCAGGAATGCATGGTGCCAAAGGGCCTCTCAAACAATCTGTAATTTACATGCATTTTAAATTACACAACTAACTTATTTTTTATAATACAGTATTTCAGACTACTTACCACCTTCACATCACAGGAAGGGATGGAGCTTCCACCCATACATCTTCAGAAACTCCATCTCAGGGTCTCTATTAATGATAAACAGTCCATCATAAAAATGTGGATATCATCATTCTTTACCCAGAGGCATTAACACATTTCTCAGCAGAGACTAATGTTGCATTCCCTGCACTGTCTCCTTTTAGGGAAAATCCATCATATTTCATTGACATAATTTCTTGCACCATATCTAGACATGAAATCAGTATTTACATGTTTTTTTCCTGCCCTGTGGGACACAGTAAATTGATAGGGCTGAAGAGCTAAATACCACCGCATTATACAAGGATTTTTTTCTCTCATTTGGTGCAACCAGAAAATGGGGTTATGACCAGTTACAACCTTAAATTCAGCCCCCAACAAGTAATATTTCAGAGACTCAATAGCCCACTTCAGAGCTAAGCATTGTTTCTGTATGGTACCATATCTTCTCTGTTTCTCATGTAGCATCCTGCTGATATACATGATCGGATGCTCTTCCCCATCTATTTTCTGAGATAAGACTGCCCCAATACCATTCTTTGGTGCATTTCTTTTAACCTCAAACACTTTGGTTAAAGTCAGGGCTTTTCAATACAGGAGCTGTACATAGAATGGCCTTGATATTCCAAAAAGCCTCATCACAAATAGGGGTCCACTGAACCTTATTCAGGCACCTCTTTTTGGTGAGATCAGTCAAAGGACTGGCAATGGCTGAGAATTAGAAATAAATCTCTTGTAATAACCAGCCAGGCCTAGGAAAGAGCGCATGTGCTTTTTTTGAGGTAGGTATTGGGCTATTTGCTGCTGCTGTAACCTTCTCTTCCTCAGGCTTTACTTGTCTGTTTCCTAAAATGAACCTGAGGTATCTTTTCTCGGTCTTTGCTAGTGCACACTTAGCAGGGTTAATGGTAACTCCTGCCTTCTTTATTGCCTGCAATAACTGGGTCAAGTGTATAACATGGGATTCCTAGTCAGGGCTGAATAAGACCACATCATCCAAATAAGCTGCACAGTAGTCAGTATATGATCTTAGTATGTGGTCCATAAAATGCCGAAAAGTGGATGGGGCCCCATGTAGTCCAAATGGCATTGTGACAAACTGGTATAAACCAATTGTGGTGCTAAATGTGGTTTTATCTTCTAAACCAGGTGACAATGAGATTTGCTAGTATCCCTTAGTAAGGTCAAGGGTGGAGATGTATTGTGCTTTGCGTAGCCTGTCAATGATGTCATCTATTTGGGGCATTGGATAGCCACCGAATAGTGACACATTGTTAAGCTTTCAAAAATCTAGACATAGATGTATCCCACACTATTTCTTGCCCACTATGACCATGGGGGAAGACCATGCACTCATTGAGGGCACAATTATGCCTAACTGCCCCATTTTTTTGACTTCCTGAATGACCTCATCCCTCACCTTCATAGGCAATCTTTAGGGTTTTTGGTGTATGGGCTTGTCTTGCATGGCAGTTATGGTGTCCACAATTCCTTTGGCCCTCCCCAGGATGTTTGTCAATATGGGCTCAAATTCTTGAAATAGCTCCTGCAAATCTTTTTGTTGCTGAGGCTCCAATTCAGGGTTTATCAGGACTCCCCCAACTGTCCTGAGTGCTCTAGCCCATCCAGTAATGAGAAAGGAGAGAAACCAGTGGATGCTTGAGGAATTTCTCTATAAGCGAAGAGTAAATAGGGAAGGTACCTATCCCAATTTCAACTGTCTGCTTTTACATGCTTCCTCAACATTCTCTTTAATGTCTGATTAAACCTTTCTATAAGGCTGTAAGTCTGTGGGTGGTATGGGGAAGTACACACTGCTACACAACAAGTAGATGGAACAATTATTTTAGCAGGTGTGCATTAAAATTACTCCCTTGATTAGTAAGTATTTCCTGGGGGAATCCCATGCAACAACATACATTTGCTAGCTCCTCTGCAATCCTTGGGGTGGTGAGAGTTCTCATGGGGATAGCTTCTGGGTAGTAAGTAGCATAATCACATATGAGCAGTACAAATCTGTTACACTTGAAGCTATTTTCCAGGGGGCCCACTATGTCCATGGCTATCCTGTCAAATGGGTTAGTCACAATGGGGATGGATTGTAGTGGTGCTCTATACTTTTTTCCTGCCTGCACTACCTCCTGACACTCAGCACATGCTTTACAGTACTCAACTATATTCTTGTGGATAGAGGGCCAATAAAACCTGTGTAATATCCTATTCAGGGTGCTATCTCTGCCTGCATGGCCTGGTAAAGGGATGGCATGCCTCAGATACATGATTTTGCAGTGGAATTTTTCTGGAACCATTAATTGGTCTAGTACCTCTCCAGTTCTGGGGTTAGTGTATTCTCTGTACGGTATTTCCTGTTTTATTTATTTATTTAGTTTTTGTTGACTGGGTAAGTGCACTAGACAAATCCTGCCTATTTTCAAGCACAACCTGGGGGAAGGGGATACAGATGAATTCCAACTGACCTTGAACCAGATTAAGCTGTTGGTGGTGTTTTTAGTGAATGAGGAAAATTTGGCAAGGACACTGGGGAAATTCCCCTACTGTTTTGGATAAGTGCCATGGGATCTTTAACATCCACCTGAACTACCACCAATCCAGGCAGATGGGACCTCGGTTTAACATCTCATCCGAAAGACAGCACCTCAGAAGTGCAGCACCCCTCTCATACTGCACTACAGTGTCAGTACTGGGATATTAACCCAAGTGCCAGATGTAGGAACTGAACCCACAGCCCTCTGATCTCCTGGCCTCAGAGGTGAGTGTGCTACCTACTGAGCCACTGACACTGCCTTTTTGTTTTGCAACAAACTGAGAGGCATTTTTTTACACTCCCTTCCCCACCTGTGAAAAAAAGGGTTAAGTGAAGGGTCTGCTTTTTGCTCATGCTACGTGTCCCAAGTTTGGCTGTACACTAGCATGAGTATCAAGCCAGTCCTTCTTTAGTTTCCTCTGCTCTGCCTTAGTTTTATGGTCCTTGCCAGGATCCTCAAAAATATCATCATCAAATAGGAACACAGATGGAAAATGTCCCTGCTTTACCTGAGCTCTGGTGGTTACAGCAACTACAGAAGAGTCCTGGGAGGCATGAAAATGTATACTTGGAGCAAAGTCTGGGTGGTCATGCCCGATAAAAACTGGCATGAGTAGGTGACATATCAATCCCACTTTTACCTCATGTCTTTACTTGAACAGTCATTTGTATGATGGCTGTAGGGTAGCAATGGGTGTCATTGTGCACACAGATGACTGCTGTATCTGGCCCTTTATTATTCCCAGTCACCTGATCTGCTCACACAAGAATCTGGTGGCTCACTGAATCAATCGATCCCATCATCTGCTGTGATACAATCTGCACAGTAGCCATAAATTGACCTCAGTTTGCTAAGGCTACTTGAGCTGTCTCTTTCTTTATATTAGGACAATTTCTTACATAATGTCCCTTCTTTTGGCACACATGACATACAACCTCTGCTATAGGAATTCACCCCCCCCCGCTCTCCAGTCATAAAAGGGTTCCTTACCAGATTGCTGGTGGTTGCAGCTGCTGATGTCCCTTGGAAGCCTTTGGGTCTGGATGGTCGGGCTGCCAGGAAGTCTTCCACCAACATGATGGTTTTATTTGTGGAATCAGGCTTATGCTCCCAAACCCAAAGTTGTACATTCTGGTGTAAAACCTTACTACATTGTTCAATAATTACTGCCTCCAGAAGTTGGTCCTTGCTCTTGATATCTGGCTGCAACCATTTGTAGCAGAGCTCCTTAAGATGGGCATATGATGGGTAGTGCCTGAAAACAGTCAACTTTGGCTAGTGCACCTAACCCGGTTAACAAAAACTAAATAAATAAATAAGTCTCTTGGGGGTATCCAGTGACTACATTTTAAGAAATCTAAACCTCTGGTGATAGGTTTCAGTGTTTATGTCATAGCACCTGAGGATCTCCTGCTTCACATGGTCATAGTCCTCTGCTTTTTGGGAGTCCATGTGGCTATAGACCAACTGGGCACTGACTGTCAGGTGTGGTGCCAGTCAAACAATCCACTGTTCTCTTGGCCGTGCTCACGTTCAAGTGATCCTCTCAAACATTGTAAGGTACACTTTAATATCATCACTGTCCAAAAGTTTAGACAGTTTAATGCCTTTTGGGCTACTGGCTCTTTCTGTTTGCCCTGCTTTGATGGCATGCAAGACCCTCATGGCATCCACCCATTTGGCATCTTGCCTTCTCTGCTCCATGTCTCTGTCTCTCTGCTCAATGTCTCTATCTCTTTCCATCTGCACCTGTTTTATGCAGAGTCATTTCAATAACTCCCCTATGTCCTCAAGTGGAGTATCTTCAAGCGGAAGCCAGTTCCCTCAATTCTTCATCATTCTCTTGCATCTCTTCATCATCTTGAGGCTTGGCCTTCCTCAGAACTCCCAGATTCTCTCCCAGTCTGTCAGCCATGGTTCTGGTCAAAACTCCATGGACATTCTTCTCCAGGTTCTCCTATGGTGACTCCTGCTGCATCAGTCCACCTGGGATATCTGGGCAATATCTGCCTAAAAATATCCCTCTAGCCCAGTCCAGACATTTCCAGCAAGTTATCCCACTTGTGACACAAAGTCTGTGGAGTGGTTGAGGGATAACAGATGGGCCAGATGCAAAACTTCAGGCTCGACATCTCTGTGTGATGTTTATTTAAAACACAGTGGATAACCTTAGGCAATGGCATATCTCTTATTCAATACATCAGTTTAGAGCAACAGACTATGCATGTCCTTCTTCTGCACTTAGTCAGTACCTACTGACCCACTGATCTACCAATCTATCACTTTAGAGAAAATTCTTTCATTCCTATGTTGGTTTTATGTGTTTAGGTGTTGGGGAGCTCAAAAAAGAAGAACCCCAAAGCAAGCTAAAAACAAAGAACCTCAGTGCAGAAGCACTGAAGCAAGGCTTACCCCAAAGGGCATTGGCAGTAAAGGCAAGTTTCAAAGAAATACAGAATCATGTATACCCCCATAATGCAAAGCATCATGTCATGTATATGTAAATCATCATGAAACTTTAGGCTGATTCAGCTTAAAGCAGGAATGCATGGTGCCAAAGGAGCTCACAAACAATCTGTAATTTACAAACATTTTACATAACACAACTAATTATATTTTTATAATGCAGTCACCTAGTAACTTTTTACCTTTATCAAAAACACCTAGTGCCATGGCATTTTCAACATTTAAAGGTTTCATACACATAAGGCATATACATCAAGGTATTTTATGACATAGTGATACTGCATATTAAACCCAACAATGAGGAACACAGCTTGTTGTTTTACATCAGCTCGGAGGTCACCACAAAAACCTCCCTGTACAAGAACCTGAGAGGGAAAAGGAAAATTAAAGAAGACATTATAGCATAGTCAAGAAAGGGGAAGGGGTGCCCATAGGTGGCCAACCTTATGGTCTATAAATTGTACAGGATAGATTAGGCTAAGAAACAAAATAACTGTTGCAACACATTTAAGAGAAAGCTGGTCCTCAAGAGTGTCAGGATCTCCCTGTCACACTAATAACATGAGTGACTTACCTGCCATCCAATCTGACCTCTTTGATGAGGCACACCCAGCAGTTTGCAAGACTTTTTGTTTTAGTATTGTGTTGTTTTTTTATTACTTTGGTACCATTTTATAAATGCAATAACGCACTTCAGGGCTTGAGGTTACTGGGTAATTTCACTACTCCTTCCACTCTGTGGTCGAAGAGCACTCAGCTAATGTCTCATGCCTCCAACCCACAGAGTTGGGTGAGGGGTGCAGTAATTACACAAAAACTGCATGCCCTGTCATGTGTTATTACTTACCTAATCAAGGAGTAATACAGTTCTATAGAAGCAATAGAACTGTTAACTGTATAGTCAATATACAAACAGATAATTAAAGTTACTATATATGGTAAGAGCGAAATGCATTCTCTAAATGCAATGAGACTGTGAAACATGTTCAACTTGGTCTTAAGGCATAGATGGCATTTAATTGGACTCAGTCCCAGACATTTGGAGTCCAAGGAAAGGAAAGGAAAGTGTGAAATGAATAATAATTTCAAGAGGTAGATTTTTCAGCACAAATTACTAATTTAAAATTAAGATTTTCTTGTAAGGTTTATAGAAGGTGTTAATGTAATTAATCCAAAAAATACTCACTCCAACTTTAATAAAGACAATTGAAAATGATTTGTGTATGCATATCTTATGAAAAAAGAAGCTGAAACAAGTGGGAATAAGGCGCATGACCATAATAAAATAGAATTGTCATAGCTAGTTTCCACACAAGCAGTAGGGGATCTTATACAGGGGGTTGCCCAGTTGAGAATGGAATATTAAATCTTGTCAGTTGCTACTTGGTTACAAAATCCTAAAAGGTATCCCTGTCTTCTCAAAGTCATCTAAGCTGTTAATCGCTTCCTATTTGTTGCCAACACTTTTCAAAATCATGTTGTGAAACAATACTACTGGAGTTTTTTTTAAAGGAAAGTTTCTGAGTGTATTAACTCATATGCTGCTCCAAACATTTATCTACAATTTTAATATAGACCAAGTGGAGGAAATACAGATTACTCTGTTTTGAAAAGGTCGCTTATATGTTTTAAAAATCAAGGATTCTTGAGGTGTGAAACAACATTTGTTTGAAGCTATACTCTAGGGCTCTGAAACAGAATGCATAAGAAGTGCTTTATTTCAACCTTCGCCTGCATTTTTCATGTAAAACATTTTACAGCTTGTCTCATTTCAGCATTTGTAAAAACACTGTCTGAAAGCAGTGGTGCATAAATGAATTATTTAAGCTTTGCAGCGAATAACCCTGATCCTGTGTGCAGCTTCTTAATGCGCTCTAAGTGAGCCCTGGGAGGCAAATCATAGCAGATGAAGGACGTAATGTAAACCAAGTTTTATTAGCCACGAAAAGCCAAGGCTGTAACATTTATTAGGTAAAAGAGACAGTATGTAAAGCTTTGTTTTGGAGAATGGAAGTAGTACCTACCTTTCACACATTTATAACCAAGTTATCTTCTTTTTTTTTTCTTGATTTTTTTTCAGTTCATTGACCACTTCTTAATGTGCACTGACACAATTAAAAGATACTACTTACATAAAAGGCCTGTCACCCCCTTGATCAATTGCATGTTCTAAAAATTAACATGTGGTTCTCTATATAACAATCATGCTAAATGTGAAGAAAAAAAAATTACATCCAGACCAAATTTAAGTAGAAAAAAATCCAAACTGAAATCTATTAAGATGCGTTATGTATTAAGAAGCAGAATGGTCTCATTCCATGCTGTCATTGTCACACCATAGAAATATTCCAGGTAAGGTACCAGGCAGAGGTCATCTCATATGGGTGGGGTGGTAAGCACAAGATTTAAGCCCTTGCCTGATGAAATATAGGTAAAGTTGCCCTATACTGTAGCAATAGAAAATTCCACCTCAAATATTTCACACAGTCCATGCCTAGTGCTTTAAGAAGCAGCTGAATATGGATCTCTAGCTAAAATAATGCCATCACAGTACAGTGTCAGAGATTTCACAGAGATGGAATGGGATGATCATATTATACCAGTAGAAGTTATAGAATGTAATACAGGCCTGTGGGCAAAGCAAAGCAAATGTTTCATTTTGTAAACACTGTTATATCTTACCAATCTAAACAATAAAAAATGGTGAAGTACACTTGCATCTATTTCCAGTAGTTTCTCTTTTCTAGATTCTGCCCTTCAGCTAGGAGAATGAGTATGAACCATGGTAAATCTAATAATTTTACTTAAGAAAGAATTGAAAAATAGGATGAGGAGCTGGAATACATTAGAATGCCTTTCATACTTTAAACATCCCTACTAAAAAAATGATAAGGCAGAGTGATATATAGCAGACAGGGTTCTAAACTGTGAAACTGCAGATCATGGGTTCATTGACTCAATTTGTGGCCATGAACAAGGCACTATATATATATATATATATAGTATATCTGTCTATCTATCTATCTATCTATCTATCTATCTATCTTATATATCCACCACTGTGAAATCTCTGGCACTGTACTATGATGGTATTCTTTTAGCTAGAGATCCACACTCAGCTGCTTCTTAAATCACTAGGTGTGGACTGTGGGAAATATTTGAGGTGGCATTTTCTATTTCTACATATATGTGTGTGTATATATATATATATATATATATATATATATATATATATATATATTTTGCTTGTCCTGCCAGCTGTAAAAGTGATCAGATGCAGGATACAGTGGGGTTATCTTGAGTAATATTGGTGAAAAAATAATATTCAGTGGTAGTCAGAGACAATATATGTACATATCTGGATATTTTAGAAAATATAACAGAAATCCCTTTGAAATGAATGGGTATTTTCTGTAATACATGGTGTTATATCAGGATATCCTGCATCATGTCACTGGCTACCTCTGCAGCTTTGAGATGCCCTGATACTGCATCATATAGCATCACAGCTCTGGTATGGAGGGGGGAGAGGGGATCATGGGGTGAAAGGAAAGAGAGATATATAGTTCAATATCAAGATATACAATGGACCCATCATCAATGCAGAACATTAATGCAGCACCTAGAAACCAGGTTCTCTGCATGACACTGTTCTGGATTCCATGTGATAGAAATATAACAATCCATGTAAATTTTCATTTTCATTATGTTGGGGTTACTAACCACCTTGACACATGCTTCCATAAAAGACTAATATTTCCCATATCCTCATACAAAAATGATATTGTGGAATGAGTTTATAAATAAATCACAAGTTATTTCATTTATATGTCATTGAATCCAATTATATATACAACAAATGTACGTGATGAAATATCTCCCAGGATAGACAGTGAGCAGGTTGACAGTACAGGCCTTTACAGTCAGTCTGGACACATTTCTGCTTGCCCAGGAAATAACAGTACCCTTGGTAGTAGGGTAGGAAATCCCTACAAATTAGTATATGTATGAACAGAATACTTGTTGGTCCCAACTTATGCACAGTAGGAAACCCTGATAGGCCTTTCAACCTTAAATTACTATGTCACAGTTTATAACTCCAAATTCAAAACTCCCCCACTCTTATTTAATTATTAACATTGAAATTTCTCCAGTCTCATCACCATTATTGTCAGATTGAGGGGGCAGATGCAATGTGCCTAGCATCTCTCCTAAATTTTAATTACTGTGGTACTACAGCATACATTTAAGGTTCAAGAGTACTTCTCACTCATCAAAAGAAATAACATATTTTCAATTCAGATAATTGCATATCTGATAGAAGATATACAGACAAACAAACAGACAGTGCCTTCAGATGAAATACTAAGCTGTGGCCTTTGTTGCCAATCTCTGGAGGCCTTCCAGGTAGATATTTATAATATCATGACTCTTTTTGAAAGAGAAGCACAATTATTCTGAGTGACTAACATTTCCTGTCCCAACAACATGCAATTCAATATGGTTGAGTTTGTGGTATAGTGACACTTAATGGCTGCTGCATGTATAATGCATACAGTCCCTGCATTAGCATACAAATGCAACAAAACAGGTTTCCAAGTAATTTATGAAATACAAAGCATGCATATAAAAAAGCTTATAATGTACTGTCCAAAATGTAGACCCCATGTGGTCGACCCTTTATCTTGACTGGTTTCACCAAAAAAGACTTTATCTTGACTTTCTCTTGCCCTAATATTGACATTGCCCTGTCACACAAAGAAACTGACACAGCATGGCTTGCCTAGTGAGAGAATACCACAATTAGGGTAATATCAACACTGCATATGATCATTCAAACTCTAAAGAAAACCACACCACTGACATATCATGGTTCCAGAGACTTTTGAGCTTAATTTTCAATTTTCCTACTTTGTACAATTTGTGCTTCAACTCTAATAAATTTATTAACATAACATTGGCAATTAATATGTTATAGAGAGATGTTAAAGCCTCTATATAATGGTTGAGTGAGTATGCTAATGTTAAACCCCAGTTTTGTACCTTAATATCAGTATCATGGTTGTCCCTGGATGGATGGATAGATGGATGGATGGATGGATGGATGGATGGATGGATGGATGGATGGATGGAGCAGCTTGAAATGTGACATGTACAAATTCAGTGCCAGGCTCTCTGGATTCTATAAATTTGGTAACAGCTGTGCCAGTGATTTAAAAGTTCTAAGATACTGACAACATATAAAAATTTGGAAATTAAGAACTTTTTATTTGCTAACCAATTTCACAGAAATGACTGATAGTAAAAATATGGAACTTCAAGGTTTGGTTAAGTTTGGCTGAAGAATGATTCTTTGATAGGTGGTTCTACTGTAAAAGATGTTATTTTTAAGCAGAAACATAGACATGTATGAAGAAGCCAGCATAAGAAGGCCATTTGGTCTATCTAGTTTGCTCATTTTGCAGGGTCCACAGCTTGAGATACTGTCCCTGCTCCCCCTCACATCCTCCTCACCCATGATCCTTACCTTTCCCCTATGCCTATCCATGCCTCTCTTGAAGCTGCCAACTATCTTCAATGAGACCACCTCTTCTGGCAGTGCATTCCAAGTGTCCATCACCCTCTCTATGAAGACATGCTTCCTGATCTCCCTCCTAAACCTTCCCCCCACCAGCTTAAGATTGTCCCCTCATGTTATGGTTGCCACTCAGCTTAAACAGACTCACCTTATCACCTTATTTATTCATTTCAAGTACTTGATGGTCCCAATCCTGTCCCTCCCTTTCTCTTTTCCTCCAGGGAGTTCATGTTTAGTGCCTTCAACCTCTCCTCATATACCTTGCCCTGCTGACCTGCTGTCATCTGTGTAGCCCACCTCTGGACATTCTCCAGCAGGTTAATGTCCTTTTTAAAGGTGTGGACACCAGTACTGAACTCCATACTCTAGATGTGGCCTCACCAGTGACCTGCACAAGGGTAGTATAACCTCCTCTCTCCTACTACTGATCCCCCTAGCCATGCATCCCAGCATCTTATTTACCCTTGCTGCTGCTTTCTTGCACTGAGTGGAGTATTTCAGGTCACTAGTGAGCATCACTTCCAGTTCCTTCTCGTCCATCTCTGATGCAGATACCTGTAATCTGCCCAGGTAGTACTCTGTCCTAGGATTCTTGGCTCCAGTGTCCACAACTTTGCATTTCTTGGCATTGAAGCTAAGCTGCCAGATCCTGGACCACCTCTCCAGCTTTTTCAGATCATCCTGTAGATCCTGTATCTCTTTAGCTGTGTCCGCTCTTCCAAAGAGCTAGGTGTCATCCATGAATAGGCACATTTTGCCCTTAAAGCCATCCCCAATGTCATTGATGAAGCCATTGAACAACACTGGCCCCAGCACTGAGCCCTGTGGGACCCCACTGGTGACCTCTTTGGTGCCACATAACTCTCCACCCACAACCACCCTCTGGGTTCCATTCCTCAGCCAGTTTTCCACCCATCTGAACATCTTATCCCCAACCCCAAGATCTGCCAACTTCCTGATCAACCTTCAGTGGGGCACAGAGTCAAAGGTCTTGTTGAAATCAAGATAGAGGATGTCAGTCACTTGGCCCCTGTCTACTGTCTTAGTGACTCACTCAAAGAAGTCATATTCATTTGACATGCCCCCCCCATGAACCAATGTTGTCTTGTATCCTGGAGACCATGCTCATCTAGATATTCTGCCAATCTTTCCTTAAGTATGGTCTCCATGGGCTTGCACACAATTGAGGTTAGACTTGGGACCACTTTTGTGAAGGGGCACCACATGTGCTGTTCTCCAGTCTTGTGGCACTGAACCTGACTCTAGTGAACTATTAAATAGGCCTGCCAGTGGCCTTGCCAGTTCTTCAACAAGTTCCCATAGTACCCTTGGATGTACTGTTTCCAGGCCTGGTGATTTGTCCCCTACAGGAGGCATGCTTTAGACAACTAGTATTGGAGCACACTCGAGAGGGAGAAATCTTAGACCTGGTTCTCTCAAACGGAGATGAAGAGAGGATCACAGATGTAGAAGTGGGTAGCCATCTGGGAACTAGCGACCATCGAACAGTATGGTTCACAATAATCACAGCAATAGAGTCAAGCCATACAAAGACAAAGGTACTGGATTTTAGGAGGGCTGACTTTGCCAAAATGGGTGAGTGCCTAAGGAATGCACTAGCAAATGGGCAGGAAGGAGGGTGAAGAACAATGGGGAATAATAAAACAGCCATCACAGAGGTAATAGCCTTTGTGTAAAGCAAATAAACAAATGAAACAAGGTAAGAAACCACTATGGTTCTCAAAGGAAGTGGCAGTGAAGGTTCAAGAGAAAAAGAAAGCATTCAGGAAGTACAAGGAATCACAGAAGGAACAGGACAGGAACTGTATCAGTAAAGCAAAGGGAAGCTGGAAAGGCAGTCAGAACAGCAAAGGCCCAAACCGAGGAAAAGATAGCCAACTCAGTTAAGAAGGGGGATAAAACCTTTTATAGGTACATCAGGGAGCAAAGGAAGACCAAGGGAGGGATAGTGAGGCTTAATAAAGGGGAGGGAGGGTGGGCAGAGGGTGACTGTGAAAAGGCAGAGATACTAAACAAATATTTTTGCTCAGTATTTACAAAGGAAGAGGGGGAGGTACCTAAAACAAACAGTAGAAACACTCTGGATAAAGAAGTTGATACCAGCCCATTTACAGAAGAAAGAGTTCTGAAAGAGCTCTTAAAACTGAAGGTGGACAAAGCAATGGGGCCTGATGGAATTCATCCCAGAATTCTAAAAGAACTAAGGATAGAATTAGTGACACCACTGACTACCCTCTTTAACAAATCATGGGAGGATGGGGTGGTACCTGAGGACTGGAGGAGGGCAGATGTGATTCCCCTTCACAAAAGTGGGAGCAAAGCAGAAGCAGGAAACTACAGACCTGTTAGTTTAACCTCAGTGGTAGGGAAATGATGGAATCACTTCTGAAGGAAAGAATTGTTATGTATCTAGAGGCCAGAGGGGCACAGGACCCAAGGCAGCATGGATTCACAGCGGGAAGGTCATGCCAGACAAATCTGATAGATTTCTTGACTGGGTGACCAAAGTAGTAGATCAGGGAGGGGCTGTGGACATGGCCTACCTAGACTTTAGCAAGGCATTTGACACAGTCCCACACAAAAGATTAATATACAAGTTAGCCAGCCTGGGGTAGGTCCCAAGATGACCTGGGTAAAATTGGCTGGAGAATAGGACACAGAGAGTAATAGTAAATGGGTCCTCTGAAGAAAGATGCCCTTGCAGATGACATCAAAGATCTGCAACAGAGTTGATGCACAAGGTGGGGTGGAAAGGATGAGAAGGACTTGGCAAGGTTAGAGGAATGGTCAAATGTATGGCAGCTTAGATTCAATGCTAAGAAGTGCAAGGTAATGCACCTGGAAACAAAACCCAGGGAAGAGTACACAATGGGGGGTGAGATACTAACAACAACAAAAATGGAAAGGGACCTGGGGGTAGTCATATCAGATGACCTAAAGGTGGGCAAGCAATGTGAGAGGGCAGCAAGGAGGGCTGGGGGATACTGGGATGCATAGGGAGAGGCATCACCAGCAGAAAACAAGAAGTTATTATCCATCTGTACAGACAGCTGGTGAGACCACATCTGGAGTACTGTGCAGTTCTGGAGACCCAATCTCCGCAAAGACATAGACAGGATGGAAGCTGTCCAGAGGAGGGCACTAAATGGTGCAGGGTCTGCACCGGAAGACATATGAAGTGAGACTTAAGGAGCTTAATATGTATAGCCTCGAGGAAAGGAGGAGAGGGGGACATGATAGAAACTTTCAAGTACCTCAAGGAATCAGCAAAGTCCAAGAGGGTAGCATCTTTCAAAAAAAGGTGTGCAAGAACAAGGGCACATTTGAAGATAGAAGGGTGGCGGCTCAGAGGTAATTTAAGGAAGTATTTTTTCTCAGAGAGGGTTGTGGATGCATGGAACAGCCTTCCAGAGGAGGTTGTGGAGTCAAAAACAGTGGTGGAATTCAAGCATGCATGGGACAGTCATAAGGCAATTCTAGGGGGTGGAGGTAGGAAGAAGTAGGCTGCTGGTTAACTGGGATCTGCAGCTTATCCATCAGGTAGGGAAATGGGCAGACTGGGTGGGCCAAGCGGTCCTTATCTGCTGTCAAATTCTATGTTTCTATGTTTCTACAATGCTAGCAACCCCTCCATCACTCTATCCTCCTCTGTCACTGCATCTGTGTCCCACCCCCAACTCCTCTTCTCCCTCCTGAAGGCACTGGTCCATCCTTCTCCCTGGTGAAAATGGAACAGAAGTATTCATTTAATATCTCTGCTTTTCCACTGTTATCCTCCACCCACTCTTCCCCTTTCTTAAGCCTAACAGTCCTGGCCTAATTGTCCCTTTTCTCACTTATCTAGTGAAAGAAGGCCTTCTCCCCCTTCTTAATTCCTTCTGCTATCTGTAATTCCTTCTGTGCCTTAGCTTGCTAGACTTCATTACTTGCCTCAATAGCCAACCTTTGTTACTTTTCCTTATCCACCTCTCTCTTGCTCTTCCTGAATGTTCTATAGGCTAACCTCTTTTCCCTTACTGTCTGGGTGACCCAAGAACTAAACCAGCTGGGTGCTTTGGCCCTTGTCCTCTTCCGCCTGAGCCTAATGCATTCCTTTGTGGCAACCAGTATTCCTTCCTTAATGATGTACCCCCTTTGATCCACCCCCATATCTGCTCTAATGCCTGCCAGGTTGCTCCTCAGCACTTCTCCCATCTTTCTGAAGTCCACCTTTCTAAAATCCAAGATATTGATCTCAGTCAGGATGCTTTCCATGCCCATATCCAACTGGAACCACACTGTGCAATGATCACTCCCATCCAGGGACTCCCTCACTGTTATTTCCTGTACATGATCCCTGTTTGTGAACACCAGATCAAGAATTGCCTCTGCTCTTGTTGGTTCTGTGACGTCCTCAGTCAGGAACACATTTTGCAGTCCTTCCAAGCTCATCTGACTCCTAGCACATGTTGTAGATGGTACATTCTGGTCTACCTTGGGCAGATTGAAGTCCCCCATGATTACCACCTCTCCTTTCCCCACAGCTTCCAATATTTGTGAGCTCTTTTCCCTGTCCCTCTCCTCATCCTGGTTGGGTAGTCTGTAAACCACCCCCAACCTCACCTTTCTTCCTCTATTGGACTGTAACTGAATCTATAATGTCTCCATATTTCCTTCCTCTGACTCCTCCCTCATGCAAGTTATTCCCTCCCTGATGTAAACTGCCACCCTTGTCCCCTTCCTGACTACCCTGTCCCTCATGTATAGTTGATACCCAGGGATTGCAGGGTCCAGGTAATGGTGTGGTATGGTGTTGAGACATAGAAACATGGAATTTGACAGCAGATAAGGACTGCTTGGCCCACCTAGTCTGACCATTTTCCCTACCTGTTTCACATGCTGCAGATCCCAAATGATTGGTGGCTTACCCTCTCTTTCCTATCGCTAGAGTTCCTTTTTGTCTGTCCCATGTGTTTTTGAATTCCCCTACCATTTTTGCCCCTACAACCTCTGCCAAGGAGCCTGTTCCATGGATCCACTACCCTTTCTATGAAAAAATACTTCGCTCATTACCCCTAAGTATACTCCCCCTCTATCTTCACATCATGGACCCTTGTTCTGGAACATCTTTTTTTTTTGAAAGATGCTATCCTCTTGTACCTTATTTACACCCTTGAGGTATTTGAAAGTCTAAATATTAATATACCTTTAATGTAAAGCTAGGTGCTGTCACTTCACTCTTTCACCAACTCTGGTCTTTTCTCCCCACTTACTCTGCTACTTTCATAAGGAATAGAAATATAAATCTATCATATCCCCCCTTCTCTCCTCCAGGGAATGTTATCTAAAAAATAAAATGCTGCTTTCACACATGCCTAGCATGCATGTTTTCAGTCCTGTGTTTATCCTCCACTTCTGGGTGGGCCCCATCCAACCACCTCCTAGGCCCATCGCCCACCATCTCCAGGTACTTATCCCAGCCTCCTTTCTTCCTCCATGGCTTGTATTATAGTGAGGCTCCCAGGGAGTACAACCTCCCTGGCTAAATCAAGAATCTGATCTAATAGGTGTGTGCCTGGTCAGTGGTCTGGGGCATATCAAGGGTCTGTCACCATCCTGCTGGCTTGTGTATTTCCACCACTTTCTCCCATGGAGCTTTCCTGCATGCAAAAACATGATGTGCAAGCACCCAGTGGTACACAAGCATGTATCAGTGTCTGGCAGCAGTCCTTTAAACCTGTGGCAGCCTCCAGATGCACTACCACCCAACGTCTGCTGGGTGGGTGGCAGTCAATTAGCAGAGGATAGCAACCCCCTCAATGAAGAAGAAGAGCTGTTCAGTTGGACACCCATTGGGCCTTCCATAATCAGTCCCCTACAACCCAAGTTCCTGAACTCAAGTTGCCTAAGAAGGAAGCGTAAGCCCTACTGCTATGCTACTTGGCCTGCCTCAGAATGTTTTTTAAAGTTCATTATAATACTGTACATTTACCAGTACCCCCATCTGCCATGTCTGAAGTAAAATCACCAGCTGTGGGTGCCCAACCCAACAAGTGGTAACCCCCCCCCACCTGATCTGAAATAAAATCACCAGCAATGGTTGCCCAGGTTGGGCAAATACCCCTCCCACCACTTAATCAGAAATTGGAAGACTAGATGGAGCACACAGTCTCCTTCTGCTGGCAAATTCTTATGTTCTTAAATAACACCACTGGCAGTAGATGCACAGCCCTTCTGCCAGTAACCCACCCCTACCCACCTGCAAAATATGAAACAAAACTATTGGTTGTGGGTGCCAAACTCCATCACCAGAACTCCCCTCCCACATACCATGTTGCTAATAAAACATCCTTGCCCACACTTTAGCACCAACATCAGCCTCCTATCCCCACCAGTGATAACATTATGCAGCCCCTCTTTACATGTCCTCAGTGTCCCATGCTGCAAATCCTCAGTGTCATTTGATGTGCTATCTGCAAGTAAGAAAACACAGGAAAAAAAGTCCCAAAACTGTGACTTTAAAGGAAAAAGGGTTTTTTGAAACTGGACTTAGGAAGAATTTGTCAGAAATCTAAATGGGTGTTTGGGAGGTGGGTGGTAAACACCACAACTCACAAATGCAGTTAAAAAAAAGGAAATTTGAGTTTTAGAAGAAAATTACCCCAAAAAACTAAATCCTATGAAATGCGAACTGCAGATGCTGAAGGACTTAGTTTTTTTCTGACCTAGTGTTTTTTGTTTTTATAAGGGTTTCTTTGTGACTCATATTTTTTTTACTTTTTAAAATTTTTTCACCAGGTTTGAGGGATAGGGTACTTAGTAAACCTCCTCATGAACACCAAATTCGCAAGTTTCAAGCATGCCTGACAGATGTACTGCTTCATGTAGGGTTCAGTGAGCATCACTGTGCAGCTACTTTAGTAGTGGACTGCAGGGCTACTCCCAAAGTCAGCTACAGGTCTGCTGCTGTAAGCATTACTATGCAGCTGCTCCATGAGTGGACCAAAGAACTCTATGAAAGCAAGTCAGGTCTCGTACAAACAGCTTTGCTATGTTGCTGCTTTGTGACTGGCCCACAGGGATACTCATGAAACAAGCTACAGGTATGATGCAGTGAGTATCACTATGCAACTGCTTCATGAGTAGCCAACAGAGTCACTCACAAAGCAAGCTGCTGGCCTGATGCAGTGAGCACCCCTATGCAGCTTCTTAGTAAGTGGCCTAGAGGTGGCTCATGAAGCATGTTAAAGGACTGGCCCAGTGCATGCCTCTATGCAGGTGCTTTCTGAGGGGCCTGTAAAATAACTCATGAAGCAAGCTACAGGTTTACTTTAGTGAGCATCAGTATGCAGCTCCTTCACGAAAGGCCCACAGAACTACTCACAAATAAAGCTATAAGTTTTGCACAGTGAGTGTCATCATGCAACTGATTCATGATTGAGATGGAATAGAACATCTCCTTATAAGTTGATATTCTGAATATCACCAGTACCCTCCTCAATGGATACAGCCATGTAGACTGCAATATTTTACTGCTGTTTTTTTTTTTTTAACATAAATAGTGGGTTCTTCTCTCCTTCTTAACAGCTTCGGTTTCAGGATGAAGATAGTTTGTGCCACCATCCAAACAAATAGTCTAAAGAACCCAAAATGGAGAATTTCCATGAGTTCCATTTTACAAGTAGTGCATATTATGATCCATTTTCTGCAAGATACGAGACTTTGAACTACCCCTGATTTATTGTCAGCACAAATAGTGTTGGTCTAGGGTAATTATTTCTGGCTTATATCAGAGAAACCCTGTACAGCAGTGTGTGTACAAACTCTAAGGTCTCTAGACTGGTTGACGTTTACCTGGGAAAAGCTCTTTTATTCGATGGAGTAATTGCACCCCACAGGTGAAAGCAGGGCTGGTTGACTATTTAGAAAAAAGCAACAAAACAAAGCCAATCCACCAGAATGGTCCATGCCTGGCAGAAAAAGGATGCAACAGGAGGAAGCTTGATAGCAAAACCAGTTGGGCCTGTCAGTGGGTTTGTCTGTTTTATATGCTGCTCTGTACCATACAAACTGTACTTTACTGTGTACATTATACATATTTGCACTCAGTTAAGTAATTTGTATAATATCAGTGGATTTGGTGCTGGCACTTTTTGTTGTTGTTCTCACTCATGAATCAGTAGTGCAACTTTGCAGTACTTATACACCTCCATGGCAGTTATTCTAGGAGAAGTTTTCAATTGTGGCTTATTCACAGCTGACAAGGGAGCTAGAACTATCAAATTACACTGCAAATGAATTTCCTTAAACAAATGTGTGAAAATACTGGGTTATTAAATACTTATGACTCTTTGTACAGTATGGGTGGCCACAGTTATTACAGAGGCTGCCTCAGTATGAGAATCAATTTCTTCTTCATATCTAGGTCCCTTCCTGTATGAAGTGGCAAAACAATCTATTTAAAACTTCTCATCATTTTATGTTGGAATGTGGGTAAGGTCAATCATCTGAATAGGCTTTAATTGAAGTCCTTGGCATCTGAATAACTGACTGTGATCACAGAAAAAAATCAGTTCATGCTTCAAGAAGCCTTGGCAGGCTACACAATCAATTAAATTCCTTTATGATAATTCCTTATCTTGTTGGGAGGATTATGAAAGTATATTTACAACCCAGTTTTAAGCCACTGTCTTCTTACAAAACAGATCAAATACCACAAGCATTTTATCATTACAGTCGCATTTATATAAATCAGTCACAGATTCTAACAATAGGGAAGGTTCCTATCCAGAACAAATCAGGAAAGTTGAGAAACAAATGAGGCAATTTCAGTATAATTGTATGGACTTGTTAATTGCTGAGCAAATATTTGGTTCTCAATGGCATGAACACACCATAAATATTTTTCCATCACAAGAGTGTGATACAAGCAGAAGAGAGAAAGAAGTAAGTGCCTAAGCAGGGACTTGAACCACCCAAGCCGCACAGAATACTATTCCAGTTGCACTACCAGCTGAGCCACCAAGGCAACTGGAAACCGGGGCCATCCCAGAGCACATTACTCTTTCTTTCATGCACAGCCAGGTGCTGCACAGACAGTTGCATTTTCAATCACAAGAGTGTGGTGTGCATATTCAGGGAACACATAAAAACAGAAGAGAGAAAAAAATTCTCAGCTAAGATAAAACAAAATTAACAGTAGAAGGGGTGTTTAGAATTAGTAAGCTGAGAATAGGCTTATAGGGTAGATACAGCAGGGGATGTTGTAGGGAGGAGAAGGGAAAGATTGGTGGGGGGGCACTGAGGTGGGGCAGGTGCACAGGGTGGGCTAATAAGCTCAAATTGGTGTTTTAGAGTGGGGAAGGATGGGGATTCATGGAGGTAGGAGGGCAGTTTCTTGCAGAGGAGAGGTAGGTGAAAAGAGAAGGCAAAGACCCCAGCTGCTGATTGCCAGTGGGGAATGGAAAAGGTGCGGGGATGCCAGGATCTATGAGAGTAGGATGGGTTGGCAGCTGTGGAGAGGAAAGAGGAGAGAGACAGAGGGAGAAGGCTGAACCAGTATTCGCAGCGATTGTTAGTGAGTGATTGCACGACACCATAAATCCTTTTGAAATGGTCTTTGGAAACAGAGGATAATAGGGTCATCTTGGATAAACCTGGCTTTTTGTCTTAGTTCCTCCTTCAGTACTGCCTCAGCCTTGTCTGATTGCACAAAAGAGGAATAATTATCAAATGTTCAATCCCCATGTTTTCCAGAAAGCCTGAAATTAACATTAGTAGTGTCTATTGTCCCAGATTCCCCCCTCTTCCCTCACAAAAGACAGAGACCATTGTTTGTTGTGCTCAGATTGGCAATTAATTTATTTAGATTCATAATTCCATATTCCATTCCAATTCCTTTATTATCATATTTCCAACATTTTGTTTATTCCATCCATATATCAATCTCTGATTATCCTTCCCCCAGGTGAAAACCTGGGTGCCTACTTCTTCTCCTTTTCCGTTAGGTAATGATGAAAACCAAGACCGCTTTCTCCTTCATCTTCCTTCTCTTCTTGTGTTATTCTTTCCTCCCCCTCCCTCCTCCCCCTTCCCCTTTGCTCCTGACATCCACCTTTGGCAGTCCATAACCATTTTATCACCTGCCATCCACCTTTGGCAGTCCGTAACCATATTATTGTGATTGGTTGGCATCCATGGCACTCCAGACATTACCTCATGGGTTTTAGCCCACCTGATAGGCTAGTGATGCACATGACCCAGATCAAATTTCCAGCATATCCAGGTCCCAGAAACCCCTGCTCTCCAGTTTCGAATCATGCATCTGATCAGGCAAGAAGCACACCAGGAATCCCTGTCTGCTCCTAGAAGGTAAGACCTTGAATATATCACAAAATGGTTTTCTTCAGGCTAAGTCAGAAGGCAGTTACAGCAGTTCCCTTCTTGTTATTGATTGCCCTGGATTTTTTTCCAGGTGCAGTAATTTGAGTTAGTCCCTGCCTTAACACCAGAGGTTTGCTAACAACATGTGGATCATAGCAAGCAAAAAGGGGGAATTTATCTGAAGGAATTGGAACCCCCTGTTAATGTAAACTGGCTAATAATGCAGCTGATTGTGATGCCAGCAACTTGATGCTATGTTTAAAGCATGTGCGATGGCCCTATGGGCAGGCCCTCCTCGGCCTAATCTAATCTAGCAGAAGGGCTCTCTTCCAGCCCCTTAAACCCTTCCTCGCGAGCAAGTCCGCCCTACTCAGCGCCTCGCCTGGTGGCCTAGCCCTCCTCCCATTTTTCCTTCTGTTACGGCTCTGCGAGGCCGGTGGGGGTCCAGTCACCCGCTACGCCAAGCGCCACCACGTGGTGCCTTCGTTGTCGCTCCCCATCCGGGAGCGTGGAAGGCAAGCACCTTGTCCCATCGCCTCTGCGATGCAGGAGGCCCCGGCCCCGTCCCCTGCCCACGAAGCGAACCAGCCGCTGGGCGCCGCCTCGCTGGAAGGAAGGTCGAGCGGCAGCGGGGGGCGGAGGGCGTTCTCCTAGGCCTGTCGGGCCTACCGCGACTGAAGCTTACCAACCCTCCACTCCAGGAGTGCGCTACGCCCACTGGCTCGAAGGGGAACTCCGCCTCACAGTTGTCTGGGCGGGGGTTGAGTCTGCTCAGCCTCTCTCGGCACCGCCACAACACGCCTCAGTTCTCTGGGGAAGGTAGGGAGACCCTCGTGATCACCCACAGCGAGGACCTTCCCAGTGGCCACAGCAGCTCAAGGCTCTGAGCCTTTTCAGCGAGGATCTGGGCTTGAATCTACAGGCCCCAATGGCTTTGTTAAGGGGCAGAGGCAGGGTCCTCACGCTCCTACCTGGTTCTGCCCCCCCTTCCTGCTCCCGTGGTGAGCATGGAAGCACTACCAATCTTCCCTTGGCCTCGCGAGGTGAAGGGGAAGATCCATGGATTCCTCCTCATTTTCCTGGGGGTCCCTCCAATAGCGACCCCCACCATGACTCCTCCCAAGCCTCCTGCTCCTGTTGCTTCTCCAGGGGCCCCAATCCTACCCCTACCACTCGGGTCCCTCCCATAGCGACCCAAGTAGGTTCCTGATTCTTCTGGTCTCCTTCCCGGTGGCCACGGCTCCCTCCTATAGCAAGTCGTAGCACCAGACCACCGTCCAGCATTGCGGGGGTCCTCACATAGCACCCCTCAACCCCAGGCACTCTTCTAACCCAGGGCTTGTGAGTACAATGTTTTTTAAAAAAAAAGGGGGAAAAACTGCGGGGCACCATACTGGCTCCGTTTCTAAGTATACCTTCTCTCCTTCCAGATGGTGAAGCAAAGAAATGCTCCCCGTGCAGCGCCAACCTCCTCCCCCAAACCCCGGGCCCCCTCTGTGCAGCGTGCCTACTGGACGATGACGATTCCTCCCTTGATCGAACCCCGCCCCTGGCCCCCAACAACCCCGGGCCCAGCAACCCTACGTGGATGGATCCGGGCTCCCTTCTGATCCAGAACCAGCAGGCTGCGGTTGCCATGATGGAGAGCCAACAGAACTTTATGCTCAAAATCATGGAGAAGCTGGAGTCCCTCACCCAAAACAGGGCAAAGCCACCAAACTCAGAACCCGACAAGGCGGGGGGACAACCAGAGGAACTTCCAAACCCCGAGGACACCCTTCCAGACATTCTGCATGACAGCGCGCACGAGGACGGGGAGAGGGATGATTCAGGGGAAGAGGATGAAGCGGACTTGGATGCAGAGGATATGGAGCTGCAGACAACCCCTTCACTGACTTTGAAGTTATGCTCATTTGATATGATCCTGGGACTCATGAAAGTCATCAAGGCCACCATGGGTTTTGACACAGAAGACACCGAAGAGAGCAGGCCCGAGTCGAAGCTCGACCTGATGATTCATCTTAGACCTTCAACCACAGAGACTTTTCCCGTATGTCTGGCGATCGAGGACATCTTCAGTACAGAATGGCAATCCCCTGAACTGGGCAGGATGTCAAATCGCAGGAATCTGGACAGAATGTACCCAGTACAAGGGGAAAAATCGGACACCTGGTGCAAGGCTCCCACCATCGACCCCCAAGTGGCGGCCCTCAGCAAAAAGACCGTACTTCCATGCGGCACGATAGCCCTCAGGGACCCTATGGACAAAAAGGTCGAAGACATGCTCAAGAGGGCATTTGAGATTGAGGGCACCGCTGCTAAGGCGACCACCACAGCCATCTACATGACCCAGGCTCAGATCCGCTGGCTAGAGGAGCTCCAGGAGCAGGCCATCCCTATGTCTAGGGAGGCAGAACTGTTGGAGTGTACCTTGGATGTGGCCAAATACCTGGCCGATATGGCGGTAGACACCCCGCACCTCCAGGCAAGGGCCACTGCCATCACCAACCGTGCCCGTAGGGCACTGTGGCTGAAACTGTGGGATGCAGACCATGAGTCAAAGACATTGTTACAAAACTTACCACTTCGGGGAAAGCATGTTTTCGGGGAGGGGCTGCAGGAGTATTTGAAGCAAAAGGAGGAGGGCAGGGACCTCCTCAAGAATAAGGCCAAGTTCCCCTATCTACCCTCCTCGAGATGGAGGTTTCGGGGGGGGAACAAACCATACCAACCCCGAAGGGATACACACCAACAGGGCCACTCCTTTCGAGGCAGGCCCCTCCCCGGCCTCCGGTGCTGCACTCTCCGAACTATCAGCCTCATCCTTCAGACCCCGGGACAAAGAACCGAGGTCGAGGTAGAGGCTTCAGGGGAAAGCAGCAGTGACTGCCCCCTCCCAAAAGCACAAAGCCAGGACCAGTACCCACCGGTGGGGCAAAGGCTAACTCTCTTCACCCACCGCTGGATCAACATGACTTCGGACAGATGGGTACAAGACGTGGTGGCCAAGGGGTACTCCATAGAGCTATCCCACACCCATGTTCCACACAGATTTGTCTCCTCCCCCGTAGCCAGGAGAAGGGCGTCCCCACATCAGATCCAACAAATCTTGTCAGAGCTACTTCAGAACAAGGCCATTCAGCCCGTTCCTCTACCGGAGCAGGGGCTGGGGATTTACTCCATATTCTTCCTGGTACCCAAAAAATCGGGGGAACTCAGGCCCATCCTAGACCTGAAACATCTGAACCGGCATGTAGTCTCCCACCGATTCAAGATGGAGACCATCCGATCCACCCTATGATGCATCCGGGTAGGCGATTTCCTAACGTCTGTAGACCTGAAGGACGCCTATCTACATATCCCCATCATCCGGAAACACAGGCAATTCCTCTGTTTCCACATTATAGGCCACCACTTCCAGTACCAGGCACTGCCCTTCGGCCTGTCGTCAGCCCTGAGAGTCTTCACCAAGGTCTCCATAACCATGATGGCCAGACTCAGGGAACAGGGACTGGACATCATCCCGTATCTGGATGACTGGTTCATCCATGCACGGTCATAAAACCAAGCACGGATACACACGGAATCCGCCATGCAGGCACTCGAAGACCACGGTTGGGTGGTAAATCTAGAAAAGAGCCATCTCAGCCCCACTCAACAGATCGAGCATCTGGGAGCGCTCATCAACTCGGCCGAGGGGTGGCAAACCTGTCCCCAGTGCGAGTTCGCAACTTGATGGAGATGGCACGCCAGATGAGGGCCCGCCACCACACACAATGGGGAAGATAGCTCAGTTGTTGGGCTGATAGACCTCTTGTATAGACCTCGTACCCTGGGCCAGGTGGCACTTGCGCCCGCTCCAAAATTACGTCCTGTCATGGGGGGCACCGAGCGAGCACAATCTTCAGTGCGTGGTACCTCTACCCCATGCAGTGAGATCCTCTTTGACATGGTGGACAATGGAGGGGAATCTGACCAGGGGAGTCCCTCTGGAGCCCCCACGCCCAGTCTCCATAGAGACGGACGTGAGCCTCTCGGGCTGGGGAGCTTGCCTAGGAGATAGAACGGCACAGGGCCTATGGTCACCAGTGGAGGCGAAGCTCTCCATCAACATCTTGGAGATGAGAGCCATGTCCCATGCCCTGAAGGCTTTCAGGCACCAGATCCTCGGTCGATCGGTCCTGATCCGTTCCGACAATCGTGTGATGGTGGCCTACATAGCAAAGCAAGGTGGGACCAGGAGCAGAGCCATGATGAAGGAGGCAACGACATTCCTCAACTGGGCCCAGGCACACCTCACCCATCTGGGCGTGGTCCACCTTGCAGGGAAGTTGAACGTCCGCGAAGACTGGCTCAGCAGACAACAGGTACACCCGGGGGAATGGCAATTACACCCGGCCCTATTCCGGATGATCCAGGCAACATGGGGGCCCGTTTCCATGGACCTCATGGCATCACGGGACAATGCCCAAGTCGGGGAGTACTATTCGCAGTTCAGGGACAGCCTCTCACAGGGAACGGACACCCTGTCGCAAACCTGAACGTGGAGGAACTCCTACATCTTCCCGCCACTTTCCCTGATTCCCCAGGTCCTAGCCAAGATTCGGGAGTCAGGCCACACGGTCATCCTGGTGGCCCCTTACTGGCCAAGCAGGGCTTGGTTCACAGCAGTCCGAGAAATGTCACTAGCCAGCTTCAGGATACCCTACCGCTTGGACATGCTCTCGCAGGGGCCAGTGCTCCACCCGACCCCGCGGACCCTGAAACTCACGGCCTGGCTCCTGAGAGGAGGAGACTGAGGGCAACGGGGTATCATGAGTCAGTCATCAGCACACTACTTCAGTCCAGATGGGCTTCCACCACTTCCACATACGGGAGGCAATGGGCCATCTTCACCCAGTGGTGCCGGGAACAGGGGAAAGCACCTGAGCAGACCAACATGGCCACCATCCTACTATTCCTCCAGCAAGGGCTGGACAAGGGACTAGCGCACTCTTCCCTCAGGGTGCAACTGTCCGCCATAGGAGCGGCCATAGGCCTCATTGAGGGATACCCCAGGAGCTCATCCCGACACCATCGCTTCCTGAGAGCAGCAGAGATCCTCCGACCGAGGACTCGACCGACCATCGCACCATGGGACCCTCCCAATGGTCCTTGACTCTCAAATCGGCGCCTACAACCCTCCGAGAGACAGACCTGTTCTGGGTTGGCCTCAAGGCATGCTTCTTGGTGGCCATCTGCTCGGCTAGGAGGATCGGGAACTGGGAGCCCCATCCTCGCAGAACCCTACACAGTGTTCACCCCACTAGGGTCAGTCTGAGAACGGTCCCAGCATTTCAACCAAAGGTCTCGATCAAGCTACAGAGAGCAGCCCATCGAGCTGCCCACCTTCCCAAGCGTTCCCGCAGGGCCCCAGTGGGCCCCTCACCACCTCGATGTGGGATCAATCCTCTGTGTACTTAGTCAGAACCCGCCCCATTCGCAAGACAGAGAGGCTGTTCATCACGGCGGCAGGAGGCAGGGTAATGCCGCCTCCAAAACCACCATCGCCGGGTGGCTAAGGCGAGTCATCCAGAACACCTACACAGCAAACCGGCTGACTCCACCCCAGGGGATCAAGGCTCATTCCACCAGAGCTGTCGCCACTTCCTGGGCGGAGAGAGCCAGCGTGTCCTCAGAGGACATTTGTAGGGCAGCCACATGGAGCTCCATACACACGTTCACCAGACACTACAGGCTGGAATGATTACAGGCCATATGGCCCACCTTTGCCACCCAGGTCCTGGTGGCAGCATCCTCAACCGGTCACCCTTAGCTCTCGGTTCCCACCCGGATTTCTCACTGCTTTTTATCTACCCATGAGGTAATGTCTGGAGTGCCATGGATGCCAACCAATCACAATGGGTGTTTACTCACCTGGTAAAGGTGATTGTGTTGGTTGGCATCCATGGCACTCCAAGGCCCTCCCTCTAGAGTGCTCAGAGTGACCGGTTCCGGATTAGGGGGGTCATCATCCGGGTAGACCCACAGGGGAACAGATAGCGTGACTGTTTCTAATGATAAATGACCAGTCGGACCCTTGGGTCCGGGACTAGACTGTAAATAATAGAGGAATAAAGAACAGGCCCCAGGGCCATTGTTACTACTATGTCATGGTCCGCTTCCTTTGTGTCTCGGTTCATCCCCCTTAGTACTTCTCTCTTGGCTGTAACTGCACCGTATGTTTTTTCCTTTTCTTGAGTACCAATTAACCTTATTTCAGCTATGGAAGATTCGAACTGGAGAGCAGGGGTTTCTGGGACCTGGATATGCTGGAAATTTGATCTGGGTCATGTGCATCACTAGCCTATCAGGTGGGCTAAAACCCATGAGGTAATGTCTGGAGTGCCATGGATGCCAACCAACACAATCACCTTTACCAGGTGAGTAAACACCCATTACATGCCATCCACCTTTGGCAGTCCAATTTGTCTGACCGGATGTGCTTGTCTTACACCTTAACAGACCCCACCTACAGTCCCATCTTGACTGTCTTCCAGATCGCTCTGCCTGACAGGGTGGGTGGGAGGGATCAAAACTCCAGCAAAAGTGGCTGAGGCCCCTTGTGCTGTCCCTTAAGTACCTCCTGTTTCCTCCCTTCCTTCCCTTTCTGTTTGCCTGCCCATTGTTCTGGCCCATTAGCCCCTCCCTTCCCCTCCCCTCTGAGCACAACTATCCTAAGCATGAGGGAAGGGGTGCACCAGGACAACCTGGTCTGCCCTTTTAAAGGGGCAAACTCCATTGTCCCGGATTCCCCCTCTTCCCTCACAAAAGACAGAGACCATTGTTTGTTGTTGTGCTCAGATTGGCAATTAATTTATTTAGATTCATAATTCCATATTGCAGTCCAATTCCTTAATTATCATATTTCCAACATTTTGTTTATTCCATCCATATATCAATCTCTGATTATCCTTCCCCCAGGTGAAAACCTGGGTGCCTTCTTCTTCTCCTTTTCCTTTAGGTAACAGTGAAAACCAAGACCGCTTTCTCCTTCATCTTCCTCTCTTCTTGTGTTATTCCTTTTTCCTTCCCCCCTCCCCTCCTCACCCCCTTTTCCCCACTAGCCAGTCTCCAGCTTACGTTGGATGGCTGACTTCCCCCTTTATCTAGGGTAGCATTCTCCCTTACTTCAGGGGAGCTCCTTTTCTTTCTTTCTTTCTCTCTGTATATATTTTTTATTTTTTTTAATTTTCACTGTTTGTCTGTCTCCTCCATTCTTCTATAAATCCCATTGTTTCTGTATTGAACATGTCTATGGCTATGTCTGACAGGTGCACCCCGTCTGACCTGTAAAATTCATCTACCCATTCTTCTACCCCCCTCAGTATCACCTGTCCTCCCATCTGCCTTACCAATGTTCCAACCCTCCTATTCATCTTTCTCGTGGCCCTTTCTACAGCTCTGTGGCTGTGCTCGTGCCTCCACACTCTCTTTGGTATCATATCTGACCAGGCGATGCACACTTGTGGCCAACACTGCTGTATTGCTCCTAAGTCCTTTTTTATTTGTAAGTATGTGTCCACCCAAGGCCTGCCTGCCAGGTCGTTGCCTCCTAGATGTATAATAATTAGGTCTGGCCTGGGCCACCGTTCTCCAAGTTCTTTTTATGTGGGAAGCAGTTGTGCCCATCTCATCCCCCGTATGCCATGCCAAAACAACCTACACCTTCTCACATCTTGGTATAGCTGCCTTCCCCCAGCCTTCTTCTCTGCTCTCTTTCCAGCCCAATAAATGTAGGAATGGCCGCAGAACCATACTTCCGTGATCCTCCCTCTAACCAGGGTTGTAGCCAGGGATTTGAGATCTGCACACCAAGTGAACTCACTGCTACCCCACCCCAACCCCCTCATTAGGGTGAGCTACTCCCTCCCGTGTAGCCAGACAATATATAAATGTACACCTGGACCGTGTTTGTTGCCTCATTTAGCACAATAAAAACAACTTTTGTATCTCATAAGAGTGGTTGTTGCCATGCATGGGTAAATACAAATGCCATGTATTGCTCCCTAAGACACCCACATACCAGCCCAGAGCCTGTAAAGTTGTATTGTCCTTGGGATGCAAAGAGAGTATTAGTGACCAGTCCTTATAGTTTCGACTCCTATGAATAAAATTACAGAAGAGTTCAGCATTTTCTTTTAGTTTTCATGGAAAAAAGAAGCAGTTCAGAGTCTATTTGCTACCCCCCCTTAAATAAAATTGCACACCATGGAGTACTTGGAGTATGCCTGGCTACACCTGTGCCTATACCTATTGGGTGCAAGCAAAATTCATTACTATACATGTTCATAGCATCGTTCCCACATTCATCCCCTGCTTCTTATGCCCCCACCCCGCCTTTTACCATTTCTTGCCCCCCCCAGCTCTGTGTTTCCAGCCAGGGGCCCTACCTTCCCCTTATTCTTCGTTACATAATATATATCTATATAGTTTTTTTTATTTATTTCAGTGCTCTAATGTATCTTTTATAACTGGCCGATCGCCAGCATCCCTTTTCCAGTATCTCACTCACCGTCTCGCCTGCTGCTGCCCACTGTGAGGCAGCCCCAATCCGTAGGGAATGGGAAGAGTAATTAGCTGGTCTTCTCCCATGAATTGCATGCCCTTTTTAAGTATTGCCGTGACTTGGTAGCCAATCACCCTTCTCCCATCACCGTGTACAAATAATTTTCCTGTCCTGTTCCGCTGCTCTGCGGCGAAAACCCACAGTGCCTGTACTGGGCACATTGCGCCCTCTGGTTGACCTTTCAGCATCACCATGCAACCTTTTCCCCTTGATCTGTCTTAGACCTCCTAATCTTGATCCGTATCTCCGTCACCTCCCAGGTGATGTCACCCCAGTCTAGTCCCCCCTCCTTGTCCTCTCTCCCATGGCCTACCACCTCACTCACTCTCATGGCCCCTGCGAACATTACCACATAAATCATGTGAAATTGCTGGGCCTTGGTCCTTGATCTGCATATTGCTGGGAGCACATCCTTCAGCTTTATAAGCCACTGTTCCCCATAGGCCTCCTACTATCTGTTAGTCCCTGTCTCAACCTGCTCCATCCTTGCATCATTCTTCTGATGAGCAATGTTTTTGTCAGGTCCCTCCACCCTTTCAGACTGCAGATAAGACTAATCCCAGCCAGATATACTCCCATTGTGGTGTGGGCTGTGCCTTTCTACCACTGCTCCACTGTGAACAGTCCCAACTGCTCCTCTGTGAGTGGCCTACTTACCTCCACCTGGTGCTCTGCCCTGAATGTTTGAAACACTCACCAGGCCTCGTCGTAGGCCCTCAGAGTCTGAGGTGCCCATGAGCTGTGAAACAACAGTTCTGCTCCTTCCTGCCAATGTCCCAGATGTTCGTTGGTATGGGTGTTTTTAGTTCTTCCGCTGCTGGTGCCAGCCTCTGAAAATGGTCCAGCCGCAGACGGGAAAGGCTGTCAGCCAGAGTGTTGTGTACCCCTTCTATGTGTTGCGCTCTAAATGACATGTTCAATTGCAATGCCGTTAAAACTAAACGTAATACCTGCATGACTGTGTCCAATCTGGCTCCCCTGTTGTTCGACACATCTACCACTGCTCTATTGTCACACCAAAAAGTCACTTTTTGATCCTGTAATTCCTCCCCCCAGACCAAAGTACACGCCCATATGGGCATGACCTCTAGTAATGTAATATCTCTCACTTTCCCCTCCTGCACCCAACTGGCCGGCCAGGGTTCTGCGAACCATCTACCCCTCATGTACCCCCCATGCCTAGCCCCCCAGCTGCATCTGTGTAGAGATCAAGGTCTGTGTTGTATAGCCACTCCTCCTGCCAGAAAGAGCACCCATTGTACTCCCTAAGGAATTCTTCCCAAATCTTAAAATCCTCCTTGACCCTTGCGTCAGGTCCACCCAGTGATGTGATCTGGTGACCCCTGCTGTAGCCCTGGCTAACCTCTTTGTGAATGTCCTCCCTGGCCCGATGGCCCTGCAGGTGAAGTTCAAGTGCCCCAGCACCTGTTGAACTAGCTTTAGCTGTACCCGTCTCCTGCTGGTGTGTAATTGTATTAGTTCCTTCAGCTTATTGACTTTTTTGTCTGGTAGTCTAAATACCTCATTCGGAGCGTCTATCTCAATCCCCAGAAATTCCATAATCCTGCTGGGCCCCTCTGTTTTTTCTGGATTTAGTGGTACCCCTAACTCCTGACACAATTCCTGGAACTTACCCAGCATCATTTGTGTCTTCCTTTTTCCCTTTCCAATGAATAGAAAATCATCCAGATAATGGATGACCATCCTAAAACCTGTTTTTTCTTGAAATATCCACTGCAAACAGCTGCTGAAAGCCTCGAATGTAGCACATGCTGTGGAACAACCCATTGGCATTGCTCTGTCAAAATAATACTGTCCCCCACTTTTGAAACCCAATAGATCCCAGTCTTCCCTCCTAACTGGAAGCAGTCTGAAAGCAGACTCAATGTCCGTTTTTGCCATCCATGCCTCCTCTGTGACCAGGATCATTCAGACCGCATCCTCTAGTGTCACATAAGTCACCTTACTGTGTTCCTCACTGATGAAATCATTCACTGACTCTCCTTCTGGATAGGACAGGTGGTGAATCACTCTGTATTCCCCCTCCTGTTTCTTGGGTACCAGGCACAATGGTGAGATCTGCATGCTTTGCAATGGGGGGGTTGTTAAGCGGGCCCTCTACCCTAACCGCTGCTACTTCCTTCTCTATCTTCTGTCTCAGTAACTCCTCCTTCCCTTTTACTGACCTGAGGTTGCTGGCCTCCATTGCTCACCTAGGTCCCGTAAACTGTAATGAAAAACCTGTGCTAAAACCCTTCAAAATCATATCCCGCACTCTTGTGTCTGGAAATTTGTCCATGTAGCCTGACCATACCTTTGATTTGATGGGGGTTCTGGCCATCCCAAACTGTTCCCTATCCTGTCCCCCACCCTTCCCCCTTGGCCCCTCTATCTCTTCTTTCCTGACCTCTCGCCCTTCAGTGGCTCTGTCCCCCCGTTCGCGTTCCCCCTACCCCGTCCTCCCCTGTTCCATGTTTGGCCTCTAAAGCCTTGGCCCTCTCAAAAAAACTGTTGGCCTGTTCCTTGCCCCCCATGCCCTTGTACCCCTTGGCCCCATGCTGTTCTACATTTGCTTGCTGGGTGGCATCCCCCGCATCTTGAGCACGCATGCCGAAAGAGACATTGAGGCCAGGAAAAAAAGGCTCTGTTATAAGCCCAGCAGCATCTCTGGGTCCCAAAACCCTTCTTGCTCCATTCCCCTCCGGGCGTGGACTGATCCATGACGTAATCTGTCCATAAATCTATTTGCTTGGTGTCTCATCTCACATCCCCAAATGTTGCCATTCTCTGCCTAAAGATTCATCATAATATAACCACCCCATCCCACCCTTTGCCTTTGCTGTCCGTATTATCAGGGAATAAGTAACGAGCGGGATGCCTAACTCCGGCCTTTTTTCCATGACAATGGCTGAGAAAGTGACGAAACCTAGGAACCATCTCTCCCAAGTCTTCCCTTTTGTGAACTTATGCTCCTCTTTCTTCCCTAAAAGCACTATAGGCGCTGTCATCTCACTCTTACCTATGCCCTCAGCTTCCTCGTACTTGGCGGTGGCCTTGTGGCTCACCAAAGTGAATATGTCCACATATTCCCCTTTACAAATTTTTTCCTTCATGGTCAGTGGCACATGCTCGCCTATCCTCATTCCAGGCACACCTATCTCTCTTGTCCCTTTTCCCTCTCTCTCCGTTCCCTGTTCCTTCCTTTCTGGCCCTTCTTTCTCCCTCCTGATCTCTGCCAGCACCGATTCCATCTGCCCTATACCGACTACCCCTAATGCTGTTACAATTTGCCCTATATATTCTTTTATACTGTCACCCACTGCACTGGATGTGTTACCTGTGACCTTGTCTGGGCTGTCCTGCCTGGAGTCTTCTAAGGTTCCTCTTGCTTCTCCCAGCAGCTGAGGAGGAGGGTGAGCTACTGGGTTTTGCAGAGGGAGCAACCCATTCTGGGCATCGCGATTGGGTTCAACCAGGGAGATCCCACACTGATCTGGGTAGGGTACTGGTGACACAGTGACTATAGGCTGCAGGGGTAATGGATCCGCCGTCTTGGCTGGCCCCACTACCACCGGCTGTGCCTTCCCAGTACCATGTGGCCCTCTGGCTGGTCATTTTCCCTTGCCACCCTTTCCTGTGCCCACCTTTCTCTTTTCCCCAGGTCTCCCTGGTTCCTCTCCCTCCACCAGCTCCCACATCCTGTTTGCTTTTTCCGCTAATTCCATTATAGTCTTGTAAGCCTCCTCTTTTGATGGCCTGCTCTTCTTTGGTGCCATTGTCCTCCTTCTCTTTGCTCTGTGAAAACAACTACGAGAAGAAACAAGGTTAATTGTATATCCGTCCTATCCGGAATGTTTTTTAACCTTTCCGCTGCATCCCCCCTGCCCCATTACGCAGCCTGTCCATCAGTCAAGGTCCCAATCTCTCTTGACCAGATCCTTGCCACGCTCCATCACCCTCTTGTGACCAATCCGGTACTCCGTTCTTCATCCATCCATGGCAAACTCCCACTTGTTGTATCCTGCTGTCTGCCTCGGGCTTCCCATTGATCACAAAAACCCCCCTACCCTCCCTTCAACCTTTTCCCTTACCCCAGGCACTGCTTCCTGGCCCATTGTGATCCTCCGATGCTCCTTGATAATCCCCCCCATTGTGAAGAGAATAGGGTCTCCCCCCCCCCTCGCTTTCCCTTGTTTTTTGGTCTTTATCCAGGCCTGTTCTCCCTCCTTTTCCAATGTCTCATAACCGGCCACCAAAAAAGGGGGCTTCGAAGAGAAAGATCCCCACTTCAGAGAAATGAGCCAATGTTTTTGCAAAAAACTCCCCCGTATGGCATGTACCAGCCCACCCCTCGCGCCCTGCTCTCTAAGTCCATCTCGAGACTCTATACTTCAAAGAAACACCCACGTGCTGCTATCAGCGAGCCAAATATTGAAAGTGCTGTATTTTGGGTGGCCGATCCACCACGAAGGAGGTACAATTAAAAACCCGCCTTCCAGATTGACAACATCCAAATGCAGGCCCAAACCACAGCCAGCCCCCATAAAATTATCACTCCCTCACGATGTAAAATATATGGTGCTCAGCAGGCAATCAAATATTTAGTTCATAACCCACTGCTTTGATTTAACAAGAAATCTTGATGAGGGTCACCTTAAAAACGGGCCTGTTACAATACCCAACCTGCAACAGAGGGCGCCTCGTTGTCCTACACATCACAAACCTTGGCAACGCTACTTGTGTGGCATATGACATCACCGTGTACCCATACTGCAGGCCTCTCCTGGCCTGCTCTGCCGCTTCTGACCACTAGACAATTTTACCTCACTGAAAAGCGGGCGCAACCGTCTGCTGAACCCCCCCGCGTAGCGCATGCCTTGCGCTATGCCTCTCCTACCCTTCTGGCTCCTCCTGGCCTCAAAGCCTCTGTCAGGCCTCATAATCCCCTTTTCCGCTTAACGACGCAAGGCCCCGCCACACCAGACATATCCTACATGACTTGAGTGTCTTTATTGACCGAAATGGCATGTGACGTCACGCCGGTTATCCTCCACTTCCAGCCTCACTAGGCTTGCTCCTCAACCCCTTACCACTATGGAAAATCCCCACCCCAGTCATCACAGGCAGAAATGGACCAAATGTTGCAGAGTGCACCCTTCAATTAAGTCTGCACTAGCATTCAAACAGTCCACCCCAGCCATTGCAGGCAGAAACAGACAAAAATGCTGTAAAGTGTACCCCCCAATTAAGTCTATGCTAGCGTTTGGACGGTCATGATCACAAGCAAAACATTCTCCCCTTCGATGGTAGCCGATAAGGATAACCATGCCATGTGGCCCCGGCCTATTCGCACTCCCTCATCCTAAAACCAGCCTCTTCAAGTCAGGGAATCACATTGTTATAGGCGAGAAACAAACAAAGCCTTTAAAAAAGCCTCACGCAGCCATCAGTCGCAGAAAAGACGCCCGCCCTGTGGCCCTCGCCTGGTCCCGCTGTCTCCTTCCCCAATGCCTCTCCTAGGCCCCACGCAGTCTTTGTCCACCGGAAAGACGCCCGTCATGCAGTCCCGTCTTGCTCTCCTATTTCCTTTTCCCAGAGTCTCTACCAGGCATCCCATTCATCCCCATAATCGCCCCATAAAGGGGCAACCATTATTTAAATGCAAGTTCGGTCAGCATTTCGAACCATTTCTCCTGTAAAAGCGGTTAGTATCCTGTGCAACTCCTTGGCTTCAAACCATCCATCCTTTGCTTACTGCTCAGAGAAACAAACCGAGGAAAGATTTTTGTTTTTTACATTGACGCACAGTGCTGCGCTACCTGGGCCTGGCTCGAGATTTTCTCGCCAGCTTCCGATAGTCCTCCAGGCATTACAGTCTTTTCTGCCGGGAAGCAACCCAGCCCCACAGCCTCCCCAAAATGTCAGAATCTTCCAGTCTTTCACAGTGCCCCCTCCCGGCGAGGCACGTGCAATTACTCTCCCCAGATCGTCTTCCCTTGGCTTGCATCTCCCTCTCCACTTAACATTTTGCTCCCTCTTGTTCCCGGGAACCCTCCTAATCCTTATTTATATGCTTACGCACTTATTCTTAAAACTGTATCCGTCTACACCCCACTTCTTCTCCTTATTATTATTATTTTTTTTTTTTTCTTACCTGGTGCCCAAAACTCAAAGAATTCTGCCAATCTGATGTGCTGCAGTTGTTGAATCAAAACTCCAGCAAAAGTGGCTGAGGCCCACTTGTGCTGTCCCTTAAGTACCTCCCTGTTTCCCTCCCCTTCCTGTTTGCCTGCCCATTGTTCTGGTCCATTAGCCCCTCCCCTTCCTCCCCCTTCCCCTCTGAGCACAATCATCCTAAGTATGAGGGAAGGGGTGCACCAGGACAACCTGGTCTGCCTTTTTAAAGGGGCAAACTCCATTACTTCAAGTGAAGTAAAAATAAAAGCTGTTTCATTCTTTGAAAAAAGATGCTTCATCTGATAAAGGCAAGGCAAGGTAATCAATACTGATTGTAACATTTTGGCCACAATTCTTATAAAATATTCAGCGGGGATTACAGAGCATTTACTCTCCCAGCATCAAGCATGCTTCATTCCAAACAGGTGGATTCAGGATGACCTGATAATTCCAAGAAATTGTTGAGGCTGGTAGACAAGAGAAATTACATGGGTTGATACTTTTTTAGATCAGGAAAAGGTTTTCAACCAGGTATCACACACATTTTTTTTTATGTTTTAAGTAAATATGGTTTCCAAGGTATCTCCATCAGCTGGGCTATGCCATTAGAGCAGGTTGCTATGGTACAAATTAATCTAAATGGATCTCTTAGTAAGGATATCCTGGTGAAATGTGGGGTGAGTCAGGCTTCACCTGCTCATCTAAGTTTTTGTCTTGATCCAGTATTAGAGTCTATAACCCAGCATTCAGACAGCCAAGGTGTACAAACACCCACAGACATACTGCCTAATAAATCTTGACTTATGCAGATGATATTTATACTGAAGCTGAGAATAAGGAATCAGGGGGTTTGGCTGTCAAGTTGTTGGATGACTTTTTTGAGAATGACTCATTCCAATGTTTTCCTCCATAAAAGCAGACTTTGAATATTAGGTAGTGACCCAGCAGCTAGTTATCCTGTTTTGGAAGGATTCCTATTTCGCAGGATAGAATACAGACACTGTGCATTCATTTTGGGTCACTAGACCTGCCCATACATAACTGGACTGTGGCATTAGATTCTTGTACAACCAAGGCCAATAAATGGAAGAATTGGAAATGTCAAAAAGAAAGAGGGTATGTTTTCAAAATGATTCTAATAATTCTTTTCTAGTATTTTTTTTGTTTTTGTTACAAGTTTTGGTCAGGAAAGAAATACTTCGCCAAGGCTTGCTTTTAGGTGCATCATTGGAGCACAGGGAAATTAAGTGACTTGTTCATGATCACACAGTATTCAAACAGTGGCTGTGGGATTCAAATTCAGTTCTCTAGGTTGCAGCTAAGTGCTCTTAACCACTATGCTATACTGCCTCCAAAATGTATTTAAGTTTGTTTGTGTATTTAAGCTTCATTTTCTCCCCCATCTGCAATTGTGGAAGCCAGACTTTATAGTCTATTTTTTTTCTAATGCTCTGAGCAGTAGATTGAACTCCATTAAAAGAAATGTTACATATTTACCCAGAAATCAAGGAGGAATCCACATGATAAATCAAGTTGTGTTTTTATAGTATATTCCTTATTAGCAATCTAGTACCTTTCTTTAATACCAAAGGTAAATTATGGGACCCCTGGTTGGTACTCTCTTGGTACACCTCTTACTACCATAATGGAAATCTAGCAGATGTACTTCGCAGAATAAACATTTTCATCTATACCCAGGTATATCAGATCTTCCTTTGTTAAACTTAAACTGTGGCTGATCTTAAAGAGTTTTATTCACTCTCTGATTCATTAAAAGGTTTGGATAGCATTTACTTTTGAAGTTAAGATAGAATTTCTGCATTACCCAGAGGATAAAATAGAAAAAGCACATAAGCATTTCATGGATAAACATATTCCCACTAAAATGTGGAATGCAGTTTAATTGTGCCATCCTGGCTTTTTTTTTGGGGGGGGGTGTCACAAGCATAAATGTGTTAAAAAGTGTTTTTGCTCTCATGATTCTTGTCAGCAACAGACAGAAGCAATGTTTCACCCTTTTCTGGACTGTCACTATGTTCAAGATCTTTGGATATTAGTTGCCACAGAATGGAAAGAATCCCTCTTTCTAACATTAACCAATGAATGTTTTATTTGGGGTATATTAGCAACAGGAGACTGTACTAGCATAATATTACAGAATGACTGCTGTTTGCATGATTTAAATATTTTATAAGGCAGACAAGATGTCAATTAATGATACCGCAATGTGAAATCTCCCAAAGCTGACCTCTACCAATAGCTATGGGAACTTTGGCTTCAGTGCTTTTGAATCAGTTTGCCTCAAATTTCATTATAAAATCCTGTTGGCTGACCTGGTCCTTAATTACTTCCTTAAAGGCAAACCTAGTCCCCCATATGCCCTGACAATGTCAACTTTCAATTAATTAAACTTGCTGTTAGAGGCAATAGCTGGACTTTTGACCACAATCTTTATTTTTTCTTTGTGTAATGGAAAAGTCCCTAAATTATGGAAATTGGCTGTATTAACCCCATTTATAAATCTGGGTCTTGTAATCTTGTTCCTAATTATAAACCATTTTTTTGGTCCCTCTTTCAATGATCTTCAAAAGGATTGTTTTAGATCAGATTTCTGATAACCTCACCAAATATAAATTCTTTTCAGACTCCAACATGGTTTCAGAAGGGGCCATAATAAAGGGACAGCCTTGGTGAGGTTCACAAGCCACATACTTGGTGCCCTTGATAAGTCTCACCATGTGGCAGCTATTTTTTTGGACCTCTCCAAGGCCTTCAGTTTTGTTGACCATTATCTGTTGGTCAAGTGATTAGCATGTTTACATTTTTCTGAAGATGTTTTAGGTTGAGTGTCTGATAACTTGAGTAACAGGCATTGCAGGACTTAAATTTCTGGCTTCTTTTCTACTTTTGCCCCAGTTCAGTGTGGTGTCCAGCAGGGATCTATACTGTGGCCACTTTGGTTTTATTTGTACTCTGTATCTTACTTCAGTGATGTAATTGAGTTGCTATTTTATGCAAACAATGCTGTCTTTTTTGCAAGGGGCCTAATGTATTAGAGATTAACTCTTAGGAGACTTTAATGTGAGACTTCAGCAAGATGTTTATCTCCTCCATAATTGGTTCAGATCACTGAGACAAGCACTGAACTTGAAAAAAAAAACAACAATGCTCTTCTGAACCCAAAAACATAATAAAAATGTAACTGTTAGCTCCCAGAACTTACCAGGAGAAAACTTTGGTGCTGTCAAAGTTTTAAATACCCAGATGTTAATAAAATGCTCTAAATTTTGAACAACTTTTTTTCAGCTCAGAGCCATAATTCATATATGATCCAGCCAGCTATATAAGTCAAGGAAATTTTTGTTCTGGGTTTCCATTGTCTGCTATTTTCTTTGATATACTATGGATCAGTAGTTCTACTGATCTGCACACAAAGTTCTTGCAAAGCCTAAGGTTACTTTCAATAATATACGTGGGGTTACTACAAGCCCAAGACTTATACATCATTGTGTCCTTTGCTGTTTGTTGGATGTTATGTCCTTTGGTGATAGAATTAAGTTCTCTTCTATAGTATTTCTCCAGAAGGTCACCCTAGGTCAAGTATCAAAAAAGTCACCACTCCATTTCCAGAATTAGCACTGTATCTCATACCCATTCTCAAGAAGACAGGTTTACCTTTAACATTCTTTTATTCTAAACCTTCATAGGACAAAGGCCTTTTGCCTATTTGTTTTTTCCTTTTTTATTCATTTACCTTAAAATGTTTTGTGATGTATGAAACTAACAAAAGTTTCAAGGGCATTTTTTTTTTTTGTAAATCATTTTTATCCCCTCAGTCCAGGTTGGCCTGATCCTCTAGCCAACCCATCCCCATCACTCTGATTTCTCCTGGGACTTACCAGATGCATCTGCCCCTAGGGCATACGCCCCCCTCTTAGGGTTGGCAGGGGTCCCCAACCCTTTGCCATCAAAACAGCTCTGGTTCTACATAGATGAGTCCAGGTCATCAGGTGCAGGGCTTGTGGGTGACCACAATCATCCTGCAGGCTGGAATTTCTTATTTTATCATCTTGTTGGTAAGGGACATACCATAATGTTATGATGCACATCACACACTCCCACATAATGTGCATCAATGTCCACTGCTCCTCTTAACATGCTGGCACCTCAAACTGCCCTACCCTCTAGCCTCCACTAAGTTCCAGGTGCACAACAGGTTCTTTGACTTCCTCTCCCTAGAGGAGGAGAGCAGTCATACAGATGCTCAATCCTCCTCTCCCAGCAGACCCTCCAATGCTATAATTTTGCTCCTAAATCTTGGCCATTAGTGCCTTAAGCATTAGCGTTTCCACTGCACAGCAGACCAGCCCTAGTTTCAAGGCCAAATTAACTGATTTGTTTAAAGATAATATTGTTTGTCACATTTATGGTTAACTTTTTATACCATTTTTGTAACTTGTTGAGTATGAAATTTAATATATTGACTTACTGTTCTATTGTGTATGTGTAAATGTATATACATGTACTGGTAATTGAGAAAATGGGCTGTCCTGTCACTCATCAGTCTACCAGGGTAAAAAGAAATTAACTGCTGAAATGGGTAATAGTAAATCTAAATCATAATCTTTACTGCTGAATTCAGATCTCTTCCTAGAAGGTTGCTCTACCCTTTATGAAGACACTTACAAACACAGAAACATATGACAAAGCCAGCAGAATAAGCCCATTAGGTCTGTCTAGTCTGTTTGTAGAGTAGGGTCCTCAGCCTAAGCTACTGACCCTGCCCTTCACCTCAATCACCTCTTCCTCTCCATCAGCCCCTTCCTTGACCCTTATTTTCCCTTAACTCTGTTCCAGCCTCTCTTGAAGCTACCCACTATCTTCAATGAAACCACCTCTTCTGGAAGCACTTATATTGGTGTTTATGATCATGAAGCTTCATTATCCAACACTGAAGAATTGTGTTTGTTCTGCTTGAATTGTTGTATTCTCTTTAATGTTTTTATCTTATATTGAGATGTACTACAGTTTTTATAATATTTATTATGGATGTATTTTTTTACTTTGTACACTAGGTCATACCTGTAAAAGGTGCTTTATGGCACCAGTGTATCTTAACTGATTAACAAAATGAAAACAAACATGGGATGGTCTTTGTTGAAATTGCAAATGTTTATCGATTAAGCTTACTACTTGTTTTTTTCTTTCTTTCTTTTTCCTTTCCTTTTTGTATATAACAATATTAAATGGTGTTCAGTTTCTTTGCTGTGTTAATACATTGGGTTTGCATGATTAATTCACAATGCAATTCCTTTATCTCCTATAAGTGCCTTAGGATCCTTAACTTCCACCAGGACAGTCACCAAAGATAGGCAGAAGGGACCTTGGTTTAACATTTCATCTGAAGGACAGCACTGTACCTGCAGCACATAACTCATACTGCACTACAGAGTTGGTTATGGGTATTGCCCCAAGTACCTGTTGTGGGGCTAGAAACCACGACCTTCCCATCTTCTGGTCCCAGAGGCAAGCATGCTACCTAATTTCAACAGTAATTGATATAGTATCACTACCACCCTTCTGGAGTTCACAGGCTTTATTCACCACTCCTTAGATCAAGGACACCTGGTCGGTGCTCTTTCTTTGATTTGACCAAAGCTTTCAACACAGTGAATCATGCCCTCCTGGTTGAACTTACCACCATTGGCCTTGCTTGTGACAGCATAGCATGGTTTGAAAGTTACCTGCACAACTGTACACAGCAGGTGAAGATTAGTAACACCTTCTCGGATAGCAGACCTGTCCTATCTGGAGTTCCTCAAGGGTCCATCTTGGGCCCTCTTTTCTTTAGCATTTTCCTCAACAACCTTCCTCACTCCTGTCAGGGTCACATCCTTTTATATGCTGATGATGCTGTCCTGTTTACCTGTGAACCAGAACCTAAGGTTCTTGAATCCAGGCTACAGAGTAATTTGGTAGTCAAAGAAAGATGGTTCCATAAGCACAAGTTAGTTATGAATTACAACAAGACTAAAACTATGCTGTTCTCCAGCTCCCAAAATAGGCACAGCACTTGCCCTCTTTCTATCACCAGCAAAGAGGGTTCTCCCTGGAGCTAGTTCAGCTCTTTAAATATCTGGAGATTGCTATTGACAGTATGGTAACCTATGCCTATCACATTGACAACATTGCAAAGGCTGTTAACACCTGCATTGGACTACTTTATAGGCATAAGCAATGTTTGACCCCAGAGGCTTTTAACCTGGCCATTCAAAGCTCCCTTGTCTCGCTTATTGATTACGGCTTACCAATCTATGGATCAGCTACTGAAACAACTCTTTGCTGCATCATAGTTGCACTCAACAAAGAATGCTGGCTCCTTATCAGCTCAGACCGCCTGTCCCATCCCTGTGACATGTACGCTCAGTCTAATTGGCTCTAATGCGAAGGTAGACTCATGTACCAAACATGTTTACTGTCCAAAAAAGTAAGCTTAGGCAAAATGCCCCCAGGAGTGCAAAAGCTTATTACCCCCACTATCAACCGTCATTGCACCAGAAGATCTGCTAGCCAGATTTTTAATATACCCCACTGTTGCACTTCTCTGGGACAAAGGTCCTTTACCTACCGTGCCCCACTATGAATGAACTCGCTGCACCATGACAGCACTTCAGCATCCACCTTGGGCTCCTTCAAGGTTAAACTAAAGCAACAGCTAGTTGCTGATGCCAGTTGTGACTGCTTCCAATAACCTTCCTTCTTGTGACCAGCATGTATTCTGACCTTGTGCTATCCTGACCTTATGCATAACTGTTCTTAGCATGTAAATAACTGTTCTAAGTTGCTAATCATTCTCCTTTCACGTTTCCTCTTGATCCCTTCCACTTTTTCCCCCTCACCCCTCTATGGCTTTCCCCCATCTCCCCTCCCTCCTTTTATATCTCCTGAGCTCCCTTGCTCACTTTAAAATGCTTTGTCCCATACCTTCTCACCTCTGATGAGGCCCTTGGACTGATGCCATCCCTTACCTTGTTGATTATTAGATATTAGGCTGAGTCAGTTCTCATTTTACTGTAAAGGGTTGTTTCATAAGACCCCACCCCCTCTAATATGACCCTTTTAATTATAGGTTTTAATCAAATATGCACCTTGGTATACATTGTACAATGCCACATGTATTGGAACATCTCTAGTTATGTACTGTTGTAATGTTTTGTATAATTCCTTGTTTTGTTTGTTCTCCATTTAGTACTTTTCCAATATGTATTATTTGTCTGATGTGGAACCTATGAAATGAGTTTGTTCTCGAAGGTGTTATCTGAAATTTCAATAAATAAATAAATAAAATAGTAGCATAGTCTGTAATTAATTTCCTTAATTTTTGAAAACAGATGTCTGAGAGCATATTCAGAGTGATGATCACTGCACTACACAGGAAGCTTGTGGGCCACTTGTAAAGCAGTTGCTTAGGGATGTGCAGTGCACCAGACCTGTATCTTTATTCATGAGAAGTTCTGTGGGCCAGTAGCAAGGCAGCAACATAATGATGTACACTGCACCAGAACCCAGTGGATCAAAGCAACCCCCCCCCCAGTTTTTGTTTCTTGACCCGAGTGCCCAATTTCAGTATCAGACAATCATGCAAAAATAGAGTCACATGATGAGGTCATCTGATTAGCAGCCTTCTCATGGAGCTCCTGCCTTATCTGAATCAAACTACCTTCTGAAGTGATTTTAAGCCTCACTTTCTTTTAACAAAAGACATCAGGCTACTAGCCTGCTACCAGTGACCTGATTTTGCAAGCTTGTTGAGAGATAATGGAGGCCGAGATGCACTCAGCCCTCCCAAAGCACACCCCCTTCCATGCCAGAGAAGCTAAGCAAAAAATCTAGGCCGCAAGCCTTGGCCTCTGGTAAAGCTTCCACTGCCACTTCAGACTCGAACCTCCTGATGGTGGAATGTTTTTTAGAAGAATTTTGACCTTTTAGAGATGAAGTAAAATCTCTTACCACAGAAATGAGAACCATGGCCGTTGCTCTGGAAGATATCTCTCGGTGCACTGGAGATAATGAGGTGCACATTAAGTCACTGGAGAATAAGGCAGACTGGATGGATCCTGGATTTGCCATCACTAGACAGAGGATCATGCAGTTAGAGGCCACGGTAGAAGACCTCGAGGGACATAGCGGTGCAATAACACCGTGTTGATTGGTCTGCCAGAAAAAGAAGAAGGGACAAACAGTCACATTTGTACAAAAGCTGGTGCAGAAATTGGCAGGTCCTTCTCCATTTGGCCCTATATATTCTATAGAAAGAGCCCACAGAGCATTAAGGCCGATGCCCCCACCTGATGCTCCGCCTCTCCCTCTAATTTTCAAGTTTCTTAACTTTCAGGAACAGCAGCATTTCCTAGTGAAAATCAAGGAGCTGTAGGAGGCAAAGTGGGAAGAACATAAGATTCGGGTGGCTTAGGACTTACCTGCAACAGTAGGCCAAAGACACGCAGCATTCCACCTGATAGCATCCCCACTAATTCCAGCGGGGTGAAATATAGAATGCAGTACCCTGCTAAACTCCAAATAAACTTCCAAGGTCAGTGGAAAAGCTCTGAGGACCCTATCGCAGTGGAGAATGAACTTAAAGTGGCCCTCCCTGAACTTTTCAAGCCATGCTGAGCGTTTGGAGTGCACATCTGAAAATCACCTTGTATCCTCAAGATGGCATTGGGATTCCTTGTGCTAATAACACCTAGCCATAGAGACCATGTAATATAATGCCCTCTGAAATGCATTAGATCGTTAGTTTTCTTGGAATTTACTGTTGGGTCAGTTTCCCTTTATGGGGTCGCTTAGCTGAAAGGTTTTGCTTAGAAAGTTGTTCAGTTTTTGAATGGGATTTTCCCCCTATCTTTTCAGTTCTGTAATCAGCCATGGGCATTATTTTATTTGAACGTTAGTACTATTATTATATTAAAGTAATGTCCTCCTATCAGAACACCATGGGCTATGATTCCATCCCTTATTTTTCAAGTTAGAAGGCAAAGTAGTAAGGAGGGCCCTTGTCCCTGCCTTGAAAGATTTCTATTTTGCTGCACTGTGCATTACTAGCACTTCTCAATTGCTTAGTTAACCAGGTAGCGGCTATTTTTTCCCATCCCAGGTCACTTTGACTTGGTGCTTCTGACAGGACAACTAACAATATTCAGACTATTTATTTGGCAGGGTTCAAGTTTTGCACTGACTCTGAATTAATTATTTTTATTACCAGGGTGTTCTTTACCCATTAGTTAGCAGCAATGGTGAAGCATTGTAATTCATTATTTGGAAAGGAGAGGGGAGTAGTTTATCCCCCATTCTTTTGTTAATACTGTTGTTTCCTCCTTCAGTTAAATATGCCCTTTTTTTTTACATGTTCACAGTTTTCAGGTTTATCTTTAGGTAGTTTGTCTAGGGCAGCTTGTAGTGTTATGGGACTTATAATGGCAGGAGTGGGAAGGACAGGATCTTAGTCTGCCAGCACATCACGGTCGGTGTGATTATTGTGGGATACTTGGGGGCGGGGGGTACCACCTTTTGTCTCCTAATGTTTTTAATATGTTTTTTGATGGATCATTACAGGGTATGGGGAGGGAGGGATGGATAGTGTTCTGAATTTTATTGTGTTGAGTTATTCGTGGAGGGGATGGGTTTGTGGGCTTGGGATGGGGAGCTGGGGAGGGATCTGGGAGGTGGGGGTGAAAGGCATCACTTGGGCTGAGACATTATTAGGGTCACAAGAAATATTATTGGCTGAGTATGTACAAATTAAATCTGACATAGAAACATGGCTGAACAAATAAGATTTGTCTCATGGAATGTGAGGGTGGCCAGGAATAAAACAAAATGTTACAAAAATCTTAAAGCATCTAGGCCATCTCAAGGCAGATGTCATTTCCTTGCAAGAAATGCACTTATTAGATTCTGTGTCCGGTCTCCTCTGGAGACAAAATTTTGGTCAGGCATTCACACTAGGGTCCTGCATGCAGAGCAGGAGCATTACTATCATTATAGCTCAACGGCTGTCTTTTACCTGTCTGCAGATAATCTCTGACCCTAATGGCTGCTACTTGGTAATTAGAGGCTGTCTTGACCGGGTTGAATTAATAATTGGCAGTCTCTATGGCCCTAAGGCGGACTCACCCCATTTTTTCACCAAGCTTCTCCAAATTTTTTCCCTTTTTATAATCTTCCAGTCTTCCTGGGTGGTGACTGGAATCTCCCCTTCACACCGGATGTGGCTAAAATGTGCCACAGCTCTCAAGGGCTGTCACCGGTCCAAAGAGCCATATGGGACCTAGTAGGCCAACTGGGATTGTGCTATCCCTGGAGGACCCTTCACTCGTATTCCAGGGAATACACTTTCCACTCCCCAGTACACGATTCCTCATCTAGAATTGATTACTTTTTACTGGGTAAAAGTTCCTTGCCAGGTGTTAGAGAGTGTGGTATAGAAGCTGAGGTTATTTCTGATCACTCTCCTGTCTGGTGCCTGATGTCATTGGCCCCTCACCACCAGAAGGATACTATGTGAAAGCTTAACAATCAGCTTCTGAAGGATCCTGAAGTAGTTACAAGAGTAGCCCAATCCATTGACCTACATTAAGGGCAATTTACATACAACTGATAAGCCAGATATAGAGTGGGCCATGTTGAAATGTTATCTCAGAGGTGAATTCATTAATATAGCCTTCAAAGAAAAAGAAAGAGGTAGGAGCAAGCCTCTAATCTGTTGACACAAATTTGACATCTGGAAACCATGCTCCCCCATCGGATAATGAGAGTGCTAAAACTACCCTCTTAAAATTACGGGAAGCATATAGTGAGCTACTAAGAGAAAAGGCAGAATACACCATTCTCAAGTCCCGTTTGCTTTGCGTAGATCAGGGTGAGAAGGCGAGTCACTTGCTGGCTCTAAGGATAAAGCAACGAGATTAGTTAAGGCCATTAAGTTGCATACTGATGGTTCCATTAAAGTTACTCTCAGAGAGATAGTCTCAGAATTTGAACTTTATTATAGAGATTTGTATGGACCCAGACCAGCTCCCCCATCCCCCCATGACATAGAAGCATATATGGACTCTCTTCCCCTACCATCTCTCGGAGATGAAGAAAAAGATATATTATCAGCTCCTATTACAGAAGTGGAAATTAGGGTGACAATCAGAGAACTCCCTCTAGATAATGCACAGGGCCTGGATGGATTCACCCTAAACTTCTATAAAATGTTTCCTGACCAGTTAGCTCCCTGGTTGCTCAGATTTTTCTCCTCCTTTTTATCAGGAAGCCCCTCTGATCCTTGCCTATTTGATGCTCTCATTGTAGAGCTTCACAAGTCAGTTAAGCCATAAGACTGTGTTATGAGTTAAAGGCCCATCTCCCTTACAATAATAATATAAAGATACTCACAAAATTGTTAGCAAATAGATTGAGCAAGGTTCTTCCTGTCTTGATCAGGCTGGAACAGGTAGGCTTCATGGTAGGCAGAATGTCCCACAATCATTTATGGAAACTGGCTCACATTTTCTCTGCGTCCAGGGACTCCATACACCCTGTGGTGTTGGTCTCACTGGATGTGGAGAAAACCTTTGATAGGGTAGACTGGGAGCTTATGTTCAAAGTTTTGGCCAAGTTTGACATCCCAGTACAATATATTCGCTGGGTCAGAGCCTTGTATTCTGACCCCAGTGCCCACATTTATTGTAATGGGGTGATGTCCCCCCCTTCCCATTAAAATCAGGTACTTGGCAGGGGTGCCCCCTGTCACCTTTTTTATTTAATTTATACTTAGAGCCCTTACTGTGGAAACTTAAGCACAATCCCAGTATTCATGGTATAAAGATAGTCTCTCATCTTCTAAAGGTATTGGCCTATGTGGACTATATATTGCTGCACCTAACACAACCCTTTCCCTCCATCCAAACTGTTATGGATACCATTTTGGACTATAGTGTAGTCTCAAAGTACAAAATTAATCTGGACAATCCAAGGTCTTCCCCCTGAACAACAGAACTCATGGCACATTTTTACGTCATTTCGATCTGCAGTGGTCCCCAAATAGTCTCAAGTATCTAGGTATAAATCTGGCAAGAAGTAACACCAAATTGAAATCACTTAATCTAGATTCCCTGATGTCTAAAATACAACAGGATTTATCCCACTGGAAAGATATGCCTCTGTCTCTCTGGGGGAGGCTAAGCTTGATTAAAATGAATATTCTGCCTCGCTTGTGTTATCCTCTGAGTATGCTTAATTTGTGGCTGCCTCTCACCTGGTTTAAAAAACTACATGGGGTGATATCAGCCTTTCTCTGGTGCAATAAACCTTCTCAATGTGCATACCACAAATTGTCTGCCCTGAAGGAGAAGGGGGGGGGTCTTTGGCTCCCCCATTTTGGCCTGCATTACTAGGCCAATCATTTAAGTAAATACCTTAGGTGGCTTTGACCGGTGGAGACCTTACATTCATTCCCATATGTTCCATCCTGGCTCTCCATAGATCAAGAACTAATTGACCCATCTGGCATCTCATGGGATGCCATCGTACATACTCGGGTTAAAAACCTCCCCAGTTCATTGTCCAGCTCTCCTATTGCCACCTCTGTGAGGGTACACTTTCAATTATGCAATGTTTTAAAATACAACCCCTGAAGGATCTGGCACAACCAATTCTGTGGAATCCTAATCTTTGGATAGGGGGCACCCTTTTGATAGAGGTTTGGCTTCCCTCACTTATGGGGAAGAGCCCTCAGGACTTAACAAATGGGGACTCCTACCTTTTGGTAAAAGACATGATGCTGAAGTGTCCCTCAGGCTCAGAAGGCTTTTTCAAATTCTACCAGGTCCAACATCTCCTCCTATTGAAACAAGTATTACCTGGAGTAAATAGAGGCACAGATGAGTTTATTTTGCCCTTAACTATTCCTGCTTAACAGCCTCATTCGGTGTGTCTCTCTCATATATGCATCGCTATACAATCCGGCTTTCCCTCTTATAGATGGATCTTCTCTCTATTGGCTAGATAGATTCCCACTTAGATCCCTTAATTGGGATAAGATATGGAGATCTAGGCACTTATATATTATGCAAGACAGACTGCGTATTATGCAATTCTTGATCCTCCACAACATGTATATGACACCGGTGAGGCTATACAAAATGGGCAGGCTCCCATCCCCAATCTGTGGTCACTGCAATCAAATGGAGTGCAACTTATATTTTCTGGGAATGTCCCCCTATCGCTGCATTGTGGGAGTCCATCAAACAGACAGTAGATCCCCTGTTGGGTTTAGGGAATCTATTTTCTCCGGAAATCTGTCTCCTAGGTGATTTTACCAATGTTAGCATCAAACAACATAGATTTCATATGTCTGTGATTGCACTCTCACTTAAAACCTTGGTACTCTGCCATTGGAGAGATTCCCATGCAATTTCCTACACAGAATGGCATCAGAAATTGTTATCTAACTTGTGAAACAGAAAAAATGATAGTGAGTCTGTGACAACCCACCTCTCCCTCTGGGCTGAAACAGCTTTTAGAGAGGTGTGTGTGTCCTCAGGTATTCGCTGCCACCAGCCGGACTTTCTTTCCGGCACCTCTTTCAAATGTACAAACTTGAAAAATCACACGTGCAATTGCACAAGTTAAAGTCTGGTAGTGTGTCTCTTTCAGGTGGTGGATGCTACACAGAGTTTACCTTAGCCAGTGGAAAACCAAATCTTACCTTAGAAAAATGACATCAGAGTCACAACTGTTGAGCAAATAAATAGCTTTTACTTAACAGAAAGTGCAATGAGCATTTACAGGAAATGTATTTAACACAAGAGAATAACACTTATACAGGAAAAGTAAACAAATGTTTTAAACAACAGATGGCAAAGAAGAAGGCTATATACTGAAATATACATCACTAAACTTACCCTTTCCTGTCCTTACAAGAGACACTGGACCCTGTTCTAACTGCCCAGCTCCACGGACATACCAGGTAGGCTCAAGCTTATGTTTCCCCTCACAGCTTTCAGGGCAAGAGAGCGTTCTCTGTCTTACAGAAGCTTATATAGTATATGGAGACTAGGTCATTCCTATTCTCCCCTTTAAATGCACCAACCAACTTAACATGTATGTATTTAATTGTCCCAATCAGAGTGAACACCTATTGGTGACCAATTATATTCCTTTTCACCTTAAGTTTATATTTGAATGATCCAATCCATTCAAACTGCCCTGTGTCCGTGTCTGCAAGGTCTGTGTGTGTCTGGAGATGTCCACTCAGGTTTATGACCCAGCTCTTGTCTAGCAGCTAGGAATTCACAAGCTGATTGCTGCTGGAGGATTTCAGCCTCAGTGTATTTTTTTCACACTGCTAAAAAAAGGCATCTACAGAATCCAAACCATTAACTCTTTCCTTCCATTTCTGTCACATCTCCCCCAGATAATGAAGGCGTGTCCCTTGGCTACCCCAAGTGACACAGCCATTCATGCAATTACTGGAAGTGCCCAAAGTACAAGCCAGGCCATTAGCCCTGCCTAGATAGCCCATCTGCATTTGCATTTTGTTTGCCACTGCGATGCTGTATGGTCATGTTGTATGCCTGCAGTACCAAACTCCAACATAGTAGTTTACCATTTTGTCCACTGGACCTATGAAGCCAAATCAGGGGATTATGATCTGTGACCACAGTAAATTCTCTCCCCATATAGGTAAGGCTGCAGCTTCTGAAGGGCCCACACTATTCCCAAGCATTCCTTCTCAATTGTCGTGACACCTCCTCTCTGGGCAAAGCCTTCGGCTGAGGTACACAACTGGTGCTCCTCCCCTGCTGAGTAACTTGGCTCAGCACAGCCCCCCAGCCCATGATCTGAGGCATCCACATGGACTATAAACTTTAAACTATAATTGGGCTAGCCAATACAGCTGGGCTGCTTAAGGCCTTCTTTAGCCCTGAAAAGCAACCTCACAGCCTTCTGACCACTTCACTGCATCTAGCTTTCCCTTCTGGTTAGGTCTGTCAGGGGCTTAGCCAGATCGCTATAGCGGGGAACAAACCGGTAGTGCCCTGCAGCCCCTAGAAATGCCCTGACCTGTTTCTTTGTGGTAGGAGTAGGCCATGGCATCAACCTTGGCAGGCTCGATCGGATGTGTCCACTACCCACCCGTGCCCAAGGTAGGATACTTCTGCCATACCTATCTGGCACTTCTCTGCCTTGACTGTCAGACCTGCCTTCTTTAACCTGTGGAACACATCCCGCACATTCTTGATGTGCTCATCCCAGGTCTGGCTATATATGGCTATATCATCCATATAAGCCAATGCAAACTCACTACCCCAGACAGAATGCGATCTACAAGCCATTGAAAGGTTGCAGGTGCATTCTTCATTCGAATGGCATTACCTTAAATTCATATAAACCAAATGGAGTAACAAACGCTGATCTTTCCCTGGCGCGGGGGTCAGAGGTACCTGCCAATAGCCCTTTGTTAGGTCTATTGTGAGCCAGTCTTGGCTCCCCAGTGGCTCCAGGTCTCATCTGTTCTGGGCATGGGATAAGCATCAGACTCCGTGCAGCTGTTAAGCTTCCGGTAGTCCACGCAGAATCATGTGGTGCCATCCCTTTTGGGGATCAGTACCACGGTGATGCCCAGGGGCTACTAGATTCCTGGATTACCCCAGTTCCAGCATCTCTTTGAGCCCTCTTTCACAGTCTGCTTAACATGCTCAGGTACCCTGTAGGGGACTGTTTCAGGGATCCTGGGTCCCTGTATCCACATGGTGCTCTGCCATCATGGTGTACCCTGGTTTCCTGTGAACATGTCTCCCAAATCTCTCAGCACACCCCTCAATTTCTTGCACCTGGGCTGGTGTCAGCTGTTCCGAGAGGGGTAAGGCTGTCCACAGAGGATGCACCCCTGGCCTCCCAAGTAGGTCCACCAGTGGATCTACCTCAGTTTCCTCCTCTGGAGCACTGCATACAGCGAGACCATTTCTCTCTGTCATGGTAGGGCTTCAGCATGTTAACATGATACACCTTTCGTTTGCATCTCCTGTCCGGGAGCTCTATCATGTAATTGAGCGTCACTAACCTTTTGGACAATGGAGAATGGCCCCTCCATGCTGCCTGTAACTTATTCTGTCGGACAGGGATGAGTGCCATCACTCGCTGTCCCACCACATATTCTCTGGCTCGGCCCCACGGTCATACCAGACTTTCTGCCGCTGTTGTGCAGTGGCCAGGTGCTCCTGAGCAAACCCCATGAGCTCCCTAAAGGCGGGTCCTGAAGTTCAGGACATACTCACAACAGACTCCCTTGGGAGGCACGGTCACCCTCCCATTCGTCCCGAATCAAATCTAGTGGCCCCCGCACCCTATGACCAAACAGGAGCTCGAAAGGTGAGAACCCTGTGGACTCCTGTGGGACTTCCCTGTATGCAAATAGGAGATGAGGCAAATATTTGTCCCAGTCTCTCTTATGCTGGTCAGCAAAAGTCCTTAGCATGGTCTTAAGGGTTGAATTAAATCGCTCCACTAGACCATTAGCTTGGGGATGGTATGGGAAGGTTTTGAGCTGCTTTACCCCACACTTCTCCCACAAACTACTCATTAATCCTGACATAAAATTGGCACCCCGGTCTGACAGTATCTCCTGGGGAAAGCCCACCCGGCTAAATATTTCCAACAGTGCATCTGCCACTGGTCCTGCCTCAGAGGATGTTAGGGCCACTGCCTCTGGGTATCTAGTGGCATAGTCTACAACTACCAGGATATACCGCTTGCCAGTGCGACTTGGGTGCTCAATGGCCCACTATGTCCCTGCTACCCTCTGAAGGTTCATCAATAATGGGTAGGGGCACCAAAGCTGCCTTGGCCTTGTCCCCCATTTTTCCTACCCGCTGGCACTGTGGACAAGTCCGGCAATAATTTGCCACATCCTTGCCAATACCAGGCCAGAAGAAATTGTTGGTGAGGTGCTTTTTCATGCGCCTCACTCCCAAGTGCCCTGAAAAAGGGATATCATGTGCAAGGGCCAAAAGCTGCTGACGGTGAACCTTAGGGACTACCAGCTGCTGGAGTACCTCACCAGCTAGCCCTTCCTCTGTTGTACATTCTCTGTACAACAGCCCATTGTCCCAGTAAATGGACTCTTTACCCCCCTGAGAATGCTCAGCCCTATGAGCTATTTCCCTCAGCTTTTCCAGGGTAGGGTCAGTTCGCTGTGCAGCACTCAGCTGCCTTCGTCTGACCCTTCCCAGTGCCCCTTCTGAAGGGAGTCCTGTGGGTTCCTCTATTTGTGACTGGGGTTCTGGACTGCAGCTTCTAGCCAGCCCCTCCCCTGTGCTGGACACTTCCTCAGCTGCTGAGGGTGTGGCTGGACCACCCAGAGTCAACCCCTCTTCCCCTCAGAGCTTGCCCTTGTACCTGACTACGAGTTACAACACACACCAGTTTTTCTGGGGTCCAGATCCTTCCCCACAATCATGCCTCACAGGTGGGTCCTCTACGACTCCCACCTCCCTTTTCTCATGGCCCCTTCCAGCTCAGGAAGACTCAGCCATTGGTAATGGGACTGGTGGCCCTGTGAATGCCCTGAACCTTGAGTATTTCCCAGGCACGCATCTGCTCTGCCCGAATGAGATCTTGCCTTACCAGGGAGATGTTAGCACCTGTGTCCCATAGTCCCTGTGTTACTATTCGATTAACTGTAATGGGACGCAGATTCTCATCAGAGGAGAGTGGTTCTTCAGACTGGACACACCCTACAAACACACCAGTGCCCTTTTGAAACACCCCCCCAATATCTCTGCCTCTAACCAGTTTCTGAGGGCAGTTATATCTCAAGTGTCCACTTGATTGCAAATATGACATTTCTTGGGACCTATTTCTTGAGTCCCTTAGAACCAGAGGGCTCTACTTTGGGCTCAGGTGCAGGCTGGTTTCCTTTGGGCTGCCCCCTTGGGATCCCTTATACCCATGTGCTGCACCCATACCATAAGACTTACGTTGTGTGTGTGGCTGGCCAGACAGATACCAGCTTCCTGCCACTCTGTGGAAGAGGCGCATGCCCTGTCTATGAGCCATACACGCATGTCCTCAGGTACAATTTTAAGGAATTGTTCTCTCACCAATACATCTTTAATCAGTTCCACAGTAGTTGCTTTAGCCCCTCCATCCACCTATCAAGGTAAGTATACAGTTTAACCTGCAGTTCTGCATAACTGTCTTCTGGGCTTTTCTTTAACTCCCTAAATTTTCTTCTATAAGCCTCAGGGTTAATTCAAAATGTTTCAACAACACTGTTTTACTTTATCATAATCAGCATAGTCTTCATTACTCATTTTAGCAAAATGCATTCAGCTCTCCCGTCAGCAAGGGTGTGAGATAAGTTGACCAGGAAGCCTTATTTAATTGTAATTGATTACATACTCTCTCAAATGACCTTAAAAATAAATCAAGGTCATCTCCCTCTTTAAACTGAGAGAACAATTTAGAATTCATTTTGGCTTCATGAGGTAAACTCACTCCACCATTACTCATGGTTTGCTGACTGCGGAGGGTCATCATCTGCTTCTCGGGCTGTTGTCTCTGGAGTTCATGCTGTCGTTCTTTCTCTCTGTCTTCACGTTCTTTCTCTTTGTCTTGGCATTCTTTCTCTCTGTCTGCCAGTCTCTTTTCTTCAAGTTCTGTCTCTGCTTCCTGTCTTCTTGCTTCTGCTTCCAACCTTCTTGCTTCTGCTTCAGCATCCAGTCTTTTCACCTCCAATGCCTTGTCTTGCAGCAATAGCTGCAGTCGCAGTGCCTCAAGCTGGTTTGGGGGGTCTGCTGCCTCAGTTCCTGACTCACCCCCAGCGACAGTCTGCTTCAGATCATGTGCCAAGAGAGTAGCTATGAGGTCTGCCTTTTTCTTCTGCTTTAGACTTTCAGGCTGAATCCCCTTTTCCTGGCACCTTTCAAAAAGCTGTGTTACAGTAAGTGAGTCATACTCCGTGGAGCTCATTCTCTACTGCTACACTTTACTGTGCTATCTAGAAACAAATAAAACTGTTGTACAAATGTATATTTTATATCTTCTTGTATATCCTGTTTTGCAATGCTAAGGTAACTGTTCCACTGGCAAACTCTGTATCTCAGTGTGCTACGCAGTCCGCTATCCTCACCCCACCACTGCCAACCAATATGTGACAACCCACCTCTCCCTCTGGGCTGAAACAGCTTTTAGAGAGGTGTGTGTCCTCAGGTATTCGCTGCCACCAGCCGGACTTTCTTTCCGGCACCTCTTTCAAGTGTACAAACTTGAAAAATCACACGTGCAATTGCACAAGTTAAAGTCTGGTAGTGTGTCTCTTTCAGGTGGCGGATGCTACACAGAGTTTACCTTAGCCAGTGGAAAACCAAATCTTACCTTAGAAAAATGACATCAGAGTCACAACTGTTGAGCAAATAAATAGCTTTTACTTAACAGAAAGTGCAATGAGCATTTACAGGAAATGTATTTACAACACAAGAGAATAACACTTATACAGGAAAAGTAAACAAATGTTTTTAAACAACAGATGGCAAAAGAAGGCTATTACTGAAATATACTATCACTAAACTTACCCTTTCCTGTCCTTACAAGAGACACTGGACCCTGTTCTAACTACCAGCTCCCACGGACATACCAGGTAGGCTCCAAGCTTATGTTTCCCCTCACAGCTTCCAGGGCAAGAGAGCGTTCTCTGTCTTACAGAAGCTTATATAGTCTATGGAGACTAGGTCATTCCTATTCTCCCCTGAAATGCACCAACCAACTAACATGTATGTATTTAATTGTCCCAATCAGAGTGAACACCTATTGGTGACCAATTATATTCCCTTTTCACCTTAAGTTTATATTTGAATGATCCAATCCATTCAAACTGCCCTGTGTCCGTGTCTGCAAGGTCTGTGTGTGTCTGGAGATGTCCACTCGAGATTTATGACCCAGCTCTTATCTAGCAGCTAGGAATTCCACAAGCTGATTGCTGCTGGAGGATTTCAGCCTCAGTGTATTTTTTTCACACTGCTAAAAAAAAGGCATCTACAGAATCCAAACCATTAACTCTTTCCTTCCCATTTTTGTCACAGAGTCTACATAACTGCACGAACTGGTATAAGAATAGGTGGGAGTCCATGTATATTTTATACAGCCTTTGACACCCCACACTCCATAGATCACTGTCTTGGGTGATGCCTGGGTGGGGAAGGGGTGCGGTATTATGTTTCGGTATTTGTATGTCTTGTCTCTTTATTGTATTGTACTGCATTATTGTCTTGTGCATTGTTTTTTTTTAAGGTTTCATTAGTGAAAATTTAATAAAGTTAAATTTCAACAAAAAAAAAATCATGCAAAAATAACCTCCATACCCACTGGCAATCATGCCAGCCTCTTTCCCCCCATTAAAGTAAAAATAACCCCACCACCACACATCCAACATAGCACTCATACCCAACCTACACCCACACCCATCGTTTAAGTTAAATTCAGCAATGAACAACCTGCACAACCTCCCTACAACTTGGCTGGCTACCACTTATTAACATTTACAAGTCATTAAATATGCTAACCGTGTATGCATCTAACTTAGATGTTTTCTTGTTTTTCCCTTTTGGGAATAATTTGGCCATTTTGGATCTACATTTTCACTGTTTCTAAGCTGCCATCCCACCTCAAAACCACATAGGGTGGGCATCACAAATTTTACCTGGAATAAGGTTTGGGGGGTTGAACTCCCTAAATACATTTTGTGTCAGATTTGCTAGGTGTCACATAAATGTTTGAGAGGAGTGTGGTGACTTTGGCGCCTTGAACATATGGGCCCAAAATTGCCAAAAATGACCAGGTATAGATAGAAGTAGAACAAAATGGAAAACATTTAAGTCGTGTAATGCATGTATTGTGCACGTGTGTGGACATTTTGTTTCTCATTTTTTTCTTTTGGTCATAACTTAGCCATTTTTTGGCACACCTTTTCAGCATGGCAAGCTGCCAAACCACTTCATAAACATTTAATTGGTGCCTTTCAAATGTGACCCAAAATGTGTATTTTAGAGTTGACCCCAAAAACTAATTTTGGGTCTGATTTACAGTGTGCAACTTATATGGCCATGAGATGGTGTGGCAACTTGGCCAGCCTAAGCATTTAGAAGCAAAATGGTCAAATATTGCCAAGTTGTAACCAAATGAAAAAAGACAGGAAAAACTATGACCACACACATGCACATTTATGCTCATTTGGGGCATTTAGGTGTTTTGCCAGCTTTTTTTTTATCGGCAGATACTGGAACATGTTGAGGGGCATTGAGGAATTGCTATGAGGGACACTGAAGATTCCCAATATGAGACTGAACTGTGGGCACCTCTGGGGGGTTGATGTGGGTGCTAGAGGGTGCATTTTATTTCATTGCAGGGTAGGCAGGAGGGGGGATACTGACAGTGGGGTTTTGAACCTGCTACTGGTCACTTTGCAAATAAGACTAGTGAGAGGAGGGATTCCTGTGGCAAGGATAGGCAATCACCACTGGTCTCTTTGAAGACTGGTGGGAGGGGGTTTACTGGTGGTGGTGTATGGCACTTACCATAGGCCACATTGAAGACTGGGCAGGACGGGGGATAGTGGCAGTGGGGTTGGGCACCTGCCATTGGACACGTTGAAGAAAGGGAAAGGAAGGGTACTGGTGGCAGGATTGGGCATCTGCCACTGGTGCCTTTGAAATTCAGATAAGCAGGAGGCCGGATACCAGTGGCAGGGCTGGTCACAGACTGCTGGTTTGTTTAAATGGGAGAACCATTTTTTTTACTCAAAACTGCACCAAAATAGTAGTTTAAAGTTTCAAAATTGGGACCCATCACAAAACTGAAGTACGTTAGTTTAGCAAAAATCTGTTATGAATAGAATATTGACAAACATTCAGCATATACATAAAATGGCACTTTATTTTGTAAATAATTTAAAAACTATACATTTTTCAGGAAAACCTGATATTAAGGAATCATCCTTGGTCCAAACTCTAATAGATGTAAAAGTTTCATGACTTAACTCTCATCCATTTTTTTGTAAGCAGTGAACAAGAACAGGTCTTAATTTCCATATTTTGGGGGGTTTCAACCTTCTAGAACTTTTAAACTTCTGAACTGACCATTATCAAGTTTACAGGATCCAGCACTCCTGGCACTGACTCGACACATATTAAATTTAAGGCTATTCAGATTGGGGACAGCCACATTATTTAGGTGCCAAAACTGGGTTTAACATTAACCTGCCTACTCTGCACTAATATACAGGTGATGGCTTGCCTGTGTAGTATATTCATTGCCAAGAAACTATGTTAATGCATCTGTTAGGGCTAAAGAGCTTCACAAGTATGAAAAATATGGTGTTAGAGTTTTTAATCATAATTCTCACCAGCCTCCCTATCTGTTACCCTTGTAACCCAAGGCAAAGCTGGGTGTTATGCCCTATGGGTGTCTTATTTAATACTGGCCATACGCAAAGCAGCAGAGTCATGGAGTATGGCCCCTGACCTGTAGCTTTATTTATGCAGGGCCCTTCAGGCACAAATATAAAACGGGGTGTGTGGGGGCAAACTGGTTTGTACCTATAAATAGGTATTTAATTGTCTCGTGTACTTACATGGTTAACAAAAAACAAATAAAAACAGAATAGCCATAGCCAATCAATTTTACTACAAAGCAAAGACGTCATCATTTATTCACACCATTACTGATACTGACACTAAGCAGAGTAGACATTCTGCACTCTGGGATGGTCTTCTTCTTTTACAGGTTAATGAAATTTTTTTTTTAACCAGGAGAGACACACTAAGCAGAAGCCTGTTTACCGGTGTGACCTGGGAGCACTAGGAAGTTAAGTGACTTGCCCAGGATCACACAATATGTAAGAGTGGACTGCGGGATTCAAACCCAGGTCTCCAGGTTTGCAGCTCAAAGCCTTAAATCACTGCACTATACTGCCTCCATAATTTATTATCCTTAATTATCCAAGATAATTTTGGGGGGGGGGCTGCTGGGGAAATAGTGGTGGGAACCAGAGAGGAGATATGCCAGGGAATATTTATTAAACATTATTGTCAGGTTGGGTGAGAGTAGTTGGGGGAAGTGGGTTTTGGCATGAGGGTGGTGGGAAGTGAAAAGATTAATTGAATTAACATCTGACTGTTGGTGATGAACATTGCAGGGAGAGGGAGTAGAGGGGATTTTATATGTTTATAGTACAGATGTGTGTGCTTATATCAAGAGGAAAAGGGTAGTGGGCTTTCTAGACTATGGCACAGTGGGAGGGGGTATTATGTAACTATAAAAACTGTAATTTTTTAATAAAGGAAAAGCTTGGAGATCTTGGTACAGAGGTTAGGAACTTCAGAAAGTGTTGCAAAGAGTGAAGTTACCAACTTTGCACTAACTTTGCCAGTGAATTAAGATTTCACTGGATCTCTGTATGAGGATACTTTAACAATATTCCAGCTATGTTGCTTATGGGTAAGAACACAAACTGCCCTCAAATGACCAATCAAACTGCAGGATTTAAGTAGAAGCCCCCAAAGCTCAAAATGCAAACAGTACACAGAGACAGTAGTACTGTTTTCCTCTTGCACCCTCTCACCCCAGCACATGTGGTCATGCATTATAAAAACAGATAAGAAAATAGAGGAGGATGCCATCTACTGGTTAGGGCAGAAAAGGTTTCTTACAAGGAACAACTTCAGCAAAGGTTTTGAAATGCAACAGTTGTTGCTGTGGCATTCTGAGGCATCTCAAATCCTAGCACCCAGCAAAATCAGACATGCTGTATGTCAGGAGTTGTACCAAATTTACATATTACTTGTGTGATAGACAACCAAAGTTAACAGTGTGCTCACACAAGGATAAGTAAAGATGCAGGATCCAGGAAATAGTTGCAAGAATCCTTTAGTGAAAAAAATTTGAGCTCCAAGGCATTGGTACAAGCAGTATTACAGGACTACAAACTTAGTGCTGTCCCCTAGCACCTTGACTCTCACGAGTCTTCAGTGGAGATGAGGCTTGTGGGAGGAGGTACTGCAATTAAGCTATGCTCATCACATTAACATATGACATCATGTAATTAACATACTATTGGCATTTTATTTGTTATGGAGCATACAATGCTTAACAACCAGTTTCAAAGTATTATCGTACAATGTACAGAAATTATATACAAATGAATGGTGCATAAAGAAAAATAGAAAATTAGAGACAATGTGCAACATTATTGACTAGACATTTTTTCTATTATTTATATATTTTAAATACATACAAAAATTAACCTCATCTGAAAAACTATTAGAACAACAAGGATAAAGGCAGTGGTTAACCACTCAAGGGTGATTGTTTACAAGGGCAAATACAATCAAAAGCCCCATATTTCTTTTTGCCTAGGTAGGATGGAGTTAACCCTGGTGTGGTGCTAAATCCTGGAATCATGTTTCTATAAGAAGACACACAAGAACAAAATTAAAATCACTTAACCTTAAATTCAGGCATAAATTGTATACTATAGATGCATTCTTGTGTTCTATTAGTGTAGTTTAAAGAAATACATTTTTTTATATTTATTAATGCCTGTCTGGAACGTGGGGATCCTGTTCCGGTTTCCATACCCAAGGGCACCTCCATTTTGGGAGGGCAAGTAGTTGGGATGGCTCACCAACCTCGTCCAACTCGGGCTCGGTTATGCAATGCCAGATCTGTCTGTAACAAGACTGCCCTTATTGCAGATTTTGTGGGTACAGCAGATCTGGTTTGCATTACCGAGACCTGGTTAGATGGAAATGCTGCCCCTATTTTGGGAGGGGCAGCTATCCCCACCAGGTACCTCGGTTATACATCGCCCGAGATTGGACCGCTGGGGGGGGGTCGCGGTCTGTTTCAAGACCGAATTGGGCCTAAATGGTGTTCCAGTTGAGGAGACCAGGTCATTCGAGTGTTCTGTGGTAGCTGGTGTGGGGTGCAGGATAGCTCTCATTTACCATCCACCAGGGGATGAGAAGCTGTTCCTGCAGGAAGTAGCAGACTTCACTGCCAACATGGCATTGGAGTCACCCAGACTTATGGTTCTGGGCCACTTCAATGCCTGGGTCGATGACGAATCCTCACTTTTTGGACAACACTTCCTCCAGGTGATGACATCTCTGGGTCTCACACAGGTTGTTTCCTCAGCTACCCATAATGGTGGTCACTCCCTTGATCTGGTCTTCCTCCTGGGGATCAAGGCCTCCGACTTGGTGGTGGAACCGGTTGGTTGGTCTGACCATTTCACCATTGGGTTCAATTTTTCGGCCCCCCTGGGTAGGTTGACTCCTGTGAAGATGGTCAGTTATCGCCCTTTATGGGATGTGTTCCCCAAAGACCCGATGGCAGTGATCGACCTCTCGCTGTTTGATAAGACCAGATCAGATCCTGAGCAGTTAGTTGCAGCCTATAATAGGACCGTTTCTTCAGGTCTCGATCTGATTGCTCCTGTCCGAGTTTGCCCCCTCCCGCTTCGCCCTGGGGCCACATGGTTTGATGGGACTCTTAGGGAATTGTGAAGACAGGGGCATAGGTTAGAGCATTGTTGGCAGAGGACAACCTTAGGTGCTAACCACCTTATTTTGTTAGAACATTATAAATTCTATCAGACAGAAATTTCCCATAAGAAAACAGAGTTCCTGTCCAGGGAAATTTCTGTCGCACGTAACTGACCAGCTCAACTCTTCAAAATGGTTGACAGGCTGTGCAACCCAGCCTGTCAGCAGTTCCATCGAGTCTTTTCACAAAAGGAGTGTGATGAGATCGCTCATTTCTTTCCGGATAAGGTGGCCGATATCAGGCAGGAGTGCTGCCAACTTCACCCTATGGGGGGTTGCTGTTGGTTGGTGTTGTATCGCAGAGCCCGGAATTTCCTGGAGTACCTTTGATCTGACAGAGTTCGTGGATATTATGAGGATTATCCAGGGGATGCACCCCACTTGCTGTAGGTTAGATACGGGCCCTACTTCCCTGATTTTGAGTTGTAGTGACATCATAGGCCCGGTCCTAGCTTGGATTGTCCGGTGCTCTTTGGACTCAGGAGAGTTTCCTAGCTCCCTGAAGGAGGGGCTGGTGATACCCCTCCTGAGGAAAGCTTCTTTAGACCTGGAGAACCTAGCAAACTATAGGTCTATCTCTAAACTTCCTTTTGTGGGGAAGGTTATCAAGAAAGTTGTAGTGGCTCAACTGGAGAACCATTTAACCATCCATAATCTATACGAACCTCTTCAATTGGGTTTTTGTAAGAAACATAGTACTGAGACTGCTCTGGTTCGGGTGCTCAATGATCTCCTGATGGCGAGAGATCGGAGACACCGTTCCATCTTGGTTCTCCTTGATTTATCATCAGCTTTTGACACTGTAGATTATGGGGTTCTGCTTGAGCATTTGAGGTCCATCTGCAGGCTGTCTGGATCAGTTCTCAGGTGGTTTACATCTTTCCTCGCTAGTAGAACGCAGAGAGTTGTCTCGGGTATTTTTTCTTCCAAGGCTTTCTCTCTGCCTCAAGGGGTACCTCAGGGCTCAGTGCTGCCCCCCATGTTATTTGCAGTGTATATGCTGCCCCTTGGAGATGCTGTAAGATGGTATGGGCTGAAGTTTCACTGCTATGCCAATGATACCCAGCTCTACCTGTCTTTTGCCCCCGACCAGGTTAGTGCTATCTCTGTACTGAACAGCTGCCTCATAGAAATCCAAGATTGGATGAGTATCAGTGGTTTAAAGTTGAATCCAGGAAAGACTGAGGTCTTGGTAGTAGACCCGGGTCGTAGGACAGAGGGGTTGAGGAATGAACTCCCCTTCGGTTTAGTCCTGGGGGATGCACAGATTCTCAGCTCTGAACGGGTGCATGACCTAGGAGTGGTGCTTGATGATAGCCTGACCCTTGATCATCAGGTGTCAGCAGTTGTCAAGCTGGCCTTTTGTCATCTTAGGAACATTGCTAGGATCAAACACCTTGTTCTGTCCAGCAACCTGCCTGTCTTGGTCCATGCATTTGTGACATCGCACCTTGACTATTGCAACTCCCTTTACCTAGGGCTTCCTGGGGTTGATATCCACTGTCTGCAGGTAGTGCAGAATGCTGCAGCACGTTTGTTGACTGGGGTTTCGAGAAGAACTCATATTACCCCTGTGCTGCACGATCTGCACTGGCTGCCCATACAGTGGCGGGTCACCTTTAAGGTAGGTCTATTGACTTACAAAGCCCTACACAGACTTGGTCCTGATTACTTGAAAGAGCTCCTGGTTCCTTACACCCCTCTGTGACAGCTCCGCTTGGCTGACAAGGGGTTGCTGGAGATTCCGAGGGTAATTTTAAAGTCATCTGGTGCGCTTGCCTTTGGGTTTGTAACACCTACCCTCTGGAATTCTCTGCCCCATCAGCTACGGGAGTGCAGGACAGTGGGGTGCTTTAAGTAGGCACTGAAGACCTATTTGTGGGGAAAAGCGTTCCCTGAATTTCTTTGATTTTTATCTGTATTTATTGATTGTTGTTTTCACCTTACTGTACTGCGCCTTGAAGCATGAAAGGTGCTATATCAAATAAAATCATTTATTATTATTATTATTATTAATGCTTCTTCAAAAATGGTTTTATGTCCCATTTATCATTAAGACCATTAATTAGGCTTGACACAGTTTAACTTAAAGATCCACATACTTTCCTTCTCAAGTAAGATATTCGATCTATCCCCCAATTTGAGTGGTGGTATCCATTCAATTCCAGTAAATTTCAAGTCATCTGGTCTTGAGTCATGGCACAAGCCATAGTGTGTTAGTACAGGGGTATCCTGTCTTTTATTCACTATAGACCTCACATATTTTTGTATACACTGTTTGAGGGGTCTTATTGTTTTCTCTGCATATACCAGTCCACAGTTACACCACAATGCATATACAACATAGCTTGTATTGCAAGTGATTAGTTCTCTGATGGTGACCTTATTTTCCGGGTTTCTGGGATGAACAAATTCAATGCAGATGGCCACATATTTACAGATGTTACACCTACTACACTTGTAAAAGCCAGAAGGCCTTTTTGGTAGCCAGGTGTGGCTATCTGTCTGTGTGGGTTTCGACATTCTGCTGTGGACTAGCTTGTCCCTAAGGTGTTAGCCCTACTGAATAACACCCTAGGTGATGTGCCAACTGCACTCCCTACTTGGTCATCACTGAGTAGAATCAGCCACTTTCTGTGTATTATATTACCTATCTTGTCTACCACATTGTTATATTCAGTGATGAAAGTGCATGAAGTTTTGTCATTTCAGTTAGATTATGTCACTTTTAGGAGTTCATCTCTGTCTAATGCTTCCACTCTTCTCTTTGTTTACTCTAATAGGGTACTGTCATAACCTCTGGCTCTGACTCTCTCAATCAGTTCATTAACTTGTATTTCAAAATTCGGTTCTGAGTTGCAATTTCTCCTAAGCCTCAGCATTTGGCTATAAGGTATTGACTTGTTAAGGCTCGGGGGGTGGGCACTACTAAAGTGTAAGACTGAGTATGTTTCCTGAAAGTTTTTGTGTTAATACTGAATTCATTACTTTCAGTGTTTTCTACTGACAGACTCAAATCAAGGAATTCCATTGTTATTGCATCACTTTTGTGACTGAATTTTAAGTTTAACACATTGTTGTTAAGTCACTCCATGAATTTTGGAATCTCATCCCTGTCTCCCTTCCAGATACATACAGTATGATGTTGTCTATAAAGCAAAACCTGTGTTGAATGTGTTTGCAATAAGGGTTGGTATTTTCTCTCATGACTATGGTGTTTTCCCAGAATCCCAGAAAGAGGTTAGCATAACAAGGTGCCATGGCTGCACCCATTTCAGTACCTCTTTTTTGGTGGTAAAAGTTCCCTTCAAATTCAAAGAAACTGTGAGTTAAGATAAACTTAAGTGAGTTTAAGATAAATTCTTTAGGAATGTCTTTTAAATCATGACAATTTTTCATGAAAAATCTGTTGGCAGGTATGCCCTGTTCATGTTTGATGGATATGTATAATGATTCCACATCGATACCAAGCCAGCTATTGTCTTGCTCCCATTTGATATTTTAAAGTTTCCTTAAGAGGTCTGTGGTGTCTCTTATATGTGATGGTAAACTAGTGACTAGAGGCTGCAGTAAAAAGTCCACAAATTTCCTAAGTTCTTGGTTAATGAGCCCACCCCAGAGACTGTAGGTCTCCCTGGTGGCATTTCCTGATTTTGTGGACTTTTGGAAGAATATAGAAACCTGGTACAACATAGAAACATAGAAACATAGACTTTGACGGCAGATAAGGACCACTTGGCCCACCCAGTCTGCCCATTTCCCTACCTACTGGATAAGCTGCAGATTCTAGTTAACCAACAGCCTACTTCCTGCCACCCCCCACTACAATTGCCTTGTGTCTGTCCCATGCATGTTTGAATTCCCCCACTGTTTTAGCCCCAACAACCTCCCCAGGAAGGCAGTTCTACGCATCCACCACTCTCCATGAAAAAAGATTTCCTCACATTACCCCTGAGCCGTCCCCCCTCTATCTTTAAATTGTGTCCCCTTGTTCTTACACATCTCTTTTTCTGAAAGATGCTACCCTCCTGGACTTTGTTGATTCCCTTGAGGTACTTGAACATTTCTATCATGTCCCCCCTGTCCCTCCTTTCATCAAGAGTATACATATTAAGCTTTCTCAGTCTCTCTTCATATGATTTCTGATGCAGACCATGCACCATTTTAGTTGCCCTCCTCTGGACTGCTTCCATCCTGTCTATGTCCTTGTGTAGATGAGGTCTCCAAAACTGCACACAACAGTCTAGATGGGGTCTCACCAACTGTCTGTACAGAGGGATAACCACTTCCCTTTTTCTACTTGTGATGCCCCTTCCTATGCATCCCAGTATCCCCCTGGCTCTCCTTACTGACTTCTCACATTGCTTACCCACCTTTAGATCATCCGATATGACTACCCCCAAGTCCCGTTCCATTTTTGTTGTTGTTAGTACCTCCCCTGCTATTGTGCACTCTACTCCTGGGTTTTTGTTTCCCAGGTGCATTACTTTGCACTTCTTTGCATTGAATCTAAGTTGCCATATGTCTGACCATTCCTCCAACCTTGCCAAGTCCCTTCTCATCCTTTCTGCCCCCCCTTGTGTATCAACTCTGTTACAGATCTTTGTATCATCTGCAAAGAGGCATACCTTTCCCTCCAGACCCTCTGCAATGTCACCTATAAAGATGTTAAAGAGGACTGGACCCAGTACTGAGCCCTGGTGCTCCACTAGTGACCCCCTTTCTTCAGAATGTGTGCCACTCACTATTACCTTCTGTGTCCTGTTGTGCAGCCAGTTTGCAACCCAGGCTACCACCCTGGGACCCACTCCCAAACTGGCTAACTTGATTATTAATCTTTTGTGCTGGACTGTGTCAAATTCCTTGCTAAAGTCTAGGTAGGCCATATCCATAGCCCCTCCCTGGTCTATTACTTTGGTCATCCAGTCAAAGAAATCTATAAGATTCATATGACATGACCTTCCTGCTGTAAATCCATGCTGCTTTGGGTCCTGTGCCCCGTTGGCCTCTAGGTACTCAATAATTCTTTCTTTCAGAAGTGATTCCATCATTTTCCCTACCACTGAGATCAAACTTACAGGTCTGTAGTTTCCTGCTTCTGCCTTGCTCCCACTTTTGTGAAGGGGATCACATCTGCCCTTCTCCAGTCCTCAGGTACCACCCCATCCTCCATGATTTGTTAAAAGTGTGGTCAGTGGTGTCACTAGGTCCTCCCTTTAGTTCTTTTTAGGATTCTGGGTGAATCCCATCAGGCCCCATTGCTTTGTCCACCTTGAGTTTTAGGAGTTCTTTCAGGACTCTTTCTTCTGTAAATGGACCGTGTCAACCCCCTACCCAGAGTGCTTCTATTGTCTGGTTTAGGTAACTCCTCCTCATCTTCTTTTGTGAATACTGAGCAAAAGCATTCATTCAGTATCTCTGCCTTTTCACTGTCTCCCTCTGCCCACCTCCCTCTCCTTATTAATCTTCACTGTTCCTCCCTTAACCTTTCTATGCTCCCTAATGTACCTATAAAAGGTTTTATCCCCCTTCTTAACTGACTTAGCTATTTTTTTCTCAGTTTGGGCTTTTGCTATTCTGACTGCCTTCCCCACTTCTTTCTGCTTTAATTGATACAGTTCCCTGTCGTGCTCCTTCTGTGATGCCTTATAGTTTTTGAATGCAGCATTTTTCTCCTTAACCTTGCCTGCCACCTCTTTTGAGAACCATAGTGGTTTTTTACTCTGCTTTGTTTTCTTTATCTGTTTCACACAAAGGCTTGTTGCCTCTATGATGGCAGTTTTGATTTTTCTCCATTGTTCTTCCATCCCTCCTTTTTGCCCATTTGCTAGTGTATTCCTCAGGTATTCACCCATTTTGCCAAAGTCAGCCCTTCTAAAGTCCAGTATGCTTGTTTTTGTATGGCTTGTCTCCATGGTTGTGCTTATTGTGAAGCACACTGTACAGTGGTCGCTTCTTCCCAGATGTCTACTGACTTCTAAATTTGTGATCCTCTCTCCATCTGAGAGTACCAGGTCTGGTATTGCTTCCTCCCGAGTGGGTTCCAACACTAGCTGTCTAAGGCCTGCCCCCTGCAGGGCATCAAGAATGACCCTGCTCTTGGATGTGGCTGCAGTACATGTCATCCAGTTAACATCTGGCATATTCAGGTCCCCCATTTACAGTATCTCCCCTTTTTCAGCCATTTTGAGAATGTCCTCTATCATTTTCTTGTCCATTTCCTCCCCTTGAGATGGGGGTCTGTATACAACCCCTGTGCAGATTGTGATGCCATTCCCTGTCTCCAAGGTGACCCAGAGTGCCTCTTGTCCTCCCCCTTTACTTTTTAGTTCTGTAGCTTTGATCCCTTCCCTTATGTATAGAGCTACTCTACCTCCTCTTTTCCCCTCCCTGTCCCTTCTGTAGACTGTGTACCCCGGTATGTTTACATCCTAGTCATGGTTCCTCGTGTACCATGTTTCTGTGACTGCCACAATATCCAAGTGTTCATCTTCCATCAAGGCTACTAGCTCAGGAAGCTTATTTCCCAGACTACGGGCATTTGTACTCATTGCCCTCCATTCAATGTTGGCTTTATCCTTTTTCCCCATGCCTGCTCTTTTTGCCCTTGTCTGTTTTTCCATTTACCCCTGTCCTGCCCTCTGTTGAGCACTGTACCTCAGTGTTTACCTTACTACCTGTCATGTTTTGTGGGGGAAGGCTTGAAATTTCCTGCCTCTTATTAGCACCTCCCCCCATAGCTAGTTTAAAAGCTTGCCAAGGAAGCATTTAAACCTGTCACTTAGGATCTTAGGATAATGGGACGTTCCTTCCAAAAATATTCAAGTTCTTTCTCTGTTATCTCTCCCTTCTCTGCAGCTGTATTTAGTAGTGTGTAAAGTTCTTTTCTATACTGTGGTGTGGGGTCAGATAATAATCTACAGTAACTATCTGTTTCATTCAAAAGTGACATTACTATTTCACTGTACATTGTTCTATCCATAATCACTATATTTCTCCCCTTGTCTGCAGGTTTGATGACCACTGTTTCATTTTGCATCAGTTTTTCTAAGGCCACCCTCTCACATTTAGACAAGTGTTGTCTTTGTTTGGAATCATTTTTAGCTAACAGTTCTGAAACCTATCTAGACACAATCTTCTCATATGCAGAAATAATGTTGTAGGTTTTCGGACAATTGTCGAATTTGGTTTGAATGATGGTTCTCTTAATTTTTTAACATCTTTATTAGTTACTAAGAGTGCTTTGCCACTGCTTACCTGGTGGGCTGGTAAATCCTGTTCATTCTCTTTTTTTATTGAATATGCTTCATTAAAGTTTTAAAATTCTTATGTACAGACATCATACAATTGTTATAGCCATGCATCACCACTAAAAAACATTCATAACAGAAGCATTGAATTGTCAAAGGAAAGTAATTACAGAGAATATAAAGTTAGAGGAAGGCAGATGTCTGTACCCTCCCTCCCACCCTCACCAAACCCCCTTCCACTGCCACTAGGTTGGATTATCAAGGTATTTCTGGGTGTAGATCATTTAAGACTCTTAGAGAAAAGGCAATCTAGGAAGGGACATTAACTCTGGGAGTGTCATGAGTAGGCTGGATCAATAATAGGCTAAAGAGTGGAACCCAAACCCATTTGTATTTTTCCCAGCCTGTTGGACACACCAGCTATGACATGTTCATCCTGTATTGCAAACATAATCTCCCTGTACCATTCTGTTTGACAAGGCATGATTGTATCCACCCAATGTCTTAGTAAAACCTTTTTGGCACATGCTGAAATTAATGCCATGTGTGCTGTTTGGGTGTGGCCCTGGAGATTCGTATACTCTCCTAAGATACAAATGTCTGGAGTAAACTTATCCAACAAAGATAATAATCGGTCCAGATGGGACTTGCTACAATTCCAGAATGGAGACATTTTTTCACAGGACCATAACATATGCAGTAAATCCCCTGGGTCTTTCAAGGATTCGGTACAGAGATTAGAAGCCTGGGATTCCATACATTGTAGTTTAGTTTGGGTATAGTATAGGTTGTGATTAATCTGGAATTGCATATACCTATATGTATCTCATTTAACATATCTATATGGATGCTTCTAAATCCTTGGCCAGGGTCTAGGTGAGATGGGGGGTGGTAAAGACTGATCCCAACAATAGCATCTTTGACCCTGTAGCCCAGAAACTGTAGTCTGTAGGAATTATATGTATAAGTTATGAGATGAGATGGTGGGAAAGAATTGGTGTATGGGGTGACAGTAGATGACAGTGTCTTGGACCACTGTCCAGTACCAAAATGCTTCAATAACATAATGGATATCTTCTGGTATTTGAAGACTTGAGTGGAGGGCCATTTATAAAGGGCACAGGCTACCTGGAATGGCATCAACTGATGGTTGTTAACCAGGGCTTCAATCTTATCAACTCCCATGTTGGGCCAAAAAAGACTGGATTTAAGGGGTTTTCCAGGGATTAACAAGTTGGGATTTTTGAAGAGAGGTTGGGCTACATCTCTATAGCCATCACACTTGAGGAGGGTAGTTAAGTTGATATTGTTTTTGAAGAATGGAACCTAATGGGGAATCTTGCAGTTTATTAGGAAGGTTTTTTTTTAAGTATAAAAGGAAGGGCATTTGGATTTATATCCTGAGCCAGACATAGGGATTGTTCAGTTTCTAATCAGAGGGGACTGTAGGAAGGAACAGGGGAGTTGTTTGAGGGGAGTAACCAAAATCAATATCTGGTTAAGTGTATTGCTAGATAATATAAGTAAAGCTTGGGAGCCTGTAGGCAGCCATCTATTTTGTGATGGGTAAGTTTTATGTAACATTGTCTTTACTTTTTCCCGGACCACAAAAAGGAGCTGATGATTTTGTGAACCATGAGAGTGGTAGGGCCCAGTTATACATTTGCAGGGGGTATAAAATTGTGAGGCAGAATATTCATTTTCACAATACTTATACAGCCCCACAAAGACAGGGGTAACCGGGACCAGCACTTTGTATCCTCTTTTAGGGTGCTTATAATGGTGTCGAGATTAACTTTTTTCATGACTGTGGGGGAGGATTGGAGATTAATGCCTAAATATTTAATTTTATCTGTACACCACTGAAGTCTCAGGTTTTCTATTTCTGCCCTTCTGGGTGTACTTATTGAGAAAAAAGATTTCTGTTTTGTAGAGATTTAGCTTATAATTAGAGATGATACCAAACTGAGAGATGAACCGGAACACAGCTGGGAGAGACTGAGATTGAGAGGGAGATGTAATATGTGATAATATATCATCTGCATAGTATTGCAACACCAGTAATCAGCGGAGATGAATTTAACTTTCTGATAAGAGGTTCTAAGAAGAGAATAAATAAATAGGGAGAGAGAGGACATCCCTGATGAGTCTCTTGATGTAATGTGAAGGGTGTAGATAGCACACCATTACATTGTACCTATGCTGTGGGGGAGGAGTAAAGTATTTTGACCCATTTTACAAAGTCTTGGGGAATATGATATTTGGGGAATAGTGAGAAGAGGTAGTCCATAGAAACTCTATTGAATGCCTTTTCTGCATCCAAGGAAACCAGAGCAGCAGAAGAGGGGGAGACCTTGGACACAGATAAGAGATAGGCAATTTTTCCTAAGATGATTGGATGAGAGACGTCCTTTGAAAAATCCTACTTGTTCTGCATTAATTAATGAGACCCAGACCCAACTTAATCTTGTAGCCAGCATCTTGGCTAAGATTTTTAAATCCACATTGATTAGGGAGATGGGCCTAGAGTTGGGAGTGAATGAAGGGTCCTTGCTGGGCTTAGAAAGGACCATAATAGTGGCCTGCATTAAGGAGAAGTCTAAGATACCATTTTCAAAGAGGTATTGGAATGTATGAAGGAGAATGGGAGCTAACATGTCCTTAAGGGATTTATAAAAGTTAGATGAAAAGCCATCTTGGCTGGGTGCTTTATTCAAAGGATGTGAGTCAATGGCTTCAAGCACTTACTTTATGCTGATAGGGGCTTTTAAAGTGATGATTTGAGGGTCAGATAGTACTGGGAGGTTGATGTCCCTAGTAAAGGAGTCCAACATTTACGGACAGAATGAGGAAGTAGACAGGGAATATAAGTGGCCATAATGTACTTTAAAGGCCTCACAGATATCCCTGGGGGAGGTGAGGAGGTTAAAAGATGAAGAATGTATTGAGGAGACAATCCTATCAGAGGTTTGGGTCCAAAGTCGAAGGGCTAAGAGCTTCACAACTCTTTCACCCTGAACAAAATAAGATATTTTGGATCGAAGCATGAGAAATTTGGCCTTTTCTGTCAGTAGCTGATTATATTGGTTTCGAAGAGCTTTGGCAGTGTCCCAATCCTCTGTGGGAGAAGACACTGACAGGCCTGCCTCAGCTTTTGTAATTTGGTCAAAAAGAGAGTAGAGGGCTTGACTTCTATGCTTTTTTCATTTAGAAGTTAAGCGGATTAATTCACCTCTTACTGCACATTTCAGTGAGCTCCATAATATATCAATTTTGGGCATAGAGGGAGAATTTTCTTCCATAAAGTTAAAGATAAATAATTGCAGGTGTTATAAATGATCTTCTGATTTTAGGATTTGGTTATTGAGTTTCCAGATTCTGTCCCTTTGCACTTTAGGCAAGAGATCTAAAATTAACAGGGCAATGTGGAGAACACTTTAGAAGAATAGGAGACTAATATGACCCCAGGGAGGTGGTCCACACTTATGAGAAAATAGTCTATGTGTGAAAAAGATTGATGAGGAAGGGAGTGAAATGAATATTCTTTTCTGTCAGGATATACTATTCTCCAGGGATCTGCAAGACCTAATGAGTGCATTAATTCATGCAAAGCTTTTTGTCCCAGTGATAGGGATAATTTGGGCGGGCCCGATCTGTCAAGCTGGTTGGAAAGGACTTGGTTTCAGTCCCCCCCCCAAGAATTATTGAGATAGTGGTCCAAGCGGCTAATGTAGTCGTTAAGCCAGTGAAAAATACTGGATCGTCTGAATTGGGCCTGTAGATGGAGACAAGAATAACCTCAGATTGTCCTAAGATACCCTTATTATTACATAGCAGCCCACTGAGTCTGAAATTTCTTGAATCAGAAGAAATGATATTCTGCGTGCAATTAGGATGGCTATGCACCTTTTGAAAATATCAAACCCTGATCCAAACACTTGTCCCACCCAAGCTCTGTGAAAGTAATGAACTTGAGTGGGAAGTAGGTGCATCTCTTGGAGGAATACTATACCTGCTTGGAGGCTGCATAGATGTAGCAGAGCTTTCATCCTTTTAGCAGGAGTTTGTGCCCCTTTAAAGTTCCATGTGCAGAAGTTGTAGCCAGTTATTTAAACCTTGTAGGTGATGGTGATAGTCTAGTACTTAATAAGATAATCAAACCCAGAAGTACTGAAATAGTAACCCCTTTACTTGTGGCCGTGCCCTCCCACCCAAAGGCCCTTGATTTCTGCCTGCTCCCCCTGAGAATCAACAATTAAAAAAACAACAACAACAAAGTAACCTATTCCCGAACCCCCCCAGTTACAATGACAAACTTATTAAGGTAAGCCCCATGAAGGGGAAACAGTGATAAGGGTTATAAACCCCTTAACAAAGTTGTGACTGCTTCTCCAGTGGTAGCACAACCCAACCCCTCAACCCCCCATCCCAGTCAAGAAGCATGGATCATTAGCTATGTAACAAACATTGACTTAAGCAGGGATTATATCCCAACCAGAATCATAAATGTTGACAAAGGGCATGAACAATTGTAAATTTATCATGACATTAGAACAGCATTAATAACTATCAAATAAACCTGCCCTGAAAAATAGCAGGTGGATCTAATTAATGGCAGTAATAACAATCTGCGATATAAGGACATTAAACTTTCTGCACATTTAACAGTTGTTGACCCCCTATTAACCTGGAGTGCAAGCTGCCGAAACAAAAAAAAAAAAAGAGGCTGATGATGCAGTGCCTCTGTTGGTTAGCAGGCAAAGCCATACCATACTGTATGTAAAACTGGTTATTAGTGGGCTAGCAGAAATTAGGACATTTAAATGTGGGCATGTATCAAGCCCTTGCATGCCCAATTTACACTATGGTATAATAATAGTGAGCAAAAATCTTAAAAAATGAAAAAAAGGAGATAAATATAGGAGTAGAAGGCAGGTATTAGTAGGCATTGTGCTAGTTAATGATCATAGGATCGGAGCTTCATTGATTGATCCACCTGAGGAAAGCAATGTTTGTCTCGGTCTTGCTTCACTTGGATGAATAGCACTAGATATCAGGATTGCATATTCGTGCTGGTGGCTTGTGATCGTGTGCACATTCAAGCTGTGGAATAGTTAGCATAGTCTAGAAGGAGTGAGATCGAATGGACTTTCAGAGGCAACAAATGTGTAGGCAGGCCTACCACCACAAGTAACAGGTGGAGAAACAGTTTTTGGGGATAATGAAGATCTGAAAGTGTAGATTCACAAAACATTCAAAACAGCTTAAGGGTACTTGTGGATTGTGCGACACTGACTCTCTCAGGGTACAGGAATCTGGCAGACTGAATTAACCAGGAAGATGGTCATACAGAGAGATGCCAAGGGAAGAAAGAAGCAACTTAGCTGCACATTAGGGGGTCAGACAAGTATCAGCTGGGACTTTAGGCACCATTAGAGTTTATTAGCACAATCCTAGATTTACTGAACACTGCTGTACAGATGCATGACTTGTAGATTCAGTGCTGGGCAAACAAATCAGGGAACATAGTGGAGAACTCTCCCACCACTTGTTCTGCATTTTCAAACTACTTCCAGCCACCCTGGTATAGTACCAATAACTTTGTTGGGTAGATCATTTGGAACCTAATTCCGGCAGTGATTAGCTTAGTCAATGAAGCATGGTATTCAGCCCTCTTCTGATAGGTGGCCACAGGCAAGTTTTGAGAAATCCAAAGATGAGCATCATCCCACATGATTTCCTGCAGCTCCTTGGTTCTTGCCAGGATATGCTGCCTATCTATGTAACTGAGGAGGTGGATGATGACTGGCCTGGGTTTGGCATTAGGAGGGTGCCGAGGCTTTAACGATTGGTGGGCCCTTCCCACATGATAAATGGTGGAATGCAGAGGCGAGCCTATGATTTTTGCCAGAAGCTTTTGAGTAAACAATACAGGGGAGGATCCCTTGGCTTCTTCAGGTAGGCCAAAGATGATTAAATTATTTCTTCCGTTCCTCCCCTTAAGCTCTTCTAGTTTGAGCTCCATTTTATTCAGTTTACATCTCAGCACTACTATATCAGGATCCAGTTGGGTCTGCCAGCTTTCTAATGATGATGTACGCACTGACACATCAGAGATTTTTTTATTAGTTTCCTTGAGGTCTGCTTGAATTGTTTTTAAGTCAGATGTAAGCTCCAGAAAAGCTGCCTTAATCAGAGCTATTTCAGAAAGAAATTTGTCTTCTGACAGATGAATTGCATTACCAATTGCAGTGGAACTCCTGCTCGCAGTCACACATTGTGATTTGAGGCATTTAGCAGACATATCTGGTGTCTGAGACAGGGTGAGGGCCGGGAGGGCCTGGCACATGTCGACTTCCATTTTGGTAGTTAAAAATCAGATTATTCCCCTCAATGGACAATCACTAGGTTCTCCAATCCAAGAATGATGATAGCAGTAACTTTCTGGAGATTTTTCTGCTGAAATGCTGCTGTTTTAGAAGCCCTTTTTGTAGACTGGAGTGGGAGCTGGGTTATTGTGTGTCATCTCAGGCAGAAGGCATCAGGTGATCTCCATCCTGTTCATTCTCAAACAATAGACCCTCTATTGTTTGTAATGTAGTGTCTATAGTTCCCATGGCTATGGTGGGACTAGAAACCCAGGACCTTTGTTCATCACCCTGAGTGTTGTAAATCCCAGGATCTTCTCCCAAATGTTCAGTTTCTTGGAGTATCAAATCAAGATCTTCCATTTGGAATATGCCATTATCCAGAATAGGATCCACATCTAAAGTATGTCATTGATAAATCCCATTTCTATGTCTCTTTCTCTTTCAAAAAATAGCTGTAGGTGTAGCTTTCTAAAGAATTTGTGCAAATCAACAAGCACCTTAAATTTGTTGATTGAGGAGGTGGGGATAAAGCTCAGGCCTTTCTTAAGGCCAGTTTCTTGTTCAGGTTCCAGCATCAGGGAAGACAGGTTTAGTATCAGTAAACAAGGTCTTTTTTCCTCTCTCTCAGTTGCCTCTCTGTTCCTGTTTGCCCTACGTCCTCCTCGCTTGCCTCTAAGTGTTTTTCTTTTTCTTTTGCCTTTGAAGGCTGTCGCTTCTGAACATCCTTTTCTTTCTCAGGTGCCTGTGCTGTTTTTGTCGTTGGTGCCTCAGGGTGTTTTTTATTTGTGTCCGAGTGTGGTTTCTTCACCTCCTCTCTGGCAAACCTAACCCTAGACCTTTTCCTACCCCTGCTGCCTGATCTGGGTTTACCCCATGATAGAATGTTCCCCTTCTCATAGTCATTTCTGTCTCTATTAAGTTTAGTTATCTTCCTTTGTATTACTTCATCCTCATATTTCTTGATTTTATTTTTAAGTTGTTCATTATAGTCTGGGAATTCAACACATTCCTTATATGAAGCAATTTCTACTTTAAGCTATTGTATTTCTTTAGATAACTCAGTATGTTTGCTTAAATCATCCTTAATTAATAGTTCAAGGAAAATTTTCAAATATTCAATGGCAGCCTTGATCCATTCTTCCTTGTATTGGAGGTTTTCCAAGCCACAGGAAAGTGTAATGGACACTCTAAGCCCCCTTGGGGCTTGGCCTCTGTCTATGTATTCTTCTAGTGTGCTGATATTATAACTGACTTCTAGCTCTTTAATAAGCAGCTTCTCAAAGTTAATGAATGCACTTCTGATACTTACAAGTGAATTTTTGGTGGTCTCCATTTTGTTCAAGTTGCTTCTAAGTTTCTTACGCCTCTCATCGAAACTGAGTGTTTCCAGTTCCTCCTATCTGGGTCCCATGCTGTCTCCTGTGTTAGATGCAGATGCAGCTCTAAAATTCATTTTTTCTTCAGATGAAATCCTATAGAAGAAGTGAAGCCCGGAAACCAAGTGAGTCCAAGTGTAGTATTCCTTGTTTAGCCAAAACCGTCACCCCATGATGGTTGCAATTTGTGGTGGATATAGAGCACTTCAAACAACAAATCCACAAGTTTGCCACTGTGATGCAGCAATATGGCTCAGGTAGCACTGTTCATAAGGTGGCTAACTGTCACACAAAACAAACAACCAAAGTTAACAGTGCACTCACACAGGGATAAGTAAAGATGCAGGAGCCAAGATATAGCTGCAAGAATCCTACAATGAAAAAAATTTCAGCTCCAAGACATTGTTACAAGCAGTATTACAGGACTACAGACTTAGTGCTGTCCCCTAGCACATCGACTCTTGTGAGTTTTCAGTGGGGGTGAGGCTTGTGGGAAGACGTACTGTATTTAAGCCATGCTCATCACATTAATATATGACATCATGTAATTAACATACTATTGGTATTTCATTTGTTATGGAGCATACAGTGCTTAACAATCAGTTTCAAAGTATTATCATACAATGTACAGAAATTATATACAAATGAATGGTGCATAAGCAAAATTAGAAAATTAGAAACAGTGTGCAATATTAGAAAGAGTGAGAACACTATTGACTGGACATTGTTTTTTCTATTATTTATATATTTTAAATGCATAAAAAAAGTAACCTTCCCTAAAAACTGTTAGAACAACAAGGATAAAGGCAGTGATTAACCACTCAAGGGTGATTGTTTACCAAGGCAAATACAATCAAAAGCTCCATATTTCTTTTTGTTCGGGTAGGATGGAGTTAACCTTGGTGTGGTGCTAAATCCTGGAATCATGTTTCTATAAAAAGACAAACAAGAGTGCAGGGAGTGCAGTTGGCACATCACCTAGGGTGTCTTTCAGTAGGGATAAAAACCTTATGGACAAGCTAGTCCACAACAGAATGTTGAAACCCACACAGACAGATAGCCACACCTGGCTACCCAAAAGGCCTTCTAGCTTTTACAATTGTAGTAGGCATAACATCTGTAAATATGCAGCCACCTGCACTGAATTTGTTCATCCCAGAAACCCTGAAAATAAGGTCACCATCAGAGAACTAATCACTTGCAAGACAAGCTATGTTGTATGTGCATTGTGGTGTAACTGTGGACTAGTATATGTAGGGAAAAATGTAAGGCCCCTCAAACAGCGCATACAAAAACATGTGAGGTCTATAGTGAATAAAGGACAGGATATCCCTGTAGGAACACACTATGCCTTGTAATATAACTCAAGACCACATGACTTTAAATTTATTGGAATTGAGTGGATACCACCACACAAACTAGAAGGGATAGACCAAATATCTTACTTGAAAAGGAAAGTACATGTATCTTTAAGTTAAATTGTGTCAAGCCTAATGGTCTTAATGATAAATGGGACATAAAATAATTTTTGAAGAAGCATTAATAAATATAAAAATATATATTTCTTTAAACTACACTAATAGGGAACAAGAATGCATTTATAGTATACAGTTTGTGCCTGAATTTAAGGTTAAGTGATCTTAATTTTGTTCTTGTTTGTCTTCTTATAGAAACATGATTCCAGGATTTAGCACCACAGCAGAGTTAACTCCATCCTACCCAGACAAAAAGAAATATGGGGCTTTTGATTGTTTTTTCCTTAGTAAACAATCACCCTAGAGTTGTTAACCACTGTCTTTTTCCTTGTTGTTCTAACAGTTTTTTAGATAAGATTAATTTTTATATGTATTTAAAATATATAAATAATACAAAAAATAATGTCTAGTCAATAGTGTATTCACCCTTTCCAATATTGCACACTGTTTCTAATTTTCTAATTTTGCTTATGCGCCATTCATTTGTATATAATTTCTGTACATTGTATGATAATACTTTGAAACTGATCATTAAGCATTGTATGCTCCATAACAAATGAAATGCCAATAGTATGTTAATTACATGATGTTATATATTAATGTGATGAGCATGGTTTAAATCCAATACCTCCTCCCACAATCCTCACCCCACTGAAGACTCACGAGAGTCGAGGTGCTAGGGGACAGCACTAAGTTTGTAGTCCTGTAATACTGCTTGTACCAATGCCTTGGAGCTCAAATTTGTTTTCACAAAAGGATTCTTGCAACTATTTCCTGGCTCCTGCATTTTCACTCATCCCTGTGTGAGTGCACTGCTAACTTTGGTTGTTTGTTTTGCATGGAGGTTAGCCACCTTCTGAACAGTGCTGCCTGTGATTTAGATATTGTCATGAACTGCAATCTCCCTCAATATTGCTGCATTGCAGTGGTGAACTTGTGGATTTGCTACTTGTGTGATAGCCGTTTTGATCATCATGACCAAAACAAAAAAATATTCATGCATAAAAAAGTAATAATTTGGATAATGAAATACATTTTTACACATTGCATATCTCAAACTATTAAACCAATTTTAATAAAACTTTAAGGGCTGGGATATAAGCAGCTGAAAATAGGAGTTTAACATAGAAGTGCCTACTAAACCCTAACTGTAGTGGTGCTACTATATGCTGTACATTAGTAATAGGGTTACAAATGCTGTTCTATGTTGAATCCTTATATTTGAATGTGCATAATGTGTCAGTCCCCAACTAGAATAACCTGACATTTGGTATTCACATTCTTGGGGCAGGATCTCAAAATCTTGAAAATGTGATTATGATCAGTTCAATGGTTTAAAAATTCTAGAAAGCTGATACTACATAAATGTCTTTTTTAAAGACTTTTCATGCTCCCTACAGAATAGTTCAAGAATGGCTAACAGCTGAAACACAAAAGTTTCAGGTTTGTTACAGACTGATCCAAGGAGGTTCCTTTTATAGATGGTTGCACTGAAACTTCTGTAGGTTTAAATTATTTAGAAAATCAAATTTCTCACAAATGTGCAGTTCTTTTTCTCAACATTCTACTCATAAGGTACTGTATGTTTCACAACAACAGTATTTTTCATTTTTGTGACTCGAAATCCCATGTTTATGACTCACACATCCATTTTTGTGAATACAACAGCCTTTTGAGATCATGACATTTTGCCTCAAAGCAAGAAAATACAGTTTTTTGTTAAACAATTATTTTTGCAATTTATTAATGCAACCATTTCATGATGGAATAACTTCAAGCTTGGCATGTGTATTCTGAGTCCCAGGATCTCTGGATCCTGAAACTTTGGTAATAATTGATTCAGTGCTTTAAAAGCTTTAGCAAGTTGAAATCACATTAAAACCCATTCCTTCCAGTAGCCCCATATGGTGTTGGAACCATCCATTGCTTAACTTGACCCAAAATGGCTGCACAAGATAGAATGAGTTAAAAATGCTATTCTATGTTAAACTGCTATATTTGCCCCTTAATAACACTGCTGTCACAAAGAGGTGTACCACAGTGGCATAAATCACACAAGAAGCTGGTAATTTACACAATAACCTACACCCTGAAGTGCCATATTGTGATTATAAAATGAATACCATTGTTACAAAGTTTCAAATAGATAAAAGGGAAAATATATATTTATGTATTTTTTTTTAAAGAAAAACAACTACACAGAATGTACTGTGAGAATAATGAAAGATTCTATACTGTGGACCATGCTGAGATTTACTCATGGCTAAGATGGATTACAAACTGAGATGGGGACACAAAGCAAAAGGTTCTGGTGGATATGAAGTACTCTGAGGGAAGAGGGGAGAACTAAGAGGTGCCCCTTAGATATCTGTGCTTGTGCTGTGGCTTCATTCGTAGAGACCATGCTACAGTTATGAGTGCAGCCACATGTGTAGTCTTAGAGTGTGAGAACTGTGAACTGAATGTGAGCTGTTCTAATGTCCTAAGACTGCAAATAAGACCATGCTCACAGCCATAAGAGTGGTCTCCATGTATGTATTAATACAGTATGCCATTGATTAAGGCTTATCAATAGCATTAAAAGTTTAAAAAAACTACACCTGAACCAGTACATTTCCATGATAACCATAAGTGAGACACTCATTACAGAATAAGAATGTCTTACTTGCAAGGAAAGGAAGCACTCTGATTGGCTGAGAGTGTTCCCTCAAGCTATAGTTCCATCAATGATCTGGAACTAACAGTCTCCATCAGGCTGCTTAGCTTCACTGATGACATTAAGCTGGTCAGCATGGTGGACTCCCTTGAGAATGGGGATAAACATCAGAAGAATCTGTACAAGCTGACCACAGATAGAGACTTTAGATCCCATGGATAGGCTTATTCTGTTGGGAGATTTTAATCTTCCAGTGGTTGATTGGGTGGCACTTAATGGTGCGGCCAAAATGGAAGGGGAGTTTTTGGCATCATTAGACATGGCTGGGTTGCAGCAATATGTATGCCAACCCTACCAGTGGCAATCACATTTTAGATCTAGTGCTGGGCAACATGGGGAGAAAATCCAAGATCGCACAGTAATTATCCCCCTGGGAAGTAGTGACAATTCCAAGGTTGCATTCAAGATAGAGGAGACAGGTGGCCAACTACATGGGGTAACTAGAACTAAACATTATGCAAGGGCAGACTTTGAAAGAATGAGGTCAGAACTACAAAATTGGGACTGGGAAAAGGATTTATGAGGAAAATCACTACAAACTATGTGGCGTGAGCTACTGAATAAAATCAAAGGCTTGTTGAATAAATATGTACCCAATAAAGAGAAATACAATAATAATACAATAAGCAGGGCAGAATACCTTCTTGGATGACCCATAAACTAAATACATTTATAAATAGAAAGAAAAGGGCATGTAGGAAGACTAAAAAGGAAAAGACAGTGGTTACATGGGAGAAATATAAGAAATTAATGAAGGAAGCAAAAAGGGCTATCTCAAAAGCAAAAAGGAACTTCAAGGAATGCTTAGCATTTAAGGTGAAGGACTTCAACTATATAAAAAATAAAAAAGGAATTGAAAGTAAGACCAGTCCTCTATTGAACCAAAATGCAGACCTGGTGTCAGACATGGAGCCAATAGCAGAATTGTAGAATCTTTATTTTGTTTCCGTATACAATAAAAAAACACACCATGATGGGAAACACCAGTAGAATACTACTATTATTCCATTATACATAGGAATAGAAGATATTTTTAACAGTCTCAGCAAGCTGGATGTTAATAATGTCCAGTGACCTGATGGTATACCCCTTGGCTGGTTAAAGAATTGGCCAAGGAATTAGCTGGGCCTCTTGCAATAATATTCCAGAAATCCTTAGAGAAGGGGGAAGTGGTAGACTCCTGGAAAACAGCCAATGTAATGCTAATATATAAAAAAGGTAGTAGGAAGGAGGCCAGAAATTACAGGCCTGTGAGCCTTACCTCAGTGGTGGATAAGGTACTGAAAAGGGTAATAAAGGAATACCTAGAAAAGTGTATCAATCATTTGTGCATTAGAGACATGATTTAACATGGATTTACAAAGGGGCACTCCTGCCAAACAAATCTATTGGAATTTTATGAGAAGGTCAGTAAAACATTGGAAGGAGGGTAATCTGTGGATGTGGTATACCTAGATTTCACCAAAACTTTCAACAAGGTGCCACATGGGAAGTTAATTGGTGTTCTAATAAATATGCATATACCAGAAGAAATAACTAAGTGGATCTCTTCATGGCTGACAGACAGGACGCAGAGTGTCATGCTAAGGGGGACTGTCACGGGATGGGCCGAAGTGACAAGTGGCATGTCCCAGGGGTCAGTGTTGGGCCCTTCCATTTTTTATTTACTATACTGTATATATATTTACTCAATGAAGGGCAATGAAGGGATCTGGGTGTCTAACTTTGCAGACAACTCGCACATGGACACTAGTGCTGATAGTCAAGAGGCAAAAGGAAACCTGCAGTATGCCTTAGATAGCTTGGGTGAATGGCAGAGGAACATAGGCTTGAATTTAATTTCAATAAGTTCACTGTCATGCACTTGGGCAAGAAAAACATGCAAGCAAATTATATATTGATCGGCAGGCAACTGAAGGAAGTTAAAGAGGAAAGAGATCTGGGCATTATTGGCTCAAATGATTTAACCTTTAAGGGTCACTGTATTCAGTTGTGTCAAAAGGTCAATGGAGTATTGAATAATATTTTGAAGCACATAAAAAGCAGAGCTAAGGGGGTGATTGTACCATTGTACACCGTATTGGTGAGGCCTCACAGGAAATACTATACCCAGTTCTGGGCCCCTGGTACTAAAACAGAAATCAAAAACCTGGAGAGGGTACAGAGGAGAGCAACAAGGATGGTCAAAGGTTTTAGGGCCACGAATGTCAAGAACAGCTGGACTGCCTTGGCCTACTCACTCTGGAATATTGGAGATTTATGGGGGGACATGTGTCTCCAGTATTGAGCATTGACAAACAGTGACTTATGGAAACATTTGAGTCTGGAGATGTATCACCAGCAGTAGAGCACAAGATCACACCCACTTCAGATAAAAAGTTATGCATGTCTCACAAACAGAAGATCTAGTTGGTATAATCAGAAAGTGGTGGCAGTATGGAAACCACTCTCAACAAAGGTGGTAGAAAGTGGAAATATGGAAGAGTTCAAGCATAGGCTTGATGATTACTGTGTTAACAAAAACATTACGGGTTATTTATAATCAGATGGACTATTGTCTACTTTGCTCAGTAACCACCTATGAAACCTATGTTTGAACTGGTCACACTCCTGGAGTCATAGATTATAAGTACAATATTCTAGGTGCAATACTGGGTGTTTAAGACAGAAAGAGGATATTGCCCATCGAGTCTGTCTCCCACTTTAGTGGGCACATTCAAGTATGTATCTTTTTTCTATAATTATATTTAATTAATTTTCAGTTTTATAAATATATAGCTTGTTAAGGAAAATCCTAACAAGTGCATATTTAGAAGTTCAAATCCACTGCGATGGAGGACAGCAAAAATCAACAGCCGACATAGTTTAAAAAAAAAGAGTATATAGAGAACACTTTCTGTTATGTAAGTTTATAAAGCTCTTTTATAAAATCTAAATTAATTATTCCACACAAAGAGCTATATGTGCAAAATAGATCACCCTGGAATAGCAGTGTGTCTGGGGAAATAACAACAGTACAGTAACAAAAAAAATCCTCCGCACTTGTTCACACTACCAAGGTACTAACTACTCCATTTTGGAAGTAAAAAGGCAAAAGTTTATTTGATGCTTTTACAACCAATACAAATTAAAAACACAGTGCATAAATGGCATAGGTACAAGTGAACGAACTCCACGACGCTGTTTTGCTCATCAAGGGTTGCCTTTTTACTTCCAAAATGGAGTAATGTAGTTAGTACCTGTGTAGTGTGAGTAAGTGCAGGGGATTTTTTTCATTACCACACCAAGAGCTAGCCTGCTACAGTGCTGTCTTGCAATATTGAACCCTGTTATAGCGAATTCCTTGTTATACCAAGTGGATTTCTTGGTTCCCCATCTGAAGCCGCTGTCAGAAAAAAACGAACTGCTGTTTGAAAGAAAGCATTGGTGACAGGTTCAGTATTTCAGTGTTCAGATTACACAACATAGACATTCAATCACTCAGTCACTATTACTAGGGATGTAAGTTTGTCATGGCAGTCATACAGTCATTGATTCCATGACGTTTGATCTTTATTCTGGACTTCGATGACTTTCATTAGTGTCATCAGAATGTAGCAATGATGATAGTGCCACAACATTTACTACTGTTTACTAATGATTTCATGAACAAACAATGAGTCATTAAAACCTCATGCATGACAAACTTACATCCCTAACTATTACCAGAACATTAACAATTAGTACAATGTTTAAACTAAATGCCTGTAATGCAATTAAGTTACAGTCTAAAAGCCAACAGTTGTTAGTGAGTGTTAGAACACAGCACTAGCAATCATGAAATGTTCAGCATATTCTGAGGAGACCAATTTGGCAATCTTGGACTGGCATAAGGCTGGAGGAAGCCTGAAAAAACTTTCAACAGAGGCTGGTTTCTCAACATTGACAATTTCAAATTGGCATAAGCAACAGCCCTCACACTGGAAGATTGTCAATGAGTATACTGAGTGTGAGAGACTGACCAGACTAATGCCCTGCCCACCCTGCAGGGTCCAAACTGAAATCATGAGACATTAAAATCAAAGCCGTGTTTTAGTCCCAAAACACCGTGTCTCAGATACAACTGATGAATGGAGGCATCATTGCAACTTTAAAAAAAACACTACAGACAGAGACTTTTAAGTGATCTTGTCTACTCCTCCAATGACACTGACTTTCTTATAAAACTGAGGCTGACACTGGCCAATTAGGCTTGATGCAATGTTTCAGAGGTGACAATACATCATTGCTGGACTTGAAGTCAGGGACCAGCATGTACCAAAAACAAAATAGACATACCCCCAAGTCAAATGGTGATTTGGCAGTTGAAACAGGGCTGAGTGGTTGCTGGTGCAGGATGCAGATCCACTGAAGGTAATTCAACTACAACAGGTAATCTCATATTCAAGAGATTTGGCAAACCACAATAAAAAAAAAAAAAAAAACAAGCACAAGGAAAACTCACTGCCATTCTTCCAAAGGCAATGTGTAATTCTGAATCCATTTTTCTTGATTTCTAACCCAGTTAAATCTTTTAATCATTTTTAAAGCATTTTAAAGTTTTTAAAGGTTTTAGTACTTTTAAATGTTTTACTGCTTTTAAAATAAACTGGAATATAAACTACAATATTCAATAGTCCCAGAGGGCCCTGTGCTCCCACAGGGAGATTGCAGTTCATGACAATATCTAAACACTACGGGCCCTGCTCTACCACAAATGGATACCATTATGGACTGATAGACGTGTGATAGGAGTGCAGGGACCAGATGGCCCTGCATTCCCACAGGGAGATGAGGGTTGATTACAATTTGTACACACTCATGATTACATAGGCCCTGAGGGCCCTCCACTCCAACAAACATACTATATAAGGGTACAATTACACTTTCTCAAAAAGTAAGGAAATTCATTGCAGAAAACTTTGTTAATGCATCAATTAGGGTTGAAGCAACAAAAGTAGAGAAATGAGACATTAGAGTTGAGAACCTATCACCTCCCCCCACCCAACCCTACCACCCCACCACCACCACCCTCTAAAGACCAACAGGCATCAGGGTTTGCCTTGAAGTTGTCAGACCTAAATCTTATCCCATTCTCCTATACTGTACCATTTCATCTTCCTTACACATGGAATGGGGTGAGAGTTAGGGCTGACAACTCCAAGGTACACTCCAGTGCCTGTTGGTCTGTGGAGGGTGGTGGTGGGTTGGTAGGGTTGGGTGGGGGGAGGAGTTAGGGTGTCAACCCTAATGCCTCATTACTCTACTTTTGTTGCTTCATCCCTAACTTATGCATTACCAAAGTTTTTTGCAATGAATATCTATCTATCTATCTATCTTATTTATTTAGTTGTTTAACCAGGTATAGCACACTAAGCTGAAAGCTTTTTTACAGTAGCGACCTGGGAGCACAATGAGGTTAAGTGACCTGCTCAGGGTCACACAGTATGCAAGTGGAAGCTGTGGGATTCAAACCCAGGTCTGGTCTGCTGGATGTCACCAGATTTGCAGCTCAAAGCCTTAGACCACTGCGCTATCTACCTACCTATCTATCTATCTATCTATCTATCTGTCTCTCTCCCTCTGTCAGTTTATTGAACTATCGAGCTATCAAGCTATCTAACTATATTATAGTGCCACTATAGTTATGTTTGCATGGCCACTTCTATGTTAAACCCCAAACTTTGCACTTTAATAACATTGCAACTGTTTGTCCCATTTGGCTGAAATCTTGCATACACTGTCTTGTACCATAGATCTCTGGATCTGGCAAGTTTTGGCCCAGTCAGATTTGCAGTTGTATAAGCTGCAGAGTGTCAAAACTGTTAAAAGTCCTCACTTGTTTGCAAATTCTTTGCTTGGGGCTCTGACCCAAATGGCTTGGGTGTCTGGTCTGAACTTTTTAGGGTAAATGGGGTCTGCAACACTGGTGTGCCTTTTGAAGGTGTGGTGAAAACATATTAATCCATTCAAAAGTTATTACATTTTAAAATTTCCCATTATAGTCTATTGGAAAAAAATTTACGTCCAGCTTGAAAGCACTTTTTACTTTAGAGAAACCGCTTTTTGCCACAAATGGGTTTTGCAGTTTTGTGTTGCCGCCATCTTGTTTTCAGTTAGCAATGGCTAAAAAACACTGTAATTAAAAAAATACTGCCCCTTGATAAACACCAACTTTACCTAAATGGGGCCCTTGGAACACGATTCTGCCATTAGTTTTTAAAAATATTTCTCAGAAATATGTTTTTTCAATTTTATCATCGGAACATTCACAAATCTGCAAGTCACTTTTGCGAAACTTTCACAATTTGTGAAACTTTCATAAAAGTACTTTCGAAAATTTGTGAAACTACTCCCAAAAAAAACAACAGTTTCTTTGCTACTTCATAGCAAATAAATGGTTAGGACTTTGGGGCTGAAATTTGCAGGGTAGGAAGGGCTTGCACAACAGATGTGTTGTTTTCTTGTTTAGTGAAAACATTTACATTGGTTCTATAGTTATAATATTCAGAAGTTTCTAAATTTCCCATAGGATAACACTGTAGCAGCTCCGGTACCTTTCAGTGGCTATATCTTGAAAATAGTTTGAAATACAAATTTTTCACTAAGTGCAACTTAGTGTACTAAGCATGCATGCAGGTTGCTAGGTCATGATTACAACTACAGTGGAATTTTTTCCAGACTTGAGATGGCTACTGAGATATTGCCACAGTTGCAGTAAAAGGGTTACTTGGAATGTCTCTAGGCCTGTGCTATTTCTGTATACTCATGGGTAAATGGAGGGCCCTGCACTTCCACATTTGATACATTGATGCAATAATTGGAGCACAGGGCCCTCCATTATGCAGTACTGGACAGGGAGATGAGAGTTCATATAAATGTTTCTATACTTATGTATACATGGGAGTGCAGGGCCTTATGAAAATCAGAGACAATTATAATATGCGTGCATGATGGGCCCTGTGCTCCCACAACCACATACAAGTCACATTACAGTTTCTCAAAAAGAAAGGAAATTCATTGCAAAAACTCTGTTATTGCAATAGGCTGGGTTGATATTACAGTGACAAAAGTTTGGAAATTCGGTGTTGGGGTTACCATCCCTACCACCCCACCCCTTCCACACACCAACAGGCATTGGGGAGTGCCTTGGGGTCATGAGGTCTAACTCTAACCTCATTCTCCTATACTGTATCATCTCAGCTTTCTTAAAAATGGAATGGGGTGAGAGTTAGGCCTGATTACCCCAAGGCACACCTCGACTTCTCTTGGTATGTGGAGGGGTGGGGTGGAGTAGTAGGGTTGGTAACCCTTACACTGAATTTCCAAACTTTTGTCACTGAAATAACAACCCTAACTGATGCATTAATGGAGTTTTTTGCAAAGTGTGTGTGTATGTGTATATATATATATATATATATATATATATATATATATATATATATATATAGATAGATAGATAGATACACATTATAGAGGTGTGGAGGCACCCCTATAGTTAGGGTTGAGTGGCATAATGTTAAACCTCAAATTCTGAACCTTAATAACTTTGCAACCAATCAATGGATTTGCATGAAATCTGGTATGCTCTGTCCCATGGGATAGCTCTTTTGATGTAGTAAGTTTTGTTCCAGCTGGATGTGTGAACTCTGGGATCTGGATAGTTGAAAAAGTCATTAAGTCACCACGTTTTGCAGATTTTTTTTCTCATCCCCTTGTGCCCAGACAGTGTGGAATATTGGGGTGATTTGTGTGTGGTAGAAACATCTTGGGTAGCAGAATTGTCATGCTTAGTTTGGTGAAATATTTATGTGTTGCAAAGTTATTCAATTTTTAATTTCCCATTGTTTTCAATGAAAAGATCAGTTTTCAGGATAGACAGTAAAAGTTTGACAAAGGATTTGGTCTCACAAAAAAGAATCTGTTCTCACAAGAGTCAAATCCTTTTTCACCAGAAAAAAAAAATTTTTGTTAGCTGCCATCTTGCTGATTTTTTCAACAAAGTCACAAATGTGGAAAATACATGAAAATGCTTGGATTTCAAAAAACAAACATCAGAACCTACAGTGGCGTGAAAAAGTATTTGCCCCCTTCCTGATTTTCTCTATTATTGCATATTTGTCACACTGGATGTTTTCAGGTCTTTAGACAAAATATAATATTAGATAAAGGGAACCTGAGTGAACAAATAACACTTTTTTTTTTTACTTATTTCATTTATTTAATGAAAAAAGTTAACCAACACCAACTGGCACTGTGTGAAAAAGTAATTGCCCCCCTAGTTAAATCAACCCAATTAAAGGGATAATTAGAGTCAGCTGATTGAACACAGTCAGGCTTGATTACAGCTAGCCCTGCTCAATATAAACCTCACTTATTTTGCCCCTTACCATCAGAGTCACGTTGCCAGCACAAAGATTCAACAAGCACATTATGCCATGATCAAAGGAAGTTCCTGAAAAGATCAGAAAAAAATTTGTTGCCCTCTATCAGTCTGGAAAGGGTTACAAAGCTATTTCTAAGGCTCTGGGACTCCATCGAGACCACAGTGAGCCATAATCTCAAATAGGGAACACTTGGAACAGTAGTGAATCTCCCAGGAGTGGGCTGCCTGCCAAAATTACTCAAGGCGCAGTGTAAAATCACCCAGGAAGTCTCAAAGGATCCTAAAACAACATCCAAGAACTGCAGGCTTCTCTTGACTCAGCTAAGGTCAGTGTTCATGACTTCACAATCAGAAAGAGACTGGGCAAAAATGGGCTTCATGTGAGAGTAGCAGGCGGAAACCACTGCTAACCAAGAAGAACATAAGCGGCTCGTCTCTCATTTGCCAAGAAGCACCTGGATGATCCACAAGCCTTTTGGGAAAATGTTCTATGGACAGATGAGTCAAAGTGGAACTTTTTGGACGACATGGATCCCATAATGTCTGCGTAAAGCAAACACAGCATTCCACAGTAAGAACACCATACCAACAGTCAAACATGGTGGTGGTAGTGTGATGGTGTGGGGATACTTTACTGCCTAAGGACCTGGATGACTTGCCATAATTAAAGGAACCATGAATTCTGCTCTGTACCAGAAAATTCTTAAGGAGAATGTCCGGTCATCCTTCCGTCAGCTGAAGCTGAAGCGTAGTTGGGTCATGCAGCAAGACAATGATCCAAAGCACAAAAGCAAGTCCACATCAGAATGGCTAAAAGAAGTAAAATTAAAGTTTTGAGTAGCTAGTCAAAGTCAGACTTAAACCCAATAGAGATGCTGTGGCAGGACCTGAAGCGAGCAGTTCATGCTAGAAAACCTACCAAATGTTTCTGAATTAAAGCAGTTCTGTGAGGAAGAGTGGGTTAAATTCCTCCACAGCGATGTGAAAGACTGATATTGAATTATAGGAAGTGTTTGGTTGCAGTCATTGCAGCTAAATGTGGCGTAACCAGTTATTAAGTGTAAGGGGCAATTACTTTTTCACACAGTGCCAGTTGGTGTTGGTTAACTTTTTCATTAAATAAGTGAAATTAAAAAAAAAAACAAGTGTTATTTGTTCACTCAGGTTCCCTTTATCTAATATTACATTTTCTCTAAAGACCTGAAAACATCCAGTGTGACAAATATGCAATAATAGAGAAAATCAGGAAGGGGGCAAATACTTTTTCACGCCACTGTATCTAAACAGGACCCTTTTACCTAGATTTTGATGTTTATTTTTAAAAATGTTGCCTAAAAATACAGTACCTTCTCTGGGCACCCAAACTCCAGGGTGCCCAGCTTAGCTAGAGCAGCACTTTCCCCCATGTTCTCTGTATGACAGCAGTGGAAATTTCTTGACTTCTGCAGCTACAGCTGAACTTGTGCTGCTGGCGGCAGTGTAAACTGTGTAAAATGTAATGTTATGGTGGCATGGAAATGGATTCATACAAATTTCACAATTCAGCTGTCGGCTGCCACTGCACGGGGTAGTGGGTCACTCACAGGATTCTAGGGTTGTCAACAGGGGACCAACTATACAGAAATTAAAGTTGCTTAGGCACTTTTATTTCTATGCTAATAAAGACACTTACACTGGACATTTACAGTGGCAGCAAACCTCAGACTTCATACTTTCGGTCACTATCTCCCAGTTCAGAATAAAATGCAAAGAGCCAAAATTAATACTCTGACCAGATCTTATGGCCCCCACCTAGTATCCTCAAGCAGTGCTATGAATAAACCAAATTGGTTGCACAATCAGTGACTCACACAGTGTTCAGCATCTCTGACATAAACATGGTCAGGATCACTATGGGTCTGAAAATGCACAAAGCTCACCATTGTTTGTTGCCAAGGCCATGTAGCTGAACCGCCTCTCCAACCGTGCAGTGTAAGAGAATAAAGTCAGCTTGGGCAAGTGCAGTTAAATGGCTGAGGTGAGAAAGAGAATTGAGTGAACACAGTGTAAGACTTGCAAAGGTCATTGTTGTTGTTTGTTCCTTTACTTTTTATGCATACCTTTCAGTGCCTTTCCCCACAAATCAGGGATATGATTTTACTTGGTCCTGAGCCATGAAACAGTTTCTTCTGTTCTGTGCCTAAGGCAAAAATCCTTTATGGATCAGACCCTAAATCAGGGACAAATTGCCAAAATCAGGGGCAAATATCACAGTGCATCGGGGTTTAACTATATCACTGCACTTAACCAGCCAGCTAATTAGATTATTTAACTTATTATTCAGTCTCTGCTTAAATGCATAACAAATTAGTGCAACTGAAGTGTTTTATTTTGTGGTGTCTAGTGCTCCCCCCACCTGCAAATCCCCATTCCCAGTTTATGCCTGGTGTCTAGTGGCACCCCCCAGATCACTGTCCCCATTAATTTATTCCCTGCTGTCTAGTGGCACCCCATAACCTCTGATTGCCAACACCATTATTTGTGCTTATTTGCTGGTGTCTAGTAGTACTCTCAACCTGCCAATCTCTGTTCCCATATTTCATTTCACTCCCTGATATCTAGTGGCACCCCCCACCCGCCGATCACCATCCCCCTTATATTGAGTTTCCTACCTGGTGTCTATAGGCACCTCCCACCCTCCCTTTGTATAGAAAAAGCTAAAAAAAGAAAATGGCCCCTCAACAGGTTTTTTTCTGTTTTTAATTTGTTAAAAAAATGGTATCTTACCAAACATACCCCCACCATCACCAGACTTCCCAGTGTGCACCCATCTTCCCACACCCCCTTGACACCCCCACACACCCTCAGTCATGTGAATAGATCCCAAGTTTGAGATCCATTCTCCCAAAGCTATGTCTTGCTGTTGGAACTGGTGACTGCAATATGAGAAACTAAGGTAAATTCACGTCCATGTACTTCAATGGGGCCTTCAAAGTTTATGCATTACTTTGGATTTTTTTAGATTTTGACCCCAAATTTTCAACATGGCATTTTGGGTACCCCACCTCATGAACAATATGATTGTTGTTACACAATTCCTGCCCACAAGGAGATTTCATGGTTGGTTGATGAAATCACCTTTCGGGCAGGATTTGTGTAATGACAGTCATATTGTTCATGAGGTGAGGTCATAAGATAGCTATAATAAAATTTTGTTATCAAAATGATTAAAAATAACAAAGTTATGACCATTCATTGCAATTTTGCTACACATGCTCGTAGCTTTGGAAATGTTTAATATTTTGACCCAATATTTTCAGCATAGCTTTCTTATTACCCTACCTCATGCTTGCATTTCACAGAGAGGGTAGTGGATGCATGGAACAGCCTTCCTGAGGAGGTTGTGGGGTCTAAAACTGTGGGAGAATTCAAGAATGCATGGGACAGACATAAGGCAGTTCTTGTGGAGGGTAGGAAGAAATAGGCTGTTGGTTAACTAGGATCAGTGGTCTATCCTGTAGGTAGGGAAATGGGCAGACTAGATGGGCCAAGCGGTCCTTATCTGCCGTCAAAGTGTATGTTTCTATGTTTCTATGTCACAGCTGTAATTTTTTCAAATCCTGACCAAAATGTGTTTTGGTAACTGTAGCATGGAATGGCATTGCAGTTGTGCAGAATTACATTTTGGCAGGGATTTGAAAATTTTTTGTACCAGGTATATGTTGTGGGGTAATAAGATGGCTATACTGACAATTTGGTCTTGAATCTATGGATGGACAGGAGTGCAGAACCCTGTGTTCCCACAGTAAAATAAGGATACTATTATACTATCTCAAAAAGTAAGGAAATAAGTTGCAAAAATCTTTGTTAATGCTCCAGTTATGGTCAAGGTCACAAAAGTTGGGAAATGAGGCATTAGAGTTTCCAACCCTAACACCCCAACCTCCCAAACCAGGCAGGAGAGCAGGTGTGGAGTGTGCCTTGGGCTTCTCAAGCCTAACGCTTACCTAATTCTCATACAGTCTACTCATCTGACTATATTTACCAATGCAGTGGGGTGAGTGCTAGGTATAAGAAGCCCAAGACACATCCCACGTGTGCTCTCTTGCCTGGTTTGGGAGGGTGGGGTGTTAGGGTTGGAAACCCTAATGCCTCATTTCCCAACTTTTGTGGCTCTGACCCTAACTGGAGAATTAATAAAGTTTGTTACAATATATACACACACATATATATATATATACAGATATATTCATGGCAAAAAAATCCATTTAATGTATCATTTAGGGTTGTTCCACAGCGGCAAACATGAGGAAATTCAGCATTAGTGTTGCCACTCCTTGCACCTCAAACCAACCCTGCCCCACCAACAGGTATTGGGGTGTGTGTTAGGGTTGTCAGGCCTAACTCTCACCCTATTCCATGTGTAAATAAGCTGAGGTGGTACAGTGTAGGAGAATGGGGTGAGAGTTAGGCCCGAGGACCCCAACGCACAAACCGATGCCTGTTGGTGGGGGTGGAGTGATCATGGGGTGCAAGGGGTGGCAACCCTAACACCAAATTTACTCACTTTTGTTACTGTGGAACAACCCTAACTGTTGCATTAAACGGAGTTTTTTTACCATGAATTTCCCTTCTTTTTGAGAATGTGCACTATAAATAGTGAATGGTATGCAGGAAGGGCCCTGCACTCCCACCATGCTTCCCATGTGTGCGTAATAACCCTAACAGTAACAGTAATGCTAACAGTAACAGTAATGGCAATGGTAATGGTAATCCTAATAGGAACGTAAACACTAACAATAATGCCAATGTTAACAGTAACAATAAAGAGAACAGTAACCGTAATGGAAATGCACATGCAAATGGTAATGAAAATGCAAACAGTAACGCAAACGCAAGCAGAAATGGTAACACCAATGGTGACATGAAAGGAAACAGTAATGCAAATGGTAATGGAAATGCAAATGCAAACATGAACACAAACACAGATGGTAACGCAAATGGCAACAAAAATGCAAACAGTAATGGTAATGCAAACAGAACTGGGTTGAGTTACCAAATGCAGATGGAATGGTGGCGCACAGAAGTGATGCACAAAGAGAAATAACTAATGAAACGGTGCCAGAGCCTGGGTGTCAGTGGCGCAAGTAGTATGGCGGTTGCTCAAGAGAACAGCACTAGCGGCAGACATGGATGCGTGGCAGTGCACATGGTGACAGGCAGGTGATAGTGCAGGCAGTGACGAGTGCAGCCTGGGCAGAAAAGAGCACTAGTTGTGATAGATGGTGGAAGGCAGATGGTTGGCGGCTGGGTGGAACACGGGCACAGCGCGGTGCAGATGGTGATGGCGGTGGTGGGAACACGAGGAGCAGTGGCACAGGGTGACGAGTGCGAGTTAGCAGGCCACAGATGCTGACTGGTGACAGAGTGCAAGATGCAGGTGGTGGCACAGGCAGTAGTGAGACACACAGGCTGGTGGCATACAGACGCGGGAGCATGGCGGTGGCACTGGAGGAGGTGGCACAGGCAGAGCACGGATGCAGGTGAAGCAGCGAGGCATGGAGTGGTAGTGGATGTGGTTGCCTGAGCGAAGTGCTAGTAAGAGTGGTGGCGAGTGCAGGTGGTGACCAAGCACAGGCAGTGATGGTGACAGTGAGGAAGGTGGTGGTGAGTGTGAGTGCGCATGAATGGTGAGAACAGTGGTGGCGGAAAGGCAGACAGTGGTGGTGGCACAGATTTGCAGGAATGGTGGCGGCCAGTGGTGGGCCTGAGGCAGCAGTGATGCAGGAGTGGTGGGAGCCGCGTGCAGGGAGGCAGAAACCAAGCCCAGTGCCGGAGTGGTGTGAAGTGGTGAGTAGAGTGGGCGCAGATGAAGGACAGGCACGGATGGTGAGGCGTGCGTGGGTGAGAGCACAGGCAGTGAGCAGTGGCACAGATGCAGAGCTGCAGGTTCGATGCCAGTGGTGGCAGCACCGCGGTGACTGCAGATGGAATGGTGAAGCGGTGGAGTGCGGCAGCCAGTGTGGCCTGAGAGGCACACAAATGGGTGGCATGGTGGACGGGCGCCAGGTGGTGGCGGTGATACCAAAGCAGTCAAATGCAGATGGTAGCAATGGTAGCAACAGCATAAGCAGCAATGCACAGAGAGCAGTAGCACAAGTGACAATAGACGATACAAGTGACAACCTGGCACCGCTAATAGTATGAAATGCAAATGGAAAGAGTAGCGTGAAATGGTAACAAAATGCTATCGTGTAACTAGTAATGCACGTATTACGCTTTGTGTGCAAAAGGTGCACCAGAAGCACACAGAATACAAAGAATGTAGGCATAATAGTGGCCCTCGGACAGGAAAATGAGCACTTGGAATACTAAATTGCTTATATCTCAGGAACCGTACGACGTACAAAAAAAATTAAACTCTCATATTATTTACGACTTTCCAGGCTAGTTTTGCACTTAGTTCCCTCCACCCCCAGTGGGGGACTAAGGAATTTTGTGACAAAAAGTCCATATCTTGAACCGTTTTTCAGATATGGGACCCAAAAGGCACTGCGGATATCGTAATGTTATCCTATGGGAAAAATCATCAATTTGGAGTGCAGTAACTTTGCAGCCATGTAATATTTTGGTACCAAACAACCAGCAGGCACATATGTGTGATGTTGACTTTCTTCCCTGCAAATTGCAGCCCAAAAGACCAAACTATTGTTTTGCAACAGTGTGGCAAAGATTTCCTATTCTTTTGGGCATTGTGTCGCAAATTACTTTGCCAAATCATGACACTTTCACCAAACAAATCGTGAAAGTGTCACATTTGCAAAAGGACTTTGTGACCCTACTTTTTACAAAAATTTAAAAAACATATTTCTGTGGTGTGTTACCCCCCAAAAAGACATGGCTAGCATTCTCAGGGCTCAACTAGGTGAACACAACAAAAATTGTGTCCCTAGAGGGGACCAAATTTAAATGCTAAGCATCTTTGTGACCACCAGCTAAAAAAAAAATGCCTGAATCATGAAAGTAAAAGGGTCATTTGCAACAGTAAAAACTGCTTTTGTGACACTTTTGCATAGTGTGTTAACTTTTCCCATACACCATAATAGGGAACAGGTTTTTTTTGAATAACTTTTGAATTGTTTAATATTTTTTCATTAAGGCTTGAAACGGCACATCAGGGACCCTGACTGCATGTTCCCTGAAGTTTTTGGACTGATTGTGCAAACTGTTGCACCTATAGGTGTGAGCAAAAAAATGGGCAAAAATTCGTAATTTATGCATTTTTGGTGTTCTGTAGTTCCGTAACCATACATCCCACCACAATGCAACTTGCCAGATCCACAGACCTATTGTACTAGACTGCATTCTAAATTTCAGGCAAATCTGTTATATGGTTGCAAAGTTATTAAGCTGCCAAATTTCAGATTTAACCTTAAATGGGGTACGCAACCCTAACTATAGTGGCACTACCGTGCCACTATAATATATATATTATAGCTGCATGTAGTACAGCTGTAGTTAGGGTTGCCCGGCCATGTCTATGTTAAACACAAATTTTTGCATGTTAATAACTTTGTAACCATTGCACTGATTTGCCTGAAATTTTGCATGTGTGGTCTGGTACTACAGATCTCTGGATCTGGCAAGTTGTGTTGTCGTCAAAAGTGTGGCTGCAGAGTTCTGGAGCACCAAAAAACATGCAAAAAAATACTTTTGGACAATTTTGTGCTCTGGGCTACAGCCCAAATGGTTTGTCCATCTGGTCTGAAATTGTCAGGGAATATGTCATCTGGGTCACTGATGTGCTCTTTGAAGACTTGGTAAAACATATTAATCTGTTTAAAAGTTATTAAAAAAACAAGTTACCCATTATAGCATATGGGAAAAAACATATGTGTGGTGCTAAAGCACATTGTACTGTCACAACAGTACATTTTACTGTCGCAAATGCCCTCAGTACTGTTGTGTGGCAGCCATCTTGTTTTCAGTTAGCAGTAGAGAAAAAACATTTAAATCAAAATGGCATACCCCTTGCTAAACATCAACTATTGTGTTTACCTAAACGGGGCCCTAGGAACATGATCGTGGCATCAGGTTTTAAAAATAATAACCAGAAATGTGTTTTTCAAATTTTTTCCATCTGTACTGTCGGAATTTGCAACAGTACAGCACAACACTGTCATGTGGTGGCATACTTTAGCAAATCACAATTTGCAACAGTACTGGCCCCCAAAAACACATTTTTCTGGGGGGCACTTCACTGCAACTAAAAGGTTTTGATTTTTGGGCTGAAATATACAGTGTAGAAAGGGTTTGCACCACAGACATGCCTTTTGTTGGTTTTGATTTAAAATTTACATCGGTTCTATACTTATGGCATTCTGAAGTTGAGAAATTTCCCATAGGATAACATTGCAATGCCCACAGCACCTTTCAGTGCCTGTATCTCAAAAATGGTTCCAGACACAGATTTTTCACTATGCACTGCATAGCAGGTTGCCAAGTCATGATTACAACTGCAGTGGAATTTTTTCTGAAGTTGCTACTGTTACTGAGATATTGCCAAACTAGTGTTACAAGAGTTACTTGGAATGTTTTTAGGGCTGCACTACATGTCCATAATTATGTCTAGGTCATACTCTCACATATGCATGCTATTATGCAAAAATGGGAGTGGGGGCCATGCTATTATACAGTGCTAGGGGTTCTGCACTTCCACAGGGAGTTATGGGTCCATTACAATGTCTCTACACTTGTGGATATATGGTAGCACAGGGCCTGTATGGCCCTGCACTCCAACTAATGGATAACATTACATAGTTGTGGCAGCATGAAGGTACCAGTTACAATACACTTTTGCAAAAAGAAGGGAAATTTATGGCAAAATAAACTTCCATTTTTATGCAGCAGTTAGGGTTTCTAGTACAGCTACAAAAGTTTGAAAATTTGATATTAAGTTTAACATGGCTCCCCACCCCCTGACACCCTCCACACAAACTTCATACACCAACTGGCATTGCAGTGTGCCTTGGGGTCATCAGGCCTCTCACCCCATTCTGCTATTCTATATCATCTCAGCTTTTTTACAGATGGAATGGGGTGAGAAGTCTAACAACCTCAAGGCACACTGCAATGCCTGCTTGTGGGGGGAATGTGGGGGTGGTGGTAGCGTTGTTAACCCTAACATCAAATTTTCAGACTTCTGTAGCTGTAATAGAAACCCTAACTGCTGTATTAGAACAGAGGTTTTTAGCCATAAATTATAGCTGCACGGTATAGGGTTGAGTAGGCACTTTAATGTTAAAGCCTCAAGTTTTCCCCTTTACTAACTTTGCAACCATCCATCTGATTTGTCTGAAATTTTGCATGCACCATCTTCTACAACAGAGCTCTGGATCTGGCAAGTTGCACTCCAGTTGCAAACCAACACTTTTTTGGCCATTTTTCCCAAATTCTTTGCTCGTCTCTACAATTCAAATGGTTTGTCTGTCTGGTTCAAAATGTTCAGGGTATATGGGGAATGGGCAAGGGAAGTGCCTTTTGAAGGTTTGTTGAAAAAATACTAATCCATTCAACAGTTATTAAAGTTTAAAGTTTCCAATTATAGCCTATGGGAAAAAAATATATGTCGCCCTCAAAAGCACTTTTTACTTTCACAAAAGCACTTTTTACTTTTGCAAATGGGTTTGGTACTTTTGTGCTGCCACCATCTTGTTTTCAGTTAGCGCAGAGGAAAAAATATAGTTCAAAAAATACTGCCCCTAGGTAGACACCAACAGTTATGTTTACCTAATCGGAGCCCTAGGAACACAATGATGGCATTAGTTTATCACCAGGATGCCCAGAAATATTTTCTTTAAATATTTCTGCCATTTAGCCATGGAACTTACACACAGCTTCTACAGACTTTCACAAAACTTCCACAGGTACTTTTATGAAAGTCCCACATGTATAATGGTGGGATATTTGTGCAAGTACCGCAGTATTTCTGTGAAAGCTGTCCCATGTAAACCAATGGAACTTTCATGAAAGTCAGTGGAATTTTGTGAAAGTACCACAGGTAAACAACCCCAAAATACCAGTTAGGACTTTTTGGCTGAAATTTGGAGAGCAGAAATACCTTGCCACGCAGATGTGCATTTTGCTTGCTTGGTAAAAAAATATACACTAGCTCCAGAATTACTGCACTCCAAAGTTGCACATTTTCTCAAAGGATAACATTGTGGTAGCTGTGGTGCCTATTGGAGCCAATATCTTGAAAATGGTTCAAGATATGGATTTTTCACTAAGCACAGCTTAGTACACCTTTAAGGATGTGTGGAGGTTGCTAGGACTTAAATACAACTGTGAAATATGTTTTTTCCTAAATTGCTATGTTTACTGAGATATTGTCAAATAAGCATTATAAGGGTTACTTGAAATGCCTCCAGTCCTGTGCTATGTGTCTGTACTTATGAGTAGGTGGGAGTACAGGGCACAGAGGGCCCATGCTGCTACTTATGCATACGACTTATGCTAAACTGGGAGCACAGGACCATCCTATACTATGCCTCTACACACATAGGTGAGCGGGAGTGCAGGGCCCAGAGGGCCCACACTCACCACTATGGAACCAGTTATGGAAAAGTGAAAGCACAGGGCCTTCCTACACTATGTCTCTATACTTATATGTGGGTGGGAGTACAGAGCTCAGAAGGCCTGTGCTCCCACCCATGGATGCCTTCTTATAATACTGAAAGCACAAGGCCCTTGAGCACTATGTCTCTACACTTATAGGTGGGTAGGAGCATCCACACTCCCAACTATTGATCCCATTATGCAAAACTGGGAGCACAGGGCCATCCTGCACTATGCCTCTATTTATGGGTGAGTGGCATTAATGCATTGATTAGCAATGAAGTGAAAAAAGTAGAAAAATGAGACATTAGGGTTGGGCCCCTAACACCACTCCTTCCACCCAACCCCACCAGCCCACCCCACACCCACCATCCACAGACCAGCACACATCAGGGTGTGTCTTGGGGTCATGGACCTTAACTCTCACCTTATTCCGTGTGTAAGAAAGTTGACATGGTACAGTATAGGAGAATGGGGTGAGAGTTAGGGATAACGACCCTAACACACACCCCAACATGTGTTGTTCCGTGAAAGGTGACTGTGGGGTTGTTTGGTGGGGTTGGTGGAGGAGGTGTTAGAGGCCCAATCCTAACATCTAGTTTCCCTACTTTTGTTGCTTCAATCCTAACTGATGCATTAACAAAGTTTTTTGCAATTTATTTACTCACTTTTCGAGATAGTATAATACTGTCTTTATTTTGCTGTGGGAACACAGGGTCCTTTGAACCCTACACTCCAATCCCTCCACAGGTGCACATATGTATCTAACTGTGGAAACACAGGGGTCTCCATCCCATGTGTTTCCACCCATTAAGTTATGAGTAGGTGTAGCAAAATGGACACACATTATCCTAACTGTATCATCTTAAATAATTTTCATCCCAGATGCTCAACATAACTTTCTTATCACCTCACTGCATGTACCTAGTACAGAACATTTTTATATCCCAGTCAAAATGCAGTTCTGCGCAACTGTAACACCATTCTACGCCACAGGTGGGGAAAAACATTTTTTGCAGGATTTGAAAAATGATGGCTGTACTATTAATGAGGTGGTGTGAAAAAATGGTAATGTTGAAAATTTGGAGTGAAAATATGATAAATAGCTAAAGTTAAGTGTGTGTGTAGAACTACTCCAATGACCAAGCATACAGTAACTCAGGCATTTTTACATATTTTTGCAGCAAATTTTCAACATGGCCTTTTTGGGACCACACCTCAGGAACACTGACACTGTCATTTTCTTACTCAGTCCCAAAAGGTGATTTTATGCAGCAACTGAGTAATTCCTTGCCACTGCTGAGTAAACACATTTTAGTTTAGGATGAGAGAAATGACAGCTGTATTGTTTATGAGGTGGTGTGAGCAACTGGCAGTGTTGAATATATGGAGTGAAAATATGAAAATTTGCCAAAGTTATGCACGTGCATAGTGAAATTTCAATGAGCACACATAACTCATGCATTTTGGGGGATTTTTGTACCAAATTTTTAACATGGTCTTTTTGAAACCCCACCTCAGGAATAATGGCACTGTGATTTTGTCACTGCAGCCCAAAATTTGATTTCACACTGTAACCATACCATTCTGCACCACAGGTGCGAAAACACGGTTCAGGCAGGATGCAAAAAATGACTGCTGTACTGTTCATGAGGAAGTGTGAAAAAAGGCAATGTTGAAAAATGTGGCGTGAAATATTAAAAAGTGGCAAAGTTACGAAATGCAAACTCATACCGCAGTCATTTTTTGGATTTTTTTGCACCAGATTTTCAACATGGGCTTTTTGGCACCTCAGCTCATGAACACTGGCACTGTCATTTCATTAATCAGTCCCAAAAGGTGGTTCCACACAGTGGCCACAAAACCATCTTTTGGGACCGAGTAATGAAATGACAGTGCCAGTGTTCATGCGGTGGTGCCTCAAGAACACCATGTTGAAAATTTGGGGGTCAAAAATCCTAAAAATGGCTGCGATACCAATGTAAGTTGAAACCCCCTTTGACATCCATTATATGGCTTACTTTGGTTGCTTTAATTCGCAGTTCAGCTTTGAAGAGTGCAGACATGTTCTGGCTCACAGAAGATCACAGCTGCTGACCTCAAAGGGTAAGTATGGGGTAATGGGGGGTGTGGAGAGGAGGGTGTGCACAGGGAGGGTTGGGATGGGGACGATGATGGGTGAGATGACACGGGAACATTTTCTTTTTTGCAGAGAAAAAACAGACTGGGGACTGTTTTCTTTTTTGACAGGTTTTAAAAAACACTATTTTGGGATACTGGGAGTGGGCTCCCCAGTGTCCCTGAGTACTGGATGGGGGGGTTACTAAAAATGCAGACACAGGGATTGGACACCCTGTCAGCAAGGAAAATATACAGGCCTTCAGGGGGGCTCTCCAACACCTGGAGGGGGCATCCCGATATCAGAAACATAAAAATTTTAATATTTTGGCACAATGTGGTGGGCTCCCAGTGTGCCACAGTAGTGGAGGAGGAAAGAAATTCCAGCATGGTGATTTGGTGACCCAATGTTGGTGAAAAAATGACCATAGGGGGCAGTTGGATGCAGGAGTCTGAATCGAAAAAAAGGTGTCGGGGGACTGTTTTCTTTTCTTCAGGTACATTTAAAAAAACACATTTTTGGACACTGGGGATAGGCTCCCCAGTGTTAAACACTACTGGGTGGGGGGTTAAAAGCTGACACAGGGATTGTGCCCCCCCAATGTCAGCACATTTCAAAAATACTGGGCTGCGGCTGAGGGTTATCCGACACCGGGGGTAGGTATCCCAGCATTGGAAAATGCAAACATAAAAACAGGGGAGGGTGATCAGAAGGTGGGGGGCCACTAGACACCAGGGAATGTATGTTTTAAGGGAGTCAGAGGGTCCACTAGCCACCAAGGGAAACAGCACAGTTACTTTAGCAATCCCTTTTTGCAATCCCTCTTTGCTAGATGATCTGGTGAAAAGAGATCATCTGATGAAAAGAGATTGTGAAAAAGGGATTTTAAAGTTTTAAAGTGCCATTTTGTAGGTAAAAAAAACAAAGGCATGAGCAGGTATTGGATGTCCCCCTCACCAAAACCCATGCTTTATTTTTTTTTCAAAAGACGTCCCTGGGACAAGTTACATTTTGTTTTCTATCATCTCTAAAAAAGAAAACAAAATGGAGATGGATGAACAGGGATTTACCTCACAAAAAGGGATTTTGTGAGACTTCCAAATCCCTTTTCGCAATCCCTGTTCACAAGCCGTTCATAACTAGGAATCCTTGATCGAAACTGTGCATCTATCCCAAAGACTGAACTGAGCATTCTCAGAACCCAAAATTTCAAAATTTAATAACTTTGGAACAGACTAATATTTTTTCACCAATGCTGGATTGTACCTTGAGATAACTTCTCTCTACCCTGAAAATTTCAGGGCAAAATTCCAAATGGTGTGCATCCAGTACGATGTCGAAAAATGACAGTGACATTTGCCAAAAAGAGAGAAAAATGCATTTTTTGATGCTTTGCTGCACAAAAATCACAAATCCAATTAAAACACAACTTGGCAAATCAAGAGCTCTACCACCTAAGACCATGTATGCTACATTTCATGCAAATCTGTTGAATGGTTGTGAAGTTATTAAAGTGCTACATGGGGGTTTAAATATGTGTGTGTGTGTGTGTATATATATATATATATATATATATATATATATATATAAACATTATGGTAGCGGTAGTGCTACCATAGTTAGGGTTGAGGAAGACATTTCTATATTTAAACCCCAAAACTTTGCACTTAATAACTTTGTAACCGTTTGATGGATTGCCTGAAATTTGGAATTTATGATCAAGAACCATAGGCCTTGGGATCTGCCAAGTTTCGTACTGGTCAGATATACATGTGGGTTAATAAGGTGATCTGTCGCAGCGTTTCAGCTTTTCTGGAATTCTGTGGTCGCCTACAGGTCATACAGGTTTCGTGACTGGCCCAAAATCTTCAGGGAATGTGCAGCCAGGGTCCCTGATGTGCCTTTCAAAGATTTCATGAAAAAATATTAAGCGGTTCAAAAGTTATTCAAAACAGTTTCCCATTGTAAGTCAATGGGAAAAGTTAATAAAAAGTTCAACACTTTTAAATGCATTTTTACCTTAGCAAATTGCTTTAAATTGCTCACGAAGTGTCCTGAAACCACAAGCTTTAAAATTGCGACAGTAGTTTTCTAGTCTGTGGGAAAATGACAGCAATTCTTTGGCACTGCGCTGCAAAAGAACCGTTGGGAGTTTTGAGCTGAAATTTAGAGGGAACGGAGCCGACATCTCACAGATGTGCCTTTCAGTGTTGTATTGAAAAAATATTACATGGCAGCAAAGTTACAGCACTCTAAAGTTGACAGTTTTTCCCATAGGATAACATAACGGCGCCCGAAGCATTACAGAAATCCTTTGGCACCCTGCTGCAAAATAACGGTTTGGTCTTTTTTCCTGAAATTTGGAGGGAAGACAGCCAACAGCCCACAGATGTGCCTTTCAGTAGTTTGGTGAAAAAATATCACACGGCGGCAAAGTTACGGCACTCCAAAGTTGACATTTTTTCCCATAGGATAACATTACTGGCGCCCAACGATAACAGAAATCTTTGGATCCCTGCTGCAAAATAATGGTTTGGTCTTTTTCCTGAAATTTGGAGGGAAGACAGCCAACAGCCCACAGATGTGCCTTTCAGTGGTTTGGTGAAAAAACATTACAGGGAGGCAAAGTTATGGCGCTCCGAACTTTTCTTTTTTTCCCATAGGATAACATTATGGCGTTTGCCGTGCCTTTCAGGGCCCGTATCTCGGAAACGGTGCGAGATACGGACTTTTCATTGGAAAAATAGGCTAAGTACAAAACTAGCCAGGAAAGTCATAAATCATATGACTTTTAAATTATTTTTCTACGTCGTACGGTTCCTGAGATATAAGCAATTTAGTATTCCAACTCCTCATTTTTTGCTCCGAGAACCATTATTATGCATACATTTTTTGTACTCACTGCCTTTCTTTATGCAGCTATTGGGGAAAACCAGCCTGTGCGCTTACATTACTGTTACCGTTACCATTTTCGCTTGCGGTTCTGTTCCTGTTTCACTTACCTTTCACATCTACGCCACCATGTGCATTACCCTTTGCGTTTTCATTTGCGCTTGCTTTTGCGTTGTTTTTAACATTTCTGTCTACACTACTGTTTCTCTTTCTGTTTCACTTTACGTCACCATGCTCATTACTATTTGCATTTGTGGGCACAATGTTACTATGTGACAAGACATCATGTGGTGGGAGCATTGCATGGCGGGAGCGTGGGGTTCGAAGGGCCCCACACTCCCACTGCTGCATTACATTCACTATTTCTCGTTATCATTCTCAAAAAAAAGGGAAATTTGAGGCAAAAAAACTCCATTTAATGCATTAGTTAGGGTTGTTTACACCGACCAAAGCAGGAAATTCAGTGTTAGGGTTGAAAACCCTCCTTGGCCCCCACCCACCCGAACTGGCATCAGAGATTGCGCATTCGGTTGTCGGCATAACTCTCACCCCATCCACAAGTGTAAAGCAGAGGTGTGAGGATAATGGGTGAGACTTAGAACTGACAACCGTAATGCACCCCAATGCTGGTTGGGGTGTGTGGGCAGGGGGCCAAGGGGCTTTCAACCTAACACCCGAATTTCCTCACTTTTTCGTTGTGAAACAACCTAACTAATGCATTAAATGGAGTTTTGCCTCTAATATATATATATATATATATATATATATAGGATACATGAAAGGCAGGAGTAGGATATGGAAAATATTCTACCTCCTGCAGAGTGAGATATCCATGCCTCACTCTGCAGGAGTGAGAATATTTTCCATATCTCACTCCTGCCCATCATGTGTTTGATTTATGCAATAGGGTAGAAGTTTTATTATGTGGTTATTTGTGTGTAAAACTCAGGAAATTGTGTTTAAATAAATGTTGTATTTTGTCTCCGTGTGTTGTTCCACTGAGATAGGGCAGAGTTGTGAATGGAGAGTTTCTTCTTGTATGAATGAGAGTGGTTTCTGTTGTTTGATTTGCTCTGTTTGCGTGGTTGTGGTTTTGTATTGGTTGGTGGGTTGTATTTGTGGGATAAATGTGTTCTATTGGTTGTTATTTATGTGGTATGATTGGTTGATTTGAGTGACTGTCAGTGGATACTGTGACTTCATTGGTTGTTGACATATAGTAGGCATAGCTTTCTTGTGAGAAATGGTTCCAGGATGGTAGCAAGTCTTCTTTGTGTATTTATTTTGTTTCAGTTTATTTTTTTTTTACTTTTTATTTATGCTTTGTGTTACTTTATTTAAAAAGTGTGGTGCTTTTGTGACTACAGTGGAATTTTGTCAACGGATTTGTTGACTGCTTTGAACGTCAGACTTCTACAACACCAGTAGCTTTTGAGGTACTGGTTTTTATTCTGAATTGCTGTCACAGGGCAGCAGCTTTGACTTCTTCTTTGGAGGGCTGTCTTACTCCTGAGCTGGAAAAGAAATAAAAGGAGAATAAATGGTGTGTTTATTTTATGTTTGTAATGCAGGCCAAATTGTTTTGTATGATGCTATTGTGCAACAAAGAATTTTAACTTACGCTGGTAAATGTTAAAGGTAATGTTTTGAGCAGTTATAGTTGGATTGCTGAAGCAAGCTGACATGGCTTTGGAGAATATTATATATTTGTCCATTTGCGCTGTAGTTTGACTTTCTCCAGAGCTGTTTGACTTGGTGACAGAAACAGGCATGTTACTTTTACTTGACAACAAATTTGGTTATGAAGTGCACTTTGGTATGCTGCAGATGTGGATGGCTGTGGGTCAGCGTGGCAACTTAGGAGATTCTAATTATTTTTCTGTTTCTCTGCATTCATTCTGGAGTAGTCATTGAGTGACTGCAGCTTCTTGTGTCCCGATTCCTGTATTATGTCTGTCAGAGGTACATTACAATCTACCAGGTTTTGCACTACCTGCTTTCTGATAGAATGGTTAGTCAATCTCCTGTCAGTTTGAATTCCAGCACTTTGTACATTTAAGTATTTTACCTATGGTATTGATACCCAGGGCTTGGTTTTTGAACCAGCAATTGCCATCTGATATTTTGTGTTGCTGGTTAATGGCTAAAAAAAAGGAGCAGAGTCATAATTATGTTTATAAGGCCTTTTCTGAGAATAGAACATAAAGTTAGCTACTGGGCACTTTTTCTGATTTGCTATAGGAGAAGCACAGGGCTTTAACATTCTAGTGTCTTTGGGATCAGTCCCACTCCTGGTCTTCATCTGTCTTTCTCTGCAGTACTCAATGAATTTGTCTCCTTTTTCATCAGTACACAACTTAACGTCACCCCATTTTAAGTGTCTGCATTCAGTGATTCCTCTAATTCCAAAAAACATTGTAGCATTTAACCACATGGTGTTAATTATTGATTGTGGTGTTCTGGATCCTAAAATGTCTTTTTCATACAGTTTGTGTATGAGGCTGTCAGTGAGTTCATCTGCAGCAAAAGGTTTATTTCCTTTGCCGTCTTCCTTTAATTTTTTTTGTTTAGATGAAATAACTTCTCTACACTTTAGGAAGGCAGGTGATGATACAGATTCTAGGTACTCCTGTTTTTTTAAATGTCTCTTAAAACTCTGAAATTTATCCCGTAGGCTTATTGGATCATATTTGGAGCCATCTTTTCTTCTAGAATGAATGAAATGATGGCACAAAACAGTGTTGAACTCATGTGGAGGCATAGTTTCCATATATGTGGTAATGTTTAAATTTTATCTCGTGAACTTGTGTAATTATTAATATCACATTCTGTTTTTCTTTGTGTGTTGTCACTTTTGGCAGAATCTATGTATTGGCTGATGAAGCTTGTGTCAACTTTAAATTTACTTGTTGCTGTATAGTCCATGTTCTTTTCATCTCTGTTTTTTTTTTTGTGCTTACCAATTTCCGTTGGGTCTAGGAGTGGCTGTTTCTCAAGTTCAAACTGCGAGCAGCTCTGGAAGGTTTCTTCTTCCATGTTTATGGTTGTAGTATTTTTCTCTCCTTCACACATGTTTTTGTTCTCTGGTTTAGTACTGTTTTGTGACATATAGATTTTAATATCTTTTTCCATGTTCTGGATGCCTGATATAATGTTCTCTACTCCATGTTACAGTTGAGAAATTCAGTAGTGTGGGATGCATTTCTGTTTTTAATGCATTTAATTAGGAACAGCAGTGTCATCAGTAGCAAGAGAAATTCGGGCTATTATGTGCTCATTTTATGTGTTCTTATAGGTGATTTTTATCAGTAGTGCTTGACAGCAGAATGTAGTGCCTGCACTTCTTTTACTGGCAGTTTAGTTAGAGTGAGAATATTAGTTGCTCACATACGTAATGTGTGTGTAAATGTAAATATCTTTCCTAGTATGTAGGTCAGCAACATTTATCTCACTCTAGTGAGAAAGCATGTTTTTATTTGTAACATTTACAACCCACCCCTATTGTAGTATACTGGCAAGATAGCGCCAGTACAGTTAGGGTTGGCAGGGGAGTTTAATGTTAAACCTCACATTTTGCACTTTAATAACTTTGGAACCTTTGAAGGGATTTGCACACAATTTGACACACTTAATGTGTAGTGGAAGGTTTCTTGATGTGCCAGTCCCTTTTGTAGTTTTTGAGATACGGAATGTTGAAAAAAGCAGAGGGTTTTGCTCTTTTTAGCAGTTTTTTTTTTGCTCACCTGTATCTCAAAAACAGGTTAACATTAGCAGCTGATAATTTCAGGGTAGGAAGCCTTACCCTTAAAGATGTGTCTTTTGAAGATTTGGTGTAAAAAGCATAATCTGTTCTGCAGTTATTGCATTACACAGTTCCCATTATTTTCTATGAGAAAACATTAAATGTCAGGCATGATGAAGGATTGTGGGCATTTTCGATGCAGAATCCTGCATCAAACTGTTATGTTAGATGCAGAATCCTGCATCAAAGTGCCATTAAAGGCACAGTGCCCTTTTTTTATTGTATTGCTGACATTGGGGGCCCCAATACCCGTGTTGGCAGCAGTAATCAACCACCACCACAAGCACCACAGATGTGGCACACTGTGAGCCCACCCCGGTGTGCCCAAATGTTGTAGTTTTTTTCCCATTGCCTGTTAAATAAAGAAAATTGTCCCCCCCAACATTTATTATCTTTGATATAGAATCCTGCATCGACATTTGTGATGCAGGATCCTGTATCGAAGTACTGTGGTCTGACCCACACCCAAATTCCTCACCCACATAGGGGTTCCCAGTCTTCACGTCGGTATACTTTGCACACCACTCCAGTGTGCCCAAATGTTTTTTTTGTGTGTGCTAATTACCTGTTAAATACAGAAAACTGTCCCCCAACATCTTTTATTTCTGATGCAGAATCATGCATTGAAATATTCGGTGCAGGATCCTGCATCAAAGTACTATGGTCTGCCCACACACCCATATTCCTCACTGACATTGGGGTGCCCAATCCCCTTGTCAGTATACCTCCCACCTTCCACACGCTCAGTTATGTGACACACTGGGAGCCCACCCCAGTGTATCCAAATATCCTTTTTTATATTTCTGACACCGGGATGCCCAGTTCTGGTGTTGGATCCCCCCTCCCAAGCCCACTTTCTTTGTCAACAGGGGTGCCCAATCCCCCTGTCAGCATGATGATCTCCTCCCCAAAAACAATTATGTGGCACACTGGGAGCCCACCCCAGTATACCCATATTTTTGTTTTTCCTTTTGTTCCCATAAATAAGTAAAACCATCCATCAAAGTATTTTTTTATTTAGTTTTTAACCTGTATTGAAGAAAACGGTCCATCATGGTCTCTTCATCCCCATCCCTCCATCCCCACCCTCCTTCTCACACACCCAGCTCCCCGCACCTCCCCTCACCCATACTTACCCTCCATAGATTGGGAGCTGTGATCTTCTCTGGACCGGGAGACATCTGCACTCTTCAAAGCTGAACTGCAAAATTAGGAATTGGGTAAGCGCTGCATAATGGGACTGAATGGGGAGTTTCAATTTAGGTTGAAATCTCAGCCAATTTTCAGACTTTTGGCCCCGAATGTTCAACATGGGGTTCTCTGGACCCCTCCTCATGAACACTGTCATTTCGTTTCTCAGTCTCAAAACATGATTTTACAGTCGATGCATGGAATCACCTTTTGGGACTGATTCACAAAATGACAGTGCCACTGTTCATGAGGTGGGGTCCCAAAAAGTCCATGTTGCAATTTTGGTGAGAAAATTCTTAAAAATGACTGCATTACAAGTGTGCATTGTGCAGTTTCTACGCACACTTGTAACACTGCCAATTTTTAATATTTTCTCTCCAGGTTTTCAACATAGCCATATTTTAACACCTCCGTATGAACAATACAGATTTCATTTTCCATATCTTGCCCAAAATATGTTTTTGCACCTGTGGTGCAGAATGGCATCATTGCTGCACAAAATCAACTTTTGGGATGGATTAACAACATGATAGTGCCACAGTACATGAGGGGAGGACCTATAAATCCCACGTTGAAAACTTGGTGAACGAATTCCCAAAAATGACTGCTCATGAGCAAGCATTGTGCACTTTCTATGCACACTTGTAACTTTGTCACTTTTTCATATTTTTACCCCAGATTTTCAACATTGCCATTTTTTCACACTACCCTATGAACAGAATAGTTGTCATTTTGCACATCCTGTTTGGAATGTGATTTTGTACTTGTGGCGCAGAATGGCATGGTCGCTGTGCAAAATCAACTTTTGCAATGGATTTACAAAATCACAGCTGTAGTGTCAATGAGGGGAAGTTCCGTAATGCCAATGTTGAAAATTTGGTAAAGAAATTCCAAAAAATGAGCATATTATAAGTGTGTGTCGCACAATTTCTATGCATGCTCATAACTTTGCAATAGTTTCCCATTTTTAACACTGTTGTACTATATGGATGGAGGGATGGAAGCACAGGGTCTGAAGGACCCTGGCTCCCATGGTAACAAATGGATACTGTTGTACTATCTCGATGGAGGGATGGGAGCGCAGGGTCTGAAGGACCCTGCACTCCTTGGACACTGCACTCCCACCATGACATATGGATACTGTTGTACTGTCTTGATGGAGGGACTCTGTGCTCACCACCATGACATACGGACACTGTTGTACTATCTGGATCATGGGATGGGAATGCAGGGTCCAAACAACCCTGCGCTCCCACCATGACATATGGACAGTGTTGTACACCTCCTCATGAACCATACAGCTGTCATTTTTAACATCCTGCCTGAAATGTGTTTCCAAACCTGTGCCGCAGAATGGCATCACTGTGCAATTTCAAATTTTGGGATGGATTAACAAAATCACAGTGCCATCGTTCATGAGGGGAGGTTCCAAACAGCCCATGTTGAAAATTTGGTTAAAAAAATCACATGGCAACTGAAGTTCTGTGCAAAGAAGTACTGTACAAAGTAATATGCCTGGGAAGAGGAAACCCTGGGAAGTGGTACTGAATGGGTGTGGAAGGTGCTGGTGATCAACAAAGAAGAAAAAGACCTAGGAGTTTTCTTTTCTGATCACCTAAAGGTGTCAAAACAAGGGAAAGATGATAAGGCACTTGGCATATGGAGACAATCCTATCCTAATTTTCAGCCCTCTCTTTCACCTGTAAAGAAATATAGTTCAGTTCATAAAATGTGAGGCAATTAAATGCAAAAAACTTCATTCATACACCAGTTAGGGTTTCTGTCATGCCCTTGATAGGATGGAAATATCATGTTAGGGTGTAGAATCATAATAGCACACCCAGATTCACAACACAGTTACACACATTGCATGTCCATTGAATGGGCATAGAAGAAGCATGAACATGTATCAAAGAAGCAATAGTTGAAGTAGCAGTTCTCTTAAACAGTGGCAGAGAATGTTAGAGTCAAAAGGGTGGAATTAAAGAAATCTAAGGAAACTCAGAGGGGCACAGATAAGGGGACATACCAGAGTTGTCTAAAGGAAGCTCATAAAGCAGTGAGAAGTGCAAAGGCTCAAACCTAGGAGGCACTAACACAATCAGTAAGGAATGGAGATGAGACATTCTACAGATATATTAGTGATAAAAGAAAGACAAGATGAGGGATTGCTAAGATCAGAGGGGGTAAGGGGAAGTGCATAGCGGATGACCAGAGAAAAGCACCTATACTAAATGGATATCTCTGCTCAGTCTTTTCTGAAGAAAAGGATGGTCAAGGCCCTCAACTGGACACAATAGACACAGGGGGTAGAGAGGTGAATACAAAACATTTCACAAAACAAATGATCCTAGAAGAGCTTGCTATGCTCAGGGTGGACAGAGGAATGGGGCCAGATGATATACATCCCATGATGCTAAAAGAGCTGAGAGGGGAACTAGTGGAGCCATTAGCAGTACTATTCAGTGAGTCACTGAGCACAGGGGAGGTCCCTGAGGATTGGAGAAGGGCTCATGTGATCCCACTTCATAAAAGTGGTAGCAGGGCAGAATCAGGGAACTATAGGCCAGTCAGTCTTACCACTGTTGTAGGTAAGATCATGGAGAAACTCTTTAAGGGGAGAATTGTAGAACACCTGGAATCCATAGGAGTACAGGATCCAAGACAATATGGATTTACAGCAGGAAGGTCTTGTCAAACAAATCTGATAGCTTTCTTTAACTGGTTGACCATGGAGGTGAATCAAGGGGGCACAGTTGACGTGGCCAACCTTGACTTCAGTAAAGCTTTCGATACCATTCCACATAGAAGATTGGTAAACAAGCTAGGTAGACTCAGGGTGGGCCAAAAGGTGCTCAACTGGGTGTTAACTGGTTAAAGGACTGAAAGCAGTGAGTGGTGGTAAATGGTGCCCAGTTGGAAGAGAAGCAAGTCACAAGTGGGGTACATCAAAGATCAGTTCTAGAGTCAGTTCTGTTCAATATCTTCATCAGTGACATAGTAGATGGACTGGAGGGTAAGGTATTCCTGTTTGTAGATGATACCAAGATCTGCAACAGAGTTGATGACCCAGAAGTGGTGGGCAGGATGAGGAAATATCTGAAAAAATTGGAGAAATGGTCTGAGGAGTGGCAACTGATGTTTGACACAAAGAAATGCAAAACCATGCATATGGGTAAGAGAAACCCAGTAGCAAGCTACAGGCTGGGGTGCAGAATTGTTGACTATCACAAGGGAAGAAAGGGACTTGGGGATCATCATCATGGATGACCTAAAAGCCTCTAAGCAGGCAATAAAAGCAGTAGGAAAGGCTAAGATGATGTTGGGGTGTATTGGCATGGGTATCACTAGCTATAGGAGGGAGGTAATGCTTCCTGTCTACAAGACATGGTTAGACCCCATCTGGAATACTGCATGCAATACTGGAGGCCCCACCTATGTAAAGACATTGACAGAATGGAGACTGTCCAGAGAAGGGAAACCAATATGGTGCTGGAGCTGCAGCACAAAACATATGAGAACAGATTAAAGGATCTGAATATGTACACCCTAGAGCAGAAGAGGGACAGGGTTGACATGATAGAAACATTCAAATACCTCAAGGGCATTAACAAGGTGAATGGGTTGATCATGTTTCAGTTCAAAAGGAACAGTAGGACAAGAGGTCATGACATGAAAATAGAAGGAGGCCATCTAAGAGGAAATGTGAGAAAGTTCTCTTTCACAGAATGGGTGGTGGACAAATGGAACAGACTTCCCCAGGAGGTAGTGGAAACTAATACAGTACAGGGCTTCAAAAGGACTTGGGAAAGGCACAAGGAAATCATAGAGATAGGCAGCAGTATACAGTCAAAGAACTAAGAATAGTCACATGGCACATGCATCAGGTAGGGCAGACTGGATGGGCCTGGTGGTCCTTATCTGCCATAAGCTTCTATGTTTCTATGTATGTTAGGGTTGAGCCCCTGGCCCTCACCACCCTACCACCCCATCCCCATCCTCCACACACCAACAGGCACAGGGTGTGCCATGGGGTCGTTGTGCCTAACTCTCACCCCATTCCATATGTAAACAAGTTGACATGGTAGAGTATAAGAGAATGGAGTGAGACCCGACAACCCCATAGCACACCCCAAAGCCTGCTGGTGTGTGGAGGGTGGAGTAGTGGGAGTGGAGTGGTAGAGGTGGAAACCCTTGGAGTGGGGAATTAGGGTTGACAACCCTAATGCCTCATTTCCCTACTTTTGTTGCTATAGTATTCATCCTAATTGATGCATTATTGACTTTTTTTGCAATTAATTTCCTTATCTTTTCAGATAGTTTATGTGTAGCCTTATCTCCTTTTGGGTGCAGGGCCTAGAGGACCCTGCACTCCCACCTTCCATAACTGCCCATATGTCATTGTAGGAGCACAGGACCCTTTGGGCCATGCACTCCTATGCTCAGTTTCAATGAATGCGTGTAACTCATCCACTGTTGGAAATTTTCTTACCAATTTTTAAACATAGGCTTTTTGGCACCCCACCTCATGAACAGTAGCACTGTCATTTCATGAACTAATCCCAAAAGCCGACTTCATGCAATGATTGCGCCATTCTGTGCCACAGTGTGAAAACATGTTTTCAGGCAGGATGTAAGAAATGACAGCTGTACTGTTCATAAGTTGGTGTGAAAAAATGTCAATGTTGAAAATTTGGAATGAAAGTATAAAAAATTGTCGAAGTTATGAGCCTGCGTAGAAACTGTGCAATGCATGCTTATAAAGCAGCTGTTTTATGGATTTTTTTGTAATAAATTTTCAACATGTGCTTTTTAGGACCCCACCTCATGAACAGTGGCACTGTTGTTTCGTTACTCAGTCCAAAAAGGTGATTTTGCACAGTGACTGTGCAATTCTGTGCCAGAGGTGTGAAAACAGGATTTGGGAAGGATGTGAAAAATGAAAGCTGTACTGTTCATGAGACAATCTGAAAAAATGGCAATGTTGAAATTATGGTGTGAAAATATAAATAATTGGTGAAGTTATGAGCCTGCATAAAAACTGCACAACACACGCTTGTAATGCAGCCATTTTTTGGATTTCATGCACCAAATTTTCAACATGGGCTTTTTGGGACCCCCCCCCCCATGAACACTGGCATTGTCATTACATTGATCAATCCCAAATTTGATTCCATGCAGTGACCACAAAATCACCTTTCGGGACTGAGTAACGAGATGACAGTGACAGTGTTCATGAGGTGGTGTCCCAAAAAGCCCATGTTGAAAATTTGGTGAAAAATGTTGAAAATGCCAGAGATATCAATATCAGTTCAAAACACCATAGACAGCCATTATACAGCATTTACATTGATTGTTCAGTTTGCAGTTCGGCTTTGAAGAATGCAGACATGTCCCAATCCATAGAAGATGACAGAGGCTGACCACCGTAGGTAAGTATGGGGTAAGGGGGGGAGTGGGGAAGTGGTGCGCAGAGGGAGGTTGGGGATGGGGAAGAAGAGGAAGAGGAGGAGATGATGAGAGACCATTTTCTTTTTTAACAGGATGAGAAAAGACAGTGGGGGACTGTTTTCTTCCTTGCAGGTATAAAGTAAGAAAAATATTTTGTAACACTGGGGGTGGGCTCCCTAGAGTAACTTAGTACTGGTGGCTATGGGGAAGGGTTAATCTAACTGTGGACACTAGGTGTGGGCTACCCAGTGTCCCACTTTGGGAGGTGTACTGCTGACATGGGGATTGGACCCCCCTGATGTCATCAAATAATGGCAAAAGAGGAGTGGGGGGTGCATCGGACACTGGGGCTGGGCATCCCGGTGTCACATGAAATAAACAGGGAATAAAGGAACAAACTGACTAACTACAGTAACTAACTATCAAGGATTTTAGATGCCACAAGACACCAGGGCAACAAACACATGGCAACAGCCAGTGCAGAGCAAAACAACAGGGTGGGTCAACCTTGACTCTGCTGCTAGCAGCACAAGTTCCCGGTGCAGCTGCAAAAGAAAAGAAAATGCCACTCTTCTCATAGAGAGAATGGGCTAGAAGCTGTTCTCTTGCTGAGCTGGCACCCAAGATTTCAGTTAATGTAAAAACTTGTTTGTGGCCAGTTACAAAAAAAAAAAAAAAACATCAGAATACAGCTGAACAGGTCCTCTTTAACTATATTCTTTTTTTTTTTGTTGTTGTTGATTTATTTATCTACATTCTTCCTGCTCAGGTGGTCCTATGGTTCCCCTCTACTGACCCTGACACGATGGCTCCAGCATTGGGCACTGTGCTTGAGCTGCAATCTCCTCACCCTGACCCTCTCTAAGGTTGTATCGTGGATCCCCTAGTGGAAGACCATGGGGTCGGGACCAGAAGGAGCTCCTTGAAGCACTCGATGCAGTGCTGTGGGGCAGGCCTTCATGAGCTGGAGGATCAGTGGTTTTGTCCCCTATAGTTCCCCCCAAAGCCTGGGCATGCAATGACACCAGTGATGCTACAGTGAGTGCTTCCACTCACCACATGACAGACGTCTGCCCCGTGCTGTCCCCTCCATCATGCCATCACTCGCACTCTCTCCCAGCCACTGCTAGGAGCCAGCACATGCATGGGTACCCCACCCCACCCTCCTGGAGGAGGAGAGCAGTCCCACGGATGCTCAATCCTCCTCTCCAAGGCCAAATCCCGATGATCCGAGTCCGCTTCCCAACCTGGTTCAGTGGTGTAGCATGAGGTGTGGTGTTCAGCACCTCAACCTTCAATGCCACCTGGCTGGCTAGATCTCTAGCTATGTTCTGATGTTTTTTTTTGTGTTTCACAGGTTGTGAACTGCAAGATACTTGCTAAGTGGCAAACAAGATGGTGGACACTGCCTATATCCACTGGTTGTACTAATGAGACCTTTGCACAAAATACCTATCTTCTTAGTGAAGAGAAGTTGGAACTTTGTGCAAAGTACTGTTATTGTGCAAAAATCCTAACTTTTATGCCTGGCATATAAATGTTCCCATAGAAAATAATGGGGAAATTTAAACTTTAATAACTTTTGAAAGGATTAATATTTTTTCACCAAACCTTCAAAAGGCACATTTGTGACCCAAAGACTTTCCACCCTGAACATTTCAGACCCAAACCTAAAACTGTTTTTGAGATACAGGTGGACAAAGAAAGGTAAAACAAACTGGTAAATTAAGTTCTTTTGGTTTTATGGTTTCTATCTCAAAAACCACAAACCCAATGCACACAGTTTGGTAGATCAAGAGACCTACCCATAGAGAACACACATCCCAATTTTCAGGCAAATCCATTGAAAGGTTCCAGAGTTATTAAGGTTCAAATTTTTGACTTATACATAAAAATGCGCACTCAACCCTAACTATACTGGTGCTACCGCTCAAGTATAATATGTTTGTGTGTGTGTGTGTGTATGTATGTATATATATATATTCATGGCAAAAAAATCCATTTAATGCATCAGTTGGGGTTGTTCACAGTGACAAAAGCAAGGAAGTTTGGTGTTAGGGTTGAAAACCCTAACTCCGAATTCACCCCCCCCAGCACCACACACACACATGCAAGTAGAGGAGGACCAAGGCAACATGACCAATGACAGACAACCAGCAGCAGGTGACAGAAATAAAAAACAACTGTCTAAATGTACTACAAGACATCCCCACCCACCTGACCAGATACTGCATGCTCAGTGGAGATCAACAGCAAAACTGAGGCCATGTACACCTAACGTACACATCCCTGATTGCAGGTGCACACAATGTACCACACTTAGTAGTTGCATGGCCTTACCTAGCGATGCCCCATTCCCATCCATGTTACACACATCCTGATATTCAGCCCAAGGTGTACTAACCTATGCAGTCACAATCCCTGCTTGCGCTGCACACAGTTGATCCCCTAATAAAAATGAGCAACACCTGGCAACCCACAGTTCAGCTGTCATATTACATCTTGCAACATGGCAGCTGACAGCTATTAGTGAAAACCCAAGCTACAGTGACACCTTCATGCTGGCCCCCCCATGCTGATTGCGGGCATTACTATAGTGATAATGGTGCTATATCCCTGGTGGTCCAGTATACCACTCACAGGACGATTGCAGGCATCAGTGCTATATTATGTCAAACCAATCCATCCCTGGTGGTCCAGCGGTACACCCAGCCACTCACACCCACTAAGCCTCACAACCCGACCCCCCATCAGCAACAGTCAGCAGCTCCTTACCAGCTTCCCACCCTGACACCCAATGGCTGACTCTGTACAGTAGGACTGTACAGCCATTAGGCCACAACATAAGCCAATGGGCGTGCAGCTCATACCGTACTACACGACCCAGCTATATGAATGGATCCTTTCACATTTCTGTACTGTGTAGTACGATATGACCTGCACAACCATTGCTTACACTGTGGAACAATGGCTGTACAGTCCTACTGTATGGAATCAGTCAGCAGACAGCACAGTGGCAAGCAGATGGTGTACTACTACCTACCACTAACCAGGGGGGGGTGGGGCAGTGGGACTCAGTACATGGGTGTGCAAGGGAGTAATGCTGAGCCACCAGTGATGCACTGGTTTCTCATTATATCTCACTGACAACCACAATAATGCTGTGAGCAGCCCACTATACCAAGAAGGGCATTGGGCCATAATCTCATTACATATGACCTTGATCAGACTGAAAGTGGGCTACTGGACCACCAGGGTTATAGAAAATTGTAGTTTATCACATATCCCCACAATCGGGCTGTAAGTGTTCTGCTAGACCACCAGTGATATTGGACTATTATTTCATTACATAGTCCCGTAATTGTGCTACAAGCGCTCCACTAGACTACCAGTGTTATACGACATTGTAATTTATCACATATACCCATGATCACTCTGCGAGTGTTTCAGTGGACCAGCAGTGACATGGTTGTTTATTATTTATACATATGCACACAAACGGTCATCGGAGCATGTTGCCAGTAGTAGAAAGGGGCATCATTCCCCAACGACTGCAGCCTGGCAGGGTGGCAGGCACAAGTCGTCAGTGATTGGCACACCTGCATGCAAATGGGGCCATCATCACATACAAATGGCACATTTCCAGCTTGCATTCATGATAGCCCTATTTGCATCTACACTTTTGTATATTACAGCAGTTTGCTATAATAAAACAAACTGCAACAGTAATTGGTGTGAAAAATAAGTGTCCCATTAGCATGCATGGTCATCAGTCTTCATTACTCACTCTGTAATCTGTGTCATATGTATACCAGCATACTAACTGTCTACTGTCTCTGTACAGGAGCACGGGTGTGAGCATATACCATATGCAAATAACAACAATATGTACCTATTTACAGATGACTTGACACATTGCAAAACATTACAGTACAGCCATCATCTGTTAATGGCAAGTACACCATGTGACATATCCATTGTACACCCTAACATTTATCACACTCTTAGAATATGGTGACTAGCTCTATTACTATACTAGGCACTCCCCATTGAAGTGAAAACTGCTTTTGAGTTTGTTGAGTATGCGTTGTAGTACACTAGGCCTTATCATCTTGATTATCAGGAACTTTCTATATATAAATGCACTTCTTATCCCAGTACACTCCCACCTTCATACAGTTAATTTATTATGACATACATGCATGACACACCAGTCCACTACACTCCATCACCCCTCCACACACATTGCAATAATTATGATAACATACTCAGAATTGGCTTAGTACAGCTGCTCTCATGTGCCACACTTGTCTTACCACATCATAGATTTCCCCTTAATGTAGTACTATCACCTCACCACGTACCCACCGAGAAACAAAAATGTCATCATAAGTGTACCATCATAATGAATAGGGTACACTATTCAACAACATACCTCCCAGCTATGCATGGAATGACACCATATAGTACACCTGTATGCATACTAAAGGGAAAAGTAGGCATTATGAACATAGATAACAGACTGTGTCACAGAATCTCAATATACAAATGATCCATTCACTTGTTGAGACTGTCTACTACAGTACTGTTTACACTACCACTTGCTCATCGCTTTTCAGAAATAGCCACACTGCTCTCACAGTACCTAGCAATTAGTAGCTCTATGGCTGCCTTAGGGGTGAAAGGTCCTCCATACTACTGAACAGACATTGTGGGTGCAGGGGACTGTGACACTATTTCTAGTGTGATTATCTTTTATATTGGTACCCGGCTCCTCCTTCACCTCCACAGTTCTTACTGCCACAGCTTCCCTGGCCACTATAAAATGTATTAGTAAAAAATATTATAACATATGACACAGTATGTTAATCTGCCACTAAACTTTTATTGTGAAATATATTTTTTTATACTGTCTCATTGTGTAATTCAACCATGTATCACATTTCTCTTTGCTATGACACTTCTGTGTTTCCATGGATGTTGTATCATTCAGCAGCAGTGACATCCACACACCGGGACTGCTTGTGGGTACAGCAACAAACTCACTTACATGAACTGTAACTGCACTGCCACAACAAATCTTACAGAAAAATTCCCATACCTTGTCAGCCACATCAGCACTGCACACCCCACTGTAATTCAAAAACTCTCTCTGTGCAGTACTGCATGTCCCCATGCAGCTGTTCAGTGACACTCACCCCATTTTCATTTACTACCCCACTGTTACCATAGACATACAATACTGTCCACTCAGAAATATACAGATTCTGACAATACATTACGAGGACATAACAGGCTCAATATCACACTCTGTTACGTATGCATGGGGCAGCCCTCCAACTTCATTCACACACATTACTATTCTTCCCTTCTCACATCATTATGTGTACAACAGAACATTCTCTTGTGTATATTGTGTCTGGTCACATCACTATGTCTCACCTAAGTGGGTAGTATATCAATATGCTAAAACACTTTAAATATACCAGACAAGATCTAGATAACATATATTGGGCTGAGTACCTGTATTACTCATTTTGAACATGAGATGACACAGAAATAAATTTAAATCCGTACAGATATCTTCTTAGAGTGCAATGAGGACAACATTCACTTATAAAATAATAGATAAGAAATTCATAGGACTGCAATATTTCACATACCATTGCTGTCTAGAAATGTCATGACCAGTTCTGGATCATAGTCAGTTAAACTAAACTGAGATGTATACAACTACCATACATCTGGGTATAAAATCTGTTCCTTTTGAAGCACCATTTAAATTATGAAGTACTACACCTTGTTTTTTAGAATTTTTAAGCAATATACCCCAACAGGGTGTTGGTTTACTGGAGGATCTACCATGGCTGCTGTAGTTCAGTCACAAGATGCAGCCAAGAGACTTGCCAATGCCAAGAGTGGTAGATCCTCCAGTATACCCACTCCCTGGAGCAGTATATTTCAATTATACCAAGGGCTTATTTGTTTTTTTACAAAAAAAAAATGTGCAAATCCATTTAATTTCAAACTTGCTGCTTTGCCATCCATCCATTAGCTTTGCAGTGGTGTTTTTGAAATGAACATATGCATTTGCTGCAGAGTTCCTGTTGTAGCTGAGTGGTGGCTGGCGCCTTTTACAATGAGTACACTGTAGTATTTACAATGCTGAAAAGATGCCAGCTAGCTAATCAAAATCCAGAATTATATTACATTTTTTAGTGAACGTTGTATTATTACATGGGTGCTGGAAGTCATATTAACTTTCTAAAGAGTATTTCCTAAAAAGAAGTGAGTTAAGTAGTCCAGCTCACACCTTACAAGATAGCCTCATACCACCCCAATTACATAATACAATTATTTCTATCAGCATCTTACCACCTGACTCGACAAGAATGACACTGTCGGTGTCAGAGTGATCAGCCTCCACAGCTTCAGACTGTGCTGGTAATACCTCAGCTGCAACTGGGGGGGGGGCTGCGCTGATCTGTGAAAGAAGATGATAAGTAGCGCCACTAAGTTTTGCATGTAAATGTCATCACTTTTTAACAACACTTTCTTTAAGCATTAAACATGTTTCAGACACCTAACATTACCTGTAATCAGGTACTGCAGAGCCATTGCAGACACATAGAAAATCACTATTAATGTAAATATAGAGGATAATGGCTAGGTAGCAGGTGATAACAACGTTGTAATCACCTCGAATGGTTGCTTGGGCAACATGGTAAACCTTGAGAGCACAGCTTGAGAGGTTTACTGTAGCCCTAGCAACCACGAAAGGTTATTTAAATGTGGTTCTCACCAGATCCCTAGCCATCATCTTTTGATAGTACATGGTTAAAAAAAACACTGTTTTCATTCGATGTGTGAGAATTATGGAACTCTGGTGTATTCTGTTTTGTTATGCCACTGTTTGGAAGTTCCAAAGTGTGGTTCACAACTGTTAAAATTCTAAACAGTGCATAACAAAGCTGTGTGACTGCTGATTATGGTGGTTAATAGACACTTAACATACATCATAAATATTTCATAAATATAAAATAATAAGCTGACTCGGTACACAATAATTAATACTTATATAGTATGCCACATGAAATACAATTCTTCTTAAATTAAATGGATACTTTATAGTAACTCCAACACTATCATCGGGTGATTCATTCAAAAACATCATAAAATTAAGCAATAAGGCACGACAGGGTGTGGTATATCATGGGATATCGTCATGCCTCGGGTGGTTGGGCACGAGGCTGCAGGCTGAGTGCTTCCAATGACCTGAGAAGTGACAATATCCCATGATATACCACACCCTGGAGTGCCTTATTGCTATTATTAACTGGCTTACAAGGGTTATGAGTAAAAAATAATTATAAAAAAAGTTAACGTTTTGAAATGCTTTTCTTTTGGGTGGTGGAGTAGTATGTTTTCATAAAGTAGTTCCTGCAGGGCTCTCTGGGCAGCTGTTGTAATTGGAGTTTGTGTAGAGGAGGTCTGGAGTCTGTCTCCAGTAGGTGCTGCTGCTAGGTGTTGCTCCTCATGTATATGCTGTAGTGCTCTTTCTTTGCTATCATAGATCATCCTCCCCTCCACCTCATTGCCCTGTCAGAGTTTACCCATACATTGCTCCATCAATTTTAGATTTAAATTTGTATTTACCAAGTCACCACTCGCTATCCTAAGTCTCATGGGGCAGAGTGAAAAGTACTGGCCGAGCTGCGCTTCATACACGTAACACTGGACTGAAGGGGGGCAGCCGTTGTACTGTGAGTTAAACGGGGGAACGTGGTATCTGCCACAAGTAGCGGGTGTGTTCATGATGTGTTAGTTGTACTGCATGTTAAACGGGAAAGTGGTATGTGGCACGAGCAGCGAGAGAAGTGGGCAGGTCAATGATGTGAGGTTAGTGTGGTGGTTGGCAGCTGTTGTTTTGTGTGACAGACTGTTTTGTTTTGTTTCAGTAAATTTTTCTGCAAGCAGAGGTTGTGTTATTGGGGGGGTCGTGCACATGCTGCCTTTGTCACATTAGGTTGTGACTTGCGTTTAAAGTTAAGCACTGCCATAGCTGTTGGAGGAATTTTTCAAAAGTGAGAAGTGAGAAGGCCGGTGACCGGAGGCTTTTTGAAGCCATGATGATGTAGCCTGATATCATCACGGCTTCAAAGACCTCTCAGCCAATCAGAATCGTCTATTTATGATCGCCAGTTCATAATACATGTTATATAATGGGGTATGAAAATTCAGTAACCTCATTGGTCAAAACACATTACATAACAGTGTTAAATCCTCCAGTATACCCACTGTTAAAGTTTTATATCACTATAAAGACAACAAAATAAGTTGAACATTGTAAAATAGCAATACACCATGACAGACAGTGGGTATATGGGTGGTTTTACCACTCCTGGTGTGGTTAAGTCACTCAGCAGTGCCTTGTGACTGAACCACACCAGACGTGGCAAATACACCAATATACCCACTCCCTGTGATGGTATATTTCTTAATTGTTATCTAAGTCAATATCAAGATACATGTATTGTATGAACACACATATATAGATATGTGTGTTTATATATATATATATATATATATATATATATATATATATATACACATTTATAGATATATAAAAATACATCATTATTTAGTAACAGTTATAAATACTTTTTCCTTAACACAAAAAAACACAACAAAAGACTAAAAAAAATGTCTCTTGTGACGTACAAAATATTCACTTCTTTGACACTACAGCAACTTGACTCATGACATGTTATTGTGATACTAACATGGCTGCAACAACAGAGACTTCAATAAGAAAAATACTTTTTTGTACCTGATTTTGTACCTACTTTAATATCATAGAATCTGAGGAATTCTATTGAATAACTTACAATTTCCAACCCATGTGTTACATCTGTGTGAGTAATGTACGCAGCTGTTCTATTTTTTGACCAACATTTTTTGGTTCTGAAAAGAACCTTTTTTTGCACTTTGTTAGTTGTTCAAACAGTCTGACATTCTTAAAGGATTTTGAGGATTGCATCTCAAAGGTCTCCCAGGAAATGACAATTGCCAGCCTGCGAGAAGTGTACACCGTCTGGTAGGTATAGCCAATTATAACAATGCTTAATTTCTGGGTGACGTATGGTGTACATTCCAGAAATGCATAGAAATGCAGATATCTGTATGTTGACTTTTCTTCAGGCTCTGTCAATCAGTTACATATGGTGTTCTGCTTTTCAGACCCTACACTCTGTAATATCTGAAAAAATGATTTTACAGGCAAGCAACATAGTCATAATAGAAGCATGGTCCAATTTTGCTTCTGTTACTAAATCTACCCAGCGTTTGGTTCCCAAATCATTGCCTCCAAGATGCATCAGCAATATGTCTGGATGAGGCTGAGTACTCAAACGTCTGTGCATGATTGGCATGAGGTGCTCCCACCTCATTCCACCCCTATCAAACCACTTAACACAGCAATTTGGGAGCTGCAGGTTTCTCCCAAAAATCACTATTTTGAGCATACTCAGATGCTCATCTCACTATACTGCTTCCAACTATGCATAAAGTCCTTTTGCTGTTTTCTGTCATTCTCAGCTTTTAAACTTAGAAGTGGACAGAGAGCTACCAAAAAAGTCAGTGTTTACCCTGCACTGCCTAAGCAGTAGTGAAAGTAAAACTACTATTTTTTCTCCTAACTTCAAGCAAGCTTCACTGGGCTGATCCATAACACACAAATAAAACAAATCATTGGCTACTACTGTGCCTTCATTAACCAATGTAGTCTATGCACTGACTATCACTGCACTTCTGCTACAGCTAAAACGTGCAAAAATTAAGAGGTGGGAAAATGCATCCTTTTCATAGGCAGTTTTAAACAATTACAACTACAGAAACATGTCTGATTGGTTCCCTCTTCTGTTGTGGGTCCACTTGCACCTTCCTATCTCCCTCCATTTGCAGCTGTATCTGTGCAAGTAAGTACTAAAGTACTATCTGAGTTTAAACACTTTTACCTAAATAATGCAGCATCCTATGTTATTTCAAGCAACATTGTCAAATAGAGCAGTAAAAAATGTTTTGATTAATACTATTTACCTGTTAGTAACACTTTTTATCATACTAGAAAAATGGTTTGTAAAATATTATGTACTTACAGTTCTAAATCTGCTGTCTCTCTGTGTTAACTAAGATGGCTGCTGTTGACTTCCTCTTTGGTGTTGTCCATCTCTGATTGGTTGTCTCACATGGCCTGACAAATCTAGCATAAGATTGGCAGAATGAGCTGTCACTCAAATAGCAATCAGATATGATTCGATAATGAATACAGTTGTCACTCCCAAGCTTAAATTTGCAACACTTTCACATGCACGACACTACTTTTGTGACACTGTTGAATGCACAACACTACTTTTTAAGACACTGTTGAATGCACGACACTGCTTTTTGCAACACTTTCGTGCACACGACACTATTTTTTCCAAAACTTTCAATTTACAACAGAATTTGATGATTTAATGCAAAAACAAGTAATTTTTCAATGCTGGCATTGGCAGTGACAGAGGTGGAGAGGCATAGTGCTGTGACTTTGTTAATATGCCCCAAAATGTGATTTTGCACAGTGAGTACACCACTGTATGGCAGACTTGCTGTAACGCATTTTTGGCAGTTGCTAAGCACGCTTGTAAAACAGTCATTTTATGGAGTATTGTCACCAAATTTTCAATACAGACATTTTAGGACCTCTGTTCATGAACTTTCTCACTGTCATTTTTGGACTGGGCTCTGAACACTGATTTCGCACAGCAACCTCACTATTCTGTGCCGGAAGTGTGAAAACACATTTTGGGCAGGATGTGAAAAATGACAGCTGTATGGCTCACAAGACGGTGTGGTAAAATGCCAATGTTGAGAATCTGGCATTAAATAGTGTGAAGTCACTAACTTATGACTGTGCATTGCGCAGTTCCTACACACACTCATAAAACAGTCATTTAAAGGAGTATTGTCACCAAATTTTCAACACAGACATTTTAGGACCTCTGTTCATGAATAATGTCACTGTCATTTTTGTAATGTGCTCTGAACACTGATTTTGCACAGCGACTGTGCTATTCTGTGCCAGAATTGCGAAAACACATTTTGGACAGCATGTGAAAAATGACAGCAGTACAGTTCACAAGAAGGTGTGGTAGAATGCCAATGTTGAGAATCTGGCATGAAAATAGTGCAAATGCCCTAACTTACGAGTGTGCGTTGCGCAGTTGCTACACACACTCATAAAACAGTCATTTTACAGAGTACTGTCACCAAATTTTCAACATAGTCATTTTAGCACCTCTGCTCATGAACAGCGTCACTGTCATTTTCATAATGTGCTACGAATACTGATTTCGCACAGCAACTGCGCTATTCTGCATCGGAAGTGCAAAAACACATTTTGGGCAGGATGTGAAAAATGACAGCTGTATGCTTCACAGTAAGGTGTGGGAAAATGGCAATGTTGAGAATCTGGCATGAAAATAGTTCGAATGTGCTTTTGAGTGTGCATTGTGCAGTTGCTACGCACACCTGTAAAAACAATCATTTTATGGACTATTGTCACCAAATTTTCAACACAGGCATTTTAGGAGCTCTGCTCATGAACAGTATCACTGTCATTTTTGTAATGGCCTTTGAACACAGATTTTGTACAGCAACCACGCTATTCTGTGCCAGAAGTGCAAAAACACATTTCGGGCAGTATCTGAAAAATGACAGCTGTATGGTTCACAAGAAGGTGGGGTAAAATGTCAGTGTTGAGAATCTGACATGAAAAAACTGCAAATGTGCTAACTTACAAGTGTGCGTTGCGCAGTTGCTACACACGATCGTAAAACAGTCATTTTATGGAGTATTGTCACCAAATTTTCAACACAGGCATTTTAGGACCTCTGCTCATGAACAGTGGCATTGTAATTTTTGTAATGTGCTCCAAACACTGATTTCACACAGCAGCCATGCTACTCTGAGCCGGAACTGCAGAAACACATTTCTGGCAGGATGTGAAAAATGACAGCTGTACAGTTCACAAGAGGCTGTGCTAAAATGCCAGTGTTGAGAATGTGATGTAAAATATTGAAAATGTGCTAACGAGTGTGCGTTGTGCAGTTCCTATGCACGCTCACAAAACAGTCATTTAATGGAGTATTGACACCAAATTTTCAACACAGGCATTTTAGGACCTCTGCTCATGAACAGTATCACTGTCATTTTCATTACATGTTCTGAACACTAATTTTGTACAGCAGCCATGCTACTTTGCGCCGTAAGTGCAAAAACACATTTCAGCAAGGATGTGAAAAATGACAGCTGTATGGTTCACAAGAAGGTGTGCTAAAATGCCAATGTTGAGAATGTGACATGAAAATATTGCAAATGCATTAACTTAAGTATTTGAAGTTGACTTATTAATCTGTTACTCATTTACAGAAAGATTTTAAATAAAGCAGTTGTTTGACCAGCAGTTTAATAACACTAGGTCAAAATCACTATACAGAATTACACTGATTTTGCATTGCTGAACAGTGAAATAGTACAAGAAAAAAATCTATGTGGCATGGTGATAACGCTATACAGGACAGTGTAACATGAATGAAAATAAGCCTGTCAAAATTTGAGCAACCAATCTGATGAAAACATTTTATGATTCTTTTGTTTTTTATATTTTATACATAAATCATCTGTCTCAATATACAATGTTAGATGTGAGCAACACAAGCATATACTAATAATTGTCTTTTTCTCTGTCTTTTATACAGGTGTCTGATACTTCTGTAACATTGGTGACTGCCACTGTGAACTAACAGATTGAAAGATGCATAGTAAATACAGCGGTGCATATATGGAAAAATGGAACAGGTATCATAGTACTTCACTGTTGCTTAAGAATGATAAAAAAAAAGTGATGTGAGTTCAAGACGTAAAACAAAACAGAGTTCTATTGGAATAGTGAGCTCTACAGTAACTCACTCCACAACAAAACCACATACTTGCTCAACAGCAAGTAAAAAATGCTTACCTGAGCAACAGTTGTGTAGATCTCTCAGATGAAACACAACTATTGCTACAACAACCATCAACAGCCTTCTTAACAGCGCCATAAACTCACAGCTGGTGATTTTCATCTGAGAAAGCAAAAGTATTTCCTATCGCTAGCAAGTAAAGCTAAGATCGACAGGCTTGTTGCTGCTGTGATGAGACATGAGCACAAAAGAAAAGAGTCATCTGACTTTGATGAAATTGTGTCTCAAAGTACACACATTTGTTAACAGAGCAGTATTTGTTCTTCAACGGTTATGGCGTAAGATGTCTCATGTGCTGGAACTATTCAGAAAAGTTGTGTACAACATCAAAAAAAAGCTACAACGGCATCCTACTTTGACCGTGCACGATTTTTGTGATGTATTCACAGGTCACTGGATGCACACACAGCACTCAGAGGCATATTTCTGGGAAGAATCTTATTATTCACAGAAAAAAGAAAAAAGTTCACCATTGATGAGTCCGGTAAGCTGGTCAATATGCTCAGTGTCTGTGATGACACAGCAATGGACACAAATGATGACTGTGATGCAACCACTGTGTCCCATAAATGGCACTGTCTCTCATGGCCATGTGATGAAACCTGCAACCATAGGCGATCGTCATTTGAAAAAGTTGAACAGTTTGTTAACCTATTTGTGATAACAGATCGCAAACAAAGATATAAACTGTTTAACAAGATTGACCTTTGTGAAATCCATTCACATACTGGGCTTATGGGTCACTCACTAGCATGCCTCGATAGTGGTGTTTGTGACAGTGTATTTCACAACATGCAGATGCTGGGAGTACATCAAACAGGCATGCAAAACTTTGTATACAGAGTATATGAAGTCCAAAGAGTTGTCAATCAGTACACTTGTTTAAATGACTTATTGCAGTCTGGTGACATGCAGGGTGCCATCACATTTCTCAGACAGCTGCAATGTGTAATGTCTGTACCAGACACAGCTATTTATCAGTCAGCAAGTTCTGCTGAAACATCTGTTTCTGTGTTAGAAACTGACATACTGAAACAGTAAAGCAAATAAATTGCTAAATTTGAGCTGGCAAAGTCTCAGAAGTTTGACTCTGTATGTGTGTCATGTGACCATCTGTGCTACAGTAAACAAACAGTCACAGTGAACCTGGAGACCTTGTCACCATACAATGACATGTGGTTCCGTCTCTCAGCATTTTTGCTGATAAAAACTGACTTTCAGTTACAGAACACCATTCTACTGTGCAAACACTGTTTCTCCAAACTAAATTCTAACATTCTGCCACCAAGGTCACTGTTGAATAATATAGAGGCACATGTTACACCAAGTGAGATTGCGACACTGAATATGTTTGAACACATTCTAATTCAGACAATGAAGCCATTTCAAACCATTCTACATCTGAACACAAAGACATGGAACATTCCACAGAAAGAACTCATTAGATCTCTAAAGGGTTTCGTGATGTATCTCCCACTTCCTCTACAGGAAAATGTGGAGGCAATCTCTATCAAAAATAGTTTGGTGATTCTTGTAAATGGTGTTCCAACTAAGTCCAAGGTCATCTGGCAAGATGTTGTCAACGTACAGAAGGTAAAGCTTGCTCTTACTTATTTAAAGAGTAACAATCCCTTCTATGCAGACCTTGATACAGATCACATGACTAGTCTCTCTGTTCACCATGATCTCTTAGAAACAACTAAGCCAGTGATTGAGAAGGTCAGTGGACAGACAAGTGACAATGTGTATGAACAGTACACAGTTCACCCGCTACATGGCAGAGATCCAGTAGGAGACAACATTGATCTCTATCAAATGAAACAGGTGGAAGGTGAGCCTGTCAGCATTTGGGAGGCAATACTAGAAGCACGCTGTTTCCCAGACTTATTCCCAAAAGGGTCAGATGGACAATTATATGAAAGGGAAGTGTGTGCACAGGGTGCTGAGTACTGCACTAGCTGTGTGCTCAGTAAAAATGGCAAATTCAGATGTAACATACAGTACCTGTTTCATCTCCTCTGGGAGAGTGAACTTAGCATTCTGTCTGCATCTAGTGCACATACTATTCATCTCACAACTACACTAGATGGAATAACAGCTGCTCAATTTCTAGAGCAATTAAAGCAGAAAGATGAAAATGTGCAAGTGAATCTGTCTTCCATACTTTCAAGTGTTCGTGGCACCAAAAAATATTGGTATCAGAGACACTCCAAAGTGATGACAATGCTGTGAAAGTATGGTGCAGCCACATGTTTTGTCAAACTTAGTTGTGCTGAATATGCCTGGGACGAGCTCACTGAACTGTTGAAGTGGGCAAATTCTGATGTTGATGGCATTTCATCAATGACTGTCAGAGAAATGTGTTCACTTGATCTTGTCTCTGTCACAAGACATTTTCACAAGCAGTTCCATGACATTCTGACTTTCATATTGTCAAAGGACAATCCACCTCTTGGTATTGTGGATCATTACTTTTGCAGGATGGAATATCAAGCATGGGGTGCCCCTCATATCCATATGTTATTGTGGATCAAGGATGTACCACGCATAGGTGAACATGAAGCAGCACAAGTGCTAGCATTCATCAAGAAATATGTCACTTGTCACATTCCAGACAAATATGCCAGTCCTACACTATGGAAGTTGGTACAAAAGTTCCAGTGACATATTTGAGCAAAATACTGCCGGTGAGTAGTAAAGAACAAATCTAATTGGTACACACAATGTCGCTTCGGATTTCCTAGACAAGTTTGTCAGGAAGGTTCCATGAATGAACTTTTTTCAGCCATGCGACACCACTTGAAGGCAAAATCAACCAATGGGTATATGAGTTACCCAGAGATGAGAAAGAGGTGTACATCAATGACTACAACCCAACTCTTCTCCTAATGTGGCAAGCTAACATAGATGTTCAGTTTGTGGCTGATAACTCATTGGCCCCAGTGCGGTACATGACTTCATACATAACCAAACATGAGCAGACTAGCTTGCAAGATCTTTGGGAAGATATTGCCAGTTCAAACAGGAGTCTGACATCTCAGCTATGGTCATTGGGCTTGAAGACCCTTTCACACAGAGAATGTGGAGCTTATGAAGCCAGTGACCATTTAATGGGTACACATCTGTACGGGAAGTCTGATGCTGCACGGATTCTCAATGTGAACTACAAAGAGAAACGCAAATGTGTACTGATTCCCCATGCTGAAATTGAAGAACTCGCTGCCAATAGACCTTCTTCAAAACATATCTTGAAGAATAACCTGATAGACACATACTACCCCCCGTAGACATGACGACATGGATGATATGTGTCTCTTTCAGGTGGCTAAGTAGTATGACTACAAGGCAGATATATCACCTGACTTAACACGCTACATTTACAAGGTAAATGGAGTGGATGGCTGTCACGTAAAGAGACACAAGCCTTGACTCATAGACCACTGTAAATTACTTCTAGGCATATTGGAGAGCAGAGAACATTACGACTTTGCTCTCCTATTTCTATTTAGACCCTGGAGGAATGAGTCTGAATTAAAAGGTGACTGTGATACATTCGATGAAGAATTCAATCTCAGTTATGAGACTTTCAAAACTGAATACTCAGAGACATACATACAGAGACTAGAGGCTGAGAAAGAAGAGCTTGAGAAGGCAGAGAAGCAGCTACAGGAAGACACTCCTGTTAGCTTATAAGACAATCTTAATCCAGAAGGACAAGCTGTTCTAGGTGAACCTCTGCCTTTAAATGCCTCAGAAGTGTTAATCTCAGAAATTGAGACAGCCATGGAACATGGAACACACTCCACTGTCAACCCAGCTGACTTGAAAGACTTAATCAGCAGCAGCATATAGTTCACCCTCAAGTCATGGATGCTATTCGACATGGCCTAATACATGAAACAAAAAAAATGTGACTGTCTTAACTGTAAACCACTACTGATCTTTGTTAGTGGTTCAGCTGGCACTGAAAAGAGTTTCCTTATTGAAGCCATAACTGCTGAAATACGAAGCCTGACAGGGTCATCAATGTTTGTTGCTGTTACTGCTCCCACTGGACTAGCTGCATACAACATTGGTGGAGTTACATTACACCACCTCTTTATGTTGCCAGTAGAACATGGCAAAACAGGAGAGTATCATAAACTGTCATTTGAGGTTGCATCTCAGATCCATTCCATGTTCACAAAGATGAAATTACTCATCATTGATGAAATCAGCATGGTCTCCAATGTAATGCTTGCCTGTATACATCTACGTCTACCGGAGAGCTTAGGTACTGACGATGGAGTACCATTTGGTGGCAAAAATATTGTTGTATTTGGTGACCTTTTACAGCTTGCACCAGTTAATGCAGAGCATGTGTTTGCAACTCTGACTGCCAAGCAAGCTAAGAACATTCTCAGCTACATTGCAGGTTATAACATTTCAGAGTTATTTACCTATGTTGAGTTGTATGAGAACAACATGTGCCAAAGTTGTGCTCTGGCTTGCAAATCACTTTTAGATGAAGCTCATACAGATTCTCTATCACCAGAACATGTTGCTATGTTAAACGATCAGAGAATCAGAGTAGATACTGCAGTCATAGAAACAGCATGTAATGTTTTCAGTGATTTGTACTCTACAGGGACACACATAGTGTGTCTTATGCCATGGCTAAAGAAATGAACTCAACAATATTATGCTGCAGAAAGAAAACCAGGAAATTCTAACTCTGCATGCTGTTGATACAGTTAATGGTGTCATTCTTAGTCACAACCTAGTAGCAAAGATGACTGAACGACTCAGTGAACTGAAGTCAGATGTTTCACACACAGCTGGCCTAGAAGCTGTTCTTACACTTTTCAGGAATGCACTTATCATGCTACGATGTAATCTCGATGTTGAATGAGGCATGGTAAATGGTGCCATGGAAAACATCAATTACTTTGTCTACAATGTCCAGAAGACATATATTGAGACACTTGTAGTTCACTTTGACAACATGGAACTGCCTGTACATATAGAACGTACCTGTGTGAAATTTCAGGTATTTAAGGATATCTATGTAAACAGGAAACAGTCTCCACTATGTTTTGCATATGCTGTTTCTATTCACAGTTCTCAGGGCTTGAGTTTGGATTCAGCAATGGTGGACATAGGTACAGACATTTTCAAGGATGTCATGAGCTACGTAGCACTTTCACGTGTCTGTAGTCTTTCTGGGTTGCACATTATAACTTTTGCACCCCAGAAGATACGAGCTGGCAAGTGATGTATTGTTGAGTACAACAGGTTACATACTCTCCATCAGCCACAAATGTCTTTAATACCACTGCCTACATATCTGGGTGTCTCATCATCACAGTCATATCTACAGGTGTCAGCAAACAGGCACGAGCTTCACAAGTGATTCAACTCTAAAGAGTTCAACATAGGTCTAATATCAACTAAACATTCTACAGCACAATTACCATCAGAAATCAGTTAGTTGTAGCTGCTGTACCAGTCTTTCACAACAGCACTAGAGTGAACTGCTATGCTAACTCAGCTATGCAAGTTTTTTTATACATGCCTCACTTTGTGCAGGCAATATCTGCTTCACCAGACACTCCCTTATCAAACGCATTGAAGCAGATTGTCAACATGACTTCAGACCAGTCTAACAATGTGCAGTCACTAACACCACTATGGCAGGTGTTGGGTACATATGACAGGTGTAGTACATTTGCTGCTGACATACAGCAAGACACTAGTGAGTTTATGATGGCTATCATAAACAACTTGGATGAAGATGGCACTCCAATGCGTCACTACTTCACAGTGTCATATGTAACCAAATATGTATGTGAATCATGTAGTCATTCACAGCGTGAAACCACAGAAGATATGCTGTGGATTACTGTTTTTGTCCCTCAAGCCAAAAGTGTCAAATTTCAACAGCTATTCACCAATGCTCAATGTGATCACTCCTGTAAAAGGTGTGGAGGCAGATGCACTCAGTCCATACACCTCAGGAGTTCATCTCAATATATGTTGCTTATATTGCACAGATTTGACTCCAACAGGCTCAGAGTTGACACTCCTATCACAGATTACACAGCTAGTAGAATAGTTTTTAACCAATCAGTGTTTGACACTCACAGCGTAGTCTATCACCATGGTCAATCCATGCATTCTGGCCATTACACCTGTTTCCTGAGATACAGAAGTGGATGGGTAGAGTGTGATGACTCTACAAGCAGTTTTAAACAGAGACTGCCACAACACTTAAAAAATGCATATCTTCTAATATTGAAGAATTATGATGACCTTCATATTTCAGAAGAATAGCAGGCAACATCTAGTATTTTTAAAATGACTACTTTGTGACAGAATTAGTCGTAGGTCAGTACAATTGTTTCTAATCTACGACTCTCAATAAACCGTAGCATATCAACACATATTCACACATATTCACAGAAGAAAGGGTTCTGCAAGAACTCCTAAAACTGAAGGTGGACAAAGCAATGGGGCCTGATGGAATTCACCCCAAAATTCTAAAAGAATTAAGGGGGAACTAGTGAAACCACTGACTACTCTTTTTAATAAATCATGGGAGGATGGTGTGGTACCCAAGGACTGGAGGAGGCAGATGTGATTCCCCTTCACAAAGTGGGACCAAGACAGAGGCAGAAACTACAGACCTGTCAGTTTTGACCTCTGTGCTAGGGAAGTGGTGGGTCACTTCTGAAGGAAAAGAATTGTTGAGTACCTTGAGGCCAGTGGGGCTGAGGACCCAAGGCAGCATGGGTTCACAGTGGGAAGGTCATGTCAGACAAATCTAATAGATTTCTTTGACTGGGTGACCAAGTAGTAGACCAGGGAGGGGCAGTGGACATGGCCTATCTAGACTTTAGTAAGGCATTTGACACAGTCCCACAAAAGATTATTAGTCAAATTAACCAGCCTGGGAGTGGGTCCCAGGGTGGTAGCCTTAAACATTGGCTGGAGAAGAGACTGAAGGTAATTGTAAATGGGTCCACTCAGAGGGGTTTAGTACATGGGTTCAGTACTGGGTCCAGTCCTTTTAATGTCTTTATAAGACGTTATAGACTTAAGAAAGTATTTCTTTGCAGATGACACAAGATCTACAGTTGATACAAGGAGGCATGAGAGAAAGATTAAGGTTGGAGGAATGTTTGTATAGCTGTATTCATGTAAAAGGTGCAAATAATGCACCTGAAACAGAACCTGGGATTAAAATGGGAGGTAATAACAAAAAGGAAAGGGACCTGGGGTAATCATATCTAGATGACCTTGAGGTTAGTAAGCAATGTGAGAAGGCAGTAGGAGGGAGTGTGGTATACTGGGATGCATAGGGAGGCATCGCAGAAAACAGGAAGTTGTTATCCTCTGTACAGACGGTTGGTGAGACCCCATCTGGGTACTAGGTCCAGTTCTGAGACTCCATCTCCACAAGGACATAGACAGGATAAGAGAGCAGTCAAGAGAGGCAGCTAAAATGGTGCAGGGTCTGCACCAGAAAGCCATCTCTGAGGAAGACTAAAGGACTTTAATATGTATACCTTGAGGAAATAAGGGAGGGGGAACATGATAGAAACATTTAAGTACCTCAGTGGCATCAACAAAGTCCAAGAGGGTAGCATTTTTCAGGAAAAGAGATGTGCAAGAACAAGGGGACACAATTTAAAGATAGAGGGGGGGCTGTTCCGGGGCAATGTGAGGAAGTATTTTTTCACAGAGAGGGTAGTGGATGCATGGAACAGCCTTCCTGAGGAGGTTGTGGGGTCTAAAACTGTGGGAGAATTCAAGAATGCATGGGACAGACATAAGGCAATTCTTGTGGGGTAGGAAGAAATAGGCTGTTGGTTAACTAGGGATCTGCGGCCTATCCTGTAGAGTAGGAAATGGGCAGACTAGGTGGGCCAAGCGGTCCTTATCTGCCATCAAAGTCCATGTTTCTATGTTTCTATGTTACTGCAGAGACATTTCATGCACTATGACATCTAAGATCTTGTGTGGATCAGTGACAACATGGAAATTGTTGTAGAGGCTTAAATCGGTGCCAACAGTGTTCACAGTCACTAGAGAAACCGTGATTACACGTCTATCAAAGATTGTACATGTCAAAAATGAAGCCTTTTTGGCTTTCCTGTTCTGTACATATCTTTTGTTGTAGCTGTATCATACCCATACATAACCAGAGTTGTTGCTTATTAATTACTTTTGCCTCTGCAGAGACACAAAAGTTGTCCCTTATCATTTTAAATAACTGTGTAACACATGTCTCATTCACCAAAGAGAACACAGTGTCACAACTTTTCTATCACCAGTTTTTTTTGTCGATTAGCTGTTGACATCTAGACAACAGCATCATTCTTTCACCATGCAACAGTGTTGTACTATGCCTGATATATTTGTTACACTGAAACTGTACATATGTAAAAATAAAACTCTTTATTCATAATGCAGCAAGTGAAATGAAGCAAGTGTAAATACTGAACTATTGCAGCTTATTATCAAATGACTTTTGCATACCTTTGTAATGACATGTAGATAATATTTACATTCTCATTCTGTCTCACCATTGCTGTTAACTAGCTTAATTGTTCTAGTAAAATTATTACTATAAGAGTCAAGTAACAATTAATCGTTAACATCTAATACAATATTATAGAGGTTAAGTTCAGTGGCCCATATCTTTCATAAAAACAATGTACTACACACATTATTTCTTTACTAGTTCAAAGCCAACATAGTAACTAATGTAATAATTGAAATAAATGTATACTGTACCTGTAATAATATGATTTTGTTTGTACTTGTCATACAAGTAATTGTAACCTATGTTAATAATACTGAAAATTGTAAATCAGACGCTGTTACTGATCACAACGCACTTCATACCTGTTCCTGACAATGTTTATGATTGCCTCTATTGAGGGGTCGGGTGGGAATTTTCCATATCTACCTAGTCAGTGATATATCTTAAAATATTTAACTGAACATACCAGTTATCGAATGTCACTGAAATCATAACTATTTAATATTCTATTACTTGAACACTTAGCATCTGTTTTTTTGCCCACCCCAGGAACATACACATTTTCAGTCACACAATAACAATAAAACATCACTGTTTCATGTGTGTAATCACTGCTTAGAAGGTCCTGAAATACCTTCATTAATATAGGACAGAACTAAGGGACAACACATGATTGGAACATTCAACCACTTAAAAGATAGAAATAATATTATTAACCAAAGTCTCTTCAAGCTGAGTAGCAAACATATCATGAAGGGGTACAGGCTTCAGCTTGAGGATGGGACAGTCAAGAGGAATGTCAGAAAGCACTTCTTCCCACAAAGAGTAGTGAACACTTGCACTGCACTGCTAAAAGAGGTCACTTATTAAGACAGTGACCAGCTATAAAGACCCAGGTATATGCATAGCTGGAAGATAAGCAGCATACCTAGAAAAGATGGTAGAACAGTGCAGGGATTGGAGACATTAGCTCAAGATCACGAACCCTGCAACATGAGCAGACATAATACCCAACTGCCTTCTTCTGCTGCCTTCTTTCTATGGTGTATTACCATATACATACTTATTCCAACTCATATTATCTACTTACTATAAATGACACACATTTAGATATATTCCAAGCAATGATTACACACATGCAAGGATTGTATTGTGAGACTGATTTTGTAAAAAAAATAAAATCTTAATTGGCCCTTTTTCTGTTTTAGCAATTGCCAATAAATCTTTCTTAAATGTAACCACCTGTGTTGAGTCTTCACTGAACCATAGCATAACAACATTAGAATGTAACTATTGTTTCTATTAAGCATGCAAATCAACTGTAAGAAATACTACCACAACTACATGTCCATGAGCTTATTTTTTGGTATGGCTTTCCACTCAATATCCACCACGTGGGCTATGGTGTGGCACATTGCTTAACACAGTTCACATAATTCCTAACTGTGTTAAGAAGTCTGTACTGCACTTACTTTTCCTGTGCCTCTCCAGTTAGTGTGCAGTAAATGTTGTAGCGAGGTGTGGTGCATCACAATGTAACACTATCCAGCTGTGGCTATACACTCAGGATGCAGTAACTGCTATGTGTGCTGCAATTCCCTGGCTGAGCCCATGCAACTCCTAACTGTGCTAACTTCACTGTACCTTCAATTACAGAGCTGTGCCATTGATCTCCAATGCCTTATTGTTTCTGTGGATCACCATTCATGATGCAGTACAAATTTTTGGGGAGGCAATTGGCTGCCTAAATGCATGCAAATCCTAACTCAGCTAACCCGCTATCCCTGCAATCACTGATATCTACCATTGATGTCCATACCCTCACAGGTGTTGTGTATCTCCACTGAGATGTCCATACCCTCACCTGTATTGTGTATCTACATTAACAATGCAGTACCTGCTGTCACATTTGAGGACACATCACCTGCCTGAATCCATTCAAGTGATAACTGTGCTAACTGGACAGCTCCTGTAATCAAGAAGCTGTAAAACTGATGTACATTGCCTATCTTTTCCACTGACTGTTCACTCAGCATATAGCAAGTGGTCTGCAAGTACAGTAACCCATGACACTGTTCATCTCCATAGGCTATTTTGTTCTGTACTCTCCACTCAGTATGCAGTATCTGTGCTAGGATTTCAGACATTGCCTAACAGAGTTCCTGTAATTCCAAGCTAAATCAACTAGTATGAGCCACCCTTACTTTTCATCTGAGTCTACAGTCAGACTGCAGTAGCTGTTATTGAGAAATATGCAACATTGCTAACTATGTCCATGAAGCTGAGGTTGTACAGTCACAATTAGTAACTAGTATGCATAAAAAATTCCCTGGGTGAGGCCATACAAATCCTAACTGTGTAAACTTGTGTCAACTAACAATTACAGAGGCATGCCATTGATATCCATTGCCTCACTCTTTCTCTACATCAGTACTCATGATACAGTGCAAATTTTATTAGGTGAAGCATTACCTCTCTGATCCACCCCAACAAGCACTAACTATGCTTACTTGAGTGTCCCTGCAATCATTGACAACTACCATAGATGTCCATACCTTCAGCAACGTTATGGGTATTTACTAAGGATCCAGTACTTGCTGTCACAGTTTGGAAAGCATTACCTGGCCAAGGCAATATAAGTGACAATTGTGCTAACTACACTGTACCTGTAATCATAGAAGTCTACAAGTGATCTGCATCACCCTTCTTTTGCCTGTGCCACTTCACTTAACATGCAACAACAGGTATGTAGGTGTAGTCCCCTACCCCATTAAACCATGCAACTCCTAAGCGTACTAAGTTCTGTACAGCTGCAATAATACTCCTAAGTGTGTTAAGTTCTCTACAGCTGCAATGACATAGCTACACTATTCATTTCCATAGGTGTATTCTTACTGTGTCTCTCCATTCAGTATGCAATATGTACACTAGTTTTATATTATTTCTCACACCTCCTGCTGACTGACTGTGATTGGGACTGTTGCCTTGCTTTTCCCTCCTACTCCCACGTCTGTGTGGCTCTCTGTCTGCCACTGGTGCTTGGGGGATGAGGGGTGAATACACATTTATGTTTTTAAGCCCTAACATAAAATCTCCTCTCTTCTGTCACTGACAAACAACACTAACTGAGACAGTAAACAAAGTATTTCTCTCTAATTTCCCTTCTTTTTAAAAATTACCCTGACAAATTTTGAATGTAATACAGCAGCAGTAACACAGGCCACATGCTTCTGCCATGTGATGTCTTCTCACACACTAACACAGTGGCCATAAACACACTCACACCATGTGATGTCTTTATACAGAGTCCACAAACACAAATGGTAATGAACATGGTAACACAAAGCAAAACACAAAGATAAACAGTACTGAAAAATACTGAATGTAATACAATGGTGGGAGCGTGGGGCCCACCACATGATGTCTTCTCACATAATAACACAGTGCCATCAAATGCAAATGTTAATGCGCATGGTAGCACAAAGCGAAACACAAAGATAAACAGTACTGAAAAATACTGAATGTAATAAAGCACCGGGAGCACGGCCACGTGATATCTTCACACATACTAACACAGTGCCAGCAAACGCAAAATATTAATGCACATGGTAGCACAAAGCAAAACACAAAGATAAACGGTACTGTAGACATAAAAGGTTAAAATTACAAAAACACAAGCGCAAATGAAAACGCACACTGTAACGCACAAGGTGGCATAGACACAAAAAGTAACTGAAACAGGTACAGAACCACAACCAGAAGTGCTAAGGGTAACAGTCATAGAAACACACACAATAGTTTTCCCCAAAATCTGCATTTATAAAAACAGTGAGTACAAAGAATGTATGCATAATAATGACTCCCAGAACAGAAAATGAGGACTTGGAATACTAAATTGCTTATATCTCAGGAACCATACGACATAGAAAAAAAATGTAAAAGTCATATTAATTATCACTTTCTTGGCTAGTTTTGTACTTAGCTAAGCATTTTTATGACAAAAAGTCCGTATCTTGCACCGTTTCCGAGATACGGGCCCCGAAAGGCACAACGGACGCTGTAATGTTATCCTATGGGGAAAAAAGACAAATTCGCAGTCCCATAACTGTCCCTCGTGGTAATATTTTTTCACCAAACCACTGAAAAGTACATCTGTGGTATGTTGCCTTTCTTTGCTGCATATTTCTTTGCAAAAGACCAAACCATTATTTTGCAGCAGGGCGATAAAGGATTCCTCTAATGCAGCAGACGCCATAATGTTATCCTATGGGAAAAAGTGTCAAATTTGGAGTGCCGTCACTTTGCCACCATGTAATATTTTTTCACCAACATACTGAAAGACACATCTGTGAGATGTTGGCTGCATTCCCTCCAAATTTCAGCCCAAAAGACCAACCTGTTCTTTTGCAGCAGGGTGACAAAGAATTGCTGTCATTTTCACACATCCTGGAAAAGTACTGTCGAACTGTGCGAAAGCTTTTGCAAATTCATTTGACAGTGTCGCATGTTTGACACTACTTTGCGAAAGTACTTTTTCCAGAAATGTGAAAAACATATTTCTGGGATGTTTTAGACATGCCTAGCATCCTCAGGGTCCGACTAGGTGAATACAAAAAGAATTAGGTTGCTAGAGGGTCCCAAATTTAAATGGCAAGCATTTTTTTGATCGCTAACTGAAAACAAAATGGTGGATTTGTAACAGTAAAAGGGCCATTTGCAAAAGTAAAAACTGCATTTGCGACACTGTCAAACTTTTTGTTAACTTTTCCCATTGACTTATAATGGGAACTTGTTTTTTGAATAACTTTTGAACCATTTAATATTTTTTCACGAAATCTTCAAAAGGCACATCGGGGATCCAGACCACACATTCCCTGAAGATTTTGTACCAGTTGCACAAACCATGTTACCTGTAGCAATGACCAAAGAATTGCAAAAAAGCATAAACGTGCACGCAGATCATGCTTAATAACTCCACAGCTGTACATCCAAACAGTACAGAACTTGGCAGAGCCCAAGATGTATGGTTCTTGATCATGTATTCAAAATTTCAAGCAAATCTGTTGAATGGTTGCAAAGTTATTAAGGTGCAATATTTTAGGTTTAACATGTAAATGGCTCCTCAACCCTAACTATGGTAGCACTACTGTGCTACCATAATATATATATATATATCTTAGAGGCAAAATCTCCATTTAATGCATCAGTTCCATAGCGACAAAAGTGGGGAAATTCAGTGTTAGGGTTGAAACTTCCTTGCACCCCTCAGTCACCCACCCAACCAGCATCGGGTGTGCATTGGGTCATCAGCCTAACTCTCACCCCATCACATGCATGAACAAGCTGAGGCATAGGAGAATAGGGTGAGCTTAGGACCAGCGACCCGATGCACCTGGATGCAGGTTGGGTGGGCGGATTTGAAGTGAGAGGGAGTTTCAAACATAACACTGAATTTCTCACTTTTGTCACTGTGGAACAACCTAACTGATGCATTAAACAGAGTTTTTTGTTTCTAATTTCCCTTCTTTTTGAGAATGAGGACTATAAATAGTGAATGGAATGTGGTGGTGGGAGCGTGAGGCCCGTCCCACCATGTGAATTTTTGTGACATAGTAACAGTAACAGCAGTGCAAACACAAGCAATAATGGTTATGCACATGGTAATGCAAACATAAATTGTAAAGCAAGCATTAATAGAAACGCAGGTGCAAAGTGACGCCAAAGCAAAAAGTGACACAAACGGAGACACAAGCGCATACAGAAATGCAACTGGTAATATGCACGGTCATGGTACCGCTATTGTAAATGCAAATCATAACTGTGGCAGCAACAATAATGCAAAAGGAAACAGAAACGCAATTGCAAATGCAAGCATGTACAGAAACGAAAACAGTAATGTGCATGGTCACGGTACTGCAATCCTAAATGGAAATGATAACGGTAACAGCAACAATAATGCCAAAGAAAACAGAAACATAAATACAAATGTAAGCACATATGGAAATGCAAACTGTAACACACACAGGCACGGGAACACAATTGGAAATGCAAATGGTAACGGTAAGAAAAATGATGATGCAAAATGAAAGACAAATGCAAACGGAAATGGAACGGTGGCTTCCAACAGAAATGGTAATGCGCATGGTGATGCTAAGCAAAACACAAACAGTAGTGGAGACAGAAATGGTAACAGTAATGCAAATGCAAGTGCAAACAGAAATGCAAAGGGTAACGCACACAGTGGTGTACATGGGAACGCTAACACAAACGGGCACAGAAACACGAGTGTAAAGCCTATGTGTAACAGTAACTGGAGAGCATACCGTATTTTTCCCCAAAAGCTCCATTGAGAAACACAGGGAAAACAAAGAATGTATGCATAACAATGGGCCTCAGAGCAGAAAACGAGCAGTTGTAATACTAAAATGATAATATCTCAGTAACCGTATGACGTAGAAAAGTAATTAAAATTCCATATGATTCATGAGTTTCCTGGCTAGGTTTTCACACTGTCACAATGAAAATTCCGTATCATGCACCATTTCCAAGATATGAGCCCCAAAAGGCACTGCGGATGCCACCATGTTAGTCTATTGGAAAAACACGTCAACTTCGGAGTACCGTAACTTTGCATCTATGCAATACTTTGTCACCAAACTACCAAAAGGCACATCTGTGAGATGTTTGCTACCTTCCCTCCAAATTTCAGCCCCAAAGACCAAACAATTGTTTTGCCGCAGGGTGGCAAAGAATTGCTGTCATTTTGGCCATCTTCTAGAAAAGTAGTGTTGTGATTTGCGATACATTTTGCAAACATTTGGGAAGGTGTTGCAAGTGCAACACTTCTTTGCGACACTACTTTTCTCAGAAATTTGAAAAACATATTTCTGGGGTGTTTAACCCCAAAATAAAGATATGGCTAGCATCCTCAGGGCTTGAATAGGTAAACACAAAAATATGATATCCCTAGATGGTCCCAATTTTAAATGCCAAGCATTTCTATGATCAGTAACTGAAAAAAAATGGTGGATTTGGGACACTACTAGGGCAATTTGCAACACTAAAAAGTGCATTTTCCACACTTTAAAACTTTTTGTTAACTTTTTCCATTGACTTATAATGGGAACTTGTATTTTGAATAACGTTTGAACCGTTTAATATTTTTTCATGAAATCTTCAAAAGACACATCAGGGACCCCTGCCACATGTTCTCTGAAGTTTTTGGACCAGTCGCATAAACCATGTGACCTGTAGGCACGAGCAAAGAATGTGCAAAAAAAAAGTAATTGCATGCATGAATGTAGCTTAATAACTCTGCAGCCGTATATCCAACTGGTACAAAAGTTGCCAGATCCCAAGATCTATGGTTATGCCCCATGACTGCTAAATTTCAGGCAGATCTGTAGAATGGTTGCAAAGTTATTAAGGTGCAAAGTTTCACCATCTAACCTTAAAAGGGTTACTCAAACCTAACTATGGTAGCACTAACGTGCTACCATAATATATATACCGCAACAGGTCACTATTCCCACCCAAGATCAGGATTAGGCTTGTCCAAGCCACATTCCTTCCATTATTAGACTACAGGGACATAATCTATAACTCTTCCACAACCTCAAAACTTAATAAACTGGACATTCTCTACCACTGAGCACTGTGCTTCATTACGAACTCCCCATACTGGATACATCATTGTGACCTGTACTCAGCTGTAGGTTGGACGTCCCTTACAACCAGACGCATTCTCCATGTCAGCACCTGGACTCTAAAGCTTCTCCTTAACAAACTCCCAAGCTATCTAACCTCAATCATCCATACCTGCTGCAGTACCTATGCACTCAGAAAATCAGATTTTATCTTCCTGGACGTCCCCAAAACTCACACCATCTTTGGTAAATGTGCTATCTCCATTGCCTTCCCAGTCATCTGGAATAGGCTGCAATCCTCACTGAAACTATCTAATCTAGTCTCTATCAGTCTCTTTAAAAAGTAAAATTCTGAGAAAATAAAAGATAACTGTAAGTGTCAATAAAATTGTTTTTTCCATGACTGTATATACCTTCTGTTAGTCCCAAGGTTCATATGGATGGAAACTGCACTTTATGTATGAGTATGATGACCTACTCAATGAGTCAGAATAATGCTTGCACACTTGTCACTCATGTACCCTACCAGCATTTGAAATCCTGTTATATGCATCTACTGTATGTTTCTGTCAGCCTTGTTGTACATGTATTCCAGGACCTCCTTATGAATGAGCTTGCTCAATGGAGTTTTTCCTGCAAAAACTTGAAACTTGAACTTGAATATATATAATGGGGGTGAGTGATAAATGAGTGTGATAAATCATGTTATTTTCACCTGAGTGTGACAAATGTAAGAATTAACATTTATCACACCCATGCAAAGCCATGCAAACCATGCAAAGCCATGCAAATGGCACACCCCAATGCCTGTTGGTGGAGGCATGGTGGGGTTGGGGTGCAAGGGGGGTGGGAACCCTAACATCAAATTTCCTTGCTTTTGTCACTGTGGAACAATCCTAACTGATGCATTAAATGGAGTTTTTCTTGCCATGAATGTCACTTCTTTTTGAGAATGTGCAGTATAAATAGTGAAATAACAGCAACGCAAACACAAGCACAAATACTAACACACATGGTGATGCAAATGTAAATGATAACGCAAAGGGTAATACAAACACAAGCGCAAATGTTAATGAAAACAGAAACGCAAATGCAAGCGTGTACGGAAACTCAAACCATAACACACACGGGCACGGTATTGTAATTGCAAAACACAGACAGTAATGGTAACAGCAACGATGACACCAAACAGAAATGCAAATGGAAGTGCGTACACAAATGCAAATGGAAATGCACACGGTGATGCAAAAGGAAACGCAAACAAAAATAGTAATGGAAATGCAAATGTTAACAGTTATGCAAATGCAAGTGCAAATGAAAATGCAAAGGGTAATGCACATGGTGGCGTAGACGGGAACGGTAATGCAAATGGAAATGCAAATGCAAGCACATATGGAAATGCAAATGGTAACGCGCTTGGTCATGGTACCACAATAGGAAATGCAAATGCTAATGGTAACAACAACAATGACACCAAAGGAAATGCAAACGCAAACAGAAGTGCATACACAAACGCAAATGGTAATGCACATGGTGACACAAAATGAAACACAAACAAAGCCAGTAATGGAAACACAAATGTTAACGGTAATGCAAATGTAAGCGCAAATGAAAATGCAAAGGGTAACGCATAAGGTGGCATAGATGGGAACAGTAACACAAATGGAAACAGAAACTCAGGCGTGTATGGAAACGCAACAGGTAATGTGCACGGTCATGGTTCCACAATAGGAAACAGAAATGCTAACAGTAACAGCAACAATGACACCAAAGGAAACACAAACAGCAGCATGTACGCAAATGGTAATGCACACGGTGATGCAAAACAAAATGCAAACAAAAACAGTAATGGGAATGCAAATGTTAACAGTAACGCAAATGCAAGTGCAAATGAAAATGTAAAGGGTAAGGCACATGGTGGCATACACGGGAATGGTAACGCAAATGTAAATGTAAATGCAAGTGCATATGGAAACTCAAATAGTAATGCGCATGGTCACGGTACCACAATAGGAAATGCAAATGCTAATGGTAACAGCAACAATGACACCAAAGGAAACGCAAACTGAAGCGTGTATGCAAACGCAAATCGTAATATACATGGTGATGCAAAACAAAACACAAACAGAAACAGTAATAAAAACTCAAATGGTAACAGTAATGCAAATGCAAGCACAAACAAAAAGGCAAAGGGTAACACACACAGTAGCATAGACAGGAATGCTAATGCAAACAGTTATGTAAATGCAAGTGGAAATGGTAACTGTGACAGTAACGAAAGTGCACACCCTCTTTTTCACCAACAGCTGCATAGAGAAGCACAGTGAATACAAAGAATGTATGCATAATAATGGGCCTCGGAGCAGAAAATGAGCACTTGGAATACGAAATTGCTTATATCTCAGGAACCGTACGATGTAGAAAAAAAATTAAACTTTCATATAAGTCATGAATTTCCTGGCTATTTTTGTACTTAGTCCCCTGGTGGGGAGTGCTAAGTATTTTTCTGATGGAAAGTCCATATCTTGATGAGTTTCTGAGATATGGGCCCCGAGAGGCGCGGCGGACGTCGCAATGTTAGTCTATTGGAAAAAGCATCAACTTTGGAGCACTGTAACTTTCTATCCATGCAATATTTTGTCACCAAACTACCAAAAGGCAGATCTGCAGGATGTTGGCTTTCTTCTCTCCAAATTTCAGCCCAAAAGACCCAACAGTTGTTTTGCAGCAGGGTGGCAAAGAGTTCCTGTTATTTTAGGCATAGTGTTGCAAAATAGTGTCGCAAATCACTACACTTTCGCAAATGAAATCACGAAAGTGTTGTGAGTGCGACACTACTTTGCAACACTATTTTTTACAAAAATTTCAAAAACATATTTCTGAGGTGATTAACCCCCCAAAAAAGACATAGTTAGCATCCTCATGGTCCAACTATATGAACACAAAAATAATTGTGTCCCTAGAGGGCCCCAAATTTAAATGGCAAGCATTTCTATGACCACTAATTGAAAAAAAAAATGTCTGACTCACAACACTACAGGGGTCATTTGAAACACTAAAAACTGCATTTACAACACTGTTGAACTTTTTGTTAACTTTTCCCATTGACTATAATGGAAAACTTATTTTTTTAATAACTTTTGAACTGTTTAATATTTTTTCATGAAATCTTAAAAAGACACATTGGAGTCCCTGGCCACATGTTTCCTGAAGTTTTTGGACTGGTCACACAAACTGTGTGACCTGTAGCAGAGCAAAGAATGCGTAAAAAGACAAAAATGTGCTAGAGAATGTCGCTTTATAACGCCACAATTGTAAATCTGACCAGAACAAAACTTGGCAGATCCAGAGATCTGTAGTACCGCTCCATGCCTGCCAATTGTCAGGCAAATCTGTCATACAGTGGCAAAGTTATTAAGATGCAAAATTTCACACTTTAACCTTAGATGGGGTACTCAACCATAACTAGAGTGGCACTACTGTGCCACTATATATAGTTAGGGTTGAGGAGCCATTTACATGTTAAACCCAAAATTTTGCACCTTAATAACTTTGCAACTGTTTGATGGATTTGCCTGAAATTTGGAATACATGATCATGACCTATACCCTTGGGATCTGCTAAGTTGTGACTAGTCAGATATATGGCTGCAGAGTTATTAAGCATGATCTGCGTGCATGTTTACACTTTTTGGAATTCTACAGTCCATACCAGGTCAGATGGTTTCATGAGCAACCAGTCCGAAATCTTCAGGAAACGTGCGGCCGGGGTCCCCAGTGTGCTTTTTGAAGATTTCGTGAAAAAATATTAAACGGTTCAAAAGTTGTTCAAAAAACAAGTTCCCATTATAAGTCAAAGGGAAAAGTTAACAAAAAGTTAGACAGTGTCGCAAATGCAGTTTTTACTTTTGCAAATGGCCCTGTTACTGTCGCAAATCCACCATTTTGTTTTCAGTTAGCGATCAGAAAAATGCTTACCATTTAAAATTGGGACCCTCTAGCAACCTAATTCTTTTTGTATTCACCTAGTCAGACCCTGAGGATGCTAGTCATGTCTTTATTTTGGTGTAAAACACCCCAGAAATATGTTTTTCACATTTCTGGAAAAAGTACTTTTGCAAAGTGGTGTCGAACGTGTGACACTGTCAAATGAAATTGCGAAAGCTTTCGCAAAGTTCGACAGTACTTTTTCAGGGTGTGTGAAAATTACAGCAATTCTTTGGGATTGTGCTGCAAAAGAATGGTTTGATCTTTTGAGCTGAAATTTGGAAGGAACGCAGCCAAGATATCACAGATGTGCCTTTCACTGGTTTGGTAAAAAAAATATTATTCGTTGACCAAGTGCCAGCACTCCAAAGTTGACGCTTTTTCCCATAGGATAACATTACGGCTCCTGACACATTACAGGAATCTTTTGACGTCCTGCTGCAAAATAACAGTTTGGTCTTTTGGGCTGAAATTTCAAGGGAACACAGCCAATATCCCACAGATGTGCCTTTTTGTGGTTTGATGAAAAAATATTACAGGGAGCCAAAGTTATGGCACTCCGAACTTCTCTTTTTTCCCTATAGGATAAAATTGATGGCGTTCACCGTGCCCTTTAGGGCCCGTACCTCGGAAACGGTGTGAGATACGGACTTTGTGTCAGAAAACTGCTTAGCCCCCTACTGGGGGCTAAGTATAAAACTAGCCAGGAAAGTCAGAAATCATATGACTTTTAAATGTTTTTTCTACGTCGTACGGTTCCTGAGATATAAGCAATTTAGTATTCCAACTCCTCATTTTCTGCTCCAAGAACCATTATTAAGCATACATTCTTTGTACTCACTGTCTTTCTTTATGCAGCTTTTGGGGAAAACCAGCCTGTGTGCTTACATTGCTGTTACCATTACCATTTTTGCTTGCGGTTTCGTTCCCGTTTCACTTACCGTTCACGTCTACGCCAACATGTGCGTTACCCTTTGCATTTTCATTTGTGCTTGCTTTTGCATTGTTTTTAACATTTCTGTCTACACTACTGTTTCTCTTTCTGTTTCGCTTTGTGTCACCATGCGCATTACTATTTGTGTTTGAGAGCACAATGTTACTATGTGACAATACATCATGTGGCAGGAAGGGCCCCGTGTTCCCGCTGCCACCGCATTACATTCACTATTCTCATTATCATTCTCAAAAGAAGGGAATTAGGGAAAAGTTCAATTTAATGCATTAGTTAGTTGTTCCACACAGACAAGGAAATTTAGTTGGAAGATTATTCCCCTGTTTCAACCGTATTTGGTAATAGGTTGTCGGCTGTAACCTCACCCCATTCTCCTACACCTCTGCTTCTTTACACATGTGATGTGGGTGAGTGTGGCCGACAACCCTCACGCGCACCTGATGCCGTGGGTTGGGGTGAGGCAGGGGGCTAAGGGGTCTTTCAACCCTAACACCGAATTTCCTCACTTTTGTCAGTGTGGAACAACCCTAACTAATGCATTAAACATATTTCTTTGCCTCTAATAGATATAGATAGATATATATATATATATGGAGAGAGAGAAAGAGAGAGAGATTATAGCTGCATGGTACTGCAGCTATAGTTAGGGTTGCCTGGCCACTTCTATGTTAAGCCCACAATTTTGAATTTTAATAACTTTGCAAATGAAAGATGGATTTGCCTGACATTTTGCATGTGTGGAGTGGCATCATAGATCTCTAGATTTGGCAAGTTGCATTACAGTCAAATGAGCAGTTGCGGAGCTGCAGAGCAATAAAAAATGCACAAAAACAGTGTTTTGTGCATTTCTTTGCTTGTGGCTACAGCCCAAAAGATTTGGCTGTCTGGTCTGAAATCTTCAGGAAGATGAAGTCTGGTCACTGATGTGCCTTTTGAAGATTTGGTGATAAAATATTAATCCATCCAAAAGTTATTCAAATGTTTGATTTTCCCATTATAGTCAATGGGAAAAAAATTTATGTGCCACTCGTAAGCTGCTGCCACTACATTGTACTGCCTCAAATGCCCTTTTTTACTGTCGTACAGTGGCCATCTTGTTTTCATTTAGCAAAGCACAAAAACGTCTGTTGTTTAAATGTGGATGCCCCTAGGTAAACACTGCCAGCTGTGTTTATCTAATCGGGGCCTGAGGAACACACTGCAGATGTTATTTTGTGGGAAAAAAAGCAGAAATTACTTTTCTGGGATCGGGTCTCCCCAGTGTCACAATGTGTGACATAATGGATGCGACACTTTTGCAAATTGCGAAAGCATCTTGCGTGTTCTTTCACAAATTTTTGTGAAACTGTCGCAATCTTCGACACTACTGCAACCAAAGATGACAATTCTTTGCCACCCCACTGCACCTAAATGGTTGGGGCTTTTGGGCTGAAATTTGCCGGGTAGCAATACCAGGTCCCACAGATGTTCCTTTTGGTAGTTTGGAGGCAAAATCTACAATGGCCCCATAGTTACAGCATTCCAAATTTGAGAACACTCCCATAGGATAACACTGTGGTGCCCGAGGCAACTTTCAGAGTCCGCATCTCAAAAACGATGCTAGATATGGATTTTTTGCTCCCGGCACTAAACTTGTGTAGAAGTTTTGAAGTCTTGATTACAATTGCAATGGAATTTTTTTCATAATTGCTACAGTTACTGAGATATTGCCAAATTAGTGTTAGAAGGGTTCATTTTCAGTACTATAGGGCTGCTGTATGCCTCCGTACTTATGTGTAAGTGAGAATGCTGGGCTCAGAGGCCCCGTGCTCCCACATACATATACCATTAGGCAAAAATGGACAGCATGAAGGGAGCACAGGGCCCAGAGAACCCGCGCTCTTACAGCCACATACCAGTTACTAGTCACATTACACTTTCTCAAAAAGAAGGGACATTCATTGCAAAAAAACATTGTTACTGCATCAGTTTGGGTTGATAGCACAGCAATAAAAGTTTGGAAATTCGATGTAGGGTAAAAATGTGGCTGACCCTAGGTAAACAATGACAGTTGTGTTTACCTAGACGGGGCCTGAGAAACACAGCACAGTTTATTTGGGGGGAGAACACCCCCCCAGAAATGCATTTTTGGTGATTGTTCTCCCATAGTGTCACAAATTGTAACAGAATGGATGCGACAATTTAGCAAATCATGAAAGTGTTGTGCCCATTCTTTCTCAATCTTTTGTGACAGTGTCACAATTTGAGACACTACTACATCATAAAACAAGAATTCTTTGCCACCCCACTACACTTAAACTGTTGGGGCTTTCGGCCTAAAAATTACAGGGTGGTAAGCCTTGGTCCCACAGATGTGCCTTTTGGTGGTGTGGTCACAAACAATTTAAAGCTCGCATAGTTACAGCATTCTGAAGTTAAGAAATTTCCCATAGGATAACACTTCGGTGCCTGTGGTGCCTTTTGGCACCCTTATCTCAAAAAACAATTCAAGATACAGATTTTTTAATCTGGGCAGTTTATCCCACATGAAGGTTTTGAAGTCATGATTACAACTACAGTGGAATTATTTTCATAGTTGCTATGGTTACTGATACATTGCCAAATAAGTGTTGCAAGGATTCCTTTTCAGTACTATGAACTATGCTGTATGTCTCTGTATTTTTAAAAGTATTTGTTTTATATGGGATAGATAGATAGATAATTGTATGCTCCCAGTTGTATTCTTTTTATATGTACATTTGTGCATTATTTTAAATTGTATGGTTTTATATTGAATAGTGCCCAGAGACTCTGTAAATGGGAGCTTTAGAAATGAAATATCTATCTATCTATGTATCTGTCTGTCTGTCTGTCTGTCTGTCTATCTATCTATCTATCTATCTATCTATCTATCTATCTATCTATCTACATTATACTGGCGCAGTAGCATCAATAAATTAGAATTGAGTGCAAACTTCTATGTTAAAGCCCAATGTTTGAACTCTAATAACTTTGGCACCATTGAATAGATATGTACAACATTTGGAGAGCATAATCGCTATCGGAGGTCTCAAGACATGACAAATTTTGTGTGAATCTGTTGAGCAGTTTTAAAGTTATTAAAGTTCACAAATCCCTAAATGTACCAGTTTTTTGCCATTTCTTTGTTTACCTGTATCTCAGAAAAGGCTTTAGTTTGTGGTTTGAAATTTTCAGGGTAGAAAGCCTTTGTCTCACAGATATGCCTTTTGAAGGTTTGGTGAATATATATTAATCTGTTCAAAAGTTGTTACATTTTTAATTTCCCATTATTTCCTATGGAAAAAAATATGTACTGTATATAATGAAAGTACTTTTCGCACACTGTCATCCAGTTTTGCATACTTTGCACCATAATAACTTTGCAACCCTTCAACAGATTTGCCTGAAGTTTGGAATGCATAAGCTCTGGTGTTAGTTCTCTTGATATGGTAAATTTCAGGTGAATTTGATGTGCTTTTTCTGAGCTTCTGTGTCTCAAACATCTTTAATCTTACATGTTTTATTCATATTTTTGCAGTGGTTCAGTTGTGCATATTTACACCTTAATAACTTTAGAACCCTTCAACATATCTGCATGACATTTTGCATGATTAATCTCAGGGGGCATGTCTGTTGTTGAGAAATTTCATTTGAGCCTCTTGTGTGATTTGTGAAACATCATTAAACTTACATGTTTATTTTCCATTTTTACTAAGTCTTCCAGTTTTACATAATTTGTTCTTTAATAACTCTGGAGTCCTACAACATACGTGCATCAAATTTTGCATGCATAATTTTGTTGGGGGGGGTGTCTGTTGATGTGTTTAATTCCATTTAAATCAGCTTTGTGGTTTTGAACATAGTGTGTCTCAAATGTCCTTAAATCTACATGGTTTTCTCATTTTCAACGTCATCCAGTTTTGCATAATTTGTACTTTAATAACTTTGCAACCATTCAACAAATATGCATGAACGTTTGCATACATATGTTCATGGAGTAGGTCTGTGATGTTGCTAATTTCATTTGAGTTGTTCGTGTTGTTTCTGAGATATTGGGCCAGATATTCAAAACTTTGCGCTGGGCAAAAACCGTTTGCACAGGTTTAGCGCAGGATTAGCGCGGGTCTGCTATATTCAAAAGGCCAAATAGCATGGGCAAACTGCATTAGCGCTGGGCAAAACTATAATGTATGCAAGGGGCAAACTGACATGAATACAGGTGCATCGCTATATTCAGCGACTAGCGCCGTGCTAAGTGGTTTTGCGTGACTTAGCGCGACACTTAGCGTGGTGCAAATTACCGCCCAGAAAAAGCTTGTCTTAACCCTGGGCAATCAGCTTTGCATGACACTTTGGCTTTGCGCGGGTTTAGTGTGGGTTTTGCGTGACCCTAACAAATAAATATGACACATAGATAAAGCCAAACATAGAGGAAGCATGCTGCTAACCAATGGCATCACAATGATGCCATCATCTACCAACAGTCCCAGCCATGCCAGGCAATAAGTGGTGACCCTGCCACCAGTGGACAGCATGGCAGTGTGGCCATACAGCACACACCTGTGGACCACACATCTGTGGACATGAACAGATGCCAGCACACACATGCAGCACTGTGGGCATGGAGGATGTTGAGGGGAGTGTGTATGGGTGGCAAGGCTGTGCCACAGACCAGGTGTGGCCACAAGGCTGGGACACATCATGCAGTGCACATGGGCCAGTATTGGGAATACCCTAACACTAGTGTGCCTTTCGGATAATATATGCCGCCCCAGCCACATACCGCACAGCTGTACAACTGCCACAGCACACAAAGCCAGAAATGTACATGTCACTGTGAGCATCCCATGCCACAGGTACAGCATCTGTGGGTCACACAACAGGTGTAACAGTACTGTCCACTGTCAGTAAACACCTGCAGGTTGGGCCTGTCACTGTGTACAGTGCAGTCATCATCACTGCCCACACACCATAGGCGTGCTGTCCTCACTACTGGCCCCTTGCTACTGTAGTGTCTGCTGTGCACTGTAGCATGCCTACAGTGTGACAGTTGCATGCAGCACCCCACCACCTGTGCCTATGCTGTCTTGTCCCCTGGGGTACAATATGCTATGCTATGCTGTACTGTTTACATGTAGCCTGCAGCTATCATCATGCACTGCCAGACTGACCTACAGGTGGAGCTACGGTTGGACCTGGCGCCTCTGTACTTCCAGACTGACCTACAGGTGGCTCTGTGGGACCCTGCAGTAATGCTGGGCAAACTGCATGCAAATCAGGGTATAATGAGATACTAATCCAGTTGTTTGCCCAGAGACTACCTAAGTAGGCTCATTTGCATGGCACTTTTGAATTTGGCACATTTTAGCTCCGGGCAAACGTGTTTGCATCGGGCTAACTGCTTAGCTCCGCACTAATGCCGCGCTAACGGTATGGGGAATATACAGTTTTGATCACTGTTCTTTCACATCTGCTGCTTCCTGCAGCTTTACTGAGTCCATGCATTTGCTGGCACATGCATTGGCCACATAGTTCATCTGTACCTGCTCTCACATTGCTGTGCACTGTGTTGTTGTTGTGGGTTGCACTTCCTGGTTGTTTTATTCAGTGCTGTCTTATTCCCAGGCTATTTATGCCCTGCATTCCCAGACCAGTTTGCCCGGCTTCCTTAGACTGCAATATTCAGCAGGATTAGCACCGGGCTATTTCCATTTCAATATAGCTTGCTCTGTGCTCCGGGCTAAGTTTGCCCGCTGGGCAGTGCTAATTTAGCCCCTGGGCAAAGTTTTGAATATCTGGCCCATTGTGTCTTAAATATCCTCACATTTACATGTTTTTTCCATTTTTGCAATCTTCCAGTTTTGCATACTTTGCACCTTAATAACTGTGCAACCCATCAATGGATGTGCATGAAATGTTGCATGCATAATCTTGTGAGGTAGTTCTGTTGATGTGACTAACTTAGTTTGAACTGCTTAATTGTTACATTGTTTGCCCAAAGAACTAAGGTACTGCTGCGGTTTGTGACACTACTTTTCCAGATATGTCTGTTTCTTTTTCACTTCATAACTAAAAAATGGTTTGCATTGTTGGAATGAAATTTTCATGGTACAAAGGACCGGCCCCAAAGTTGTGCCATTAGCTGATTTTGGGGAAAAATGTTACTGCACGGCAGAGTTATAACACTTTGAAGTTTTGGAATTTCCCTTAAGGTAATATTGTGATGGTTAGGATACTATTCAGATGCTATATCTTGAAAACACTTTGAGATTCAGCTTCACCACTATGGGTAGTTAAGTACACCTTTGGGTGTTCTAAGTTGTTTTGCAAGTTACCAGGTCCTGTTTCAAACTGTTGAAACTATTGGTGAATTGTAACAAATGGGGCACATATGACCTATACTGTGGCATGCATTATCAACATGGCAGCACTACTGCTTGGTAGGGCACAGTGGTACCACAACACACTATGCACTGATAGGAGCACAGGGACCTGGGCCCTGCATTCCCACATGCACATGAGGGACAATTACAATAGGCATGGATGTAAGCACAGGGCTCTACCACTCACTATGGACTGATAGGAGTGCAGGGCCTGGTGGTCACTGTGCTCGCACATGAAAATGCTATTGGAAATGAGGGACAAGTACAATAGGCATGTATGACAGCATACGGGCCTACCACTCACTATGGACTGATGGGAGCACAGGCCCAGAGGGCCCTGTCCTTCCATAATTAAATAAGGCTATGATTATATTGTCTCAAAAAGTAAGGAAATTCATTGCAAAAAACACTGTTAATGCACCATTAGGGTTGAAGAATCAAAAGTAGGGAAATAAAACCTTAGGGCATCCAAGCCTAAGACCCCACCCCCACTGTGCATACAGGAATGGGTATGAGAGGTGTGTTTTGGGTTTGTGAACCCTAATGCTCACCCCATTCCATGAGTAAGTAAGGTAAGATGGAAACAGCATAGGAGACCCTAACACCCCACTCCTACCCCCACCCTTCTCACATCAACAGGGGTCAGGGTGTGCCTTGGGCTCATTGGGCCTAACTCTCACCCCATTCTCATATACTGTACCATCTCATCTTGTTTATACATGGAATGGGGTGAGAGTTAGGGTCGATGACCCCAAGGCACACCATGACACCTGTTGGTGTGGGGAAGGCGGTAGGGTTGGTAACCCTAACATTAAATTTCCAAGCTTTTGACACTTTAATAAAAACCCTAACTGCTGCATTAATGTAGTTTTTTGTGATGAATCTCTCTCTCTCTGTCTATATATATATATATATATCTATCTGTATCTATATATATATATATATATATATATATATATATATACACACACACAGACACACACATAGAGAGAGAGAGAGAGAAAGAGAAAGAGAGAGATATTCATTGCAAAAAAACTACATTAATGCATCCATTAGAGTTGATAGTGCAATGTCTGGTGGTGTGTGGAGGGTAGGGGATGGTAGGGGTGGGAACCCTAACATCGAATTTCCAAACTTTTGTTGCTGTACTATCAACCCTAACTGATGCATTAACAGAGCTTCTTGCAATCAATTTCCATTCTTTTTGAGAAAGTGTAATGTAAATGGTAACTGATATTGGTTTTTGGTAGTGCAGGCCCTCAGGAACCTGTGCTCCCACTTACACAGAATTAAGGAGCCATACAGCAGCATTATATTACTGAAAAGGAATCCTTGTTATATTAATCTGGCAATATCTCAGTAACCTTAGCAACTATGAAAAAAATTATACTGCAGTTGTAATCATAACTTCAAAACCTCCATGCAGGCTTAGTCTAAGCAGCTGGGAGCAAAAAATCCGTATCTCAAATCGTTTTTAAGATACGGGTGCTGAAAGGCGTCATAGGTGCTGCAATGTTAGCCTATGGGAAATTTCTCTTCTTTGGAGTGCTATTGAACCATTGTAGATTTTTTCACCAAACTGGCAGAATGCACATTTGTGGGGCAAGGGCTTGCCACCCTGCAAATTTCAGTCCCAAACCCCTAACCATTTATTTGCTATGAAGTGGCAAAAAAACTGACATTTTTGGGGTGGTACTTTCACAAATTTGTGATACTTTCACAAAAGTATCATACTTTTGCAAATTTGTGAAAGTTTTGTGAAAGAATGTTTGCAAAACTTTCACAACTGCAAATCCTTCACAAATGTACCTTTGCAAATTTTCAGAAGTACCAACGGCCAAGTTGAAAAATTATATTTCTGACCATTGTTTTTAAAAACTAATGTCAGGAACATGCTTTTCAGTCCCTGCTTAGGTAAACACAAGTGTTGGTGTTTACCAAGGGGCAATATTTTTTGAATTACAGCATTTTTTAGCCACCACTAACTGAAAACAAGAAGGCAGATATACGAAAGCAAAAAGGCCCCATGCAAAAGTAAAACATACTTTCGTGAAAGTAAAAAGTTCTTTCGTGACATACATATATTTTTTTCCCTTATGTGATAATGGGAAATTTCAAACTTTAATAACTTTTAAAAGGATTAATATTGTTTCACCAAATCTTCAAAAGGCACATCTGTGACACAGACCCCATCTACCCTGACAAATTCAGACCACAAATCTAAACCATTTGGGCTGTGGCCCCAAGCAAAGAAATAGTCAGAAGGTTGTGTTTTATGCATTTTTGGCACTCTGCAGCTACACAAATGCACATACAATTGGAATGAAACTTGCAAGATCCAGAGATCTATGGATCCACACCAGACATACAAAATATCAGGGAAATCCATTTTATGGTTGCAAAGTTATTACAGTGCAAACATTGGGCTTTAACATAGAAGTGGTTGCTCAACCCTAACTACCGTGCCACCATAATATATATATATATATATATATATACTGGACCTCTCCAGGACATCCATGCCCCCCACATCACTTGCCGTATACATGGAGCACAAAGTGGCTAAATAAAAACCTTCTTACTCAAATCAGGACTAGGGACAAAAGCTGGCAGTGGTTGAAGGTTGCAGGGCTTCAGACCGACTACAATGACTACAGAGCATGGAGAAACTCCTGCAAAAGGAATATTCGCTTAGTCAAAAGCTCTTTCTGCAATGACTTATTAATAAATGCTGCAGTTGACTGCAAAAAATTCTGGTCAGTCATAAAAACACTCCTTGGAGCCAAACATCTGAGTGCCACAAATGACATGCTACTAAATGGCATACATAGTAACAATCCAATGACCATCACCAACTACTTTAATCTTCACTTCTCCAAGCAATCAAGTTACTCATCCTGCTTCCCCTCTGGACAGTCTACTTCCCTCATGTGGATACTGAACCCCTGCTCACTCATCCACCATTTTGGTTCTGGACCATTACCAGAACCGAGGTTCTAAAGTTGCTACTCCCCATCCCCGACAGCACAGGTATTGGCGCTGATGGTCTAGAACCCAGGCTCCTGAAAGTTGCTGCCCCTCTCATTGCCTCCACCTTAACCAAAATCTTTAACTTGTCTCTATGCCACAGCACAGTTCCCAATATCTGGAAGATAACCAGAATTACACCCATTTGTAAAAATAATCCTAAAGAAATTGCCAACTATAAACCCATAGCTTTTCACTCAGTGCTCAGTAAAATCCTTGAAAAATTAGTGGCCACCCAATCCATATCATATCTTCAGGAGCATAACCTCCTCTCTAGCTCCCAGCATGGCTTCCACAAAGGCCACAGTACTGCCTCAGCCCTCTTAAAATTCACAAACAATAACTATGCTACCATGGAAACTGGCCTCCTGACTGGCACAGTCTTCACTGACTTAATCAAGGCATTTGACCTGGTTAACCATACCCTTCTCCTTACAAAACTATGTTCCCTTGGCTTCTCTGCTGATGCTGTGGCATGTTTCAACAGCTGTTTGTCCAACAGGAAACAAGCCATAAACTTCAGCTCTGTCATGTCGATCTCTCCTCTATACACTTTGGTGTCCCACAGAGCTCCATACTAGGCTCCTTACTTTTCTCAATTTTCATTAACGACCTCCAGTCACTTGCCCCAACCTGCTCATCTTTGCTCTACACAGATGACCCCATCATTTACCACAGTGCTAGAAACATCTCGAACATAAATCACTCTCTCACCTTGGACTTCTTATGCATACAGTCCTGGCTGACGGAAACAACCTTGTTCTCAATGCAAGCAAAATTCATTCCATGCTCCTCGGCTCTCCTGCCAGACTTGGAGTCAATCGAATCTCCATCAAAATCTCATGTGCTGATGGTTCACCATTGGTTGATACTAGCTCCTTCAAATACCTGGGAATTCTGCTTGATGAATTTCTTGATTTCAATCAACATATCACCGCCACTTGCAAATCTGTTAATGCTAAAATTGGAGGCACCTATCGGACAAGCCATGCCCTTACCCCATCGTCCAGGTATGCTATTGCACAAGGCCTGCTGCTCCTGGCCCTGGCCTATGGCTCAGTTACCTACTTAGCCACCTCCAAAACCTCCGTCAAGAAGTGGGACACCACCTACAATAACATCTGCCACTACGCCTCTGCATCACCCAGGTACAAACACCACTGCCAGCTCTATGCTGACTTAAAATGACCCTGCCCTGCCACCTATGGACTCCAGTCCTATGGCTCTCTTACTGATGGTATAGCCAGATCAGGCCTCCCCCCAATCCCTCACCTCCTTGCTTCACCCTCAGACCCTCTCCTATGGGCTTCAGTCTAATGACCACGCCCCTCTCCACATCCCCAGATGCTAAACCACAATGGGAGCACAAGCTTTCTCATATGCTGCTCATATGTATTGGATCTCCATACCTCAAGCCATTCACCTAGCTCCCATGCCTGCCTGTTTCAAGAAACTTCATCATGATCATTTATGTGCATCAAACTCCTGCTCATGCTTCTACCCACTTTAGAACACCTATCTCCTCTACCTCCCCTACCCTGAGGCTGCATTTCTCTCCCAGGACTCTCCCCCACCGCCATGCCTTCTTCCTTGCACATTTTCATCCCTAGCCCTTTCCTATGTTATTCCCCTTCCTCCTCCTCCTCCTTTTTAATCCCTTCTCTCCCTCCCCAATCAATCCACTTAAGTTGCTCATACCTCTTTCTCCACTATTACTTCATCTCTCTGTGGACCCCAGTCCTGGCTTGTTCATAAGTTGACTTATGGTGTTCCCACTCTCTCTAATGGCACCTTAATGTATACTATACATGCTACTCCAGCAATCTTATACTTTGTTTAATATATGATTTTGCACTTGTTTATATTTTGATTGCCTTTGTCCTAAACTTATTCTCCTAACCACTATGTTTGATTGTATATTTGACCTCTTATCCACTGTTTTACCCATTTGATGTACTGTGTCACATTGTTTGTTTGTTATGTATCCAACTTGTCATCTCAGGTCGTGCCTAATATATAGGCATCTCTGTGCCTAGTGCACCTACCCAGTTACCAAAAGCAAATATATATATATATATATATATATATATATATATATATATATATACTGTATATATATAAATATATTATGCAGGGGGTGCCTATAGGATAAACTAGTTAATTGTACAGTAGCCTGTGACCTTCAGTAACCTCATGAGCGGTGAAGCCATGAGTGAGTTGTTCGAGAGGTCGCAGGCTACTGTACAAATAACTAGTTTATCCTACTGGCACCCCTCACATATTAGATTTATGTGATAGGCATCAGGATAAAAACTGATTCGTTATAGTAATTTTTAAAAATGTTTCTTTGTTTCGGCATAAGTTCTTAAGCTGGTATTTCAAGGGGTTCTGTGAATGGGATGTGGTTGTGCCTTCTAATTGGCTTTTGTTTTGTGAATGGGTGGTGTTTGTGGATTTTTATTGGTGGTTTTGTTTGTGTGCATGATTTCCATTGGTTACGGTATTTTGGGAGGTATGGCTTGGGTGGCGTTTGATGGATGGGTTGTTTTGTCTTGTGATTGGTTGGGGGTGTAGTTTGTGTTGTGTCAGCTTTCGTCATGCTATCCAGTTGGTTAGGAGGCATGTCTTTTTATTGGGGAGGGGTTTTATTGGTTGCAGGGCATGACATTAGGTTGTGACACAGTTTAGTTTGTTGGATCATGCTGGATCTTCATGCAGCTCCAATGGATGGTGGTAGGAGCAGCTTCGTAAGGACATCGGCAGTCGTGGATGGATTTTGGGCTGGCTTCTGGTGGAGCATCGGTGATCTTGTAGCCTTGTTGATCATTGTATGGGATTCTTCTGATTTATGAGGATTCTCTTGTTTGGATTATTCTTCGGCATTGCTGATATCTTCATGGTGTGGGCATCCTAGTGTGGATTTCTTCATTATGGATTTTGTTTTAGGTGGCTTGGGCATTTGCATCACAGTGGATTAGGACACAAAGAGTGCATCAGTGAGTTCTCTGTGGATTAGGGCATGAAGAGCCCATGTTGGTTCTTTGGAGTTGCCTGTGGATTAGGGCATGAAGTGCCTATTTTTTTTAATTTTATTTGGTTGTTTTATTTTATTTTGGGTCACATTTTTTGGAAATAGGACATGAAGAGTCTAACTTACAAATATTTTATTGTGAGATTTAGAACAGGAGTAGGATGCAATCAGTAACCTGTGACAGTTTTTATTTTTTAAAATGAATGCTAACTTATACTGTATTTCAACCTGTAGCTGTAGAATAGTTCAAATAGTTTACAGGATGGAAGAGAGGGTTGGGGGAAAGTGTTGAATTATGAAGAAAAAGTTTGTTTTTATTTTATAGAGAATGATAGGAGCAAGTGTGCAGAATAGGCATAAAATTACAGTTTGGGATGAGGGAAACAGATACTGAATAGAAATATGTGTTTTCTTTTGTACTTTATATGCAAGCAGTCTATATTAGGAAACAATCTTCACTTTGAGCTTTTGTTTGTTCTGTCAGTTTTCCCAGCTTTATATATGGTAGTGCAGTTCTACTCTTTCTGTTGTAGGATCAATCATTTCCATTTCTAAGTGCTAGTGAAGATCTATTTCTTTGTGCTGTAGGTTCAATCTGTTCCATTTTTTGCAGTGTTTTTCATTTTTTAGGTGCTGTATCTCTTTTTTTGTAGGTGTCTAGTGACATACTGTTGCAGGCTTAATCTGAGTCTGTGTCAGATTGCAGTACCATTGGCCACTTTCTTGTGTAGCTGTCATATGTGCTACCTGTTAAACAGAATAATGAACATTTTACATTTTGTGGCATTATTTTGTATACAATATGTTGAGGTTAGAGAGGTGGGTAGGTATAGGATATGAGGGTGCTTTGGGGGTGGGGGTACCTTACCTTGAACAACGGTGAAGCTGATTGTTTTAGCTTGAAAGGCTGGTTCTGTAGAAGCATGCTTCTAGTATTTCAGAGTAGTTGTCACTGATGGTAAACAGTTGTGTTGATGGAGGTGTTTCTTCATGTTGGTGTAGCTGAACTTCACTGCTGAGGATGCTGGATATCTGCTTTTGTTTTTGTTCATTTAGCTTTGAGTAATCATTGATGTTTTGGATTTTTTTATGTCTAGATATTTGTACTATGTCAGTGGGTGGGATGCCAGAATCAGTTATTGTACCAAATGTTTTCTTACTGAGCGTTTAGTAAGTCTCTTTTCGGTCTTTATGGCAGATTTGGCAAACATAGTTTTAACAATAGAGCCCAGTTTATGAATGCCAACTGGCTGTTTTTTAAACCAAGTGTTTGGATGGCCTTCTTTGGCATGGTAGTTAATTACAACAAGAAAGGGTGCATCAGGATTCAGGCTTTGTTGTGGCTGCTTGCTTTTCTTCTCCTGTTGAAGTTGATTTTAATTACCCTAGCACTGTATCCTTGACTGAATCAGTATGTCTATATTAACTGTTAATTGTGAAATGTCATGCATGTATTTTGTTATGTTTATAAATGTATGTAATTAATTCTGGGTCACCCCTGAAAAAGGGACTGTTTCGGTCTCAGCAGGCCTACCCAGTCACCAAAATTTAAATAAATAAAATAAAGTTGTGTACAGGACATTTTTCTGATGAGCTTTGCATTTCGTAGGCTTTTGGCTTAACTTTTCTACAGTTTTTTGGGTTAGCCCCAGTTCTTGTCTTAGTTTGCCTTTCTTGGTAGAGCTGGAGATATGAGTGGCTTTGTTCATGTGTCAAACATATTATGTCTCCCCACTTTAGGTTCCCCATTTCAGTTGTGCCTCTGATTCTAAAGTGTAAGCTGGTTATCAGCCACATGGTGTTAAGGAGGGATTCAAGGTTGTTTGGTCCCAGGAGTTTTTCTTTGTATAATTTCTGCATGATGTTGTCTGTCAGTTCATTGGCTGCTTTAGGTTTTGACCATTTGCCTTGTGTTTTAAGGTTCTTTTCCTTTGAAATTAAAACCTGGTGAGATTTTTCAAATAATGGAGATGTAGAGAGGGGGTCTAAATATCCTTTTTTTTTTAGATATCTCTCTACACTTTGAAATGTTGCTTTTAATGTTAGTGGCTAGTACTCTGTGCCATATTTTTTTACACAGTGCATAAAATAGTGACAGAAGAAATTGTTTAATCCTTCAGCTGTGAAGTCCTGTAGGTGATGATCATCATTAAAGTTCTACTTTAAATATCTCTTGAACATATTTGTATTGAGTACATTTTTTTTGTGGTGTTTGGGTTTCTGGTTTTGTCTATGTAGAGGTCTATGGCTCCGGTGTCTATTGTTTGTAGTTTACCGTGGTTTTCTTTGTGTAGTGCTACACTGGTAGTCAGTTTAGGGCCATCGTCAGAGCTTGTGGAGATTGTTGTCAGTGAGCAGGCTGCTGCTGTTATTTGACTCTCATATCAGTTGGTTAATGGCTCAGTGTCATTTTCTAGTGGAGTCATTATATTTTCTAGTTCCATGTCAAACTGGGTCATTTTAGGGTGTTCAGCAGTCATTTTTTTCCCAGTACTGTTCCGGTTTTTGGTAATGGGATTAAGTGGTAAAACACGTTTCTTTCCATATGGAAGCCAAAGGTCTTCTTTGTGTAAATTTGAGATACAATTTGCTCCTTCATGAGGTTTTGCAAAGTATTCAAGGTGGTTGTGTGCATGGGGTGAAGGGAAGGTGTGGAATGTGGCTTCTGATATGACTAGGGCTTGTGCTGCTAATGTGTGTGAGAGGCTTTTGACATCAACACTGTGTGGATAAATGGTATGATGTAATAAATATGTGGATAAATTTGAGTTATCCTCATAGTTATTACATCATGGTTCATTTATCCACACAGTGACTCAGATAACAGACTTGTTAGGACAGTTTTTATCCTGATGCCTGCTGCATATATACATATACATCTACATCTACATCTACATCTATATGTAAGAGGCAAAAAACTCCATTTAATGCACTAGTTAGGGTTGTTTCACACCGACAAAAGTGAGTAAATTCAGTGTTAGGGTTGATAGACCCCCTTGGCCCCCCCTGCCCACACCCCCAACCGGCATCGGGGTGTGCATTAGGGTTGTCAGCCATAACTCTCACCCCATCACATGTGTAAAGAAGCAGAGGTGTAGGAGAATGGGGTTAGAGTTAGGACCAACAACTCTAATGTGCACCCCAATGCTGGTTGGGGGTGTGGACAGGGGGGCCAAGGGGGTCTTTCAACCCTAACACCAAATTTCCTAGCTTTTGTCGGTGTGGAACAACCCTAACTAATGCATTAAATGGAGTTTTTTTGCCTCTAATTTCCCTTCTTTTTGAGAATGATAATGAGAAATAGTGACAGTAATGCCCCACGCCCCCGAGACATGATGTCTTGTCACATAGTAACATTGTGCTCACAAATGCAAATAGTAATGCGTGTGGTGACGCAAAGAGAAACAGAAAGTGAAACATTAGTGTAGACAGAAATGTTAAAAACAATTCAAAAGCAAGCGAAAATGAAAATGAAAAGGGTAACGCACATGGTGGTGTAGACGTGAACGGTAAGTGAAACCGGAATGGAACCGCAAGCGAAAACGGTAACGGTAACTGTAATGTAAGTGTACAGGCTGGTTTTCCCCAAAATCTGCATAAAGAAAGACAGTGAGTAAAAAGAATGTATGCATAACAATGGTTCTCAGAGCAGAAAATGAGGAGTTGGAATACTAAATTGCTTATATCTCAGGAACCGTACAACGTAGAAAAAACATTTAAAAGTCATATGATTTATGACTTTCCTGGCTAGTTTTGTACTTAGACCCTAGTAGGGGGCTAAGTTCTTTTCTGACGCAAAGTCCGTATCTCACACTGTTTCCGAGATATGGGCCCTGAAAGGCGCGGCGAATGCCGTAATGTTATCCAATGGGGAAAAAAGAGAAGTTTAGAGTGCCATAACTTTGGCTCCCTGTAATATTTTTTCACCAAACCACACAAAAGGCACATCTGTGGGATGTTGTCTGTGTTCTCTACAAATTTCAGCCCAAAAGACAAAACCGTTATTTTGCAGCAGGACGCCAAAGGATTCCTGTAATACGTCAGATGCTGTAATGTTATCCTATGGGAAAAAGCATCAAATTTGGAGTGTGGTAACTTTGCCGCCATGTAGTATTTTTCAAGGAAACACAGAAAGGCATATCTGTGAGATGTCAGCTGCGTTCCCTCCAAATTTCATGCCAAAACACCAAACCATTCTTTTGCAGGAGGGTGACAAAGAATTGCTGTCATTTTCCCACAGCCTAGAAAAGTACTGTCAAATTTTACGTAAGCTGTCGCAAATTCATTCGACAGTGTCGCAAGTGCGACAGTACTTTGCGAAAGTACTTTTTCCAGAAATTTGAAAAACATATTTCTGGGGTGTTTTACCCCAAAATAAAGACATGGCTAGCATCCTCAGGGCCCGACTAGGTGAATACAAAAAGAATTAGTTTGATTGAGGGTCATAATTTTAAATGCCAAGCATTTTTCTGATGACTAACTGAAAACAAATTGACAGATTTGTGACAGTAAAAGGGCCATTTTCAACACTAAAAAGTGCATTTGTGACACTGTCGAACTTTTTGTTAACTTTTCCTATTGACTTATCATGGGAAATTGTGTTTTGAATAACTTTTGAACCGTTTAATATTTTTTCATGAAATCTTCAAAAGGCGCATTGAGGACCCTGGCCACATGTTCCCTGAAGATTTTGGGCCAGTCACACAAACTGTGCGACCTGAAGGTGTGACAGTAAAATTCCAGAAAAGCATAAATGCTCGTGTAGATCACGCTTAATAACTCCGCAGCCATGTATGTGACCAGTACAAAACTTGTCAGTTCCCAAGGCATATGGGTCTTGATTGTGTATTCCAAATTTCAGGCAAATCCATCAAACAGTTGCAATGTTATTAAGGTGCAAAATTTTGGGTTTGGCATGTAAATGGCTCCTCAACCTTAACTATAGTGGCACTACTGTGCCACTAAAAGATTCATATTTATAGATAGAGGCAAAAATCCTATTTAATGATTAGGTTTACCACAGCGAAAATGTGAGGGATCTGGTGTTAGATTGAAACTCTTGACCTTCATCACTTCAACCGCATTGGGGTGTGCATTGAGATCGTCAGCCCTAACTCTCACCCCATGACATGAGTAAAGCAGCAGAAGTATAGGAGAATGGGTGAGAGTTAGGACCCACGATCCCATGCGCACCCCAACGCCGGTTGGGGGTGGTTGGGTCCAAGGAGGGTTTCAACCCTAACACCAATTTCTCACTTTTGTCGCTATGAACAACCTAACTAATGCATTAACAGAGTTTTTGCTTCTAATTTCTCTTTGAGAATGATAATGAGAAATAGTGAATGTAATGCAGCGGTGGGCGCGGGTCCGAACAGCAATGCAAACAGAAGCGCCTAACAGTGGTGCATATGGTAACACAAGCGCCGCATGAGAACAGAAAGGGTAACGCACATGGTGGCGTGAGGACGGAACGGTCTGCCACGTGATGTGTTGTCACATAGTAACATGGTGCCTACAAACGGAAATGTCAATGGGAATGGTGACGCAAAGTGAAACAGAAAGAGAAACAGTACAGTAGACACAAATGGCAAAAAATAACAGAAACGCAAGCGCAAATGAAAACGCAAAGGATAAAGCACATGGTGGCGCAGAGGTCAACGGTAAGTGAAACAGGTACGGAACCACAAGCGGAAAGCACAACAGTAACAATAATGTAAGCACACAGGCTGGTTTTCCCCAAAACCTGCATAGAGAAAGACAGTGAGTACAAATAATGTATGCATAATAATGAGTATCGGAGCAGAAAATGAGAACTTGGAATACTAAATACGTTATATCTCAGGAACCGTACGACGTAGAAAAAAAATTTAAAAGTCTTATGATTTACAACTGTCCTGGCTAATTTTATACTTAGCCCCCAGGGGCCTAAGAAGTTTTCCGACGAAAAGTCTATATCTCGCACCGTTTCCGAGATACGGGCCCTGAAAGGCGCGGCGAACGCTGTAATGTTATCCTAGGGGAAAAAAGAGAAGTTTGGAGTGCCATAACTTTTCCTCCCTGTAATATTTTTTCACCAAACCACTGGAAGACACATCTGTGGGCTGTTGGCTGTCTTCCCTCCAAATTTCAGGAAAAAAGACTAAACCGTTGTTTTGCAGCAGGGTGCCAAAGGATTCCTGTAATGCGTCGGGCGCCGTAATGTTATCCTATGGGAAAACTGTCAACTTTGGAGTGTCATAACTTTGCCACTGTGTAATATTTTTTCAATACAACACTGAAAGGCACATCTGTGAGATGTCATCTGCATTCCCTCCAAATTTTAGCCCAAAACTCTGAACTTTTCTTTTGCAGCGGAGTGCCAAAGAATTACTGTTATTTTAGGGATAGTGTCACAAAGTAGTGTCGCAATTTGCGACAGTGTCGCAAAAAAATTTGCGACACTTTCATGAGTGCGACAGTACTTTGCGAAAGTACTTTTTCCAGAAGTTTGAAAAACATATTTCTGGGGTGTTTTACCCCAAAATAAAGACATGGCTAGCATCCTCAGGGCCCGACTAGGTGAATACAAAAAGAATTAGGTTGCTAGAGGGTCTCAATTTTAAATGCCAAGCATTTTTCTGATCGCTAACTGAAAACAAGATGGCAGATTGGCGACAGTAACAGGGCCATTTGCGACAGTAAAAAGTGCATTTGCGACACTGTCAAACTTTTTAACTTTTCCCATTGACTTATAATGGGAAATTGTTTTTTGAATAACTATTGAACTGTTTAATATTTTTTCACGAAATCTTCGAAAGGCACATCGGGGAACCCGGCCGCATGTTCCCTGAAGATTTTGGGCCGGTTGTGCAAACCGTATGACCTGTAGGTGTGACTGTAGAATTCCAGAAAAGTGTAAATGCGAGCAGATCACGCGTAATAACTCCACAGCTGTATATCCGACTGGTACAAAACTTGGCAGATCCCAAGGCCAATGGTTCTTGATCATGTATTCCAAATTTCAGGTAAATCTGTCAAACGGTTGCAAAGTTATTAAGGTGCAAAGTTTTGGGGTTTAAGATAGAAATGGCTCCTCAACCCTAACTATGATAGCACTACCGTGCTACCATAATATATTATAGAGGTATGGTAAGCACTTTAATGTTAAACCTCAAAATTTGCACCTTAATAACTTTGTCACCGTATAACAGATTTGTCTGAAATTTTGAATGCATGGTCTGGTACCATAGATCTCTGGATCTGGCAAGTTGTGTTATGGTCAGATGTATGATTGTGGAGCTGCAGAATGCCAAAAAACCACAGAAAACTGAGGGCAAGATATTCAAAGCAGTTGAGCAATGCACAACAGGGTTGCACCAGAACAACCACGAAAATGTGCCAGAGAGTGATATTCAGTGATGACAACTGTGCAGCACAAATTGCCATATGCCAATGCGCAATGGTAAAGCATGCATGCACAAGTGCAGGGGGCGTAGCCATGAATATCCAGCACAGTGCAATATTCAACACCTGAAGGGCAGTGCAAGTGTGGAGCCAAAAAAAGAGGGAGCAAGCAGGGGAAGGACACTTGTGCCAGAGGAGAGCAGGTGTGGGAGAGACACAGTGGCCAGGCTGAACAGCAGGAGGGGTGCAAGACAGGGACAGAGGCAGTGAGGAAGTGAGAAGGAGTGAGACAGTGGCCGTGTGGCTGTGTGTGTGTCTGTGTGTTTGTATGAGAGACAGTCAGGGAGGCCATAGCCTGAGTGTGCACCCGTAACACCTGGCACAGAACGGGCAGCACAGACAGCCAGACAGGTGGGAGCCAGAGGCCATAGGCCTCAGGCTGCCAGCTGGGAGCTGATGAACCTGGTGTGCGCCTAGCACAACCACACATGCAGCAGCACACAGCCGGGGGGTTCCGAGGTGCTTGCCTCTCAGGGGGATCTGGACAGCTGAGGCCATGGCCAGTGCCATCTTCCAGATGGAGGTGGTAATGAGGGGTGTGAGGAGGCAGGAGGCAAAGTGGTGTGGCCGTGGAAGGGCCCATCAGCGGTATGCCCAAAACAGGTGGTACCGTGCCAGCACCACCTTTGAACAATACAGTGATACAGAGATTGTGGGCTGGTACCACCTCAACCAGGCAATTCTGAGGCAGCTCTGTGAGCTGTGCAGTGATGAGGTGCAGGCACCCACCAGGCGGAGCCACACCATGTCTGTGGAGACAAAAGTCACAGATGTCATTTGCCTGTTTGCCACAGGAACTTTCCAGAGACCAACAGTGGACACCACAGGCATAATCCAGTCAGCCATGTCACAGCTCCTCACACAGTTCCTCAATGCACTGCTGCCACATGCTGTGGAATACATCCACTTTCCCAGCACACAGACAGAGCATGCAGTGAACATGCAGGAGTTCCACAGGGTAGCACGTACGCCTGGCATGCGAGGGGCCATCGACCGCACCCATGTCTGCATCCACACACCACCTGGCCCAAAGGGGGTAGTCTACATCAACAGAAAGGGCTACTTCAGTGTCAACTGCCAGGTGGTGTGCGATGCCAGGGGGCACATAATCAATGTCTGTGCCACACACCCTGGGGGAGCACACAATGCCTTCATCTGGAACAGCTCATCACTGTTCCACAGGTTTGAGAGTGGGGACATCCCCACTGGCCACCTAGCAGGTGAGTATGCCATGAACACGGGCAGCCTGGCACAACATGGAAAGGTGTGAGGGGCTGCCAGGGTAGGGGTGCCGCAGGGTGTGGCCAGGAGAGATGAGTGGTGCAGCAACACAGACCACCATGTTAACCATATATCTATCCACACAGATGACAGTGGCTACCCTCTACAGCCCTGGCTGCTCACCCCATACTGGCACCCATCGTCCCCAGCGCAGGAGCAATTCAATGAGGCACACACCAGCACACGGAACATCATCGAGCGTGTGTTTGGGCTGCTGAAGACGTGGTTCTGATGCCTGGACAGGTCTGGTGGTGCCCTACAGTACAGACCCTCAAAGGCCTGCAGCCTATTCCTGGCCTGCAGTATACTACACAACATGGCAACTGACTGTGGGATGGCTGTAGAGGTCAAAGAGGGGAACAGCAGTGGGGACAATGCGGCCACCAGGCCATGTGGTGGTGAGCAGCCCCCCCCCGGTCAAAAGGTACCCCAACTGCACAGGATGGCCCAGCGGCTCCAGGACACAATTGCAGAGGAGCACTACGGTGCACGCAGGTAGGTGAACATGTCCCTGTACACGTAAAGGCGACCGTGGCACAGTGCATAGGCAAGGTTTGGCAGGCTGTGTGACCGGAGCTGCCAGGGGGAGCATGGATGGGTGAGGGATGGGACACCACAGAACCACACAGCACAGCACACTCCACCCACACACACCCACCCACACACCCCCCCGCACACACACACACGCACATGCACACAGGCACCTGCAGGCACGTGCCCAGAGGCTGGCACCAGACATGTATTAGACACTGAGCACAGGGGGCACAGTGGCACCTGGCACTGTGCTGTCATCATCATGCACACACTGCAATGGCCAGAAGTTGGGCAGATGTGCACATGATTTGTGAGCGACTACATCCACGGATGCCACGACTGTGGAACACACTTGGACACGCCACACCAATGTGCACACAGGGTAGCTGCAGACAGCGGACAGGGTGGTAGGTGGTTCAGGACCACTGTGCAGTCACATGGCCACTGGGGACATGTGGGCAGCCCCACCAAGGTCACCCAGCAGACTCAGGTTGTGCGATGGCCACAGGGGGTGTCTGAGACTGTCCCCCAGGGGTATTATTGCAGGAATGTGACTGTGTCCTCGCAGGGGTCTGCAGGCCCTCCTAACAGCCCACCCCAGGTGTGCCTGGAATGCTCACAGCTGATCCCACTGTTGACACTGAGGGGGTCGCACGATGCCGTGACCAAGGGGTGGAGAATGCACTCTGCAGGGTCTGCAGTGGATGGCCATGCACCAATGCGGACACTGTTGCTAGGCCTGCCATGACTGCAGTGGTAAGCCGATCCAGGGCTGCGGTCGTGTCCATCCCCATAAGGTCATTGGCTGCCAGGAGCTGCAAAAAAGTTGCTGTCACACTGCACTGCAGCCTGGCACAACTCGGCATGGAGTGTACGCACCCCTGCCATGATCAGCACCTGTTGCTCCATGGAGGCCCGCAGCAGATGGGTGTGCTCAGGCAAGGGGTCAGTGCCCTGGGGTGGCTGGCATTGCACTGGCCCATGGGTGGTATTCAGCCCCACTGCCCAGCACCCAATGCAGGTGGGCACTGCACAGCGGGGCCCTCTTGGGACTGTTCATTCACTGGCGCACCATCGGCGGGAGCTACACCCGGTTCCCCAGCGTCCCCATCCAACTGCCACTGCTGCCCCTTCAGCTGCTGCACACCGGGCAGTGCCTGTGCAGCTGCTCCACCATCACTGCCACCCCTATCAGCTGGCACTGCACTGCTGCCGCCCACAGCAACACCAGGGGCAGTGGCTGGTGGCAGGGCAACCGCCACTGGGGCACCGTCTGCACTGCCATGGTGGGTGAGTGGTATGTTTGCCTCCCCCTCGACGGTGACACCACTGACCAGGATGATGGTCACATCATCATTGGTGTCAGACCCTGCCCCAATCTGTGTCTCGGCATACTGTACGCCACGGCAGGCATTATGCTGGAACACAGTCAGGGCCTCATTCACAACCACGTCACAGGCATCCGGCCGGTCAGTGGTGTTGGACTGCAGCTGTTTCGGCCCCTGGACACTGGTGGAGGTGGATGGATGGTCCTCCAGGTCCCATCTCACCCCCATGGTGGACACCCCACCCCTGCCACTGCATGCAGATGTTCTGGAGCTGAAAGGGAATACAGTCGCATTACTGCTGATGTCACACCAGCCGGCCCCCCGCCCTCTTCCCCCCTTCTGCCCATGACACTGGTGTACCTACCATGCAGTGATGGGCTGCCACCCATCTGGAATCTGCCACCAGGCACCCCTTCAATGGTGCTGCACTGCATGGTGGCTGCCACCATCTCCTCCTGCAGTATCAGCTGTAGCATGTCGGGCTGTCCATTGCCCGTGGCTGTACATGTGGCCCGGATGGCTGCCAGCTTCTCCTTTATCTGGCACCTGTCTGTGCCAACCTTCTTTCTGCACTCCTGCACAGTCCTCTGATGGCTGCCTCACTGGTTCACAACCCTAGCAACACCCTCCCATGCTGCGTACCTGGCCTGTGTGGTGCGTGTTGATCTACTCAACAGGGCATCCATCTCAGACCTTGTAAAGTTGGGCCTATGCTTCCATGCAGGCCCACGGTCCTCAGCTTCCTTGTGATCAGTCATGCTGCATCCTGTGGGATGAGACATGTGGTCAGTGACTTCTACCACCCACACCACCCACCCATGCCACTGTCCTGTCTCCCCCACAGCCTCACGGCTTACCTCTGAAAGATGTAATACTGGTCCATGTCCTGTGCTTACCCCGTAGAGGCTTTATAGTGCATCACATGCAAATGAAGGGATGCGCAATGGTCATGAGATGCAAATGCCCCCAATACACCGTGGATAGGCTGATGATCTACTCTGCATATTCTGACTGAATATCACATTACTGCACCTAGCGCAATGGACTTGCACCTGCTCAAGTCATGGTGTAACATTGTGACCTGCGCAACAGGCCCTGAAATATGCATGTGTGCACTACCGGCACCTAAGCCAATGGTGCAGCATACGCACACTGCACAATATGCTATACGCGCTCAGCCACTATCAGGCATGTGGGTGCTTGGGCGCTCGGAGGCCTACTGGCGCAGGGGTGCCATGGGCTGATGGCACTCTGGCACCATGGGGTGTTTGGCATATGGGCGTTATTGCCCAGTAGCCTGTGGTGTCCACATGCCCCTATTGCACACCTTGCATGGCAGTCCCAATAGTGTAGTCATGCACTGTGCATGTGCCGACCCCTGACCCCAGGTCCACCTTTTGCCCTTCAGGGTGCCCTGCACCATGTGCCAGTGTGGCCATGCCCATATCTCGCATCTCCGGGAATGCACAATTCCACTGGCAGCACATCTCTGTGTGAGGCACGCATCCATAGCATGTGGGGCTCATGCACTAGAGGGTGCCATTTTGGATTCCCCTACTGTGATCTAGCAATGCCATGCCACAGCAGCGCCAGGGCACCTAACTGGTCCCAGATAGAACTTGTGAATCTTGTGGCCCTAGTGGAGCCACACACAGGCAACCTGTTTGGGCAGGTGCCACTGGGTAGGCCATGTACAGATGTGTGGCAGAAGGTGGCTGGTGGGCTGGAGGAGGCCACAGGTATCCAGCACACTGGTGAGCAGTGCCACCACCACTATGGTGACCTGCAGCAGAGAGACCCAGAGAGGTTCCAGGCACTGCAGGCACGTGTCCAGAGGGGTGCCATGCCATGGCCAGATAAGCATGCATCACACGTGTATGTGCCCAAACAGTGTTCTGTGGGGCCAGCAGGGTGGCACACTATGCTGCAGGGGGGCACTGGGGCTGCACACACCATAGCATGGGCCAGTGCACCTGGTGTGCACTGTGCCAATGCACTGGGGCTGTGCTGGGACAGGGAGCACACCTGAGGAGGCCTTTGGTGATGCCAGGTACTGATGTGTTCATCTCTATGCTATCTTCCTAGGCCCCGAGGACAGGAGGAGAGCCTGACTGGCAGGTGCTATGGGTGGTCCAGGGCAGGCCACTGTAGGGGCTCCTACGCAGGCTGCATGGGCAGTGCAGCAGGACCGGTGCAGGGTGTGCCGCAGTGTGCAGGTAGGCACTGTTACATGCTACATTGCTATGCAGGGTGGGCAGCTGGGGTGGGACACGGCCTCCTGTGTGCATATCCATTGCAGCTGTGCACCACCCACAGTGGCCGTTGCACCGTGCTGTGGCTATCGGACACATGTGTGGCTGCCGCAGGTGGGCTGTGGGTGCATCCGGCCCTGGGGTGGGCATGGCCTTTCAGTCCCAGTTGTGTGGCATGTGCATTGTGTGCTGTCTGCCTGTGTGTTGCCAGCTGTGGTCCCGGTGGTGTGGAGCATGTGTTCCTGTGGGGGGTTGCCATTGGCTGTTCACCAGTGGCCATTGGTGCCACCCTACCTCTATGCACCACTGTGGTATGCATAGGTGGGGGCCTGCTGCCTCCCCATGCACACTGGGCAGTGTTCTATCATGTGCCTGCCATGCCTCACTCCTGACACCCTTGGCACCCTGTTGGAGGGATGTCCCACCCTAGTGGCTTGCTCTTTGCTGTGTCTGTTGCCGGTACATATGTGTCCTGGTGCAGGCACCTCTTCCCCTTGCGCATCCCTGATTGCACTGTTGCAGATGTTGGGTTGCTCCCCGGTGTAGCACTGGTTGCGCTATGGTGCATCTGTGTGATATTCAGCCTGGTTGCGGTGGCACATGCCATCATGTGCAACCTTTGAATATCATGCTTGGTGCATCATGGTGCGCTGGATTTGTGCTGGAGAAGTCTTGTGCCTGGCTTTGGTGCATTTCTGAATATCCCACCATGACTTTTTGAGCATTTCTTTGCTCATGCCCACAGCCCGCATGGTTTGTCCGTTTAGTCCAAAATGTTCAGAGAAGGTGCAGTCTTGGTCACCAATGTGCCTTTCGAAGCTTTGGTGTAAAAATATTAAACTGTTTAAAAGTTATTCAAAAAACAAATTTCAATTATAGTCAATGGGAGAAGTTAGCAAAAATCATGAAACGTTCACAAATGGCATTTTTACTTTCGCAAATGGCCCTTTTACTTTCGTAATTTGGCCATCTTGTTTACAGTTAGTGACAGAAAAATGCCTGGCATTTAAAATTGGGACCCTATAGGTAAACACTGATTGTTGTGTTTACTTAGTGGGGTCCTGAGGATGCTAGCCCTATCATTTTGGGGGGGTTAGCATCTCCCAGAAGTGGCGTTTCCAACTTTGAGGAAAAGTACTTTTGTAAAATACTTTTGCAAATGCAAAAGTTTCGTGATTCATTTTGTGAAATTTTTGTGATTTGTGAAAGTAATTTGCAATAGTATTCTTAAAATAACTGCAAATCTTTGCCATCCTCCTGCAACAAAATGATAGGGTCTTTTGGGCTGAAATTTGCAGGGTGGCAAGCCCTGGTCCAACAGATGTGCCCTTTCATGGTTTGGTGCCAAAACATTATAGGGGCCCAAAGTAACAGCATTCCAAATTTCAAAGATGTTCACATAGGATAACACTGTGGTGCCTGTGACGCTTTTCGGGGCCCATATCTCGAAAATGGTTTGAGATACATGTTTTTGGTTGCAAAAATTCTTAGTCCTGGACTAAGTGCAGAAGTAGGTTGGAAAGCCATGAAATTTAAATTTTTTTCTACCTTGTACAGTTACTGAGATATTTTAGAATTTCTTTTATTTATTTATTGAATTGTTTCACCAGGAAAGGCACGATGAGGGGAAGGCTTACAAGGGGAGGATAACATGCAGGTTATCAATCAATAACATAAAACAGGTATACAGTGCAATAAGTTTACATTTGGGTACACATTTGTTAACAGTCAGTTACATGGAGCAGAGAAAGCATATCCCAAAGGCATACATACAGATACACATACATACACAGAGAACAGATTCTGAGGCATATTATCACTTGGCAGCTGAATCTAGACAGGACAGAGAAGATCAACAGTAGATGAGTAAGCGCCATGGTTGGTAATATAAGCCAGCTTCCAAGCATAGAGAGGTGCCACTGGTCAGGCAGTTGAGGATTTGGAAGGGGGTGGTCATGAGACTTATCAAAAGCAGGCACAGTTTACCGTGAGGTAATTTACCAGTACAGTTGATAGGGAGTGGGTGGAGGAGGAGTGGCCAATTTGAGGAGGGAGACCATTCCAGAGTTTCAGGAAGCAGTGTGAGATGGCTGTTTGTCCAGCAGAGGTCTTTCGTCTGGGTATTATGAAGTAGTTGGGTGTCAAGTGACCTGAGGGCATGGGGGGGAAGGGGCTGATAACAGTAAGGAGAAGAGGTAGGAGGAGAGGGCGCCAAGCCAAAATTTTGAGACAAATTTGGAGCAGTGTAGTATGCGATGATTTTCAAAGGATGGGAAGGTGAGGGAGCGGTATAGGTCACAGTGGTGGGAGCATCTAGAACAAACATAGAAACATAGAATTTGATGGCAGATAAGGACCGCTTGGCCCACCCAGTCTGCCCATTTCCCTATCTACTGGATAAGCTGCAGATCCTAGTTAACCAGCAGCCTACTTCTTCCTACCCCCAACCCCTAGAATTGCCTTATGACTGTCCCATTCATGCTTGAATTCCACCACTGATTTTGACTCCACAACCTCCTTTGGAAGGCCTTTCCATGCATCCACAACCCTCTCGTGAAAAATACTTCCTTAAATTACCTCTGAGCAGCCCCCTCTATCTTCAAATTGTGCCCTCTTGTTCTTGCACACCTCTTTTGAAAGATGCTACCCTCTTGGACTTTGTTGATTCCTTGAGGTACTTGAACATTTCTATCATGTTCCCCTCTCCCTCCTTTCCTCGAGGCTATACATATTAAGCTCCTTTCGCATTCTTCATATGTCTTCCGGTGCAGACCCTGCACCATTTTAGTCGCCTCCTCTGACAGCTTCCATCCTGTCTATGTCTTTGTGGAGATTGGGTCTCCAGAACTGCACACAGCACCTCAGATGGGGTCTCACCAGCTGTCTGTACAGGATAATAACTTCCTTGTTTGTACTGGTGATGCCTCTCCCTATGCATCCCAGTATCCCCCCAGCCCTCCTTGCTGCCCTCTCACATTGCTTGCCCACCTTTAGGTCATCTGATATGACTACCCCCAGGTCCCTTTTCATTTTTGTTGTTGTTAGTATCTCATCCCCCATTGTGTACTCTTCCCCTGGGTATTTTGTTTCCCAGGTGCATTACCTTGCACTTCTTATCATTGAATCTAAGCTGCCATACATTTGACCATTCCTCTAACCTTGCCAAGTCCCTTCTCATCCTTTCCACCCCACCCTGTGCATCAACTCTGTTGCAGATCTTTGTGTCATCTGCAAAGAGACATACTTTTCCTTCCAGTCCTTCTGCAACGTCGCTTATAAAGACATTGAAGAGGACCGGTCCTAATACTGAACCCTTCGGTACCCCACTAGTAACACTTCTTTCTTCTGAGTGGACTCCATTTACTATTACTCTCTGTGTCCTATTCTCCAGCCAATTTTTACCCAGGCTGTCATCTTGGGACCCACTCCCAGGCTGGCTAACTTGTATATTAATCTTTGTGTGGGACTGTCAAATGCCTTGCTAAGTCTAGGTAGGCCATGTCCACAGCCCCTCCCTGATCTACTACTTTGGTCACCCAGTCAAAGAAATCTATCAGATTCATCTGGCATGACCTTCCCACTGTGAATCCATGCTGCCTTGGGTCCTGTGCCCCTCTGGCCTCTAGATACTCGACAATTCTTTCTTTCAGAAGTGATTCCATTATTTTTCCTATCACTGAGGTTAAACTAACAGGTCTGTAGTTTCCTGCTTCTGCCTTGCTCCCACTTTTGTGAAGGGGAATCACATCTGCCCTCCTCCAGTCCTTCGGTACCACCCCGCCTCCATGATTTGTTTAAAGGGTAGTCAGTGGTGTCACTAGTTCTACCCTTAGTTCTTTTAGAATTCTGGGATGAATCCCATCAGGCCCCATTGCTTTGTCCACCTTCAGTTTTAAGAGTTCTTTCAGAACCCTTTCTTCTGTAAATGGGCTGGTATCAACTTCTGTATCCAGAGTGTTTCTACTGTTTGTTTTATGTAACCTCCTCTTCATTTGTAAATACTGAGCAAAAATATTTGTTTAGTATCTCTGCCTTTTCACAGTCTCCTCTGTCCACCCTCCTACCCTTTATTAAGCCTCACTATCCCTCCCTTGGTCTTCCTTCACTCTCTGATGTACCTATAAAAGGTTTTATCCCCCTTCTTGACTGAGTTGGCTATCTTTTCCTTTGTTTGGGCCTTTGCTGTTCTGACTGCCTTCCCAGCCTCCTTTTGCTTTAACTGATACAGTTCTCTGTCCTGCTCCTTCTGTGATTCCTTGTACTTCCTGAATGCTTTCTTTTTCTCTTGAACCTTCACAAAACAGCAGAAGGCATTGAAAATGGTGTCTAGTTTGATGGTTATTGTTCCAATTCCTCATTTTCGTGTCTGAGGCCCACTATTACCCCCACAGAGTTAGCATTCACAGCGCTTTTTGCTGACCCTGTCTTGGACACAATGCGAGATCTAGATTTGGTCAACTTTATATTGAGAGAACTACTCACCCTCATGATTACAACCACACTTGAATATTTTTTCTAGCTGCTACAGTTCCCGAGATATGGGCAAATTAGTGTTACAAGGGTTTCTTGCCTTACAGGGCTGCTGTATGACTCCATACTTATGTGTGTAGGAGCACAGAAGGGGCCCGTGATCTCCACATACGCATACCATTATGCAAAATGGACAATGTAAAGGGAGTGCAGGGTCCGGAGGGCCCGTGCTCCCACTAACACATACCACTTACATTACACTTTCTCAAAAAGAAGGGAAATTCATTGCAAAAAAACTCTGGTAATACATCAGTTAGGGTTGTTTCTACAGTGACAAAAATGTGGAAATGCGGTGTTAGGGTTACCACCCCACCACCATGCCCCCATCCTCAAACTGCTAACTCTGCATTCCCCACCCCCACCCCCACACACATATGCAAGACACATGCAAGACTGTAAGACACTATACCAGTCAGTCACATCTGTAAGCACAATAATCATGACACTGTATTCCTTTCACATAGCACTATGTAATGAAAAACAAATACAGTATGATTGACTCTATACTGCCAGCACAGTATGATGACACATTATAGCTGGCATATCTTTTTCATACAGTGAAACTTAGTCTGCACAAATGTTCTAAATATTGATTTTTATGTGTCAGAATTCAACTATTGGCTCTCTGCAGGTATTGCTGCTACCACACAGGCATGTGGTAGCAGGACAGGTACAGCTGACACATACATAGTACTTTTCAGATACTGCTCAGGTATGAAATTAGCACCATCACATGCTGTAATACTGCTGTGTTACCTGGAAATACTCATTAGCAGCAAGTTACGGTTAGCTTTGTATGTTCAACTGTTGCTTTCACATGTTACTTGTAAACTTTACTACAAAAAATGACTTTTATTATTACTATCATTTGTTATTAGGACTGATTGACTCTATCAGAAAAAAAATTGCAAACATCCAATGACTGTAGGTAGGGTTATCCAAACTCTCATTTCCAAAATAGCCATCTGTAGATAACATACTGTGTGTTTCACCATATGTTAACTATTGAAATATAGGCATTTGCTTAAATCTTGTTATTGATGTTTGTAACACAAAAATGCTTACTCTGTGCCATCACCCATGGCTGCCTAGCATGCGTGTCTACCCCCAAGGCACTCAGATGGCAGCAGAACTCATACAGTTGGTGGACCATGATGATGGATGTGTCTTGTAGTATGTTTTATGTTTAGGGAGTTGTATGTTACTTCTGTTACCTGATGCTTGTTGTCTCTGATTGGTTGTGTTTCCTTGTCCCTTCCCCTGCTTGCATATTTTTGTGTGTGTGTGTGTGTGTGTCTGGGGGGTAATGGTGAGAGTTGTCACTATCAGTGGCCAGCTGGGATACTTGCGTGGGGACGGGGTGTTGGAGGGGCTGCCTCTGAATGCCACAGATACTTGGGCATGAGGCAGAGTGTGTTGGGGTAACACCATACACCTGGGATATTTAGACATGGTGTTGGGGTGTCACTGGACTGTGCAGTCCCACTGGGAAAGTAGCAGGTGCCACAGTGCTGGGACCCAGAGCAACAGGAGTAACGGATGCCCCCCTGAACAAAGCAACATACTTAGTGGAAGTGACCGATGCAGACCAGCCTCCAGCATCTGCAAAAAGACAATGGTCTATACCACAAGCTGGGCAGTTGTGGGGTCTGGGGACCAAGACAATCAGAGGAAATACTTGTGATAAGAGTTTTCCTGGGTTCAGGGTAGGGGATACAGAGGGACATGACCATTGGACCACCCCCAGACACCAACAGAGAGCTGTTAAAGTTTGGTTTTTGGGAATGAAAAAATCCCGTACTCTGCTGGAGCAGCAGGAGTGAACTATGCCACATTCAGCACAGCTTGATCCACCAGGGATTCCCTGTGTTGCTGAGAGACAGGCAGAGGAGCTGACCACCTGCCACCATGGACAAGCCAATCAAAGTGGGGCAGATATTTCATGCACAGTGGGTGGGTTTGTTGTTTTATTATTATTAGTTGTAAACTGTAATAACTTATTCATTGTTATTGGGCAGGCTGTGGATGCACTTTGCAAGAGGTCGAGTGTGCATGTATTGGTGCTGACTCAGAAGGGCAGGGCAACACCTCCCCCCCCTTAAATCATTAGCTTTCACTGTAGTTCAAGTGACTTTTTTCTTTGTTTGCATAGATAAGCCCCCCTCCCCAAAAAGAGAAAATTTGGCTCTTATTCAAATGTTAGGAGTGTGATTATTGTCTGGGGTAGGTTATTTCATCCACCCCCACCCCTGGGTTGTCAGTCTGTGTTGTATTTTATTGTCATTTGTCTATTTCTGTTTGGAGGGTTTGCAAGAGGAGGTCACTCATCTGGGTGTGGTGTTACCATGAATACCACCCTTTCATTTGTCAGTGTTGGAGGGTTATTAGTAAAGGTATTAATTTGTTGTTATTAGGCTTGCTCTGGTTTGAGAGCCTGCAGGATGTGTGACTTGGAATGAGTTATCCCCCCTCAGGGCAGTAGGAGTTTTACAAGTAATATTAATTAGTATGATCCTTTATTATGCTGTTCTGACAGTTTTACTTTTGTTAGCAATACTAAGTACAGTATATTGCAAGCTGGCTTGCTCTGTTTGCAGTACTTCATTTGGAGGGCCTGTTGGTAGGGAGGTGGTACTGATGTTTATTCATTTATTTATTTTTTATTTTAGTCTTTGTTAACCGGGTAAGTCCCACTAGGCACCAGTGCCTGTTTTCAGGTGTGACCTGGAAGCACTGGGCGGTTAAGTGAATTGCTTAGAGTCACACAGTATGCAAGTGGAGGTTGTGAGAATCAAACTCAGGTCTGGTCTGCTGGATGTATCACGTTCATTCACACCTCATTCTTCTAACGTCTAAGCTATACTGCCAGCCCAAATGTGATGGATTATTCCCACCTACATTTATTTCTGCCTTGCATTGCTCATCATGGTCTCTGTTATGCCTGTTCTCAGTTTTTTCTGGGTTGTTTGCAGTTTCATAATACCCAGGTCCATCTTGCAAATGAGCTTCTGCTCAACGATGAATGCCTGGTTAAATAAAGACTTGATTGATTGATAATAAAAATGTAACTTTTATTGAAACATACTTTGGCACTAAGCATAGGAAACTCACTATTTGTATATTGATTAAGAACGTGCTACACATTCAGACAGTTTGCTTGCAATTTTAAGACAAGTTCTGACATGATAAGATGAGAGATATGGTCCAGATTTCCGAGGTCAAACAGCACTTGTGCAGATAAATTTATCTGACAGCTTACTATTGTATATTTCCTTTATACAATATGGGATGCTTTCTGACACTGCAGGGACATTTGCTTTTGATGTTTTTTAAATGATAGGTTGTGGGACTTATTGTCAACTTTCCAACTAGCACAGTGTTTGCTGTTAAATGAAACACCACTCATTTTGTAGATAGTTTTGTGTTGAACAACTTGTGTGCTCAAAGTACCATGCTGTCATGTTGTTTGTTTTAAAATTATTTGCGTTTGTTTCTTGCAAAAAGTGAACACAATTGAATTTTCTGCTATTTTTTGCTAATTATAAAAATAAAAACTAAAAGGTAACTATAAATGAAACACCACTCATTTTGTAAATATCTTTCTGCTGAACACCTTTCGTTCTCACAGTATTATGCTATTATTCTTCGTTTTAAAGTTATTTGCATTTGAATACGGGAATATGTGACATCACTACTATGCAGATAAATGATAATGACATAAATAATGTGTGGATAAATGGTGATTAAATCAATACTGCATAGATACATTTGATTTATTCAATGGCTGTGCAGATAAATGGATTTATTAAATGGGTTTTGTGTCCATGTAGGGTATTAAATAATCTAAACAAATGAATTAGCAGTTTCACAGGTGAAAGTGCTAATCAGCTGCAAAAATGCATAGTATATGGCAGACTGGTTAGCAAAATGAAAAATACTTTGTTTTTAATGTGTTTTGTATGTGTAAGCTTGAATAAAAACCATAAAAAAATGTTTAGCAGTCTAGTGCTGTACAGTTCAGAAAATGGATAGCACCACCCTCTGATACTGAATAGCATCATGCTATGCTATGCTATGCTAGCTATTTAATACCCTGCCATGCCTATTGCATGAATAAGGGATATGTGGTGGACGAGTGTGATAAAGCGGTTATCTTGTGAAGTTGTCATTGACCTCAAGTAACCTCACAAGTGGTGGAGCATGATGTAATAACTGTATGTATAAATGAAATTTAAACACAGATTTACTCAAATAAATGGATTCATCATACTCTGTTTATCGTCATCCCTGTTGTATATATGTAAGTAATACATGGAAAAGATTACACAGTAAACAAAGTATCAGCAAGAACAGATGACCTGTGTCATTATTTTTCATGCAAAACATGTATAGTAGATGACTGTAATAATTTGACTATTCAAATGGTGCATTTCTGGCTTTTAGCAGGTAATTAATTAGTTAGGAATGGACTGTACATAGCTAGCTGATTCACTGTATGGTAAAAGACACCAAAATGCATCATTTCAGTTCAGTTTTTACAAAATTGCTTTGAAAATACAAGAGGTCACTGTCACAGACTGAACAAAGAAAAAAAGTATCATTGTGACAGCATTTAGCATGTTAAGGAAAAGCTTCCTGGCCTTCTAAAAGTCACCAAAATGCACCATTTGACCTCAGTTTTTCAAAATGTTCCAAGGGCATCATGCCCCTGGACCCCCCTAGAGAAATTCTGATTTCGTGCCCCAGCCAAAATTTCTGGTTGCATGATGCCCCTGGTCACACCCCTATAGTTAGGGTTGAGTAGGCACTTCAGTGTTAAACTGAGGTAGATCTCTTGACTTGGCAAGTTACATTCTGGTTAGATGTGCTGCATCTGAGTTACAGAGAGGTGGAAAAACCATGTTTTCGCTCATCGACTTTGCTTGGATTTTTCTTTGAACTTCCCTACAGCCCAGATGGTTTGGTTGCTGGGTCTGAACTTTTCATGCCAGAAAGGGGCTACCCCACAGATGTGCCTTTTGCTAGTCTGGTGAGAAAAGAATAAGCAGTTTGTAAGTTATTGCAATTTAAAAATTTGAAAAAATCATTTCTGAGCATGCTCAGTATGTACTTCAATATAGCTACATGAAATGAAGTAGGAATTATGCTTCGTATGTGTAGATTCCTACTTCGTATGTCCTCCATCTTGTTTTCAGTTTTGCCTGAAATATTCAAATTTGGAAACCCCCCAAAATGATGATGTGGGGAGGAATTGACACATGTAGCTTGCTTATTGGGACCCCTTAGGTGCATTTTGCACTTTACTGCTCAAAAAATGCCCTTAAAATGGGCTTTTAAATCATCTTGAAATTCTTCCATCATATCCACATAATAGAAAGTAGGATCTTACTTCATATGACAAGATATGAAGTACGATCCTACTTCGTGAGCTGAAAATAGGATTATTAATTTAAAAATAACTTTTTCTGCCAACATCAGGGTGCCCAATCTCCTTGTTGGCACTAGACAACCTGTCAACAGTGTGGGACACTGGAGAGCCCACTCTGTGTCCCCAACATTAAACTATACATATCCAACAACAAGGTACCCAGTCCCCATGTTGGCAGTAGCCCACCATCAAAGCAGGACACTGCGGAGCCCACTCCCCGTGTTCCAAAATTTTATTTATTAAAATTAAACTTGAAAAAAAGAAAACAGTCCCCCAACATCTTTTTATTTTGCCAACACTAGGGTGTCCTATCCCCATGTCAGAAGTAGTCCCCCAAGGTGGGACACTGGAGAGCCCACCTCCAATGTCCTGAAATGATTTGTTATTGAAATTATACCTGAAAAAAAGAAAACAGTCCCCTGACTTCTTTTTATTAAAAAAAGAAAACTCTGTAAAAAAGAAGATGGTCACCCATCATCTCCCCATCCCCCTTCCCCATCATGACGCTCCCATTGAGCAACTCACCACCGCACACACACCCCTTGCCCAGTGGACCAGGACACATTTGCACTCTACAAAGCTGAACCACAAACTGAAGAATCGAGGTATGTGCAGTATAATGGCTGTCGATGGCATTTTGAGCTTATGTTGATATCTTGGCCATTTTTCAATATTTTTGAACCACATTTTCAACAAGGGGTTTTTGGGACCCTACCTCATGAACACTGTCACTGTCATTTCATTACTCAATCCTGAAAGGTGATTTCTCAGTCACTGCACAATTAAAGAAAAAGTGCCAGTGTTCATGAGGTGTGGTCCCAAAAAGCCCATGTTGAAAATTTGGTGCCAAAATACCAAGAAAAGCCTGAGTTATGCACAGTCATTATAATTTTGATATGCATGCTCGTAACTTTGGCAAATTTTAATATTATCTCTCCAAAATTTCAACATAGCCATTTTTTCTCCCCCACCTTAGAAACAGAACAGCTATCATTTTTTACATCCTGCTCAAAATGTGTTTTCGCACATGTGGCGCAGAATGGCACAGTTGTGCATGAAATCACCTTTTGGGGTTGAGTAACAAAATGACACTGCCAGTGTTCATGAGGTGGCATCCCAAAAAGCCCATGTTGAAAATGGGGAGCCACAATACCAAAAAACACCTGAGTTACACGTGCTCATTGAACTTTTCCTATGCACATACGTAACTTTTACAATTTTTTTATATTTTCACTCCAAATTTTCAACAGCCATTTTTTCAACACCACCTCATCAACAGTACAGCTGTCATTTCTCACATCCTTCCTGAAACATGTTCCCACATCTGTGGTGCAGAATGGCGTATTACACAGATTAAGGAATTTTCAACTATGGGGTTTATGAGGTCGTGTGATAAGAAGGCTATGTTGAAAATGTGGGGTCACAGTGTGAAAAGATGACAAAGTTATGACCATTCATTGCAATTTCACTATGCACACTCATAACTACCTACGTTTTCAATATTTTGACCCCAGATTTACAACATAGCCTTCTTATTACCCCACCTCATATATGTCACAGCTGTTATTTTTTCAAATCCTGCTCATGATATGTTTTCAGACTAGTGGCATAGAAAGCCATTGCAGTTGTGCATAATTATGTTCTGGCTTGCATCTCACAATTTCTCTTTACTGAGGTACATGAGGTGGGGTAATAAGATGGCTATTTTTTTAAATTCGGTCTCTGTTGCTCTACTCAAGGAAGCACAGGGCCCGGAGGGACCTGCACTTCAATACTTACATACTGTACATATGCACCTGTATGATGGGATTGGAATGCAACAAAATGGAGATACTATTATACTATCTTAAAAAGTAAGGAAATTCATTGCAAAACACTTTGCTAATGCATCAATTAGGGTGAGTACTATAGTGGCAAAAGGAAGGAAATGAGGCATTAGGATTTCCAACCCTAAGGCCCTACCCCCACCCTGTAGAGACTGACAGGCATGGGGGTGTACCTTGGGGTCATTGGCCATAACACTCCTGCCATTCCATCCCCACTCTGCAGACACTGGAAGGTGTTAGGGTGTGCCTTGGGTCACTGGCCCTAACACTCACCCCATTCTCATATACAGTACCCATCTCAGCTTATTTACTTATGGAATGTGGTGAGCATTAGGGCCGATGACCCCAAAGCACACCCCTATGCTTTTCAGTGTCTGCAGGGTGAGGATGAAATGACATGAGCATTATGGCTGATCACCCCTAGGCACACCACCATGCCTGTAAGTCTCTGCAGAGTGTGGGTGGGGCATTAGGATTGGAAACTGTAACACATCATTTCCCTCCTTTTGTTACTGTAGTACTCACCCTAACTGATGCATTAACACATTTTTTGCATTAAATATATATATATATATAAAATATATATTTACATTTTTATATACACACAGATAGATAGATAGATAGATAGATAGATAGATAGATAGATAGATATTCGTTGCAAAAAAACTGCATAAATGCATTAGTTAGGTTCAGGATAAAATGACAAAAGTAGGGAAATATGACATTAGGGTTTCCAACCTTCACACTCCACCCCCAACCTGGAGTCAGAAAATCAGGCATGAGGTGTACCGTGAGTGTCTCAAGCCTAATGCTCACCACATTCCATCAGTATATAACCATAAATGTGTACAATGAATGAGAATGGGGTAAGCTTTAGGCTTGAGATACTCATGGAATTCCTCATGCCTGATTTCTGACTCCACAGTGGGGGAAGGGGTGTCAGGGTTGGAAACCCTAATGTCATATTTCCCTACTTTTGTTGCTTTATCATGAACCCTAACTGCTGCATTAATGCAGTTTTTGCAATGAATTGCCTTACTTTCTGAGATAGTCTAATTGGACCCTTATTTGCCTGTAGGAGTGCAGGGCCCTCTGGGCCCTGTGCCTTCACCTATATATTGTTTTTGAGATAGAGTAATCGGATCCTTATTTGCTTGTGGGAGTACAGGGCCCAAAGGGCCCTGAGCTCCAATCCCTCCAAAGATGCACTTATGTATGTCACTGTGGAAGTGCCCTGTGCTTCCATTTAAAGGACAACAATGACCAAATTGTCAGCATAGCAATCGTATTACCCCACCTCATGTACCCGGTACAGTAAATTGTCAAATCCCTACCAAAATGTAATTCTACACAATTGCAATGCTATTCTGTGCCCCAGGTTGGAAAACACATTTTGGCCAGGATTTGAAAAATGACAGCTGAGACATACATGAGGTGGAGTAATAAGAAGGCTGTGTTGAAATTCTAGGGTCAAAATATTAAAAATGTAAAAAGTTATGAGCGTGTATAGCAAAATTGCAATGAACGGGCATAACTTTGCCATTTTAACATATTTTTGACCCCAAATGTTCAACACTGCCATCTCATTGCCCCCACCTCATTTATCCAGTACAGAAACATGTTAAAATCCCTGCAAAAATTTCATTGTGAGCAACTGCAATGTCATTGTGGGCAACAGGTGGGAAAACCCATTTAGGCCAGGATTTGAAAATGACAGCTGTAACATACGTGAGGCGTGGGTAATAAGCTATCTATGTTGAAAGTTTAGTGTCAGAACATTTCTGGAGCCCATGCAGATCCACCAGTCAGCTGTGACACTGCAGCACCAGTGCATCTTCCATTATAGCGCTTTCATAGCGACAGCCCCAGCAACCAAGCACAATAGCGATATTACAAATAATAAACCCACCAACACAGCTATATTTAAAAGAACATAAAACAACAAAAACTAAATAAATAAATTAACCAACAAGGTCCTTATATGTTGCCTAAATGAACTATGTGATGGAGACCTTGTTGCTTACTCCACTCGTGAGGTTAACTGAGGTCAAACTGCTCCTGTGAAGATAAATCATTTATACAACAGGTCATCATCGCATATCCCTAGTATATCTATATAAATATCTATCTCCACACACAGTGCAGTCAGCCTGGATGCAACACTCTCTTCACAGTTTCTGTTGTCATGCAGGAAAGTGTGACATGTTTATCACAGAGCACCACATCATGGCAAATTCCCATATATGCATACATACAGTATATATATCTCACACCAGTGATAAATAAACTGGGTAAATAAACCAAGTTATGTTGGCATATATATTTATTTTCACTTAGAACACATGTCATTATTGCACTACTTACATGTTATTTGACTTAGAACATGCTATTTTCACTTAGAATCTGGAAATAGAATGCAGTGAACAATGAATCAGATACAGAGTTTTCAGTGGGAAGAAAGGCAGTGTTACAGGTATGCTTAAAACCAGGTCAAACACTAATAAAAATGTTAACAATTAAGTGGTATATATATTAAGTACGTAATGGGTTATAACAGAATAACATATTTATCTCCGCACAACAGATGAGACTTTCAAAACTAACTCATGGCTTTATTGCAACCCACTAATGAAGATAAATGTATTATTCCACTGTAACTCATTATGTATTACCTATATCTATGCCACATTATTAACACTTGAATTACTGTTTTATCTTATTTTAGCTTAAAACTGCCTCTTTTCAATTGTAAACTCTCTATATGATCCACTGTTCTCTGTGTTTTATTTTCAGATTCTAAATTAAACAACAGGGCCTGGATATTCAAAAGGGTTGCGCCATGCGCAACAGGGTTGCGCATGCGCAAGTCCAAAATACGCCATTCTGCGATATTCAGCAGGAGGCAGTTACGCCACTGGCACCAGGTTGCGCAAGAGAGCAATGCAAATGAATGCATGCTCAACAGGAGGGGGAGGATCCATGCATAACCTGCGCAACCCGATATTCAGTCGGGTTGTGCAGAGTTGTGCATGCGCAACCCCCAACCTGCACCTGCACAACCTTGAGCCCCAAAAAAAAGGCTTAAGTTGAGGGCCACCCACAGGTGAGCTGCTGCATTGCAGGGCGCAACACAGCAGCTGCCACCCTGGCTGGCCCCCAACTCCCGTCCCTGTGCCCCCCACTGACCACCAGGGAGATATTCGGTTGGGGTTATATTCTGCCCGCCGATCGGGCACTGGGGTTCATATACGCTATGCCCTCGATCGGGCTTCGGGTACGTGTGTGTGTGTGTGTGGGTGTTTGTACCTGTACTGCCCGCGATCGGGCTTCAGAATATGTGTGGGGGTGTTACATGTACCTGTACTGCCCGCATCGGCTGCATATGTGTGGTCGGTCCTCGACGGCTGCTGCCTGGCAGGTGACCAGGCTAAAGTCCTTGGGGATCGGGCGCACCTACATGCAAATGGCATGCAAATGGGGCTATAAATAGAGCAAATGTTCTCCGCCGCCTTGCATAAATTATGGCCCCATTTGCATGCCACCTTTGAATATCGACATTTGCGCATGGCGCAATGGTATTTGGCGCCACGGCAAGTTTAATGCTCATCTCTGGCAACTGTGGTAGCACAAGTTCCACTGCGCCATGCGCAAGTGCTGTGGCTGGGGAAGTGATCAAAGGAGTTGTGCAATAGCCAACCTTGAATATCACCCGCCACACCCCTCAAGAACTATTTTGAGCAGCGTAAGGGCTTGCGCCTCAGAATGGCGCAGTTTGAATATCCAGGCCCATGTGTTCTAAGTGAAATAAATATGGTTGCCATTAAAAGGCCACCAAAATTGTCAGATGGTATCTGTGAGGATATGGGTCTTAGCTAGGAGAGAGAGAATTAGGAAAGGGGGGAAGGGGAAGAAGAGAGGGGAGAGGCTTAGATATGGCAGGTAGAGGGGGCAGGGTTTAGTGTGGTAAGAGCTGACAGACAGGGGAGAAGGGGATGGCATAAGTGAGGTCATGATTGACAGGCTGCAGGGGAATGATGCATATACTTGTAGGATTGGCTAGGGGGAATGGCCTGGAGAGGTTCTTAGCTATGGTCCTTAAGGGGTTTATAAGGCCAGATTTAGGAGCTCTCTCTCCATCTTTCTGCTGGGATTTTTTGTTGAGTGCATCTCAGCACAGTGATTGGCAATTTCTCCTGATTTATTTGCACCACTAGGTAAGATATGGCATCTTGGGGCTGGGGTCACCTAGCCCCAAGAGTTTTGTTTCTTAAAAGTGAATTGTTTACGGAGCTTGAGAGTTGCTTAAGTGACCTGGTTTCTGTTTTACTGCTCTTTTCACATTAAATGAGTCTTGAGAGCTGATTTAGTTCATAGTTCAAGGGTTGTGGCGCATAGGGCATGGCCTGGAGTTAATGGGCCCTGGTGCCACATGTCTTCCCACATTTAGCTGGGCCTGAAGTGCTGCTACCAGAAAGTAAGGACTGATTTTGAGCAGGGTTTTTTGCTGCATTTTCAGTGGCATTGGCTTATTGCTGCACATGGTTCAGGCCTAGGGGTTTTAGTCGAGTTGCATTGGCCTGGATGGCCTTCTTAGCTGAGGGGGGGGTCCATTATATTTTATTTCTTGCTCCCATTTCTGGTTCGAAGGGTGGGTGCTTATTGCAGAGGTAAGCACTGAGTTTCATTGGTCGAAGTGGTTTGTGGGGATTTCTGTGTGATTTCGTGCTGGTGACTTGAATGGAATGTTTGTTTGTGGGAGGCAGGTGTTTGGTTAAAGTTGAGGTGGCAGTAGCTTGGGGAACATGACTAAAAAGGTTGAAATAGGGATTTGGGCATGCAAGCTCCAGTAATCAGGAGGCGAGACCGGGGCAGCTTTCCATTTGGAAAGAAATTCAGCACCGCCTGAAGGGCAGGGAGTGGCCTGATCACTCGATGATAGGGGAGCTGGTAGTGGCATGTCCGGAGCAGAGGGGATAAGAGATTGAGTCTTAAGGAGGGTGAACAAACTAAAAAAAAAAAAGGAAAAAGCCAAGAACAGTCAAGCTTGGGGATTTTGCAACTGAGCAACAGCAGAGGCTTAGGACATGAGTTGCAGAGCTGTGGGGTCCAGACAGCGAGACCACGTGTTTAGGCATCTGACATCATCACCATGTGGCCCACCATAGGAAGTGTTCACTGGCCAGGGATGTGTCAGGACCATGCATGGGGAAGGGAAGCAGCCACCATTTCTTTAAAAAAAAAAAAAAAGAAAGAAAAAGCCATAGACCCGGTGGCATGGGAAAAGAAGCAGCTTGCAAGGAAGAGATTGTCAGGAGTTGTGGAAGGTGGCCGTAAAGAGGGTTGCCGGCATGGTTGGGGGAAGGAAAAGGGGGTTGGGGCATTATGCCCCATCCAGAAAGGACACTAGTGGAAAAGTCAATGAAAGCAAAAAAAAAAACAACAAAAGAACCCAAAGGAAAAGATGGTTGATTCCACTTGGCTTTCTCCATGGCAAGGTACTGCTGGCAGACTGCAAGCATTTGCCGAAGGAAAGCACAATCCAAGAAGGGGTGATGCAGGGAGGGAAGTGGATGTAATTGGCGGAGACAGGCAGGGGAAAAGCTGGGTAAGAGCCCTGATAGTCAAGCAAGAAGAACTGTCAGTGCAACCTTTGCAGAGAAGAATTTAGACATATTGATTTACAGAGAACTAATACTTATGGGAGGTACAAGGCCGGTGCTGTGTCTCTGGTCATAGAAAGGGATCACTCTAAGGCCTCTAGGAAGGTGATGAAGTTCCTCAAAGGGGCTATACAGAATGTGGCAAAGAAAGTGAGGCAAGGAGGATAGATCTCATAGTGAAACCCTCCATGGGGCACCTTCAGTTGGCCAGATTATTGGGTCTTGGAGGATTTGAAAGAGTACGTGTTTCTACCGAGAGGATGAGGAACACCCCTTCCCATTACCGGCATAGGTGCGACCTAGTTAAATGAAGAAACATATGGAGGGAGGGGCACCATCATGCTGGGGAGCAAGCGGGGAGGGGGGCCCATAGGTCTGCATGGTTTATCGCTGCAGGTGAACACTGAACTTGTGCTGAGGGCAGGGCAATGACTACGGGACTACAGTGGAGGGTCATTACATGTCTTAATTTTTCCTTTGTTTTATGTCCTAGTATTTGCAAGAAATGGCACCCAGGAAGCAGCCTGCACCGAGCTCCAGTAAGCAGCTGTTTTTGGAGGTGATGGCACTGATGGGAAAAATGACTGAGCTCCTTTATAAAGCCCAGAAGAGGGAAGAGGAAGAAGTGGCAGAGAGAAAGAGGAACTAGCTGGTGGGCACCTGGGGCAAAGGGGCAGGAGGGACATACCCGAGGGGGCCAGCCCCAGACTGGGAACCAGTGACCCCTCCCAGAACCTTCACCAGCACTGGTAACCCCGGATACTGGAGTGGGTAAGGGAACAGGCAAACCCACAGGAGAGGGTAACCTCAATGACTATGTTGTAGATTTGTTGGAAGACATGGGGGATAAAGGGTTAGACTTATTGGAAAAAATCCTGGCTGAGTTCAAGACTGAGAAGGGGTAGACTGAAAAGTCTGGGGGGCAGGGCCTGGTGAGGGTGCAGCGAGGAAGCTCTATGAAGTGCCTCCATGTTTTTCATTGGGAGTTCACGTGCCCACCTTCATCAAGGAAAACATTTGGAAAGGGGAGTATGTTGACATATTTGACCTGCTGGATAAAAAGAGGGCCAAAAAGTAAGAGCAGAAAGAAACAGTGGGAAAATCTGAAATGACGGTGGCACTGGTGGTGGTTGGCCACAAAGAGGAGTAAGCTACCTATAAGGGGCAAAACCTGGATATCTGGCAGGCAGAGATTTTGATATACAGTGCCATATTGTTGGAAAAATGACCAGAGTTGGCCATTCCACTGCAGACTCATATGGCCATCATTAGGGATGCCTACAAGGCCCAGAGGGGCTATGGTTGGTTAGAATATGATGAGGCCTTTTGACAGCGAATGGCCTTGAAGGGGGGACCTGAGGTGGGATTGTACACACTCTGAGTTATGGGTCAGAACCCTATCCAGCCAAACAGGATTGGAAGGTGGGTCAGAAGGGCCTAAGAAGACTGGGGGCAGGTGGGGGCTAAGTCTTGCTGAGCGTTCAATAGAGTAGCTTGCAATTAGACAAATTGTAAATTTAAACATGTTTGCACAAAGTGTGGGGGGGCAGCACCCTGTGGTAAAGTGCAGGAGGGGGCAGTGAGCAAACAGGGGATCAGAATAGCCAGGACCATTCCTTTTGTGGGACCAAAGGGGGAAGGGGTGGGTATGGTAGCAGCTTTGAGGGCAAGGGGCTGGGATCTGGGAACAGAGGGGGATACAATCCCAACTGGGGGTGGAATTGAGAAGTCGGGGGCACTGGGCCTGAGATGGATTTTTTCTTTGGCCAGCACCCTGATTAGGTATGAAATGATAGTGGCATGGACAACGGGGTATCCGGATCAGAAACAAGGACTATGCTGAGGGAGGATTTTACTCTGGGTTTTGCCTCAGCTTTTCAGGGGGTCAGGTCAGGAATGACGGGTAAGAATTTGGCCTCAGTCAGCAGTAAGGAGGACATTTTCGGGAGGAAAATACTTAAAGAAAAAAGTGCAGGCAGGGTGGAGGGGCCATTCCAGGGTCCACCCTGTAGCCATTTTTGCATCTCCCCTTAGGAATAGTTTCCAAAAACAGCTGGGAGAATACAGGCTTATTCACTATTTGTCTTACCCAGAGGGGTCATCGGTGAATGATGGCATAGCAGAAGAGCATAGTGCAGTATCGTATGCATCGTTGGACTCAGTGGTTCTGCAGGTGAGGGTGATGCAGGGAGCTTGGTTAGCCAAGATGGACATAGAGTCCATGTTCCAGCTGCTGCCTGTGCAGCTCAAGGATTGGGACCTCCTCGGCTTCCATAGAAACATAGAAACATAGACTTTGATGGCAGATAAGGACCGCTAGGCCCATCTAGTCTGCCCATTTCCCTACCTTCCCTTTTAATGGGGGGATTTATTCCGACAAGCATACTCCAATGGGATTCTCAGTAGCCTGCTCCACTTTCGAAGCATTCAGTGCCTGGGTCCAGTGGGTCTTTGGGCAGCAATATGGCCACAAGTGGGTTGTGCACTACCTGGATGATTTCTGATTGGGGAGTCCAAGGAGGAAGTGCAGGTCATGCTGTGGGACTTTCTGATCATGTGTAAAGAGACTGGCATCCCACTAGCACAGGACAAAAGGAAAGGACCAGCCAGACTGCTGGAAGTTTTTGGGATTGAAGTAGACACCATCAGGGGATGTTTCTGCTTGCCCCAAGGAAAAGTGCCATGGCTCAAAGAGCTACTGGGGCAGATGATGGGCAGAAGCAGAGTGCCTTTAATGGTAGTGCAGCAGTTGTTGGGGTATCTGAACTTTGCCTGTAATGCCATCGGCTCAGGTAAGGTATTCACACGTCAGTTGGGGCACACCACAGGGAAGGCAAAGTGACAGCATCATTGAGTGGACTTTAACAATGTGATGAAGGAGGACCTGAAAGTATGGGATACTTTCTTAGGTGAGTATAACGGGGTTACCTTTTGGCAGAATGACTGGGTGGACAGCAATGCCATCCAGTTATACACAGATGCCTCCGGAGCTCTGGGCATGGAGGCCTATTATGGGGGCAAGTGGATATATGAGGCTTGGCCCAACAGCTGGCAGGTGAGGGGCCTTGTTATGGATATCACATTGCTGGAGAGTTTTCCCATCTGGGTAGCCATAGTGATATGGAGATGGTTTTCTGTGGGACATGAAGATGCTTTCCTGGTGTGACAACAAAAGCATGACGGAGGTTATCGACAGCAAGAGGGGTTCCATAGATAGGATAACTAGAGTTTTGAGACAGCTGGTTCTACTAGGCCTGCATTTGAACCTCACTTTCAGAGCCAGGCATGTGGAGGGACTCAGGAACAAGATTGCTGACAGCCTCTCACATTTGCAATTGGGCAGGTTCAGAAGGCTGGCCCCTCAAGTGGAAGCAGGGAGAACACCTGTACCAGGACAGCTGTGGGAGATTGAGGGCAACAGCCAGAATGTTCTACTGGAGCTCATGGTCAGTCAACATGCTGAAGGCATATGAAGGTGCATGGGAAGCCTTCCAAGGCTTTCAGTCACAGCAGGGCATGGTGGTAATCTTGCCCATCATGAAGAAACAGGTAATGAGGTTCATAGTGGATAAGAGGAAGAAAGGTCTGGCACACTCAACCATGGCAGTGCACTTGGCTGGGATGAGGTGGGCCTGCACATCCAGGGAATGGCCAGAGCCCAGCAACAGTAGAAGGCTAAGGTGCATGCTTTTAGGCTGGCAGAAGAGGCAGGGACTGCACAGAGATACCTGTAGAACCATCACGGCTGACATCCTGGTCACTGTTTTGGGGGCACTGGAGGTAATCTGCCATTCAGACAATGAAGTCTGCCTGTTCCGGGCAGTGTTTACATTGATGTATAATGGGGTATTCAGGATAGGGGAGGTTGTTTGCAAAAAGCAAACAGGATATAGAAGGGGGGCTGCAGAGGGGAGCTGTAACATTTACCAGAGAAGGGCTGTCCATTTGGTTGTGGTAGTCAGAAACAGATCAGATGGGACACGGGGCCAGGTGCAGATCGGATGAACCAGGGGGCCAGGGGTGTGCAGTGCAGGCCATGGAACTCTACAGGGCCATCTGGGCCTCGCTGCCAGGGTCCTGGTTTGTACAGTACATGGTGATGGGGGTGGTGACTAGCTACCAAGTAGGCTGATACTAAAAACACTTTGGTCTTCAAAGGGGAGGACCCAGTGCAGTTTTCAACCCACTCATTCAGAATAGGGGAGGCCTCAACTTTGGCCCAGGAGAGGAGGGGGTTCGACAGAAGAGATAAAGAAGCTTGGTAGATGGTGGTCCACATGTTACAAGCAATAAGTCAGATCCTGAAATAACAGTGTTTATTTTGTCTCCTTATACCAGCAGCTGAATGTGAGAGGAAAACCATCTAGATCTTGGGGCACTCATTCATATACTGTGCAGAGAGACATGTATCACCTATTTGGGGGGACAAGGAATTTATGAAAGGACTCGGGGCCCCCAGATCAACTGGAAAGGGGTCCAGGGAATACGTTGGGCCAAATTGCTTCTTCTCATGGAGGAGCACAGGCTAGTTTGGAAAAGGCTGGAGGTCATCATTATTCACCTCGGAGGTAACGACTTGGGGGTTATGCCATGGGGAGCCTTCCTGCAGGCCATTAAGGCAGATTTGAGGACCATTCAGGGGTGGTGGCCAGGAGTACAGATAGTATGGTTAGAGATCATATCCAGGCAGGTATGGTGGCACACCACAAGTGTGGGGGCAATTGAAAGGGCCAGAAAAATGCTCAACAGAAGGGTGGCAGACTTTATGGCTGAGATTGGGGGAGTTATATTTCTCACAAGGCATTTTCATATGACAAACCAGGATTGGATAGGAGGGATGGGGTCCATCTGTTAGATAATGGTATGGCTATCTCTTTGCTACCATTCTGGAAGCTGGCAGAGTTTCAGGTTGAGAAGTGCCTAGACCCCGCAAGGGAGGGAAGCCCCACCTTCCAACACAAGCTGGAGGAGGGAGCTGGTGGAAAGGAAATTTTTGGGAGAAGAGGGAATAGAGGGCTAAAAAGGGATGGCAGTTGGGGTGGGGGTAGGTTGCTTGAGCTGGGGGCAATGCACCTGGATGTGAGAAGAAGGGGGGAATGAGGGGGTTGGGGGTCAGGTTTTTGGGTTGTAACGTCTGGGCCTAGCAAGTAGGAAGTGTAGGGAGTTCTAGTTAGAAACATAGAATTTGACGGCAGATAAGGACCGCTTGGCCCACCCAGTCTGCCCATTTCCTTACCTAGTGGATAAGCTGCAGATCCTAGTTAACCAGCAGCCTACTTCTTCCTACCCCCACCCCTTAGAATTGCCTTATGACTGCCCCATGCATGCTTGAATTCCACCACTGTTTTTGACTCCACAACCTCCTCCAGAAGGCTGCCCATGCATCCACAACCCTCTTTGTGAAAAAATACTTCCTTAAATTACCTCTGAGCCACCCCCCCCAACTTCAAATTGTGTCCCCTTGTTCTTGCACACCTCTTTTTTTGAAAGATGCTACCCTCTTGGACTTTGTTGATTCCCTTGAGGTACTTGAAAGTTTCTATCATGTCCGCCCTCTCCCTCCTTTCCTCGAGGCTATGCATATTAAGCTCCTTAAGACTCCAGAACTGCACGCAGTACTCCAGATGGGGTCTCACCAGCTGTCTGTACAGAGGGATAATAACTTCCTGTTTTCTACTGGTGATGCCTCTCCCTATGCATCCCAGTATCCCCCCAGCCCTCCTTGCTGCCCTCTAACATTGCTTGCCCACCTTTAGATGATCTGATATGACTACCCCCAGGTCCCTTTCCATTTTTGTTTTTGTTAGTATCTCATCCCCCATTGCGTACTCTTCCCTGGGTTTTTGTTTCCCAGGTGCATTACTTTGCACTTCTTAGCAATAAATCTAAGCTGCCATACATTTGACCATTCCTCTAACCTTGCCAAGTCTCTTCTCATCCTTTCCACCCCACCTTGTGCATCAACTCTGTTGCAGATCTTTGTGTCATCTGCAAAGAGACATAATTTTCCTTCCAGTCCCTCTGCAATGTCACTTATAAAGACATTGAAGAGGACCGGTCCTAATACAGAACCCTGCAGTACCCCACTAGTAACCCCCCTTTCTTCAGAGTGGACTCCATTTACTATTACTCTCTGTGTCCTATTCTCCAGCCAATTCTTTACCCAGGCTGTCATCTTGGGACCCACTCCCAGGCTGGCTAACTTGTATATTAATCTTTTGAGTGGGACTGTGTCAAATGCCTTGCTAAAGTCTAGGTAGGCCATGTCCACAGCCCCTCCCTGATGTACTACTTGGTCACCCAGTCAAAGAAATCAATCAGATTTGTCTGGCATGACCTTCCCACTGTGAATCCATGCTGCCTTGGGTCCTGTGCCCCTCTGGCCTCTCTAGATACTGACAATTCTTCCTTCAGAAGTGATTCCATCATTTTCCCTACCACTGAGGTTAAACTAACAGGTCTGTAGTTTCCTGCTTCTGCCTTGCTGCCACTTTTGTGAAGGGGAATCACATCTGCCCTCCTCCAATCCTCTGGTACCACCCCATCCTCCCATGATTTGTTAAAGAGGGTAGTCAGTGGTGCCACTACTTCTACCCTTAGTTCTTTTAAAATTCTGAGATGAATTCCATCAGGCCCCATTGCTTTGTCCACCTTCAGTTTTAAGAGTTCTTTCAGAACCCTTTCTTCTGTAAATGGGCTGGTATCAACTTCTGTATCCAGAGTGTTTCTACTGTTTGTTTTAGGTACCTCCCCCTCTTCCTTTGTAAATACTGAGCAAAATATTTGTTTAGTATCTCTGCCTTTTCACAGTCACCTCTGCCCACCCTCCCTTCCCTTTATTAAGCCTCACTATCCCTCCCTTGGTCTTCCTTCATTCCCTGATGTACCTATAAAAGGTTTTATCCCCCTTCTTAACTGAGTCAGCTATCTTACCTCGGTTTGGGCCTTTGCTGTTCTGACTGCCTTCCCAGCTTCCTTTTGCTTTAACTGATACAGTTCTCTGTCCTGCTCCTTCTGTGATTCCTTGTACTTGCTGAATGCTTTCTTTTTCCCTTGAACCTTCACTGCCACTTCCTTTGACAACCACAGTGGTTTCTTACATCATTTTGTTTTGTTTATTTGCTTCACACCAAGGCTTGTTACGTCTGTGATGGCAGTTTTTATTATTCCCCATTGTTCTTCCACCCCTCCTTCCTGCCCATTTGCTAGTGCACTCCTTAGTCACTCACCCATTTTGGCAAAGTCAGCCCTCCTAAAGTCCAGTACTTTTGCCTTTGTATGGCTTGACTCTATTGCTGTGTTTATTGTGAACCATACTGTTCGATGGTCACTAGTTCCCAGATGGCTACCCACTTCTACATTGTGATCCTCTCTTCATCTCCATTTGAGAGAACCAGGTCTAAGATTGCTCCCTCTCGAGTGGGCTCCAATACTAGTTGTCTAAGGCATGCCTCCTGTAGGGCATCTAGAATAACCCCACTCTTCGAAGTGGCTGCTGCAACTGCTCTCCAGTTAATATCTGGCATATTCAGATTACCCATCAGCAATATCTCCCTTTTTCTGCCATTCTAAGTATACTTTCTATCATTTCCTTGTCCATTTCCTTCCCCTGAGAAGGGGGTCTGTATATAACCCCTATGTGGATTGTGGTGCCATTGCTGGTCTCCAAATTTACCCACAGTGCTTCTTCTCCTCCTCCCTGTTTTCCCTTTTGCTCTGTTGCTTTGATTCCTTCCCTTATGTAAAGAGCTACTCCTCCTCCTCTTTTACCCTCCCTGTCCCTCCTGTAGATAGTGTATCCTGGTATGTTTACGTCCCAGTCATGGTTTTGTGTGTACCATGTTTCTGTGACTGCCACGATATCCAGATGTTCCTCCTCCATCAAGGCCACTAATTCAGGAAGCTTGTTACTCAGACTACAGGCATTGGTACTCATTGCTCTCCATTTTTTTATGACTGTACCTTCTTTTGCAGCATCCCCCACTGACCTTTCTACCTCGGTCTTTTTCTCATTTAGTATCCTGTTTTGTAGGGATAGGCTGGGATTTTCCTGCAGCTTATCAGTGCCTCCCCCCTTGACTAGTTTAAAAGCTTGCCAATGAAGCATTTAAACCGATTGCTCAAAAGACTTGTTCCCTTCCTGGACAGATGCAGAATATCCTGCCAGTATAGGCTGGTGTCCCTCCAGGTGGAACCCCAGTCCCCAATGAAGCCAAACCCCTGTGCTCCACACCATTTTTTCAACCATTCATTAAACTGCATGGTGCAAAGTACCCTCGCCTCACTCATGCCATTGACAGGCAGCACCTCAGAGAAGGATACTGTGTGTGCTACTTGTCTTAGGTCCCTCCCCAATTGATGGTGGTGGGGGGTCGGGTGATGCATCCAGACACCAAGAAGGAAGGAGAGGATAAAGTGAAGAAGAATGGGATCTGCAGCAGAATTCAATGAAAGATTGAATTGGAAAATTATATAGACAATGAAATAAAACTGTTATGTTTTAATGCTTTGGATTCAGTTATATGTATTATGGTATACTGGTGTAAATAAAATGTTGTTGCCTTTCGTGCACCCAAAATAATTGGTCTGGACATTGGGTCATTTCCAAGGGGATGGTCAGGAGACAATGTGTTCAAAGTGAAAATATTTATCCCAGAATAAAATGATTTAGTTACCTAATTTATTTACCACTGTTGTGGTGTACACAAATACATACCAATAGATTATGTGTGGCTAAGTATGCATATACCTTTTTAGTACTATGCCTATTTAATATTTGTACTGTACAAGATAAAACAGTGAATTAAGTCCTGCATTCTAATGTAATGTTGAGCGTGAAGTCTATTTTATTATGTGTAATGCTGCTTATTTCAAAATATATATATGCAGAATCCCGGCCATGACACCTCATTGGCCAAGATAACTCTTTCAAAGGTACATCACCTGCAGCATCATAGTAGTGTAAAACACTTCAGCCCACCATATGTCTCAACTGTCCCTAATTATGAAGGATATCCCTTGTTTTACTACTCAAAATTTCTCGGTTCCTCAAGAAAAAGGTGCTGCCCACACAAAAAAATGCACTGTAAATTCAGATTTAAAGCAGATTCATAATGTTCTAAGACGTTAAATAGAAAATAAACTTTGAACAAGTTAGCACACTGGTTTCCACAGTGTTCTAAGCCAGAATCTTTATATTTTTGGATGTGTCCCTCAAGGGTCATTGCCCCTCATTTTGAGTGTCCTGTCTCCCTTATTACAGTGAACAAAGGTGAAGAGGCATGCAGCCCACCCTAGGGTGAGAAGGCCCAAGCACATAGGAATAGCACATCCCTACATTAGCAGTGCAGTAGACTAAATGTTTACTGAACAGCTAAGGGGGGAAGGGTTAGGGGGCATCAATCCACAGTGACCTACAACCTACTTGAGCCACAGTTTCTGCTCCAGCAGCCACTGTTTAAAGGTATTCCTCCAAATAAAATAAAATAGAAAAGAAAGAGAATGAAGTAACCTACTGACCGTTCATAATAATTCATTCAGATACATCAGATGAGGACCCGCTACCCCCACCAACCACAACCAAACTGGCTCCCAGGCAAGACCTCCCTGGACTCTTAAAGGCTTCTGAACTTGTACGGTTTACTTAGGAACATATTACTGTTTACTCAACAAAAGGCAGGGATTTATAATTCCAACAGCTGCTGCCACACCCTGCTTTTCACAGACAAATAGAAAAGAGACAGAACTATAAATACTGATAGCAGCTAGACCAGACTGCAAGAAAAATAATAAATAAATAAATAAATAGGTGTGAAGATGTGAACCACAGATAAATATTAATGTGGTACAAATGCAAACTCTGTTCTGTAGTTTGCAAAACAGGAAATGCACCACGGAGAGGCTGTGGCACTCAAATTAAGAACATATTGCTGTAAACTAGATGGTGATGACAAATTCTGCAGCAGGCACATAACTGTATGCAAAATAAACACAGCCTCTGCATTGGGAGCCAATGCTGTAACTTTGCTAGAAATGGCATGCATTCTTTTACTAACACTTCCGAAGGGCAAGGTAACAGCTCCAACTGCTCCCAATACAGAAAGCAACCCCCTGACTGTCTGCAGTAGCAGCCTCTGTCCAATGAGGACTGTTGGGCAGCTAGCAGCTGTTTGGATTTTGTATTCATTGCTCAAATCACTCACCCGGTCAACAAAAACTAAATAAATAAATAAAATAATAAATAAAAGAAGAAAAATAATAGTTGATCTTTCCTAAACACTGTTCTGATCTTTTTTTTTTAATTTATTAAAGCAATGGTCATTAAGGATTGCAAAGGTTCCTCAATCACCAGCCAACAAACAGGACCCTGTCGCTATCAAAGATGGGGAAATGGTCACCAAAATATTGGAAATGTGTGTGTGTTTTCCTCCTGGGAAAACTTATTTGTTTGATTTAGCCTTCCCAAAATATTGCTAATTTGTTTCATTGTTCTTTTAATCTTATGCATACTGTTGCACTAGATTTTATGTACAGCGCCTTGGTTTGGAAAGGCGATATAAAAATAAAGTTTTAATTGAATTGAAAAATCTGCAGTCACATCCCTAGGCTCTGGTTGCAGAGACAGCACACTAGCCACAGTAGAAGCACACAGACAAATATCTTTGTAGGGCATTTAATTTGCAGGGCTTTACCTGCTGTTAGGAGAAGCATTGATTTGAGCGATGAATACAAAATCCAAACAGCTGCTAGCTGCCCAACAGTCCTCATTGGACAGAGGCTGCTACTGCAGACAGTCAGGGAGTTGCTTTCTTTATTGGGAGCAGCTGAAGCTGCTACATTGCCCTTCAGGAAGTGTTAGACATATCTTGTAGAGTGTTTAATTTTTGGGGCTTTACCTGCATATTATTATTTGCTCGACAAAAGGCAGAAGTTTATAAACCAGCAGCTACTGCTGCATCCTGCTTTTCACAGACAAATAAAATAGAAACAGAATTACAAATACCCATGGCAGCTACGGCAGTCTGCAAGGAAAATAATAAATAAATAAATAGGTGTGAGGATATGAACCACAGATAAATATTAACATGGTCCAAAGACAAACACTGCTGTAGTTTGCAAAACAGGACATGTACTACGGAGAGGCTGAGGCACTCAAACTAAGAACATATTGCTGTAAACTAGATGGTGATGACAAATTCTGCAGCAGGCACATTACTGTGTGCAAAATAAACACAGCCTCTGCATCAGGAGCCAATGCTGCAACTTTGCTGGAAATGGCATGCATTCTTTTATTTAAAAGTAGAAAAATAATAGTTGATCTTACCTAAACACTGTTCTGATCTTTTTTTTTATTTGTTTATTTATTAAAGCAATGGTCCTTAAGGACTGCAAAGGTTCCTCAATTACCAGCCAACATGCAGGACCCTGCAGCTATCAAAGATGAGGAAATTGTCAACAAAATATTGGAAAAGTTAGTTTGTTTCCTCCCTGTGAGAGCAGCAAAGCTGCATTCACATCCCTAGACTCTGGCTGCAGAGAGAGCCCACTAGACACAGTAAAAGCACAAACATAAATATCTTTGTAGGGCATTTAATTTGTGGGGAATTACTAGAGATGCAGTGAATTTAAAATCTGCTGGCAAAGTGGCCAAATTCACAGCATGGATTAATCTGTGAAATCTTCATGGCTAAGGTGGAATGTCGCCTCGGTGAAATTTAACCTTCCATGGGCAAAATTCCACCTTCCATGGGTGAAATTTCACCTTCCACAGGTGAAATTTCACTGTGGAAGGTGGAATTTCACCTCGGAAGGCAAACTTTCACAGCAGAAGGTGAAATTTCACCGCAGAAGGTGAAATTCCATTCCATGGGTGAAATTACACCATTCCATCAGGTGAAATTTCACATTTTGCTCCGCGAAACATGCAAAATTCACGGATTACTCCGTGGAGTGCATTTTGCCCACTTTGCCCACATCTAGGCACTACCTGCAGTTAGGGGAAGCATTGATATGAAGGATGAATAGAAAATCCAAACAACCACTAGTTGCCCAACAGTCCTTGTTGGATGGGGGCTGCTACGGCAGACAGTCAGGGAGTCACTTTGTGTATTTGGAGCAGCTTGAGCTGTTACTTGCTCATCGGGAAAAGAAAGACTTAGTAAAAAGAATTTCTGAAGAAAACTTTGTCTCCTAGTCAGAGGCAGCTTTCTCCCCGAAACCTTCTTCTTGGCTTCATGAAAGGGGCATCTCAGGGGCACCTAGAAACCCAGAGCTATAGTTTCGCTGCAAAGGAAATGGATTCACCAGTGATGTTCTCTTTGGGCATCCTCTGCTAGGAAACCACTTGAAACAACAAAAACTATGACCTGGATTCTCGGAGTGAAGGAATTGCAGCTGCGCATGTGTTGATGAATATCTGCTCACAAGAAAACCTCTAGGCCAAGTAGAAACTCTGATGTGGAGAATCTAGCTAAATGGGGCCTGCTTAGCTAGGTTCTGGTGTTTGTTTTATAAAATGGCATTTGTATGTATTCTCTACATTTTTAGTTGGTGAAAAAAATGAAAAGCAAGATGGCGGCTTGTGAACAAGAAATTGTTTTTCACGAAAAAGGATTTTCTCTCATGAAAGAGGAACGGTCTCACGATAGTGAATGCTTTTTCACGAGAGCAATTTCCTTTGTCGATTTTTCTCCCTCTATCTTGAAAAGTGCTCTTCCCATTGAAAGCAAATGGAAAAGACAAATTGTTATAACTTTGCAACAGATCAATATTTGTTCACAATACTTGGCTTGCCTGTTCTGTTCTGTTATCCAAGCTGGTTCTACCATAAAAAATCACACCAAAATTCCACACCGCCTGGACACAGGGCGATGAGGAAAAACTGCAAGAAATGACAACTTTATGACTTTTTGCAATGAACATATCTCAGCATCCACATATCCACCCAGACCCAAACTTACCACATCAAGAGAACTACCCCATGGGACAAAGCATACCAAATGAGCAAATCAATTCATCAGTTGAAAAGTTATTAAAGTGCAAACTTTGAGATTTAACATTAAACATGCTACTCAATCCTAACTATAGGGGCAAAATATATATATATCTATATATATATATATATATATATATATATATTCATGGCAAAAAAATCCATGTAATGCAACAGCTAGGGTTGTTCCACAGCGACAAAAGTGAAGAAATTCAGTGTTAGGGTTGAAAGCCCCCCTTGCACCCCCCAGCCCATCCCCCAACCAGCATCAGGGTGTGCATTGGGGTCGTCAGCCCTTACTCTCACCTCATCGCATGTGTAAATAAACTGAGGTATAAGAGAATGGGGTGAGAGTTAGGACAGACAACCCCACACACCCCAATGCTGGTTGGGGGCGGGCTGGGGTGCAAGGGGGGCTTTCAACCCTAACACCGAATTTCCTCACTTTTGTCACTGTGGAACAACCCTAACTGATGCATTAAATGGAGTTTTTTGCCATGAATGTCCCTTCTTTTTGAGAATGAGGACTATAAATAGTGAATGGAATATGGTGGTGGGAGCGTGGTGCCCTTTGGACCACGCACTCCCACCATGTGATTTTTTTTGTGATATAGTAATGGTAACTGCAATGGAAACACAAGCGCTAACGGTTACGCACATGGTGATGCAAATGTAAATGGTAAAGCAATCATTAATAGAACGCAAGCACAAAGTTACTCCAAAGCAAACAGTGACACAAACGGAGACATGAGCGCATACAGAAACGCAACTGGTAACGCACACAGTCATGGTACCACTATTGTAAATGCAAATGATAACTGTAACAGCAACAATAATGCCAAAGGAAAGAGAAATGCAAATGCAAGCACATACGGAAACGCAAAGCATAATGCGCATGGTCACAGTACTGCAATTGCAAATGCAAATGGCAATGGTAACAGCAAAAAAAACATCAAAGGAAACAGAAACTAAACACAAATGCAAGCGCGTAAGAAAATGCAACCTGTAATGCGCACAGTCACGGTACCACAATTGTAAATGCAAATGGTAACGGTAACACCAACAATAACACCAAAGGAAACAAAAACAAAATTGCAAATGCAAGCATGCCCAGAAACACAAACCATAATGCATATGGTCATGGTACTGCAATTGTAAACGGTACCGGTAACAGCAAAAATAGCGGCAAAGGAAACAGAAACACGAACGCAAGCGCATATGGAAACGCAAACCGTTATGTGCACGGTCATGGTACTACAATTTTAAATGCAAATGGTAATGGTAACAGCAATAATAATGCCAAAGGAAACAGAAATGCAAATGCAAGCACATATGGAAATGCAAACTGTAACGCAAACGGTCACGGGAACGCAATTGGAAATGCAAATGGCAATGGTAACAACAACGATGATGCAAAATGAAAGACAAACACAAACGCAAATGCAAATGGAAGCACAGCCACAAACAGAAATGGTAATGCCCGCAGTGACACAAAGCGAAACACAAACACAAACAGTAGTGGAGACACAAATGGTAACAGTAATGCAAATGCAAGTGCAAATGGAAACGCAAAGGATAACGCATATGGTGGCGTACACGGGAACGCTAACGCAAACCGGTATGGAAAAGCAGGTGAAAACGCTACGTGTGACAGTAACTGGAGCACACACCCTGGTTTTTCCCAACAGCTGTATAGAGAAACACAGTGACTACAAAGAATGTATGTATAATAATGGGCATCGGACCAGAAAATTAGGTATTGGAATACTAAATTGCTTATATCTCAGGAACCATACGACGTAGAGAAAAAAAAAATTCCTGTGATTCATAATTTCCTGGCTACATTTGCACAGCCCACTTAGCCCCCTTAGCTTAGCCTCCTTAGGGACTAATTTTTCCAATGAAAAGTCTGTATCTCGCACCGTTTCCCAGATACGGGCCCCGAAAGGCGCGGCGGACGCTGTAAAGTTAGTCTATGGGGAAACACGTCAAATTGAGAATACCATAACTTTGCATCCCTGCAATATCTTTTCACCAAACCACCAAAAGGCACATCTGTGAGATGTTGGCTTTCTTTTCTCCAAATTTCAGCCCAGAAGACCAAACCGTTGTTTTGCAGCAGGGTGGCAAACAGTTCTGGTCATTTTGGCCATAGTGTTGCAAAGTAGTGTCGTAATTTGCTACACTTTCGCAAAAACACATCACAAAAGTGTTGCAGGTGCTACACTACTTTGCCCAAACATTTCAAAAACATATTTCTGGGGTGTTTAACCCCAAAATAAAGACATGCCTAGCATCCTCAGGGCTCGACCAGGTAAATACAAAAATAATTATGTCCCAAGATGGTCCCAATTTTAAATGCCAAGCATTTCTGTGATCAGTAACTGAAAAAAAATGGCTGGCTCACAACACTACAGGGGCCATTTACAACACTCAAAACTGCATTGCGACACTGTTGAACTTTTTGTTAACTTTTCCCATTGACTATAATGAGAAACTTGTTTTTTGAATAACTTTTGAACCATTCAATATTTTTTCACAAAATCTTCCAAAGGCACATTGGGGACCTGGCTGCACATGCCCTGAAGTTTTTGAACTGCTCACACAAACCGTGCGACCTGTAGGTGTGAGCAAAAAATGCACAAAAAAGTGTAAATGTGCCCTGGTATGTCACTTAATAACTCCACAGCCGTATATCCGACTGACACAAATGTTAGCAGATCCCAAGAACTATGGCTACGTCCCATGCCTGCCAAATGTCAGGCAAATCCATTAAACAGTGGCAAAGTTATTACGGTAAATTTTCACCATTTAACCTTAAATGGGGTACTCTACCATAATATATATATATATATATATATATATATATATATATAGAATAGATATATATATATATATATATATATATATATATATACTCGCAAACATGTAACGCATCAGTTAGTTGTTTCCATGACAAAAGTGTGAGTCCATGTTAGGGTTACACCTCATTTCACACCCTCCTGAAAACCCTAACTCTGCATTCCCCCACCCCCACACACACACACACATGCAAGCAAGGGAAGGGCCAAGGCAAGACAACCAACCAGAGACAAGCAGGATCAGGTAACAGAAGTAAAATACAACTATGTGAATGTTTCACAAGACACATGCAACGTCACAGTCCACCAAGTGTATGAGTTCTGCAGCCATCATAGTGGCTTGGGGGTACACACACATGCTGGGCAATCATGGGTGATGGCTCACAGTAAGCATTTTTGCATTACAAAGATCAATAACAAGATTTAAGCAGATGTCCATATTTCAATAGTTAGCTGATTAAACACACAGTATGTTATCCACACATAGTTTATTAGAAATGACAGTTTCTGTAAGCCTAGCAATAGTCACTGGATGTTTGCAGTTTGTTTTCTGATACAGTGAGTCACTCCTAATAACAAACAGTGGTAATAATAAAAGTAACTTTTTGTAGCATAGTTTACAAGTAGGATGTAAAAGCAACAGTTGTAACATGCAAAGGTAACCATAACATACTGTTAGTGAGTATTTTAAGGTAACGCAGCAGCATAACAACATGTGATGGTGGTAGTTTCCCACCTGAGCAGTATCTTCAAACTACTGTGCATGTGTCAGGTCTATCTATCCTGCTACCACATGCTTTATGTGGTAGCAGCGATACTTGTAGTGACCCAGTTGTTGAATTATGACACATATAAATCAATATTTTGAAATTTGTACAGACTAAGTGTCATTGTATTAGGAAGATATGCCAGCAGTAATGTGTCATCATACTGTGCTGTCAGCATAGAGTTGATTATACTCTATTTGTTTTCTCATTACATAGTGTTATGTGAAATCAGTACAGTGTTGTGACTATTGTGCTTACAGATGTGCCTGAGTGGTATAGTGTCTTACAATGTTGCCTGTGTCTTGCATGTATGTATGTGTGTGGGGGGGGGAGTGCAGAGTTAGGATTTTGAGGAGGGGGCATGGGGTGGGATGGTAACCCTAACGTGGAATTTCAACACATTTGTCAGTGTGGAAACCAACCTAACTGATGCATTAACAAAGTTTTTTGCAAAGAATTTCCTTTCTTTATGAAAAAGTGTAATATAAATAGTAAATGGTATGTGTTGGTGGAGGGCCCCACACTCCCAGCAAGCTGCCCATTTGTGCATAATGATATGTGTCTGTGGACCCTAACACCCCACCATCACCACCACTCCCACACTGCAAAGACTGACAGGTGTGGGGGTTGTGTTTTGGGGTCATCAGCCATAATGCTCACTCCAGTCCATTACCACACTCACCCTGCAGATAGTGACAGGCATTGGGGTGTTCTTTGGTGTTGTCAGCCCTGACACTCACCCCATTCCACAACTGAGATGGGTACAGTATAGGAGAAGGGGTGAGTGTTAGGGCCGATGACCCCAAGGCATACCCCAATCCATGTCAGTGTCTGCAGGGTGGGGGTGGGGGTGTAACAGAGAGAGCATTATGACCGATGACCCCAAGGCACACACCCCACACCTATCAGTCTCTGCAGGGTGGGGGTTGGGGTGTAAGGCTTGGAAACCCCAACACATCATTTTCCTCCTTTGTCTCTATAGTACTCACCCTAACTGATGTACTAATGAATGTTTTTTTGCAATGAATTTCCTTACTTTTTGAGATAGTATAATAGTATCTTATTTTATTGTGGGAGCGCAGGGTCCTTTTGACCCTGTGCTCCAATCCCACCTAGAGGTGCATATGTAAGTAGGTGTTGAAGTGCAGGTCCCTCCGGGCCCTGAACTTCCATGTGTAGAGCAACAGTGACCAGATTGTATACATAGACATCTTATTACCCCACCACATGTACCACAGAACAGAGATTGTGAAATGCAAGCCAAAATGTAATTATGCACAGTTGCAATGCCATTCTGCACCAAAGGGCCAAAAACATATTTTGGATAAGATTTGAAAAATAGCAGCGGAGACATACATGAGGTGGGGTAATATGAAGGCTTTGTTGTATATCTGCGAATATTGACAATTTATGCAGTTATGAGTGCACGTAATGAAATTGCAATGAATGGTCATAAATTTGTCATTTTTTCACATTTTGACCCCAAAGTTTCAACATATCCTTCTTACCACATGACCTCATAAACCCCATAGGTGAAAATGTCTTAATCTGTGCAAAATTCCATGCTGTGCCATAGGTATGGGAACATGTTTTGGGCAGGATGTGAGAAACAACAGCTGTACTGTTCATGAGGTGGTGGGAAAAAATGGCTATGTTGAAAATTTGGAGTGAAAATATTAAAATTTGGCAAAGTTACGCATGTGTGTAGGAAAATCTCAATCAGTGTGTGTAACATCAGCTTTTTGGGACCCCAGCTCATGAACACGGGCAGTGTAATTTCGGTACTCAATCAAGAAAGGTGATTTCATGCAGTGAATATGCCATTCCATGCCACATGTGTGAAAACAGATTTTGAGCAGGATGTGAAAAATGACAGCTGTACTGTTCATGAGCTGGTGTTAAAAAATGGCTATGTTGAAAATTTGGAGAGAAAATATTAAAAATTGCCAAAGTTATGCGTGTACATAGGAAAATTCCAATGTCGTGCATAACTTGGGCATTTTTTGGTATTTTTTGCATCAGATTTTCAACATGGGCTTTTTATGATCCCACCTCATGTACACTAGCACTGCCTCTTAGGCTTTGTCCACACTACACTGCTTGCGCACGGTAACGGATGTAATCCACTACGGCCGCGGAGCGTGCAGTGCCTCCATACCTGGCAGTGTTCGCTACGGACCAGCACCGCTGGTCCACATCGGATCCGGCAACCATTACAGCAGCGCCCGATCCACACCATGCAGCTTCATGCGCTTGGTGCCCTGCAGGGACCGTTGCAGCAGTCCACACTACCACCGTAACGTTACCAGGGTGGGATCGGTTTCATAATCGCTGTTGAAACCACCCATATGTGGTTTCAACAATGGTTAAAATGCTCCTGTAACGTTACAGGTGTAAACATGACCTGTTATGGTAACGTTTTACACCGTCTGTAACGTTACAGAGGCGTAGTGTGGGCAGGGCCTTAGTTAATTGGCCCCGAAATATGATTCCATGTAGTGACCACGACATCACCTTTTGGGACCAATTAATGAAGTGACAGTGTGAGTGCTCATGAAGAGGGGTCCCAAAAAGCCCATGTTGAAAATGTTGTGCAAAAATACATAAAAATGGCTGAGATATCAACATAAGTTCAAAATGCCATTGACAGCCATTATATGGCACTTGCCTTGATTCTTCAGATCACAGTTCGGCTTTGAAGAGTGCAGATGTGTCCCAGTCCACAAAAGATGACAGTGGATGACCTCCAGAAGTAAGTATAGGTTGTGGGGGGTTTGGGGAGGTGGGTGCTCGGTGAGAGGGTGGGGATGGGGAGGGAGACGATGGGGATGACAAGAGACCGTTTTCATTTTTTCAGGAAGAAAAAAACAAGACATCGAGAGATGGTTTTCTTCTTCACAGCAAACAATTAAATCATTACTTGGGGACACTGGGAGTCTTCCAGAAGGCCAACTTCATGGAGATGGGGGAACAGCTCAGAATTGACCTGCCAGCAGAAGATACGGGGGGAAGGGTAGAAGAACAGTGGCTTAGGCTCAAGCGATCCATAGCAGGAGTGACAAGTCAATGTGTAAGCTTGCTTAGCAAAAGCAAGAAGCAGCAACTGTGGTTCTCTAAGTCAGTAGCCAAGAAAGTAAGGCATTCAGAAACTACAAAGAGACACAGAAAGAAGAAGACAAACTGAAATATCTGGAGAAGCAGAGAGAAGCTGGGTAAGCTGTCAGAGGGGCTAAGGCAAGAATGGAGGAAGAAATAGCACAAGCTATTAAGAAGGGGGACAAGATCTTCTTCCATTATATAAGTGAGAGGAAGAAGACCAGAAATGGTATTTTTAGGCTAAAGAAGGAGAGGGTGGGTGGGTGAGTGGAGGACAACCTTGAAAAAGCTGAGATACAAACATTTTTGTTCAGTATTTACCAAGGAAGAGGCACAGGAGAGGTCAAGACTCATGAGGAAAGAAGTACAGGGGAGAGAGGTGGACACCAGCCCATTAACATAGAAACATAGACTTTGATGGCAGATAAGGACCACTTGGCCCACCCAGTCTGCCCATTTCCCTACCTACTGGATAAGCTGCAGATTTTAGTTAACCAGTATCCTACTTCCTGCCACCCCCCTCTATAATTGCCTTATGTCTGTCCCATGCATGTTTGAATTCCTCCCCTGTTTTAGACCCCACAGCCTCTCCAGGAAGGCAGTTCCATGCGTCCACCAATCTCTCTCCATGAAAAATAATTTCCTCACATTACTCCTGAACCGTCCCCCCTCTATCTTTAAATTGTGCCCCCTTGTTCTTACACATATCTTTTTCTGAAAGATGCTACCCTCCTGGACTTTGTTGATTCCCTTGAGGTACTTGAACGTTTCTATCATGTCCCCCTGTCCCTCCTTTCATCAAGGGTATACATATTAAGCTCTCTCAGTCTCTCTTCATATGGTTTCTGATGCAGACCCTGCACCATTTTAGTTGCCATCCTCTGGACTGCTTCCATCCTGTCTATGTCCTTGCATAGATGAGGTCTCCAAAACTGCACACAGTACTCCAGATGGGGTCTCACCAACTGTCTGTACAAAGGGATAACCACTTCCCTTTTTCTACTTGTGATGTCCCTTCCTATGCATCCCAGTATCCCCCTGGCTCTCCTTACTGACTTCTCACATTGCTTACCCACCTTTAGATAATCTGATATGACTACCCCCAGGTCCCTTTCCATTTTTGTTGTTGTTAGTACCTCCCCTGCTAATATGTACTCTTCTCCTGGGTTTTTGTTTCCCAGGTGCATTACTTTGCACCTGGGAAACGATGGAACTAGGAAAAGTGAAGACAGACAAGGCAATGGGGCAAGACGGGATTCATCCTAGAGTGTTGAAGGAACTCAAGGAAGTCCTAGTAGGTCTGCTGACAACCCTCTTCAACCAATCACTAGAGATGGGGAGGTACCTGGGGACAGGAGGAGGGCAGGAGTGGTCCCCCTGCACAAGACTGGAAATAGGGAGGAGGCAGGCAATTACAGACATGTAAGCCTGACCTCATTGGTGGGAAGATGATGGAGTCCCTGCTTAAGGAGAGGGTAGTGAAGTTCCTGGAGCCAGGCAGTGCAGAAGACCCAAGGCAGCATGGATTCACTTAGGGTAAGTCCTGTCAGACTAATCTTATCAATTTATTTGACTGGGTGATCAGGGTAGTGAGTCAGGGAGGGGCGGTGGATGTGGCCTACCTAGACTAAGGCCTTCAATGTACCTCATAGCAGGTTGCTTAACAAATTGGGGGATCTGGGTGTGGGCTCTAAAGTGGTAAAATGGGTTGGAAACTGGCTAAAAAGCAGGACCCAGAGGGTAGTAGTAAATGACATAAAATCAGAAGAGGAGGAGGTGACCAGCGGGTTTTCACAGGGATCAGTGCTGGGTTCAGTTCTAGTCACTGTCTTCATAAGTGACATTGCAGAGGGACTGGAGGGGAAAGTATGCATGTTCACAGATGATACCAAGATCTGTAACAGAGTCGAAACAAAGGAGGAGCTACATAAAATGAGAAATGACCTAAGACTAGTTGAGGAATGGTCAAGGGTTTGGTAGTTGGGTTTCAACACTAAGAAGTACAAGATAATGGACCTGGGACACAGAAACTCAAGAGAGGAATACAGGATAGGGGGCAGTTTCTATCCACCGTAAGTCAGGAGAGAGACCTGGGGGTTATCATATCCAGTGACCTGAAATCAGCCAAACAATGCAAAAAAGCAGTGGGACAGGCAAACAGAATGCTGAGGTGCATAGGAAGGGGCATAACCAGTGGGAGGAGTGAAGTGGTGATGCCACTGTATAGATCACTGGTGAGGCCTCATCTGGAATACTGTGACCAGTTCTGGAGACTGCTACTCAGGAAGGACATAGACAGAATGGAAGCAGTCCAGAGAAGAGCAACAAAAATTATACATGGACTGCACCACAAGCCTTATGAGGAAAGACTCATGGAACTAAACATCTATTCACTGAAAGACTGAAGGGAGAGAGGGACTATAACAGAGACTTTCAAATACCTTAGAAGAATAAACGGTACAGGAGGGGAGCATGTTTCAGAGAAGAAAGTGCACAAGGACAAGGGGACATAACATGAGGCTGGAGGGAGGGAGGGAGGCTTAGGGGGAATGCTAGGAATAATTTTTTCACAGAGGGTGGTGGATCCATGGAACAGCCTACCAGCAGAGGTGGTGGAAGAGAAAATAGTACAGGGATTACAAAGTGCATGGGATAAGCATAAAGGCACCCTGCTATACAGCAGAGCTGGGGAAAAGGCAGTCCAGATAAGAATAGAGATTGCCAAACCAAGTAGGGAAATGGGCACACTAGATGGGCTGTAAGGTCCTTATCTGCTGACAGATTCTATGTTTCTATGTTACTGTGGGGGATACACATATGGGGACCCTGGGAGTGTGCTCCCTAGTGTCCCACACTGCAAGGGGGCAGGAGGATATCACTGGGACAGTGGGAGTGGGATCCCCAGCATCCTGCTCTGCAAGGTGGGGGGGGGGCTTCAAATGCCGACACGGGGATTTTGCATCCTGATTTTGGCAATAAACAAATTATATATTTACGGGAAAAAAGAAAAGTCAATAACTTTTGAAAGGATTAATATTTTTTACACCAAGTCTTCAAAAGGCACAACTGTTGGGCTGAGGGCAGATTACCCTGAAAATTTCACAGCAATACCCAAAGGTGCTTCTGAAATCCAGGTGGACAAAGAAACTGCAAAAACCTGGTAAATTTAGGTTTTTTTACACTTTAATAACTTTTGAACCATTGAACGGATTCACATGTCTACAGAACTACCCCTAGAGATTACTCATGCCAAATTTTGTAGAAATCTGTTGAACAGTTCAAACGTTAATAAGGTTCAGAAGTTCAGCTTTAACATTAAACTGCCCACTCGCCCTAACTATATTGGTGCTACCTTGCCAGTATAATATATATTCAATGTTTTACTGAAATTGTGATTATATTCAGGTATTTTAATATCCAAGAGGATTTATGTTCACTGCACACCACTCCCACCTTGCCTGGATATCCTCCACAACTGGCCACACCCTACCATACCTCAATCTCCACACCTCCCCACAGAGCCTTGGTGTGCCCCCTAGGAGGAGTATGGGGTGGTGACATATACCACCTTGTGAGCCATGTGACAGTTGGAGGTGGTGGACAACCTCTTCATTTCCCAATCATGACAATTTCACTATTATAAGTGAGTAATAAGCCATTACAGGGTGTGCATTAAAAGGATTTTAATGCATGCCCCAGGGGCTTGCTAAGGCATGAGGCCAGAGACTGAGTGTCCTTATACCCCCAGGAGGTACATTAAAATCCTTTAATGTACACTCTGGAGTGGCTTATCACACTTATAAATGGCATAATTATAATGTCATTAAAAAATTGTTTAAGGGAAATTATTTTTCTGAGTAGTACAAAATAATTTTTAAAAGGGAAAACTTTATAAAATAGTGCTCTGCAGTATGTGGTCAGCAGGTAGTGCTGTGCTGTTTAGTGTGGTGTGTGTGTAGTCTAGAGTAGGGGAAATGAGTTAGCTTTTTTATTTTTATTGGTGGATTTTAGTGTGATTAATTTGCATTTTAAATTGTGTCAGTATTGTGAGACCTAAGGGCTCCACTTTGCTCAGTTTGGCCCTGATCCCACAAATCCAACTGTTGTGCTTAGAACTGACTTCCTCACTGTGCTCTGCAATTGATAATGAGCATTTTGCAAAAAGACACCAGCCTGCCAGTATGCTGTGCCTGGTTCTGTGGTACCAATAGCAGCTCTCTAAAAAATAACATGTTTTAAGCCGGCCCAGTGGTGTGAAGGGCTAAGGTGCTGCAAAGAATCTTACTGCCTAAAACACCAGTGACCCAGGTTCAGAAACTGACTCAGGTCATTGGGGGTCATGTAGGGAGTGAGGGAGAAGATTGAGCATCTGAGGGACTGCTCTCCTCTCCCAGAGAAGGGGTGGCTTGTCGACCCAGCCTCGGCTGCCTCCAGGTGGAGGTGTAAGAATAGAGTGGGTCAGGGAGTCAATGTATGGGAGGGACCTGTGGGGACACATAGGATGGTCACACCTCTATGTGCGGGTCCTGTGCTCAAACACACATTCAAACACCTTAAGGGCATTAACAAGGTGAAAGAGTCTAACATGTTTCAATATAAGAAAAATAGCAGGACAAGAGGACACAGCATGAGATTAGAGGGAGGCCGATTAAGGGGTAATGTGAGGAAGTTCTTTTTTACAGAAAGGGTGGTGGATGCATGGAATGAACTACCTCAGGAAATGGTGGATATGAATACAGTGCAGGGCTTCAAACAGGCATGGGATAGGCATAAGGGAGCAATACAGATACTTATGAATAAATAGGCCATTGACAGAGCAAAGGCCTATGGCACATTCATAAGGTAGAAAAATAAATGGGCAGACTGGATGGGCTTTGTGTTCCTTATCTGTTGTCAAATGTTTCTATGTATGTTTCTATGTTTCAACAGGAGGGATGAGATGGGAGGAAAAACATGAGACAAAGGATGCTGGGAAGATTCATGAAGCCCAGCCCAGCCATCTCTGTGACCGTGCTGCTGCCCGGTGAGCAACCTGTTCCACCTCAGACTGGATGTACTGGGGGGGGAGATGGCCCTCCCATCTTGTCCTGTCATGAGAGGCAGAACACATGGGGAGAAATATGAAAAGGTGCACAATGGCATAGGTAGAGAGACAGTCTGGAGGGGCTGGAGATCGAGCTGAGGCAGCCACCCCTGGAAGTAGGAGGATACAAACCTATATGAAAAGGTAGGTTTTGAGGTTTTTTTGATGTGACTTATGCCCTCTTGTTTTGTTTCATCTAATGTGAACCACTGGATTCAATTTGGTTGCTCTGCTTATCCCTGAAATGCTCATTGCATTTCTACCCTACTTGCCATGTTTACTGATGATCTGCAAGCAGTTTAAAAAGAACATTAAGCTCTACTGTCCCATTTCATCTAACAGGAACTTCCAGTTCCATTTTGGTTGCTCTGCCTGACCCCAATCTACACATTGCATTTCAGCCCTGCTTGCCATGTTTACTGATGATCTGCAAGCAGTTTTGAAAGAATACCTGGTTCCAGCTAAAGTCTCATGCTGCATGGTACTGATGGTGGGTCTGTAATAGATTTGCAAGTAATCAATGGCTAATTTTTATTGTCTGATGCTGTCCTTCCTTGTGTTATATTTTAGTTTGAATTATAATGCAATATTTATCAGAACATAGGTTTTTGTGGGTGAGGAAAATGAGATTCGGCAGAAGACAATGCGCTTAAAGAGATTTAATGCATGGTCAAGTGATCTCTCAGCCAATTAAATTGCTAGATTTTTTCTTATCATTTTATAACTCATGTCATTAATTTATTCATTGTTGCCTCTGGGCTATGCCCAACAACTGCATAGCAAATACAAGGAAGCAAACATTTGTGGCTGACAAATGCTTGTTGGTTGTAATGTTGGTTTCTGTGTTTGATGCAGCACCTGCTGCTTGGGAATTTGTTCAGTTGTCTGCAAGTCTGAATGTGTGTTTGTGGTTGAAGTATGGGGTTAACTGCAATTTAAATACATAAGTAATAAGCCCTAACAGAGTGTGCATTATAGGATTTTAATGCACACCCCTAGGATGTGCATGAAAATCCTATGATGCACACCTTGGAGGGGCTTATTACACTTATAAAACAGCTTTAAGTAGGTATTTTGGGGAGGAAAATGAGATTCTGCACTTGATTGTGCATTTATAGAGAGTTAATGCATGGTCAGGTGATGCCTCTCGGCCAATGCTATTTCTAGATTTTTCCTTGTCATTTTATAATAGGTTATAGACTGTAACATAAGCACAACTATTATGTGCCCTTTTCTTTTTTCTTTTTCTTTGTTCATGTTGTGCTGCAGTTGCCGATTCCTTTATTTACTAATTTACAAAATATTTTTTTTTCTCCATTGACCTGGCCCTGGCCCCTGAATTTACCATGTTCTAATCAGGGGACTTTTAATCCTGAGGGAGGGTCACCTGGGTTTGAAGGGGACTAGGGAGCAGGGTAACAGCCCACCAGCACAATAGGTCACTGGGGGTAAGGTTGCATATGAATGGAAAACTCAATGGACCCTCAGTCTCCTTCTGCTGTCAAATTCTATGTGTCTACATTCAGTTAGGTGGCAACTGAAATCCAGGCCCTGTTTCTACCTTATTCAGTGACAGTCCATGGCAAAACAAACCATAATATGCATGCCTTGCTAACTAAAGTTACAGAAGTTTTTTATGCAACAACTAATCATTTATTTTAAACACAATACGTTTTGTAAAAGATACCAAGGAAGATTCATTTACAGTTTCCTTTGTCTTTTTTCTTTCATATCTAGCTTTACATAAGCTTCACAAAGCATCATGTAATTCAGATATACCGATATGGTTTCAGTTTGACAGAACACACAAAGAAAGTACTCCAGATGTTTTTAAAGGTAATAAGACAAAATTACAATGTGTTTGGACAGAGAAGAAAGAACCTAAACTAAGACTTGAAATGCTTGAAGGATATGACAGAAATCAACTGTTAGGTAATTACCACCAAAGGCAACCATACAGGCATTGTTTTGTGATGAATACACATCATGTGCCTGAAACTGGCTCAAAAGGAAATGTAAGACTTGAGCAGCATGTATTGAATTTCACTGCTGAAGGCCAGAGGGGGTCAGAGAGACAAAACCAGAGGAACTGCCATTATTTCAAAAGTTTCACCAGGAAAGACATACTGAGCTGAGTAGCAGCTCATTTTCAGATGTGTGCTGGAGGGAAGGGGCAAATGGGAGGCAAAGCATAACAAATCAGAACAATATTTACAATCAGGAATAGAACAATATTTCCAATAGAACAATATTTGCATTGAAAAGCAATCAACAACAATTGGCAACTTTACGAATATCAGTTAAGTCTGGGTAAAGCACAGGCTACAATTTAAGTGCATCATGGAACTATACAGGTGGAAGGCAGTGGAAGCTAGACAGTAGGTTTTTGGGAGGAGGTAGCATGGGGGCTAGTTCAGGGTTATGGGGGAAGAGAAGACAAGAGGGAGATGATGGGGGAATAGTTGACTGGAAGAGCTGGGGGGGAGATCAGGTGCATTTGCAAGATGGAGGAATGAAGTCACAGAGAAGAGAGGAAAGAGAGCACAGGGAATAGGCAGAGAGGGTAGGTTGGGGGAGAGAATTCCATAGTTAGGGAAATGGTGGGAGAAAGCAGCCTGGCCAGTTGAGGATGACCTTGATGGGAGCACTAGGGAGCAAAAGTCAGAGCTGCAAAGGGCGTAGGAGGAAGGAGGGGGGAGGAGGAGAGAGGAGAGGTAAGAGGGGAGAGAGCCTAGCAATATGTTTAGCAATAAAGGAGGAGCAATGAGTGAGGTGCCTGGCTTCAAGCTAGTGAAGGGAGAAGGAGGTGTAAAGGAAGCAATGGTGAATGTGGGTAGGCAGTCTAGGGCAAAGCGGCAGAAGGAGTGATTGAGAGGATCCAGTCTGGATAGAGTAGACTTAGAAGCAGCACTGTAAACAATGTCTCCATAGTCAAAAATAGGGATAATCATTTTCTGTAAAATGGCAAGAGGTGCACCATTGTTTCTGTATAACACACCAAATTTTAGGTGCAGTTTTTTGTGGATGGCATCTGCATGCCCAGAAAATTTGAGGTGACGGTCAAGCCAAACCCCAAGGTACTTTAAAGAGGGAACAGCCTTAATGGAGGACCCATCTAGGCTGCAAAAGGCAGACAGTGCAGTAATTCTGGAGAATGTTTGCCTAGTTTTGAAGGTTAAGGATACTGGGGTTTTTTTTGTGTGTGTTGAGGGACAGCTGATTCAATCGGAACCAGTGCTGGACATTGTCAAAGTCCAGTTGGAGTCTAGTCATCAAATTGGGGGAGGGAGGAGTCAGAGGCAAACATAACTGTACTTCCTGCATACATACAGATGAACGCAGAGGTTTTACATACTTCAGTAAAGGTTGCATATAAAACAAAGAGGATACGCTGCAGATCCTATTTAACCAACAGCCTATTTCTTCCTACCCCCAACAAAAATTGTGTTATGTCTGTCCCATGCATTCTTGAATTCTCCCACAGTTTTAGACCCCACAACCTCCTCAGGAAGGCTGTTCCATGTGTTCACCACCCTCTCTGTGAAAAAATACTTTTTCACATTGCCTCTGAGCCATCTCCCCTCTATCTTCAAATTGTGTCCCCTTGTTCTTGCACATCTCTTTTTCTGAAAGATGCTACCCTCTTGGACTTTGTTCATTCCACTGAGGTACTTAAACATTTCTATCATGTCCCCCTTCTCCCTCCTTTCCTCAAGGGTATACATGTTAAGCTCCTTTAGTCTCTTCTCATATGGCTTCTCTTGCAGACCCTTCACCATTTTAGTTGCCCTCCTCTGAACTGCCTCCATCCTGTCTGTGTCCTTGCAGAGATGAGGTCTCCAGAACTGGACGCAGTACTCCAGATGGGATCTCACCAACTGTCTGTACAGGGGGATAACAACTTCCTGTTTTCTGCTGGTGATGCCTCTCCCTATACATCCCAGTATCCCCCCAGCCCTCAATATCACCTTCTCACATTGCTTGCCAACCTTAAGGTCATCTGATATGATTACCCACAGGTGCCTTTCCATTTTTGTTGCTGTTACTAACTCTCCCACCATTTTGTAATTGTCCCCTGGGATTTGTTTCCCAGTTGCATTACTTTGCACTTCTTTGCATTGAATCCAAGCTGCCATACTTCTGACCATTCCTCCAACCTTGCCAAGTCCCTTCTCATCCTTTCCACGCATCCTTGTGTATCAACCCTGTTGCAGATCTTTGTGTCATCTGCAAAGAGGCATACTTTTCCTTCTAGTCCCTCTGCAATGTCACTTATAAAGACATTAAAAAGGACTGGACCCAGTACTGAACCCTGCAGTACCCCACTAGTAACCCCTCTTTCTTCAGAGTGGACTCCATTTACAATGACCTGCTGTGTCCTGTTATTCAGCCAATGTTTTACCCAGGCTACCACCCTTGGAGGGGAGAGAGAGAGAGAGAGAGAGAGAATAATCCCCTAGCTAGAGGCTTTCTTAAAGACACAGTACAGTTTAAACAGCAGTAATACTTAAAGCAACATTACTCCATTTCCTTACGGTTATCAGGTCGGTCACGTGACGATGATGAGGACTGGAGAAAGAGTGCATGAGCTGCGGGATGGTGTGAGATTGATATCATGATTTTTTGTAATTTGCAACTTTCTTTTCCATGGCTCGGCTTTACCTTCAAGCAGTCAGTTGCCGTCAGTCAAGGTGGTGTCCAGAGTCAGACTCTTGAGTTGTCACCACCCGTCATGGAGGCAGAGACAATCATTCTCTAGTCCTGGGTCCTGGCAATCCTGAATCAAGTCCAATCTCAAGTATTCTATGCCGGTGAACCATGCATTAAAAGTAAACCCAAAACAGTCAGAAGACTGATCAGCGCCTGGCAGCCTCTCCTTATCATTATGCTCCGAGCCTTCCAGTGGTCAGGTCTGCCATCAGGAGCAGCCAAAGAGGGCAGTGATCTACCCCGGTCTACTCTATAGCCCCCATTTCTCCAATTGGTTACTGTTGGTAAGTTGCTCAGAAGACTAGTCATTGTCAGGATGTCCTGACAGGGTAGTGAGTGTTGGTTGACGTTTGCACTAGATATCCATAGTGAGTGTTGGTTGATGTTTGCACCAGATATCCATCACCCCAGTGAAAAGGATTAGGACACATAAATAGCAAAATAAGCACATTTTCACTGAGACAGGAAAACTGGAACAAAATAGTGGGATTCATTTTGTTGATATGTCCTCTTTTCATTAATAACAGGGCTTCAGTTTGGCCATGAACCCTTCCCTACAGTACTTCACGTTGTTTTCTGGTTTGCCAGGCTAGCTGGTGCTATAACTTACTAACAGATCAGCGTAAAAAATGTCTGTGTCAGTGTAAGCATTCAGGTGATTTCCCATTTCCTGCAGCTTGCTGGTGCATTACAGAATGAGGGAAACAAAGAACAGGGCTAGAGGACTCGGCTAGGGTGGTGAGGTACTGAAGGCTGCAGTTTCTGGCATTAAGGAGGTGAGCTACGCATTCAATAGGATGATTAAAAAGAGAGTGGGCTAAATAAAAGAAGTAAAAGTAAAGAGTAATAAATCAAGTCAAGGATTGAAAAGACAAGCCAATTTACTGGGGTTTGTTAGAACTGTAATATATACTGTATGAGCTCATTGGTGTGACTCAGTAAACTCCTAGAAAAAACAAACTACTGTGTTTGGGCAGTGGACCAGATACAGAACAACTGTATTCTGAGGCACTTCATGCAAGTTGCTTCATCAGATAAGTACCAGACTGCAATGTAAATCTTGGAAACCTGACACTGGAATGCAACAATGAACTCTCAGTGTATGTTTAAGCAATAATGCACAACAGGGCATGTGTTGTTGTGGGATTTACACATGCCTTGTGTGGTGTGTCACGAGGCGCAGTCGAGTTACTTTAATCACACAAGAAGTGTGTAAATCCCACTACTACACATGCCCTGAAGTGCATTATTGTAATTATAAAATGAACTGATTGTAATAGTCTCACTCACACCTGTGAGCTTTATAAACAATCAGACTGGTTGAACTTTGAGGGAAGACTTGCCTACGGCACCTCCCTGCTAGCCAAGAAATTGTCCATTGACCTCCTTCCATCTACAGCCTAACACCTCCTTATTTTAGCACCTACCTCTCACTCCACTAGAAACTCCTCCAAAGCAACTTTTCTAGTACCATTTTGTAAGACCTCCCAGGGGCAGATGGCTTTTATATACAGAGTCCCCAATGGCTCAATGGGCTGCCCAGGGAGATCTCCTCTGCCTGTAAATGAGGCCCATTCAAAAATCTGCTCAGACAACATCTCCTAACTACTAACAGCTGTGATTGTCTATAGCACCAATCACTTACCTCCTTACATAACTTATCTAACCCAGTACATCCCCTACACTTGACAATGTCTTCTCAGACTGCTGCTTTCTCCTTCGTTACTCCTGCTCCCTCCCCCCACTTACTTCCCCCCTCCTCGTCTTGTTCAAATATGCTCCACCCCTACTACCCCCATCTTATCCCTCAACTTCCTCCCCTATGCCCGAACCCTCTCTGTTCGAGTTTATTACACTGTCTCTGAATACCTACTCCTGTGGATTGTACCTGCTGTCAACAACTGGATAATGTTTTTTGTATACTTTTGCTGTCTCACCTATTGTACCCTGGTTGTATTCAGGTTTTGCTTTTTATTTGTACCTGTTTGACCTGGAGCCTTTGCAAATGAGTCTCTGACTCAGATGATTGTAATTCCAATCTTCTTAATAAATAAATAAAATATGTTATTAAAAATTAAAAGAAAAATTAAATAGGTTCAAAGAAAGTTAACATCTGATCAGCAGTATCTTTACCAGTTGTCTGTTGCAGGATTTACACACGGTCATGTGACATGTTTTGACAAATGAGGTTACAAGATTTTCAAGACCCATTTTATAATTGTGCAATAGCATCAAAGCAATTGGGATTTGGGCTGCAGTACATACAGTACTATATAATATAACTATATATATATATATATATATATATATATATATCATTTGTCTAACCTCTAGGCTACACTGCCAGTCAGATATGTTGTCATATCATTATATTGTCAAATATTACATTGTTAAATGTTTGCTGATTCCCAAAAATGGTTAAATTGCCTATTTCCATCTTATCTGAATAAAGGTGAATTTGGAAAAAAATTAAATCAAACACATGAAAATGGAGGCTGGGGTAGGGGGCGTGGGGGGTCCACAGAACTTTTTGGATCCAGGGTCCATAAAAGGTAAATCCGGCTCTGTGTGGGGGAGGGGGGTGGCAGGAGAGGTAATTGGAAGACTAGCAGAACTGTAATATATTTCCTAGCCATTTTTCATATCAGTCTGTCTTATAAATATATCAATAATACTAGCAGACATATGTCAATAGCATATTTATTTTTACTATTTAATCCTAATACAACAGTAATACTTTGTAAGCACAGAAATTGTCAATGTAAAAATAAGACAGCAGTTCCATGCTACATTGATTATAGCTGATTCTCCGTGAATGAGTCTATCATTTAACAGTGTGGTATTACACAACTGAATCATACAGAATAAATGTTGCTCATCTCACAAAATTCATATATTTTAATTTTTTAATTTCCCTATTTTGAATTTTGATATTTGTGTACTGTGAGAGTGTGTTTTTTTTTGGGGGCTGAGGCACTAGCACAATGCTATTTCCAGGGAACAAGTATCTATCACGATGATGGAGATTACTTCAAAAATATCACAGCTCTTAATTTTGTTTCTTTCCTATTTGGTTTAACAAGGAATGTGCTTCTTAGCATGAGACTTCTAATAAAATGTGCTATTCTCTTGCTTTTGAATCAAGCATGCCTCAGATGATAGACACAGTGATGTGCTCCTAGTTGAACAAGTTCCAGCAGTGTAATTAGAAGTATGCTAAATCTTTATTGTCAATTGATAATACCATTTATATTAATTCATCTTCGTCAAATTCAGGCACTCATACTTTAAATATGTGGTTTCTCGGATGGTGAAAAAAAATTAACATATACTTGTAACCTTTCTTCTTATGAGTATGCAGGCTCTTGCTTTATTCTTAGTGAATATAGGGACACTAATAATATTATGTTTAAGATTATTTTTAATTGCTTAGCATAAAATGATAACACTATTATAATAATTGAAATCATCCCCGGATTCATATTTCAACCACACTTTTGCTAAACCTTAGTTATGTATCTCTACTGTATCACAATGGAAATCCCAGATTTTAAAAAGTATGTAATAAAGTAGCATCAACTGATGAAGAGCCTTCTGTTTTAAACAGATTCATCTCTCACAGTAGTAGACAACATACACAAAAGATGACTCGTGGTTGGTTGGTGGTGTTCTTGATAAAAAAAAAAAACAGAGATAATAGAAAAAGCAATTAGGCGCTCACTACCACATTGCAAAAATGCCACTCAGACTGTTTAACAGTTAAGGTGCTTCATTTATTGTTGTGCAAGGTGCTGGGCACTAGAGCAACATCTGGTACCCATCACCTTGCACAACAATAAAAGAAGCACTTCAATTGTGAAATAATCTGAGTGGGATTTTTTCAACATGGTGGTGAGTGCCTGATATGTCATGATAAACAGAACTTGGCTCCATGGCTACAGGCTTGAAACAGATCTTTGAAGCCCTATTTAGGAACAGGAACATCAACTGTCTCATCACTGGATGGAAACTGGCAAAAGGAAACATTGCTGACTATATGAAAAGACAATGTTTCCATGATGTCTTATTCCAGATTAGGAAACTGAGGCCCCCATATTCAAAAGTCCCTGCAAACTCGAGCAAGTGCCTGCGGCGTGCATCTGAGATGTGCCAGCCCAAAATAATGGAATATTCAGAAGATGTTATGTGAGATGTGCCTGTGCATGTCCGGCTGAATATCCTGAAGATGCGCGATTGTGCAGTGGGGGATGCACAGCACAGCAGATGACCTAAACCCTATGCGAATCACGGGGAAATGCACAATACAAAGCTACTTGCATGGTGTGCAAAGTTGCACTATTCAGCTGGGACATGTAAATGGCCTCATTGCACATTCCAAGCCCATCTTCCACATGTGCAGCTCATTACTGGATTGTAGTCAGGCCATTTGCATACCCCAGGCATGCTCACTTCCAGCTTTGCAGGGCTGCCCTATCATTTCACAAAGGAGAACAGAAATTATTGCAGCCTATCAGGCAAGTGTAAGGGACTGTTTGTGTGTGGGTGGGTGGACTGCATTGGCCTAGGTACAGTGCTATTACCTACAGCCTTGTACAGGATCAGACTGGGGTACAGGGGGCCCACTTGGACAGTGGCCACAGAGGCCCACCTTGACATGCAACAAGGGAGGGCACAGGATGACACAGTCTGATCAGTATACCACATGCATGTGATACACCAGCTCCATATGCAGCATACAGTCACCTGCAGTGCCCTCCCTCCATATGAGAATAACATGGTGATGACTGCAAGGAATGGCAGTGTGCAGAGGGTAAACAGATACCTGAGTGGGTGGGTCCCACTTGTGTGCACCAATGGTGTACCACCATGGGTGTGTGCCACAGATCAGTCCCTGGCCTGTGCCAGGCTGCAACCCATCCACCAGGCTACCTGGGCATTCCTTGCCACAGACTGCACCCTGGGTGCATACCACCACCAAGTGGCATCCCGCAGGCTGCATGGGTGCAGACCATGGCCCCGAGTATCTATGCTGAATTGTGGCTGTCTGCTCTGCTGGTGTGTCCAGGGAGCACCTGACAGCACTGGGATGTGGCTGCTGGGTGTCTACAGCCAGGGTGCAGTGTGGGGTGTTGCTTCTTGGATGGTGCAGGTGGTGACATGGCACCTGTGGCTCTGGGTACATCCATCCTGGCATGACAGCTATGTGTGGGCCCCTGAAGCATGTTCTGGTGCACCTCCAAAAGCTGTCTCCAGATGGCCTGCCTGCAGGTCTGCAATCTGCCTGTCAGTGGCTGGCTGATTTAGGCCATCTTTGTATGCCTAACTTTGGGCGGCTCATCTGCAGCTTATCCAGTAGGTAGGGAAATGGGCAGACTGGGTTGGCCAAGTGGTCCTTATCTGCCGTCAAAGTCTATGTTTCTATGTTTCTATGTATTTCTGAGATGCACAGAAGATGTGCCACACATTCTGGCTGAATACAGGGATGAGCAGCATATTCATGGGAACAGCTCCTTTATTTGCACTGCATACATTTCTGCACGATGGCGCATCCACAGATCCATGACACATCTCTCCCTTTTGAATATCACAGTTCCACATATTTTCTGAGATGCGTGGTGCATCTCCATTTTTGCCTGTGCATCTGCTTTGAAAATGTGGACCTGAATCACCAAATAGAAGGGTCAGCATTATATGAAAGTTAAGTAATTATTCAAATGTTAGTTGCCTGAAACAGCCTATATTCACTGTGATATGTGTGATGCAATAATAACTATCTGAATTCATTCATTCATGCCCTGAATGGGTCGTCCTGCTTCCCAAACCAAATTAATCTGGTAAACACCTGTATGAAACTGTCCCTTCCTACCCTGATTCAATATGCAATGAGCTGGGGCTGTTAATGTGCAATGAAATTGTTGTGGTTGGAAAGTTGCCAAGACAGAACTGCAAGGGAGTATTCATATACACAGGTTAGGGGGAAAAGCAGAAGGTTTAATATAAAAGAAAGTTACTAGCAAAAGAAAAAGATAGTGGGCTGGATATTCAAAAGGGTTGCGCCATGCGTAATAGGGTTGCACCTGCGCAAGTCCGAAATTGCGCCATTCTGCCATATTCAGCAGGAGGCAGTTGCACCCCCCAAGGCAAGCTGAGCAACAGCACAATGCAAATGAATGCATGCTGAACTGGAAGGGGAGGAACCATGCATAAACTGCACAGCCCGTTATTCAGCGGGCTGTGCAGAGTTGTGCAGGTGCAACCCCAACCCGCGCATGCACAACTTTGCAAAAAGGAGTAGTGAGGGCCACCCACAGGTGAGCTGCCACATTGCAGGGTGCAACACAGCAGCTGCCACCTGTGGCTGGCCTTCAACCTACTCCCTGTGCCCCCGCAGTCCAATCATGGGCAAAGTGTAAAAATCATCCCACCCCTCGACTGGCCCTGATCGCTGGCATAACGTGGATAACTCCCCACTAGCCCGTATCACGGGCATAATTGTAAAATACCCCCCACCAGCCCAATCGTGGGCAGCACAGAGTCCAACCCCCCCAGGACATATCCCTGGTGGTCCAGTGGACCGCTAAGCCTGATTGCAGGCTGAAAAATGTGGCAAACCCCCCCCAAGAACAGATCCCTGGTGGTCCAGTGGACCGTTAAGCCTGATCGAGGGCTGCAAAATGTGGCAAAACCCCTCCAAGACCATATCCCTGGTGATCTAGTGTCCCTCCCACCATTGCCTGACTCACCCCCACTTCCCCTCGCAGCCGGCGGCTGTAGTATCCCACCCGCCTGCCGCTCACGCCACCAACTGACGACCAGGCTGCATGCCTGAGTGGTCAGAGCAAGAGCCAAGGAGTGTAGTTTATATGATAAGGTAGTTCAGATATGAATGAATTCTTCATTCACATATCTGACTGCTCTGTACGGTATGGGCTGCAGCCCATTGGCTCTTGCTCTGCACAATGGGCATGCAGCCCTACTGGGCAGTCAGTCGGTGGGTGGTGGGTGGCAGGCGGGTGGATGCTGCCACCGCCGCCGCCGAGGGGAGCGGGTGGTGGGGCTCGTGGGTGGGTGGGGTGGGGACACTAGATCACTGGGGATATGGTCTTGGGGTTTGCACATTTTGCAGCCCGCGATCGGGCTTAGCGTCCACTGACCACCAGGGATCTGTTCTTGGGGTCACATTTTTCAGCCTGCGATCGGGCTTAGCGTCCACTGACCACCAGGATATGTCCTTGGGGGTTGGATTCGTGCTGCCCGCGATCGGGCTGGTGGGGGTAGTTTATCAATTATGCCCGCAATCGGGCTAGTGGGGGTTATTAAAGCTATGCCCGCAATCAGGCTAGTGGGGGTTATTAAAGCTTTTGTCCGCCGATCGGGCTAGTGGGGGATTTATTAGCTTTGGCCCGCCGATCGGGCTAGTGGGGGTTATTAGTGCTTATGCCCGTGATCGGGCTAGTGGGGTTATTGAAGCTTTGCCCGCATCGGGCTAGTGGGGGTTTATTAGCTTTGCCTGTGATCGCCACTCGGGGGTGGTGGAATTTTTTATACTATTGCCAGTGATCGGGCTGCAGGGGGTGTTGGTCCCCAACGGCTGCTGCCTGGCAGGGCGACAGGCGCAAGTCCTTGGGTATCGGTGTACCTACATGCTAATGGCATGCAAATGGGGTCATAAATACATGCAAATGGCCCCCCCTTCACCTTGCATGAATTATGGACCCATTTGCATGTCACCTTTTGAATATGGGAAATTTGCGCATGGCGCAATGGTACTTGTGCCACTGCAGCTTGACTGCTTCACTCTGATCACTTGCGGTGGCGCAAGTTCCACTGCACCATGCACAGTGGCTGTGGCCGGGGGGGGCGATATTCAAAGGAGTTGCTCAATAGTGCAACTCCTTTGAATATCGCCCCAGCCACACCCCTGCACAACTATTTTGTGCAGCGCAAGGGCTTGTGCCACAAAATAGCACAGTTTGAATATCCAGCCCAGATAGTTCAGGACTTCAGCTGTTTAAACAGTCCATATAAAGGTTAAAGGAGTGACCCTCGTTGTGTATTGCAGCACATCTAGGAAATAGCGAGTGAACATCTGTATCAATTGACAGCATTTCTCTCTCAGATAAAATTAATCAGTATAGCAGATTTGACAATATACTGTTATGAGGGAATAAGTGGGTATGGTTCTACTGAGGCTTCTCAGTTGCATGACAGCAATAATTTTCATGACTGCTTCTTATGATTACTTCTGGCAGCAAGACTAACAGCAACACCAGCCACCTTTCTATGCTCTCAGTTCCATCTGCTGGCAACAAGTGTTTCCACATTGTCAATCTCCCAGGTATATCCCTAATAAGAGAGCATTGATATGTGTTCACTGAATGTTTTTGTTACTGATTTCACATATTTTAATGTGCACTTAGTCAAAATAAAATGCATTACAAATGATTACTTCAATAAGCAAACTGACATATAAGCAGGCAGACATACAGCACACACACACACACACACTACTGCCATTGTTACTGGATGACATGCTTTTTTTGAGTAAAACAGACTGCAAAATCTGGTGTTTCATGTAAAACTATATTTTGCACATTTCTGTAAGGATGCAGTTTGCGAAGCATATTATTCACTTCACAGATGCAGCTGCTACTGTGTGACTTTAGGTAGACGTGTGTGTTGGGGGAGTAATATTACTGCATGATACCATTTCTGACAGTTGAAAACACATTCCTGAACTCAGATACTTCAATACAGCGCATATTACTATTTTCTTAAAAAGCAGCAAAATCTAAAAGAGAAAAAAGCATACTGTGTGACATGATGGATAAATGAAATATTCACACTAGTTTTGGTTGTGACAGAATTAATCAGGGTATGGACACTGGATACTGAATAAAACTACCAATGTTATAAAAAAGTCATGCATTGTTTTAGAATGAGGCAAATTACAATAGCTGGTGTCCCCTGAAAAATTGTATTTTGAATCGCTCTGTAAAGCTACACTTCACATCTGCAGCTGCTTCTGTAGGAGTTGCAGTTAACCTTGTTTGTGTGTGTAGGGGGGGTGAGAATGGGGTTAGTATATCAATCTATGATTCTAACTTAACAATGGTAACTTTATGAATTAAATAAATACTATTCGCATGACCACAGAATTGCATCAAATGTATTTAAAATCACAGATTACATATGCAGGGACTTAATCAAGAGTAACTTTTATGCAAAATGACACTTTCAAACTTGTACTCAGTTCAAAAGACTCCTGGTTAAAATGAGCACTGCAAATGACTAAATGAAATGAGCATGTAAAGTTTGTCCATGTTATGTTAACAGATTCAGTCCATTTTTTTCAAGCTGTCATCAGATGGGAACAAGTGCAGTGTGACATTATATTTAGATGTGTTATCAGTCATAAACAAGTCTTCATTTTGGCATATCTATCCTTTACAACTTGAAAGAAATGCAGAAATAATAGAATAAAACAACTAAATAAAGTATTGCGAGATGCACAATTTATTATAATCACATAGAAACAGTGACTCAATACCAACACAGAAAATGGACACCATACACTCCACTGTCATTCATGAGGATACTTAAAAGGCAAAACATTAGGTACTAGTAAAATGAATGAGCAAAGTAAAATATAAATGAAAAAAGACTGCAGATATGCAAAAGTAACTAAAAAGTTTAACTACTGACAGTATACATAAATAAACAGCACCCTTTATATGACCAAAACTACTGAACAAATTCCTGTCATCTAGCTGTCAGCACATAGACAGCACAAAGTAGACTACACAGGCAGAAATGAAAGCACAGATTCAGGTTTCATCCCCCCTGATATGTAACTTCTGGTTTCTCTGCTTTGTATGGCATTCTCTACCTCAGACCACAGGGACTACATGTAAAAGGTAAAAATAAAGAACACCACATAATGGATACTTGAATTATCTTTGGGTCATGAAAGACAGGTTAGTTGTTATGCTGTCAGATGATTACTGACTCTGAAATTGCCAAACTGATCCACTAGCTCTTCAAAAAAACTAACACATGGAAGGCAATTGGAGGATGGGGCTGCCACTAGATACCGAAAAATATACTTTATTATGGGGACGGCGGTCGGACACTGGGGTGTGCTACTTGACACCAGTGAAAAGATGCAAGCAAAGGGAAGAGAATGTTCCCCTGTCGTAAAAGGATCTTTTTTCCTGAATCGTGATACAAAAAAATAATTTTTTTCATATCACGAGTCACAAAAAAAGATTTATAATCTTAAAAAAACAACATTTGAGGGGCATTTATTGAACAATTAAGTGCAAAATCCACCTAAAATGGTCCCAATACACAAGCTACATGTGTTGGTCACTCTACAGAATGTCATTTTTGTGCTTTTTCATTTTTGCATTTTTAGGGGAAAAAAACAAGATGGCGGCAAACAAAACAAATTTATTATCCTGCCGAAAAGATTCCCCATATGAAAACTTCAGATAACTGTTTTGAAATGGTGACTGAACATGCTCAGAATCTGAAATTTAAAAATGTAATAACTTTGTTATGAATTAATATTTTTTCACCAAACCAGCAAAGGAAATCCTCCTGAGCCAAACCCTTTCTACCCTAATAATTTTGGACCAAATTTCGAAACTGTCTGGGTGCTATGTGATGGCAAAAAAGCAGCAAAAAAACAGTGATTTCTTATTTCACTATCCACATCTCAGAATCTGCACATCCAACTGGAACAAAACTTGACATGTCGAAAGATCTTCCTCACGAGACCGCACATGCAAAATCTTGTTCAAATCCATTCAGTGGTTGTGAAGACATTAAAGTGCAAATATTGGGGTTTAGCATTAAAGTGCCTACTCAACCCTAACTATAGTAGTGTGATAGTGCCACTATAATATAGACACAGCAATGCACAAGAGCTCTGCCTAAGCATATACTATATTTTACCCTAGCAGTCACATTTAAGGAAAACAAATGCATGATATTATGTCAACCAAACTATTGATAATTTGCACTGAAATGTATATTTGAATCCTACAGCCACCACTGGTATACAGTGTGACCATAAGTAAGTTGCTTAACTTTCCTGTACTCCCAGCACACACCTGAAAAAAAGCCACTGCATATTGTGTCTTACCAGGCCAACAATTGTAAAATAAATAAAAAATAAATAAATATATGAATATGTAATGTAATCATAGAAACAGAAACATAGACTTTGATGGCAGATAAGGACTGCTTGGCCCACCCAGTCTGCCCATGTTCCTACTCTATTTGATCAGCTGCAGATCCTAGTTAACCAATAGCCTACTTCCTCCTTCCCCCCACTAGAATTGCCTTGTGCCTTTCCCATACATTCTTGAATTCCCCCACTGATTGTGACCCCACTACCTCCTCAGGAAGGCAGTTTCATGCATCCACCACCCTCTCTGTGAAAAAAATACTTCCTCACATTGCCCCTGAGTTGTCTCCCTCTATCTTCAGATTGTGCCCCCTTGTTCTTGAACATCTCTTTTTCTGAAAGATGCTACCCTCTTGGACTCTGTTGATTCCCTTGAAGTACTTGAAAGTTTCTATCATGCCCTCCCTCCTTTCCTCGAGGGTACACATATTAAGCTCCTGTAATCTCTCTTCGTATGGCTTCTGGTACAGACCCTGCACCATTCTAGTTGCCCTTCTCTGGACTGCCTCCATTCTGTCTATGTCCTTGAGGAGATGGGGTCTCCAGAACTGCACACAGTACTCCAGATGGGGTCTCACCAACTGTCTGTAAAGAAGGAAAACAACTTCCTGTTTTCTAATGTTGATGCCTCTCTCCCTATGCATCCCAATATCCCCCAGCCCTCTTTACTGCCTTCTCACATTGCTTCTCTACCTTTAGGTCATCTGATATGACTACCCCCAGGTCCCTTTCCATTTTTGTTGTTGTTAGTACCACCCCACCACTGTGTACTCTCCCCTGGGTTTTGTTTCCCAGGTGCATTACTTTGCACTTATTTGCATTGAATCTAAGCTGCCATACATTTGACCATTCCTCCAATCTTGCCAAGTTCCTTCTCATCCTTTCCAACCCCCCCTTTTGTATCAGCCCTGTTGCAGATCTTTGTGTCATCTGCAAAGAGGCATACTTTTCCTTCCTGCCCCTCTACAACATCACCTATAAAGACAGTAAAGAGGAATGGTCCCAGTACTGAACCCTGTGGTACCCCAATAGTAACCCCCCCTTTCTTCGGAGTGGACTCTGTTTACTGTTACCCTCTGCATCCTGCTTTCCAGCCAATTTTTTACACAGGCTACAACCCTGGGACCCACTCCCAGGCTGGCTAACTTGTTTATTAATCTTTTGTGTGGGACTGTGTCAAATTCCTTGCTAAAGTCTAGATAGGCCATATCCACAGCCCCTCCCTGGACTACTACTTTGGTCACCCAGTCAAAGAAATCAATGCATACTGAGTGTACCTTCATTAGGGATAGGTGAATTGGGAAAAATTCACTTCACAAATTAACTTGTGAATTCCGCAGAATTTGCAAACTTTTTAACCATGAAATTTGCTAACAAAGTGCTCATCATGTTGAAAAAAGCAAATTCATGGTAAACACTTTACAATTTTGGTGAGGTCAAAGTTCATAGTGTCTGCTGAAACTTTGCAAAGTTTCACAAATGTGAATTTTTGTCACTTTACGGCAAACTTTAAATTTGCAACATATCTAATTTTTATATACCTTGTATCTCTCTTTCAGAGAAAATGTTAAACTGATCTACTATCTGCCTGTTCTGGTGGCTGCTCAGATGAGGAATAATGATCACATGGTGCTTTTCAAAAGAATAAGAGCATATACCTGGTGTTCTTGTCCGATTTCCCCATTTACTAATCCAACCTAGTTCAAGATAAATAAGGTGGTTTGCCTACTTCCAGGGACAAGCCCTTTTGTCACTGATCATGTGACCAAAATGCAGGCAAGGATTAGGGGGAGGGTTGGGGGGTTGTTGGGAAAGGCAGTAGATGGGTTGGAGAGTGACATCGGCAGAAGGGGGCATGTAAGTGAGGAATTATTGGAAGGGGGCTAGGGAACAAGTGATTGACAAGGGGGAGATGTGAGGTAGAATGATAGGAGAGAAGAGATTGGCTAACATAAGGGCAGGGGAGGGGAAGGGACCAGTGACAATAAAAAAGGGAGAGTAGTGGGAATCTGCCTCTTTTGTTATCAGCATTTCTGGTTACCCACCCTCCCTTCCAGAGAGAGGAACAAAGGATAAAGAGGTAAAGTGAAGGGAGGCCACTGTGGGGCTGCTGAAGGTGGACATCAGTACGTGGCAGTCAGATGTGGCAGTATAAAGATAAGGATACAGGGAGGCCACAGTGGGGCTGCTGAAGGTGGACAGCAGTACATAGCTGAAAGGAGACTTAAGGAATCAAAGGAAAAGGGGCTAGAGATGCAAGGATAAACAAGGAAGGAGGAAAATAAATAAAAAGGGGAGAGGGGGAAAGAGGGCAGAGAAGGATTGAAAAGGGACCAGGGTAAGGGGAAGGGACGGGAAGGAGTAAGCCGGTCTGGGTGTGCATCCAGATAGGTAGAGTACCTCTGGGTCTTCATCCAGAAGGCTAAATGGGGCATGGATATGCATCTGGTTCTGGATGGATTTGAAGGATGGTGAATTTAGGAGATGGATCAAGGAATAGCTTGGATGTACATCCGAGATGGTGTAATGTGAATGTAAAATGGAAGAGAGTGTTGAATAAAATGTATATGTGTAATAATAAAATTTGACTTATGTAAACTGAAAATGAGATTGATAACTTGTAAATATGAGAACACAGTTTGTAAATACAGATGAAGCCGACTGAGCACCTGAATAAGATGGTGGTGGTGTGAGTTACTTTGAGCATGTGATTCAGTGACAAGTATTTTTTGCCTCACACCTCCCTCCCTGAATGAGGCTGAAAAATACAGTAGGAACTATTTCTTAGCCTGCTTTGGTTAAATAAAGGAGTCATGAAAATGCATTTATACCAAACTTGTAAGTACAGTCTAGGGTAAGAAGGAATTGGCTTGTGGATGTTCGCAAAGCTGATACATAGAAGTTGTTGGCAGATAAGGACCTCATGGCCCACCTAGTCTGCCCTATATTCCCTACCTACTGTGCCTCTGCAGACACTATTCCACCATAATATCACTATCGTGAAAAACTGAGAAAAAGAGAAATATTGCCCAAAAATGACTTTTTTTTTTGTGCAAAAATGGGCATTTTTGCATGCATGTAAAATGTTTTTTTTTGAGCCACCACACACCCTGCAGCAGTGATGCATCCAGTACTCTTTGCAGGATTCACTGCAGAACAAATGAGCAGTGAGCAGGATCTCTTTCCGACACTGTCTCACTGAAATTATAAAATCGACATAGGCCATTGTCCAAATGTGCACATGCCACAGTTACACTAACTGGAAAATAATGTGTTTATTCATAGCCAAAACCACCAGTATCTTTTGACCGTTTCCAAAAAGAATCTTTTCTGATAATTCGCAATGCTTGAAAGTATATTTTAATAGCTGTAATATCTGAACTATTAATTATAGAAACTTCAGTTTTTTTTGTTTGTTTTTTTAATGAAGTCTTGGACTCTTTTCAACATGTATTGAGCCTAATGATTTAGTTCTACTGTGTTGCTACTTGTGTATACATGTCGAAATAATATGATGTTAAAAATAACAGGACTTTAAAAATTTAGTGAACAATTATTTTATATCAATATGTAACAATTTTTTTATATAGATGTGTGGCCATTGTAGTACTATCTTACCAATATACTACATTTACTAAGTTGACTCCAAGCTTTTATTAAAGAGAAATGATGTCTCCAGTGTTGATGGTTCAAAAGTTATCATGTTTAAAAGAATTAAGATTCTAGACCTAGAGGCCATACTGGCAGAGGCTGACCTGGACATTGTGGCCATTGCCGAATCATGGTACATTGAAAATCATGATGGGAACATGGTCATACCATCTTATACTCTGTTCAGAAGGGAGCAGGTGGGAAGGAAGGAAGGAGGGCATGTGGTGATTTATGTGAGGGAAGGCATAAAAGCAGTGGAGATGAAGGGAATATGGGGGGGAGACAGAGATACCTGGGGGTCACTCGAGAGATGGGGAATGGAGCCTTTATTCAAACTATGATTTACAGACCACTAGCACAGGGGGAAGAGTGAAATAAGATATTGGTGGAAGCTAATGGCAAGATGGCAGAAAAGGGGGAGGTGCTGCAGGTGGGGGGCTTCAATCTGCTGGATGTAGATGGAACCTCCCAGCTGCTGTTTCAGTTAGAAGCAAGGATGTCTTTGTCTCCCTGCAGGGGAGTTCCTCAGGTAATTAGTCAGTGAGCCCACTTGTAATGGGGCAATACTGAACCTGGTACTCATTAAAAGGGACACTGTTTCAGACATCGGGGTAGGAGGCCACCTGGGGAAAAACAGTCTCTGTACAGTGTGGTTCAATATAAGAACGGCTGTGGAACTGAACCACACAAGGGTGAGGCTCCTGGACTTCAGTAGGGCAGATTTTATAAAAATGGGTGACTGAGATGACCTGGTGGGGAAGGATGACCTGGGTGAGGTGTAGGAACAGTGGGTGAAACTAAAAAGGGCCAAAGAGAAGGCAACAGACCTCTGCATCAAGTAAGTGAGCAAAAACAAGAGGAAAAAGAGACTACCACTATAGGGGTCTCAAAAAAGAGGTGGCAGAAAAGGTAAAAGCTAAAAGGGCAGCATTCAGAAGGTATAAGGAGATGTAGAGGGAGGAAGATAGGAAGGTGTATCTGGGAAAAAGAGGGAAGCAGGAAGAACAGTAAGGAGCACACAGACGCAAACTGCAGAGAAAAAAGCATAGGAGGTGACACAGGGAAACAAGACTTTTTTTTTATATGTGCAAGTGAAAGAAGGAAGACCAGGGGTGGGATTATAAGGTTAAAAAGGGAAGGAGGGAACTGTTTAGAGGCGGTCCAGGAAAAGGCAGACAAGTTGAACAAATACTTTTGTTCAGTGTTCACAGAGGAAAGAGAAGGGGAAGGGCCAGGAACATTGGAGGGAGGGAAGTGGATACTAGTCCGTTTTCAGAGGAAAGAGTCCTGAAGGCACTCACTAATCTGAAAGTGGGCAAAGCAATGGGGCCAGACAGGGGTGAATCCAAGGGTACTGAGGGAGCTCAGAGAGGTACTGGCTGCACCTCTGATAGGCTTATTTAGCAGGTCATTGGAATCAGGAGTGGTTCTGAGGGCTGGAAGAGGGCAGATGTAATCTCACTTCACCAAAATGGTAGCAGAGAAGAGGCTGCCAATTGTAGGCCAGTCAGCCTGACATTGGTGGTGGAAAAGTTAATGGAGTCGCCGATGAAGAAAAGGATTTGGAATGTCTTTAATTCAATTGGTTACAAGACCCAAAGGAGCATGGATTTATGGGGGTGGTGGGTGGGGAGTCATTTCAAATGAATCTGATAGATTTTCTTGACTAGGTTACCAAGGAATTAGATCAAGGTGGAGCGGTGGACATTGCCTGCCTAGATTTTAAGAAGGTTTTTGACACCTTTCCAAACAGGAGGCTAGTAAGTAAGCAGGGTAGTTTAGGAGTGGATTCATAGGTGGTAAACTGGGTAAGAAACTGGTTAGAGGATAGGCGGCAGAGGTTGGTGATAAACATAGTTCACCCAAAGGAAGGGAGGGTGACCAGCAGATTACCTCAGGGATCACTGCTGGGACTGGTCCACTTTAATGTCTTTATAAGTGACACTGCATAGGAGCTGGAAGGGAAGGTCTGCCTCTTTGTGAATGACAACAAAATCTGCAATAGGGTGGTCACTCTGTAGGGCTGGGGTGGGTTGGAAAGGATGAGCGGAGATGTAAGAAAACTCAAGGAGTGGGCAAGGGTATGGCAGCTAAGTTTCAATGTGAAAAAATGCAAAGCAATGCACTTCAGTCATAGAAACCCAGGGGCAGAATATAACATGGGATGAGTAGTTCTGAAACCACCAAGCAGGAAAGAGACCTGGGGATAATCATAATGGATGACCTAAAGGTGACCAGGCAGTGTTACATGGTAGTTTGGAGGGTTAGTAGGATGCTGAGGTACATAGGGAAGGATATCACCAGCAGAAAGAGGGAAGTGGTATTGCCTCTGTATAGATCACTAGTAACCAACCCCCCCCAGAGTATTGTGTCAAGTTCTGGAGACCATATCTCGGGAAGGACATAGATAGAGTGGAGGCAGTCCAGAGGAGGGCAACTAAAATGATGCAGGGTCTGCATCAGAAGTCCTATGAGAAGAAACTTAAGGACCTACATATGTACACCCTGAAAGAGAGGGGCCTGTGATGCAGACCTTTAAATATCTCACAAGGGTAAATAAGGTACAAGAGGGAAATATGTTTCAGAGAAAAAGGTACTCAAGGACAAGGGGGCATGATAAGAAACTGGAGGGGAGTAGATTCAGAAGAGGTGGAAGTAGAGTGGTGGATTCCTGGAACAGTCTTCCAGTGGAGGTGGTGAGGTAAAAACAGTGGTGGAGTTCAAGAATGCAGGGGCTAGGCATAAGAGAATCTTAGGGAAAGAGAAGGGATGGGTGGTGGGTGAATGGGCCGGAGATCAAGTAGTATCTGTGGTAATACAACAGGTGGGTTAAAATGGGCAGACTAGGTGGGCCAAGCGGTCATTATCTGCCAGCATATTCTATGTTTCTATAATCTTTTGAAAGGTCTAACTCTGGAACTGTTAAGGCTACAAACTTAATTGTTTGTTAAATGAATGCTTGGAGTCCAGCCATTATAACATGGTGTCATTATTATATTGTTATTCTGTAGCAGTACTAATTATATTATTGATACAGAAACAGGAAGTTTTCTCCAGCTATATCAATATATATGTTTAAATCATAACAGAGGTGTTCCTTTTTATCAAATAAATGTTATCGATACACTGTTTTCATAAAAACAAAGTACATTAATACACTTTTTTATATCAATATGGAAAATGTCATGATGATTTTAAAAAGTAAAATTAAAACATATTTTTTCTGAATTTTGGTGTTAGTCCCCATAATGAATTATTATCTACATATCTGTGATACCCATAATCATTTATCATATGCCTTTAGTCATGTGGCAAACATTCCAATCTTTCTCCACTGCAGTATCAATTCTTCCTCGCTTTTGCAGGCATTGCCTGTGAAAGTGTCGGATGATAATACTGTTACTTTAAATGGATGCTCTAAAAAATTCACATTTTCACACCAGTGTCACGGGCAGGTCTGTGTCAGTCACACCCCTAGTCAGTGTGAGCAATAGATAGTATTACTCTACATGAGAGGCATGGGCTTTTCTGAACTAAAAATGTTCTCTTATCTTTTGCCCATATCACATTACAGCACCACAGTGGTGCCATGTTTTGGATGCAATAAGTATGCTGTGAACTTTGGGGTAGACAAGTGTTACCAGCTCTACAACCTCCCTTGCACCCTAACCCCCAACCAGCACCACAGTTCTTAAGTGTCGATGAAAGAATGAAGAAAGCCACTGACTCAGCCCACCCTCCTCCATGGCGGTCCCCTTTTAATGAATCAAAACACTCAAGTGCTTGCTCGCAAAGTAAAGCCAGCTGATCACATGATCAGCTGGGTTTACTATACAAGCAAGCCCGCAAGAGCTTTCATTCATTAGAATGCGGCTGGCCATGGAGGAAGGTGGGCTATGTTGGTTGCCTTATTCATTCTTCTGTTGCTGCTTCCGACTGAGTGTGGGGTATGGGGGCTGGGTGAGGCTGCTGCTCTTTGTGTGGGGACATATTTGTTTTCACTACAATTGCAAGACAAGCACTGAAAGACAATGGCTAGCCTTGGAGGTGGGAGGGTTGTGGCAGTCACCCATTGTTGAAATGTTTTTCTAAAAATATACTTTTTTATCAAATTGCGCAGGCTGGGGTGAGGAGGGTGGGACTGGGGTTTTACCTGAGGGTCAGATGATGGGGGCTTGTATATTTTAAGGGATCTAGGCTGAGGAGGAGGGTGGAGGATGTTTTTTTTTAAATGTAGTATTTTCTGAATAGGAACGGGAACGAATAGTTCCACTACTTGTTATTCGGGTCTGATGATGAACAATGCATTATTTGTGGAATTTAGAAAATACTGTTTGTTACTCACACATCCCTCATCACAGAATCTCACTGGCCCTATCCACTGCTTTTGTCACATAGCCCTGCAACTTTGAGGTAATCAGTTATCTGAATGGTATCTCGCCTGCTTTTTGCTTTCCCCCAATTGTTTAACCAGGTGAGACACACTAAGCTGAAAGCTTGTTTACGGGTGCAACCTGGGAACACAGGGAAGTTAAGTGACTTGCTCAGGGTCACACAGTATGCAAGTGGGGGCTGTGGGATTCAAACCCAGGTCTCCAGATTTGCAGCTCAGAGCCTTAAACCACTGCGCTATACTGCCTTCCCATTCTATACTCAGCTTGTGGGTTCCTAAGTATTCATAATTTAAGTACTGGGTATATAAATTGTATATATCTTAGCATTTATATTTATGAGGTAACTACTTTTTCGTTTGATGGATGTAGGTACATTTATAATACTATTTGTTGTATTTATATATTCTATTGTTAATGATGTCAGATGTATTTTGATACTGTAACTTAATTAGTATGTACTAAGGGCCTTGCTGGAAATGAGCTTGTCTCAGTTGATCTGTACCTATTCACCGTTCATTTCAGTTGAATAACATTTTTACTACTACTACTATGCCTTTGGTGCAAGATTTTGTACTTTCGGCAATGAATCCCAAATGCCATACCATTTTTTTGAAAATAGTGTACTTTATTGAGTTTTCAAAAACAAAAGTATACAACACCAAGACATACAATAAACAATAATAGAATAATGTAACAAAACACTCACATTAATAAAGCAAGACATACCCACTCCATCAACATTCGGGGGTTAGGTACTATGACTGAAATTATGTGATTTTTAAACATTACACTCAGATAATAACCTAATTCCAAAATGTAAAAAAGGAGGTGAAGGTAAGATAACCCAACTATGGATCTAGCCAACCTATTCAAAGAATTAAACTTATGTATTTAAGAACAAAGTATCAAGAATTCCCCAACAAGCTTGGTACAGCTTATGAGCATTTTTCAAGGAGGAGGAGATACCATTTTTTTCCATTCTTAGGGCTTCTAAAATTACATTATGCCATGCTGGAATGATGGTACAGTATGTCTTCATCCATCCAGTGTCTTAGAATGAGTTTTTTAACCATGGCTGTAGTTAAGACAATGTTACATTTTCTCTGGCTGAAAACTGATTCCAGATTCAGTCCTATTAAACAAATTTGTGGTGTAAATGCCCTTCTAGGCCCAAAAGAGGGTCCATCAAAGCCTTATATCAGCCCATAGAGGTTGTGCTTTTGGACAGTCCCATAAAATTATGTATGCTTAAGTGTACCTCTATGCAATTTACATCTAGAATAGATGTCTATGTTCGAGACTCCCTACTGAACCAAGCTCTCCCGATCCCCTCACTAGACCATGGCGCCCAAGTCTTATCCATAAAACTTACCTTGGACCCCACTAGAGCTCCCCTAACCATCACAGTGGCATATGTTCTCCCACGCAACCAAGCTATGGCCATACAATCCCTTACAAACAATATTTCCAACCTCCCCCCCAAGACGGAGCATATCCTGGTAGGTGATCTAAATATTAACTGGCTCCCAAGTCAGCAGCTGCCATCAAGGATGCCTTTGCAGCGCTGGATCATACCCAGCTGGTCCACCAACCCACCAGGGTAAACACCGCAAATGGCTCCCAGACCCTACTGGACACACTACTAACTAACCGACCACATAGAATCTCTGACCTACTGGTCCTCCCAGACTCTCTGAGTGACCACTCCCCTATCCTTTGCTCCTGGTCATGTCACCTGCCCAAACCCCAACCTAGTGTCTCCACCCACAGACGCTTGCGACCAGGTGGCCTTCACAAAAGCAAACACTACCTGGCCCAGTGGGACTTGTCCCCTATAACCCAGGCCCCTAACATTGACCTAGCCTGTGATTACTTCACATGCTCTTTCAACAAAGCATGTGACATTTTTGGCCCCCTGACTAACTTGAAAACTGTAAAACATAATGTCCCTTGGATCACGCCCACATTACAGCAGCAACTAAAACAAAGGGATGACCTCTGGCACAGAACCATTGAATCTGGCTCCCAAGCAGACAGACTAGCATACAGAGCAGCGCACACTATTGGTGTACCTGGGTCATATGCAAGGCCAAGACTGAATATTATAAAGACACCCTGGCTTCCTCCTGGGGGAGTGCATGAAAGTTTTGGGACAACATTAAAGAGCTTAATGACAAATCCAGCCTCTCCCCACCCTCCCAGCTCTGCATTAACAATGCCTCCTCAACCGACCCACTGGCTATTGCTAACTGCTTTAACTCAACCTTTTCTGATCTTAGTACAGTCCTCCCAAGTGACTTTTTTGACCCTATCCCAGCTTCCTCTGAACCAGACCTCCAGCACCCCCCTTTCTACCTTAGGGTCATTACAAAGCAGGAAGCAAAATCCTACCTCTCCAATGCTCTCAGCTCCAACTATTGCAAAGACTCCTTTGACATGAAAATCCTCTACCAGGTTCTTGACACTGTTCTTTCTCCCCCTGACTGACCTACTTAACTGCTCCCTATGCTTGGGACAGTTCCCTACAGCCTGGAAAACTGCAACAATTACCCCAATACTAAAAAGTGGAGACAATACCAACCCCAACAACTATCAGCCCATATCCATCCTTCCCCCTCTTTCAAAAGCCCTTGAAAAAAATCATTTCCGAACAACTCACCGAGTATATGCAAGCCCACAGTTTGTTATGCAGTGAACAACATGGTTTTAGATCAGGCTATAGCACAACCACTGCCCTCATCAAATTCTCCAATTTCATTCATTCTGCCCTTGACCGTAAACAACATTTTGCTGGAGCCATCTTTGTGGACTTCTCTAAGGCCTTTGATACGGTCTCCCACCCACTCCTCCCGGACACACTCCACCACACTGGTCTATCAAGCAGACCACTCTCTTGGTTTAATAGCTAACTTACCTCCAGATCCCAATGTGTTAAGATAAATGACACCCTATCTTCCACCCTGCCTGTCCACTCAGGGGTCCTCCAGAGATCCATATTGGGGTCCCAACTCTTCAGTATCTACTTAAATGCACTACCTAAATCCTGCTCTGGTAACCTACTGCTATATGCTGATGATGCTGTTCTCTATGCTGCACACCCCTGCCCTGACAACCTACAGTTCTCCCTCCAACACTCGTTCAACCAGTTTGAAAGTTAGTTCACCAGTTGCAGACTTGTGGTCAACATCAAAAAAATAAAAGCTATGCTATTTGCCCACCAGCAGAGCAAGGCCAAGGACACTGAACTAAAAATCCTCTCCCACGCTCTCCTCCCTCTGGAACAAGTACTTACTTATAAATACCTCGGCCTCACCTTTGACACCTCCCTATCCTTCCATGCCCACATTAACATCCTGACTTCAGCCATTAATACCCGCATCGGCCTCCTGTACAGGCACAAAGACTGCCTGACACCAGAGGCTCTCAACCTGGCTGTCACCTCTTTTGTCCTCTCTCTCGTTGACTATGGGCTCCCTATCTACTCTGCTGCGGACACCATTACCCTAAACAGAATTCACATAGCCATTAATAAAGTGTGCCGACTCCTTCTAGGTGCAGACAAACGCTCCCATACTTGCACCCTCTACGCTGTTACAGACATCTTCACCCTTGAGGAAAGACTACAATATCAATCCTGTCTCCTCACAAAAAAAATCCACCTAGGGTTAACTCCATTGGGGGTCTCAGCCTCACTACTCTCATGTTCTCGCATTGCCACCACTGGTTCTGCCAACAAGCATCTGTGAACCATGCCCAGGGTCAGAACCTCCCTTACTCAGAGATCATTCCCCTATAGGGCTCCTGCCTGGTACAATGAGCTCCCCCCAGCCATAACCTCCATTCCCAATCTAGGACACTTCAAGACCATCCTAAAAATACACATTCTCTCCTTGCACCAATGCCAGTGCAGCTGCTAATCCTCCTAACTGACCTGCACAGAGCTGCACTATGGCTGCTCCCCATTGACATTGCCACCAATCATATAGGACTAACTGTACAGGATGTCTCTGCTGCTAATCTCTGTCTCTGCTACATGACAATGCCCTAAAGGCTGCACCTACACTGTGACTATACCTCCTGTACTAATACCAACACCCTAGCTACTAAATGTATAGGTCAACAGCCACCCAGGCTACTATATGTAAATACTTCCTTAAAACTGTGTTGTCTTACTATTGTATAGATCACTGTTACTACTATATGACAATGTCCCAGAGGCTGCACTTGTATTATAATTGTTCCACTGTAATAATATCAATACCCTAGCTACTACATGTATAGATGTTCAGCCACCTTGGCTATTATATGTAATTACTTGAAATGTGATGTCCCATTAATATACTATCTCTGAATGTATGACTATGCTGATGTGGAGCCTTTGTAAATGAGTCTATGACTCAACGGGTTGTAATTCCTATGATTGACTAAGTAAAAATAAATAAATATCTGATTCCAATTTGTTTGTTGTTTGTTTGTTTATTCGCTTAACGGGTAAGCACACTGGAAACTAATTCCTTTTACAGGTGCTACCCACATAGATTATATACATACAATACAAAACATAATTAAACATACATATACAATACAACGTAGCAGACATAAAATGTCTTTGTTACAAAAGTTGTTCATATAAAACATTTACAATCAGATTAAGATTCAGGAAACATCCTCAGTGCATCAGCAAACACTTTGGCAGAACATAACTGTCTAATATCATAAGGAATTTCATTCCAAATAAATGGAGCAATGTAAACAAAAGATCTCTGTCCACTTTTAGTTTTCATAAATGGAATCTTAAAAAACCTACTATCTGACCTATGCCTGGTATAATAACCATCGTCATACGGTCTCAACAGTTTACATACATTTTGTGGAACCCCAGATTTCACAATTCTATGTATAAATTTAGCTACACAATAATGAAAATTTTATGAAACCGGTAGCCAACCAATTTCTTTCATAATCTCACAATGATGAGATAATTTAGGATAGTTTAAAGCAAATTTAGCAATCAGATGAAGTAAAGTGGATTTCTTTGAGATCACTGTCACAGAAGCAGTATCAGTTATTATAGCTGCATAGTTCACAATGGGAGCTAAACAGTGTTTAGAGATAGCTAGCCTAGACTCAGGAATAAGAAAAGAACGAATTCTATACAAAGGAGCCATTCTACAATATATTCTTGAAGTAACCCTCATAAAATGAGGTTCATAATTTAAATGTGAATCTAATAATACCCGAAGATATTGAAATGTGTCAACTTGATCAAACAGTACTCCATCAAGAGATTTAACTTCCAAGCAGTTTCACTCAGATCTTAGTCTAGCAGAGGTTCCAAAAACCATCACTTTTGTTTTTAATTTATTTAAGACCAACTTACAAACCATAAGTGATGATTGAAAATTACACATTTCCTCTGTTAAGGAAACACCTAGGTCCCCAACAGATGAGCCCTGCATGCATATTACTGCGTCATCTGCATAAAGAGTTAAAAAAGCATTATTGATCACATTTACTTGTTGGTAAAAAGATAAAGAAAACAAAAGTGGCCCCAAAATGGAGCCTTGTGGGACCCCACACTCTACCAACACAGAATCAGATACAGCACCTCTGTACTTAACCCTTTGAAACCTATTGGTTAGGTAATCCCTCATCCAATCCAAAAAAGGTCTCCAGCTCCCAAAAACTCTAATCTAGAGATAAACAACTGATGATTTACTAAGTTGAATGCCTTAGTCAAGTCCACAAACACAGCACCAGTCAGACACCCTTTGTCCATGCCATCAAGTACCGTGTTCGTGAACTCGACCAAGGCAGTCTCAGTACTTCTTCCTTTTCGGAAGCCATGTTGATTCTGAGACAATAATCCCAGAGAATCCACATATCCAATCAACTGATTATAAACTATCCTTTCCTGGACTTTGGCCAGGGCAGACAAAATAGAAACTGGTCTATAATTACCAAATTCCTGATGTGAACCAGCATTAAGAACAGGAGTCACCAAGGAATGTTTCCACATATCAGGTATAATACCTGTCACAAAAGACAAATTAAAAATAACACTAATTGGATATGCTAAAACTGAAGCAGTATCTGCCAATAAATGAGGACATAAACCATCAGAGCCAGCTGAACTGTCCCTTTTAATACGCTGTAACAGCCTCTCAACCGCTTTTGGAGTAGTAGTCCTTAAGTAAAATTTACGACTACCTATAAGACCATCAATATTTCCTAAGTGATTCACATCAGACTGGTCACTACAAGAATTAAATGGTGCAGTAAATTTTGAGTTAAATTCATTAGCTATTCTCAATGAACAAGTTAACAAATCACCATTCAGTTTCATCGAACCTGATTGACAGACATTAGGCTTTATCAAGGTATTAATTGTTTTCCAAAAAGCAGTAGTATTAGACAAACCTTCGTATTGTTTTTGATGAATAAAATCTGTTTTAGCTTTACTTATCTGGGCCTTACATTGATTCCTTAATGTCCTGTAAACATGGTAACTAGAAACAGAATTTTTAATTTTGTGTATTTTCCATGCCTTATCTCGTTGTCTCATAAGTTTGATCAAAGAAGGTGTTAACCACTCATAAGTTTTCCCTCGAACCCTTCTTTTAACTAGGGGGGCAAGCTGATCCAAAACACGTGTAAACTCAGTGATAAAGAAATCTAAAGCAGAATTTACATCAGGAATAGAATGTAAATAAGACCAATCTATTTTACCCAACTGTGAACAAAATGAGTGCACATCAAATTTGGTGAAAGATCTTGAGATCCTTATGATTGGCTTAGGCTTCTTTAATCCCCCATGATTCCATATACAAAATATTGGGTGATGATCACTTAAAGCATCAGAAATCAAACCACATTTTGTCACATTAATAGACTTATTTGTTAATATCCAATCCAACAATGTATGATTACCAGATCTGTTATTATGTCGAGCAGGCAAAGTGACCAATTGTTGCAAACCAGAATGAAACAAAACAGTATTTAATTTTGTAATATCAGAACCAACCCAATTTAAATTAAAATCCCCTAATACTAACTCTCCAAAGGCCCTATTAATTAATTTATTTACAAATTCCTGTAAACCTAATTTACTGCCATTAGGTGGAAGGTATACACAACAAATAGTTAATTCCTTAACAAGACCCAATGTTAACTGAATGGTGATGTGTTCACAATAATCCAAATTATCATTAAAAATACTAATCTCATTTACCACTAAATTGTCCTTAACATAGAACAAAACCCCTTCCCCTCTACCAGTAGTATGATCTTTTCTAAACAATTTATAAGCAGATATACATATTTCGGTATCTAAAGCAGTTGAATTTAACCAAGTTTCAGTCAGTGCTAAAATATCCGGGTCATATAAACTAATCCACGACTCCACCTCATGAAATTTAGATAATAGACTCAAAACATTAAAGTGCATTGTTTTAAGACCTTGAGAACATTGCAAAAAATAATCACTGTCTGCCATATCATTTACTAAAGGACCAGGGTTACTTTCAACATTACCAGATTGAATTAGTAAGAGTAAACAATATGACCAGGTCCTTGTACAAACATACAAAACACATTTTCTTATCTTATGTTTCCGAACACTATACTCCAAATTGTAACTCATATATTTACCTTTTACCCCAAATAAATAACTATAATTAAAAACAAAATCATATCGCTGAGTCTCAAACTCCTTTATCTGGTTGTTTTCCTGAGTTCTAAAATCATTTTTAACACATGAAGGACAAAAAAAACCATCAGTACACAAAACACAAAATATGTACACTACACACAATAATATCCCTCAATTGATCATAGTGACACTACAATATAATGCCAAACCTATTATATAATAAATCGAAACACAAAGCCACAGAATTTAGTGGCCCAGTCAGTCCCTGGTCTGACTCCGGTCAGACTCCTCGCTCCACTTTGCCGTCCCACTTAGCTGCTGCCACTTTGACGCTGCTGCTGAATGAAAGTGCAAGCTTTTTATTGAAGTCGCCCCTCCTCCACTTCCCAAAGCTGCCACCAACAGGAAAAACGTGGAAATCAGAGTAGAGTTCAATATACCTTCAGGTGTTAGAAATAATGCTGCAAGCGGCTTAATGAGTGTACTGTTGCTTAGTGACCAAGTTCGATCTCTACTCCACCGCACTCTGATCAAAATTGGATTCGTAGCAGCAGATACTTCTAAATGCAGGCTTAACACAGTTTACTTTGTATATTGCAGCACACAAAACGATCCACAGAGCAGCTCACACCGACTTTAAAACGTATAATGATTATATAATTTCCCCATTTTATGCAGCTTCACCAGGGTATAATACAGATTGCGGTTAATTTTAAACTGCATTGATTTAAGGCCATTAAACTTGAGGAACTTATGGGTATTTCAGCCCCAAGCAGCCATAGTAAAAAAAATCTAGTAGCTCAGGAAATTCTGTCTGCCAGTAGGTGTACAATCGGTCATTTTCTGTGGTGGTGAGGAGCAGTAACAGTAAACTAAAGATGTGGCATGGCGCTGCATAGTCAGGGTTAACAGCTTATCCTATTTAGTAAAGTTCACCCTCCCCCAAGGTCTGGGGCCTAATGCAGATGCCAGGGTGTGATGGAGTTAGAGGAATGAAAAGACTGGTAAGCACAGGGGGCCACCAGTTGCTTTAATTTATTGTAGCTTATGAAAGCCCCCTCCTCCAAAAACATACTAAGGTTTCCCAATTGAATCTTGCCCAGGAAGTTAGATGGGATCACATGTTGCCGAACTTTGAAATCAGGGTTTCCAGTCAATGGCTGGGATGGGTCATGGATAGGGCCTGTCCCTAACAACTTGTGAAGCTGTTTGCTAACTTGTACTGAAGACTCAATCAAAGTGGACTTCAGAGCTTGAGGAAACTTAGTAAAAGGAATGTTAAACAAGGCATTAATATTAATTCACTCCTTGGCACAGAGATTAATCTCCATAAGCTTCCACTGTGGAAGGTATTTGTCAGGATCCGTCATGGCAGAGTGACTCCTCCACCACAGGAATTGGCTATCTCTTGCAGCTAAGTAATATAGACAGATGTCTAGGAGTTGCAGACCTTCCTGGTCCTTCATCCATGTGAGCTTAGTATAGGCCCTGCAAGGAGTCTTGCTCCCCCTCAGGTAAGTAGAGAGAGCTGATCTCAGCCACAAAAAGCATGCACTAGTTACAGTAAGACACAAGTTAACATTGAGATGGGATGCAATAATCTGGGGAGAAAATTAATTTTAATTATGTTGACCCTGGGCCAGAGAGTTAGAGGGAGGGCTTGCCAGCAAAGCAGGTTTTGTTTTATTTTAATAAACAGGGTGTCTAGATTTTGCTTACACATCTACCTGATGCTCTGGACAATAGAGATCCCCTGATATCTGATAGAATTTGGGCTCCAGAACCCTCCTCCCCCATTGAAGGACTTGGTCTTTGCTAGTGTGGCCGTTCAGTGGCATTATGCAAGTTTTGAAGAGGTTAAGCCTTTAACCCAATATGCAGCCAAACTGCTTCAGTACCCCAAAGGCATCCTGGATGGACTGAGCAGGATTGGACAGATGGAGCAGGACATCATCTGCATAACTGGAGATTTTATAGATACCCTACCTCAATCCCAGAAATGTTGTTATCTGCCAGAATATGGCATGTGAGTGACTCCAAATATAAATTGAAAAGATATGGTGATAGGGGACACCCCTGCCTAGTGCCTGTCTCAAGACTGAAGTAGGAAGACAAGGTATCAATATACCACACTTTGGCAGAGGGATTGGAGTACATAATTTTGACCCAGTCTATAAAAGAGGAAGGGAACCCAAACTCAGCTAATGTTTCAAACAAAAAGAACCAAGACAACGTATCAAAGGCTTTCTCTGCATCCAGAGAAAGAATCACTGATGGTTTTTGGAAGTCCCTGAATGCAGAAAGAAGGTGTGCCAGCTTATGGTGATGGTCAGTTGCCAATCTACCTTGCATGAAACTCACTTGTTGTGGGCCCATAAGCACCTGCCATACTTCATTAACTCTCGTAGCTATTATTTTTACAAGCAGTTTGAGATCAATATTCAGTAATGATATGGATCTTTAACTACTCAATAGTGTATGGTCTTTGTCTGGTTTGGGTATCAAAGTGATTGGAGCATCTTGTATGTTTGAGTCTAGAGTCTGGGTCCACTTAGCCTCATTAAAAAGAGCCATCGGGGGTTCTGACAGCTCAGAGCACAATGCTTAATAAAAATTAAGGGAGAAGCCAGCAGGCCCTGGAGCCTTGTCTATAGGGAGAGAAGTGATGGCTTGTTTGATCTCCAGTGTAGTAATATTCACTCCAAGCATATGCAACTTATCTGCTGGGATCTTAGGCAATTTGGCTACTCACAGGAATTGCTGGATCTCAGATATTGGAATAGGAGGCCCCCATAAATAGAGGTCTGAGAAAAAAATCACCAAAAGCATTGCTTATTTCTCTAGGTCTAGAGGGCACATTACTAGCAGCATCTTTAACCATTTGTATTAGTCTCTTGGCTTCTTGTTGTTTAATTCTCAGTGCCAGCAATTTTCCTGCCTTCTCCCTCAGCAGCATATTTGTTTCTTGCCTTAAAAATTGCAAATTCTGCTTTTTCTCTGAGTAACTCATTATATTTTGGCTATTGTTGTATTTAGCTAGAGATACAAGTCTTGTGTCTTTCCCCCTGATATTTTTTTATCTAGTCACTGTATGATTTTAAATAGTTGTTTGCCCTCAGCTTTCCGCTTCTTGTTTCATATGGAGGTCAGCCTTATTAACTCTTCTCTCGGTGTGCATTTAAATGCTTCCCACAAGCAGGTGTGACTAGGAGCTGAAGGACTGTTTAGCTGAAAATATTGCTGAACACACTCCTTCAATTTATCAAGGCATTGGGGGTCTTTGAGAAGGCTGTTGTTCAGGCACCATAAAACATCTCTCTCAGCCATCTGGGTAGATAAAAGGAAAGGGTCATCAGGGCATGATCCATAATGTCACGTTCTTTAATTTCACAGTCATAATTCTGAGGACTTCAGAATTTATGAGGAAAAGATCAATTCAGGAGTACGAATCACGGGCGGCTGACCAGAATGTGTAATCTCAATCTGTTGGGTGCAGTATTCTCCCAGATGTCAACTAAACCCAAGCAATCATATAGTTCTCTAAGGGCTCTCTGGATTGGTGACAAAACCACATTTCTGGATTTGGATCTGCATTCTCCAATACCATGTTCCAGTCCTCAACCAGTAGTATAGGACCCCCATGCACCTGTGGAAGCTTGGAGAGGAGAGTCATAAAAAAGTGTGTGTCCTTCCCATTTGGCCCATATATGGAGGCCATAACAATGTCTGAACTGCCTAGGCAACCTTTGATAATGATATATCTCCCCTAGTGGGTCTACATGTGTTTCTGTCACTTGAAGAGGGACATTTCTATGTATTAATATAGCTACCCCTGCCCATTCATTGCTGTTGTTATCAGCATGCACTTGGCAAACCCATTCCCTTCTCCAAAGTGTGGCTTGCTGCTGTGGGGTATGTGTCTCTTGGAGGAAGGCAGTCTGGGCACCCAGTGACTTAAGATGCTTAATAACCTGGTACCTCTGTTTTTTTCCTCTGGGTGCCCTTTACATTCCAGATAATGTAGATGTAAGGATTTCCCATCATAATTGGACAGTACGGAGGTATGCTTTAAAACCCTGTGGGGAAGATATTGCTGGGGGGCACAGAGCAATGAGCATTCCCTGTATAATAGTTGAATGTGTATACCCATACTAGGGCAGCTTTTGTGTGTATGATCCTCAAACTATCACCTTAAAAAAGTTTCTTAAAGTATGTAACTACAGTAGTGGTATTCTGAGTGTATCAACCATGAACATCCAACAAAGAACTACATAATACAGTACAGTAACTCTATAAACAATCATACTTAACACCGCATAAATAAGAACAGAACCTGCAGCGTAAGACAAATACAGCAAGAAAAGGAACAACCCTATGTGGTGGGGATCTACTTAACCTCCACTGAGGCTACAGGTAGGTGTAGAAATCCTGATCAGTCAGTGGGCCCAAGGTGGACCTGAGCAACAGTGTTTCTCAGCTCTCTAATCACCATAAGAGAACTGATATCTCTCAAATGTGACAGCAATGCATTCTGTTCAGAGGTAGCTACTGTGTATATACCTTCAGGGTATAGTGGTAAATCTACCTGTAAATAAAAATGGTTAATCTCATTCAACCCAGTGAAGCTGAATTCCATCTGCCCCCCTCCCTGCAACAGAACAAAATGTCCATCAAGGAGCACATGATAAGTGTGAAACAGGTATCAGTACTCCTAAAAAGATAATCACCTTTAAGCCACATCACCTTAGATAGCACATTTAACCCATACCGCTACCCCCCTCATTGAGAATGGAATTTCCCTGACAGTCTGAGCAATTAAAACTGAATTAAACTAGCCCCATCCTAAACAGTTGTAAATTGCAATTAAAACAGGAGCAGAGCAAGTGAAGAAAACAAAAACAAAACAAAAAAACAGTTCAGAGCTTCATTCAGCCTGGAATGGAGGATTAGCGCAAATCTTCTATTGATCATTTTGGGAACAAAGAGGTTAAGTCCTTCACCATCATTTGCTAAGCCAGTTTCTTCTTCGGTATCACAACTCTAATTGCTGTACCACCAGCATGACAGACAGTTCTGCCATGAACCAAAGTTCAGGCAGCAAGTTCCCAGGTAAATACCGACAGTTCAATTATGGTCTGTGTCATAGTGGTGGTGCAAATGGTTTAGAAGCGGCATATCATTTGCAGTATCACAATCCATGAGGGCAGCCTGCAGCATGACCGCTCTAGAGGTGTCTCTGGGTCTGCATCCATATTGAAGGGAGCGCTGATTGGCAGGGTTATATCCATGGAGAAGCTCCCATGGGGGCATGCCACTGTACCAGCTGAGTTTGATAGCTTTTTAAAAGTAATCACACACTTAAGTGACAATATCCTTTCAATGAAGTTCCTTATTGTTCAGTCCTGATTAGAACCAGTTCCTATTCAAAGACAAAGAAAAGTTTGGGCTGATGTCATGAATTCGATTTGGTGCATGCAATTTTTTTATTTATCTTCTTTTTATATTAGTCTAACTGAATTCTTGGTATTTCAAAGAGACATATATTTTTCTATGTCCAACGTGTCAAGATTTAAAAACTCTTCTTCAGGAAAATGGCTATAAAAAATATAGACAAATGCACTTAATACTTAATTGCATTAATTAATTATGAAGCATATTTCAAATTGTTTAATATATTGAAGGAGTGGATAATGCTCCCAATTTTCCTTATAAATAAAGCATCACGTTGTTGCACCTGTTTAATCTATCTTTAAACAGTATTCATCTTTGAATTTTCTGTGTAAAAATAGTCAATATTAAATACACATTTCATAATAATTCTAAATCAGTCTATAATCTCTATTCTTGTATTTAAAATTACAGGCATTCTAAAACAAGTAAAGCCCTATTTAACTCTTTAAAAAATCTTTCTCAAGCTCACACCCAAAAATGTGCTTGTCTTTGTAAACTTTATTTTATGATGTTTTCTCTTTAAATCCAATTCATTCATGGTGAGGTTTAAAAAAATTAATTTACAACCTACCTGTCTATGTTTCTGTTTAAAGGTTACTGCTTTCAGCTTTGTTGTGTAATATATTTTATTCTGTGTTTCCTTCTTCGACCAAAAAGTTTGAAAATTAATAAAACTCATGTAATAAATGTTACATTTATAGTAACTTACGTTGTTTTATTTCATTTAAACTTTTCTGAGCTCTCACTGACCCATTTAAATCTGCCTTGTATGTGTTAATGTTTCTCTGCAGCCTTATGACTTGCTATAAAAATAAAAAAAAATACTTTAAGACTATTATAGCAAAAAACTTCACTTTATTTGCTTTCTATTGTTTAAAATCACTATTTTCAAAGCCCAGGTTGTTTCCAACCTGTTGCTATGATCAGTTTTCTTGGATGCTCTGATTCTTTGGCATTCTCATTTCTCCATTGCTGAATTTTTCTCCCATTTACTTTCTCCTTCTTTATGAAAGGTACTAGTGCACACTGGATAGGTCAGGTGGGCATGATATCACTTATAATTACATCTCCCTGTGTCTTGGATAGGGCACCCTTTCCTACCCAGTCTGTTACTAACAGAAACTTTGCTGAAAGCAGTAGGAAGTGCTAAGTGAAGTCTGTACACTTTGCTCATTCTGTTTTAATGCTAGTTTTTAGCTATATCATAATGTTTAGAAATTAATGTCTCCATCTAATTGCCTAGTTTATTTATTTTAGCATTTTTTTTTCATTAAGTCTTTTGAGACTCAGACACTATTTTCTGATAAAGTTACTTGGGGGGGGGGGGGCACACAGGTGCATTTGTCTATTTTAGTAAAGCCATTTTCCCTGAAGAAGAGATTTCACATCTTGAAACATTGCACATTGAAAAATATATGGCTTTTTGAAATACGAAGAATTCAGTTTGACTAATATTAAAAGAAGATAAATAAAAGAATGTTTTGCACAAAATGTGATTCATGATGTCAGCCTGAACATTTCTTTGTCTTTGACAGCTTTTTGACAGTAGCTGTCAAAGTTGTAGTTGCGGCTGCGCTGCTGATTCTGTGGTGGAAAAGGAGCTGGGAAGAACTCATAGTTTGAGGTGACAGTTAGTTGGCAGTTGCTTCTGCAAGCCTGACACCATTTTGTTAGCTGCATGGTTGAACAGTACAGACAGTTTGTCACTGGAATACTGAGGGTGCCCCATAGTTAACAACACTGCCCAACAAAGGAAAATTGGGAGTGGGAAGTGAAACTAATTTGTAGCCCAATTTGAAGGAACATAAGGGAGAATGGTTAGAGGGGTAACCAAACACAGTCACTTGCATAGCCGGTGCCACACATTCAGTGAAAGTCAGGTCCGGGAAATATATCCAACAAAGTACAGCAGTACATCAGCAGCTCCATTTAACAGCTTCAGTGGTTTGATTTTGGAGGAAACAGATTTGGCAAGATTTTTGGCAGCTCCAGGCTAGTTACCTCGGCACTTGGGAATTCAAGTTGACCCTGATCAGTACAGACAATCAGACGAGCAGGAAAAAGCATTCACAATTTCACCTTAGCCCCATTTAGCTTTTGTTTGATCTCCTTATAGGCCAGCAGCTTCTCACAAACCAGGAGAGTCACATCACTAAAGGTATAAAATCAGGTGCCTTTCCACTGCAGTATTCCTTTCATCCTTGCCTGCTGTTGTGTATATACTTTATCTTGAAAGTTCAGGCATCTAAGGATGATCTCCCTAGGTTTGCTCCTCTGAGGTGGTTTGTGCTTCAAGGACCTGTGGGCTCTTTCAAACAGGTACACTGTGCCCTTCTCTGGTGGTCCAGCAATTTCTTGCAGCAGCTTCTAGATAAACATGATCATTTTTCCCCCTTCTGCTTTCTTTGGAATGCCAACCAGTACCAAATTATTCCTCCTACTGCATCACTCCTGATCTTCAATACAATCTTTAAGTTTGGTAATTTATTTTTCTTGATGGCTAGGATTTCTGCACTGTCCTTCTGTTGTCAGTCTTCAGTCAAGCTTATTCTTGCCTCAGTGTCCCAAACACACATTGCTAAATTTTCAACAACTGGTTTCAGGGTCCAGAGATAGCTTGCTATCTTGAGCAGGGTGATTTTAATTGAGGACAGTAAACTGAAATAGCAATTAATTTTTTTGGACAGGTCTTCCCTGGCATCAGCCTCGGGGGAAGAGTCTGACATCGATTCCTGTTTCTGCCTCTTGGCTGGCATCTAGCATGGTGGGATCAGTGGGGCAGAGGAGATGTCCATTTGTAGCTGAACTGAAGATGCCATTGTGAACAAAATTGTATTTCACCAGTGTTGGAACCACTCTGCTAGACTCCTATGCAGTTTTTGTTGTTCAGTAAGCATTTGTGTCAGGTTTTAGCTCTGTTTTAAATGCCACAGTTACAAAGCACTGATAAAAGCTACCAGTCACTCTGGGCGCATCACGTGACTCCCAAATGCCATACTCTTGACCATTCATTGAGTTTCTCAAGGTCCCTTTGCATTCTCTCCACCCCTTCTTGAGTGCCCACCCTATTACAGACTCTGGTGTCATCAGCACAAAATCATAACTTCCTTCCAGTTCTTCTGCAATGTCACTTAAGAAGACATTCAAGAGGACCTGCCCCAGTACTGAGCGCTGTGGCACCTTGCTGATCACTTCCACTCATTAGAGTAAGTGCCGTTAATCACCACCCTCTATTGTCTATTCTTTAACCAGTTCCTTACTCAATTCACCACTTTGGGTCCCAGTCTCTATGCTGCTCAATTTCTTTATCAGGCTCCTGTGCAACACAGTATCAAAGGCCTTGCTAAAGTTTGGTAACCCAGTAGAATACATAAATCAGATTCATCTGGCATAATCTCCCCTCCCCCTATGAATCCATGCTGCCTCTGGGCTCATGGCCCATTGGATTCAAGATGCTCTACCAACCTATCCTTTAACAGGGTTTCCATCAATTTTCCCACCACTTATTGTGAGACTAACCAGCCTATAGCTGCTAACCTTCTCCATGCTGCTGTTCTAATGAAGCAAGACCACATCTGCTCTCCTCCAGTGCTCTGGAACAATGCATATTTCCAGTGAGCCATTGAATAAGGCCATCAGTGGGGCAGCTAGCTCCTCCCTGAGTTCCTTTAGTACCCTTAAGTGTATCCCATCTGGTCCAATAGTCTTGTCCACTTTCAGAGCTGCAAGTCCTTCAGAGCTCTGCCCTCTGAAAATGGACCTGTGTCCACCCCCACCCCCATTTGCTGTTCTTACTGCACACTGGTCGTCCATCCCCCACTGTCTCTACTATGAAAACTGAACAGAAGTACCTGTTCAAGATGTCTGCTTTTTCTTGATCATCTTCTGCACAGTCTCCCTCTACTACCCTCCTTACCATCACTATCCCCCCTGCTTCCCCCTTCTTACTTATGTAGCTGAAGAAAGTCTTGTACCCTTTAGCTACCCCTTTGGATATCCTTTCCTCAGTCTGCGTCTTTGGTCCCCTCACTGCCTTGCATGATTCCTTCTGTTTTACTAGGCATACCACCCTGTCTTCCTCCCTTTGTGTTTCCTTACACCGCCTGAATGCCACCTTTTTTCCCCTCACCACCTTGGCCACTTCCCTAGAGTACCATAATGGTCCCTTTTTCTTCTGCCTTTACTTACTTTCTTCATGCATTGGTTGGTTGTCTTAATTGTGCACTTCCAAATTTTTGCCTGCTGTGCACCACCCTGACAATCTCACATGATGCAGTTTCTGAGGCAACCCCCCACTCCTTTAAAATCCATCCCCCTAATCTCCAGCATCCTTATCCTTGTGTGGTTTGCCTCTGTTCCCTTCATAATGTTGAACTGCATTGTATGGTGATCACTTGTTCTTAGCGGACTTCCCACTCTAATGTCTGCAATGCCATCCCTTCTTATAAGCACTGGGTCCAGCACTGTCCCTAGTGGGTTCCTTGACTAACTGCCTGAGAATTGCCCCTTGTAGGGAGTCAAGGATGGCCTTGCTCCTTTCCAAAGCTGCAGGTCAAAGGATCTTCATCTGGCAGGTTGAAGTCTCCAACTTGCAGTACCTCCTCCTTACTTGCCATCATGATGATGGCTGTCAGTGCACTGCAATTCTGTTATGGCCACCAAATCCAGGCTAGCTTCTGCTATTGGGACATCCAGGTCTGCAATTTTATTTCCTGGACGTTTTGTGATGGTTCACATGGCTCTCCACAACTTACTTTCTCCTGCCTGTTTCCCTGCTTCCCACTCCTGCCAGTGCTGTTTCATGAAGTTCCCCATGCCCCCTTTCCTTTTGTTACCTTCTCCGTTACATATCTCCTTTACTTCTTTCTTCTTGCTTTGCTGATTTATACCCCCTTGTCCTCTACCTTGATACCACCCCTGTCTTGTTGTGCCTCTGTCCTAAGAAAGTTTATTCCCCGTGGGCTCTCCCACCATGCTGCTTCATCATCTGAAGGGCCCACCTCTTCAAGCACCCATTTATTATGACTGACAGAATCCCTAGCTGTTTAGTGATCTCTCCCCTGATCACCCATTCATTATAACTGACACAATCCATGGCAGTCTAGTGGTGCCCCCAACCCTAATTTCCAGCCAACTGTATAATACCAGCATCCTGATCATAAATATTAACTGTCATACATGCCCATACCTCCTTGATCACCCACCTGTATAAAGCAAACCACCATCCTAATGGTCCAGTGCCCCCCCCCACTGATCTGTGAGGCAACCCCACTCCTCTTTGATGGTGACCGGAACTCTCTAACCACTCAATCACCACTACCATCAGCCAGCATCAACCGCATCCAGCCAATGCACAAGGAAGGGCACCACTGAACTATCAGGCAGTGGGAGGTTTGCACAGATGGATAATTATGGGTGGTAGTTAATGACAGTGTTGATTTGGAGGGCTGATGTTAAATGGCAGCCAATCTGGTGATGGGGGTACCACTAAAGAGCCAGGGACTGTGTCACTCATTATGAATGTGCAATCAGGGGCTTGGGGGCCATTGAACTGCCAGTGATTGTGTCTGTCATAAGGTACAGGTGATCCAGGGTGTGGGGGTCCACTACTCTGCTACCAGGGATTGTGTCAGTCATAATGGATGGGTGATGGGTTGTGGGGAACTGCTAGAATGACAGGGTGTCTGGTGATCATGGGTGGGGGACCACTAAACTGTCAGGGAATTTTTACAGAAGTGTGGCTGGGCAATCGGAGGGGGGGACTGCTACACTGCCAGGGAGTCTTAACAGCACTGTGGACTGATGATCAGGCATGGGGGAACCGCTTGACTGAAAGGGAGTCATTACAGCAGTGCAGCCGGGTGATCAGGGCACAATCCCCATGTGCTCCTGGCCTGTAACAAGGCCTGAATAAGATGTAAATACCCCACAGTGCCTTGCCTGTGTGATGGGGTCATTTACATGGGGAAGTAAGAATACCGCAGACTGCTTCATAGGAAAAATCACCATTTGCAGGCCCAAAATCCTCCTCTGTTCCTTTGAGCACCATATAGTATCTGCTTATTGACCACATACTGCTTGTAGCCCTAAGAGGGTTGTGGTTTGTTGGAGCACTCAGGATACTGCATGGCTATTTTTACAGTATATAGAAACATGATATTAGCACTTGATATGTGCTTCAGGTGTGTTCCAATATACAGTATCGATAATTTACTCAAGGCATAATTTGCCTTTGGAGCAAATTTTTTTCTACCACAAATATGGATCTTCGAATATCCTGACCCAGATATCTCTAAGGCCAGGCATTTTTTTAATAACAAAGATAGACAAAATTCAAATAGTATGCCAAGTACAAAAGTTAAAATAAAGGATGCTAATTATGTGGTGTGAGCAAAAGGATTATTAAAAAATTTAAACAGAAAAGGAACATATTACATTTATATCTTTCAGTCAACACTCAAGGTCTCTCCTCACCTCTCAAGATACCTGTTTCTCTCTCTGTTTCTCTCACTCACTCTTTCACAATGTGAGTTAAATTTGAGCAATTTCCTGTTTCTTGTTTTGTACACAAAAATCATCTTGTGCAGGTTTGCACATGAAATTTGAAAGAAAATAAAATACTAACATACTATTTGCCAGCAGATTAGGCCTTACGGCCTATCGAGTCTGCTCGAACTTTAGATCCTTAGTTGGGTGCCGAGACCCTCCACTCCCTTGTGCTCCAGAAACCCGTATCATCCATCCCCACCCCCCTGGGACAGGATATCATCTGATACATCCACTTTCTGTGTCTGTCCCATCCTCTCTTGAAGCCCTCCACTGTGGATCTCTGAACTAGCTCACCAGGCAGTGCATTCCAGGGTCCACCACCCTCTCAGTGAAAAACCTCCTCCTCTTTTCCCCCTTACCCTTCCACCTTCCAACTTCAAACCATGCCCTCTGGTGATACCTCCCTGCTTTAGTCTAAAGATCCCCTCCATGTTTCCCCTATTTATTCCCTTGAGGTACTTGAAGACCTCAATCTTGTCCCCCCTGTCTCTCCTCTCCTCCAGTGAAAACAGGCAGATCACCTTAAGTCTGTCCTCATAAGTCAAATCCCCTAGCCCTCGTATCATCTTTGTTGTCCTCCTCTGTACCCTCTCTAGGAGCTGTATGTCCCTCTTTAAGTGTGGTCTCAGTACTGTACACAGTACTCAAGGTGGTCTAACCAGTCCATTGTACAGCGGCAGAATCACTTCCTTGCTCCTAGAGGTGATCCCCCTTACGATGCATCCCAACATCCTGTTTGCCTTGCTAGCCGCTCTCCTGCACTGCTCAGAGTTATTCATACATGCATCCACCATGACCCCTAGGTCTTTTTCCCCTATTGAGGCCTCCAGCGCCTCCCCTCCCAGGGTGTACCTGTGTTTAGGGTTTCCCCGACCAAGATGCAATACCTTGCACTTGGTGATATTGAAATTTAATTTCCATGTGTGAGCCCAGCTTTCCAGGGTGTCCAGGTCCCCTTGCAGGGCCAACCTCCCCTCTTCTCCCTGAACTACTGCTCCCATCTTGGAGTCATCCGCGAAGAGACTCATTTCACACCCTATATCCTCCCTGATGTCCGATATGTATGCATTAAACAGGATCGGACCCAGGACCAAGCTCTGCAGTACCCCACTACCAACCTCTCTGGGGTTCAGAGCTCCCCACAGACCACTACTCTGAGTTTGTCCAGCTAGCCAGTTTTCAATCCATCTGACCATCAAAGGGCCTACTCCTAACCCCATCAGTTTCTCCACCAGACCATTGTGGGGACAGAGTCAAACGCCTTGCTGAAGTACAAGAATAATACATCCACAGGCTTACCTCTGTCCAGTTCTGATGTTACCCATTCATAGAACTCCACAAGGTTGGTTTGACATGATCTACCTGGCACAAACCCATGTTGCCGACTATCAGACCTCCCACCTCCTCCAAGTACACCTCCAATCGTTCCTTTAGTATACTCTCCATTAATTTTCCCACCACCGAGGTCAAACTGATGGGTCTATAGTTACCTGGTACTTCCCTCGACCCCCTTTATGGATTGGTACCACATGTGCCTCTCGCCAATCCCTAGGTACCCTGACTGTCTCAAGTGACCTGCTGAAAAGCTCCACCAGGGGTGCAGCCAGTATGTCTGCCAATTCCCATAGTACTCTCGGATGAATGCCATCCGGCCCAAGAGATTTGTCTTTCTTTAGGGCCTTGAGGGCTAATCACACCGTTTTGGAGGAGATAGCATCATCCGTCCCCTCCACCTTACTGGCCTTTTTATCTTTACCCAGATGTGACACCCCTGGGGTACCTCTCTCTCCCTCTTGCTCCATTTTTGTTGCTCCCCTGATCCCACTTACTGATGTTTCTATCCCCTTCATGCCTTGCTTTGTAGATATCCCATCCCCCTTCCTAGCGAACACAGAGGCAAAGTACTTGTTAAATACCTCTGCCTGGTCCCTCGCCTCTTCCACCCACCCTCCTTCTGATCTTAATCTGCTGAGATGGCCCTTAGTTTTTCTCCGCTCCCCAATGTACCGGAAGAACCCCTTTTCCCCTCCATGTATCCCCTGTGCCAGCCGCTGCTCTTTACTGGACTTTGCTCCCCTCACCATACAGGTGACTTTTCTAGATGCAAGCTGGTACATTTCCTTATCACTATCCCCTCTTGTTGTTTTATATTTTTTGTAGGCCGTCTTCTTTTCTCTGACTGCTACCTGTACCTCACTGGACCACCAGCATGGTTTATGTGACCTTGCTCCCTTACGTTTCAACTTAGTGCAGATCCTGACTGCCTCATGAAGTCCCCGTTTTATGACCTCCCATCTCCTTTCCACACTTGTCATTGAGGTAATCCCCATCAAGTGATCCTTGAGAATATTTCCCATGCCCATGAAGTCTGCCCCCCTGAAGTCCACTGCCAGTGTCCTAGATCTCACCCCTCCCCCCATGCTTATTTGAAACCAGACAGTATTGTGGTCACTCCCAGTCAGGGGGTCTTGTACAACCATGTCCCTTACCAGATCCCCATCTGCCAGAACCACATCCAGGACATGCCCCTCCCTTGTGGGCTCCATCACATGCTGTGTTAAGAAAACATCCTGGAAGCCATCCAGCAGCCTCTGCTCCTAGCCACCTTAGAGGACATGGTTCCCAGTTTGTACCTGGCATATTAAGGTCCCCCATCAACACCACTCCTTCCCTTTTGGTCCACACTGGAGCAATGATGTTGTCCAGCAAACCATCCTCTAGAACCTCACTCATCCCAGGGGCCTATATGCTACACCCAGCTTGACCTTATTTCCTGCTGAGGATCATAAAGTGACCCATAAGGCCTCCATGTTTCCCTCTGCCTCTTCTACCCTAGCAATCTCTATGTCATCTCTAATGAACATAGCCACTCCACCCCCTCTGCCCTCCTTTCTATCCTTCCTGAGCATAGTGTACCCCCGTACGTTTAGGTCCCAGTCATGGTTTTTGTTGGCCCATTTCCGTGACCGCCGCCACATCCACCCCCGAACACGCATAGCCTGGAACTCTGGCAACTTGTTTCCCAAGCTCCTGGCATTTACTAACACCAACCCCCACCCCTTATCCCTGATTCTCTTTGTCGAACCCCATCCAGATTCCTTATACTTCCATCCTCCCTCTGCTCCTCCTGAAACCTCCATCCCCAATCTGTTTGCCCCCTTCCCCCCTTGGGCGTGAAGGCTGCTCCCCTCATCTGGAGGAGAGGGCTTCTGGTCAGCCCCTTCCTTATCCCTTCCCCCCTCACAAGTTTAAACCCCACCTTTCTTGTATGTAGTCAGCCATCCCCTGTTTAAGGACCTCCTTCCCTAATGGGGCAAGATGAAAACTGTCCTTGGCATATAGTCCCTTATCCTCCCAAACTCCATTCCAGTTCCCTAACACCCCCAACCCACTCTCTTCACCCCACTTCCAAGCTTTCAGTCATTAACCCTCTGTGAGCTTCATTTTTCTGCACTGAGGCCTTTGGTACTGGCAATACATTCGAAAGGAATGTTGCAACCATTATCCCGACAGACTCTGGGTGTTCTTGGAACCTTGCTTGGATTTCAAAATGCTATTTCCCTCTAGATCATTAGTTCCCAAATGCACCAGGAAATCCAGTTTCCTCCACAATCCTAACCATTTCATACACCATGAACTTTGCTCTGTGCAGTGTCAGCCCAGAGTTACACATACCTTCACCTGGCTATGGCATCCACCCCTGTCCCTCCCACTGGATACCCCTAATCATCGTAGCTCCAATAACAGAACCTTAACACCGCCATCATCCTTATGGTTACCTCCACTATGCCCTCTCAGCCCCCCGTCTTCCCCTTTATTCATGATCTCAGTTTCGTGGGAGTCTTCCTGCCTTACTAGAGACCCCCTTGTCACCCTCCCCTTTCTGCCTCCCTTGCTATTTTGCCCACTTAACTCAAACTCCCTCTGAATAGGTGTCCCCTTTAACCCTCTCTTATCCAAACCATTTATCCTGGCCCTGATGGTTTCTCCTTCACCGCCATCCTCCCCTTGTAATAGTACTCCTGCCTCCAGAGGCTCTCTGTGGGTCCCTTAGCTAGGGCCCATCCTTGTACTGACCCCCTGCTGAAAGGCCTCTCCCACCTCCTTGTCTCCCAGTTTCTCTCCAATCATGCTCTCCTCTCTCATGTCTGGAATATGTTGCATCTCCCCATTTGCTTAACATATATGTTTCCCCTTCTCCTCTGGGACTATTTCTATCCTTTCCATTGCGGTCTGTGATGCCTATGGGTATCGACTCCTCGTCCGCCTCTGTATAAGTTTTCTCATTTCCACCAACCCCTTCCTCCCCTCTAGGTTGTAGTATCAAATTTATTAAGTCACTCTATGTCAGCCTCCATCAAGTAACCCGAGATTCCCTGACTGCACCTCTAAACTGCCCTCTTCTTCCCTCTTGCTCTGTTCACCTTAGAGCTCCCTTCCCACAGTCTGCTGTTTTAGGCTTCCCACAACAGCCCCTCCTGACTCTTCCCCCTCCACTATCTTTGTATTCAGAATGTTCACCCCGTACGCTTTCCCCTTAGCATCAACTTCCCTATCTAAGGGTTCTCTGTCCCTAATATCCCCCCTCCTGCTTGCTGTAACATAACGTCCTGTAATTTCAGAGCATTGCCCCAGCCTCCCTCAGCCCCACCATTCTGCTGCCCATATCCACACCCCTTATCCTTGGACACCCCCAGCTCCCCAGCTTCTCCTTAACCAATATACCTCACTCCTGATACAAGATAACTGTCTACAGAGGGAAGCCCCCTCTTCAGGCCCAATTTAGAATTATTGCCATCCCACAGCCTGTACAGCCTACAACCCTTCCAAAGATGCCTGCCATGGTGGAATATGGCCACCCTGTTTATCCCCTCTGTTTATAATGGCACACCCTTTTCTCAGTCCCTTTCCCCTGGAATGCAGTTTCTCTCTATACTGACTGTAGTTATTTACAAACCCATTTCAACCCCACCAATAAAGTTCCAAAGTCTCACAAACACATACAGTCCAGTGTGTGTTCGGTCCCACTAACAGTGTGTGTAAGCAGACATCAGGTACCGTGATGATGTCACAGGCCCACCAGCTGCTGTTGCTTCAAATTTCAGTCCTAAAACAGAAATACTCAGCCTTTCAATCCCAACCCCAGTGGTTTTTCAGTATTTAAGAAAGTCTACAAAACAGGGTGGGTGGGAGGGCTCTTACCAAACACCAGGCAAACAACACATTTAAATTTCCCTTTAATTAACCCTGACAAACAATTGTCCCCAAACCTCAAAAAGTTACAATATCACAGCCCAAGTAACAGTTCTAATTCAAGGTAATAATTTTTACCACATAGAGCTAATTTCACTTACAAACTATTCCAATATTTCAGTTAAAACAGAATATAAACCCAGACCTCCGTCCAACCAACCTGCTGCTTTGAGTTCCCAAGTGAACAATGGAGGCCAGGGTAATTCCTGTTTAAAGACAAGGTAATTGCAGCTAATGTCCCTTCCCCCTAACACCAGGCAAACAACACATTTAAATTTCCCTCTAATTAACCCTGACAAACAACTGTCCCCAAACCTCAAAAAGTTACAATATCACAGCCCAAGTAACAGTTCTAATTCAAGGTAATAATTTTTACCACATAGAGCTAATTTCACTTACAAACTATTCCAATATTTCAGTTAAAACAGAATATAAACCCAGACCTCTGTCCAACCAACCTGCTGCTTTGAGTTCCCAAGTGAACAATGGAGGCCAGGGTAATTCCTGTTTAAAGACAAGGTAATTGCAGCTAATGTCCCTTCCCCTAACACCAGGCAAACAACACATTTAAATTTCCCTCTAATTAACCCTGACAAACAACTGTCCCCAAACCTCAAAAAGTTACAATATCACAGCCCAAGTAACAGTTCTAATTCAAGGTAATAATTTTTACCACATAGAGCTAATTTCACTTACAAACTATTCCAATATTTCAGTTAAAACAGAATATAAACCCAGACCTCTGTCCAACCAACCTGCTGCTTTGAGTTCCCAAGTGAACAATGGAGGCCAGGGTAATTCCTGTTTAAAGACAAGGTAATTGCAGCTAATGTCCCTTCCCCCTAACACCAGGCAAACAACACATTTAAATTTCCCTCTAATTAACCCTGACAAACAACTGTCCCCAAACCTCAAAAAGTTACAATATCACAGCCCAAGTAACAGTTCTAATTCAAGGTAATAATTTTTACCACATAGAGCTAATTTCACTTACAAACTATTCCAATATTTCAGTTAAAACAGAATATAAACCCAGACCTCTGTCCAACCAACCTGCTGCTTTGAGTTCCCAAGTGAACAATGTTCCCAAGTGAAAAATGTTTGTATTAACACCAAAATGGCCATTTTAGGCCAAATGTTGTGCAAATGCAAACTTTGTGAAAATGTGTTTTCATATGTGATTTTTATGCTTGAAAATAATTTTATCCAATCCTAATTATGTACAAATAAAAAGTGCTTTCCTATGTGCTACTATGTGGATATCACAATGATGCTAGAAGCATATAATTTATGTGTTATTTCCACACATTTATTATCATCTTGATGTTATTCCCCACTTCCAGAATCATAATGACATGATGTAACCACTGAGATTGTCACTCAGACAATTTCTGATGCCATTCCCATGGCCCTATGTTCACTGAAATGCATTCAAATTGAATGAGAAACAACTTAGTTATCATGTAAAGAGCTCATTAAAAGGAACAATATAAGCCACTTCATTTGGACACCCTGGTGGTGGGTATTTTGTCCTGATTAAGTGGCCATCCAAATTAACAGAAGCACATGTTTTTTACATTCTGTTACTCTGTTAGTGATGCCATATCCCCATTTGTCCCCATTAGTAGCAGCAACAGTATGTACAGTAAAATACAATACAACACTGTACTGTACCTGTACATATATCAAGATTCTGTACCTTAACATTTAGGTGTGAGGCAAAGCAGAGCAGTAACATAGTGGGCAGTTGAAAAACACCAGTGGTTCTTTCTTTCTTTTCAGCATGCCCCTCTCTAGTGATCTCTAATGACCAGCTCTAAGGACTTGATGTGGAATTCGGGCAGTAGCAGGGCAAACTGTATAAACAATTGCTGGTGTGGGGAACCTGGTTCTTTATTTCTCCTCTAGCATCATGTCCCACTTTAGTGATTTGCTCACAGTGGCATTGTGATGGTAGCAAGCAACAGGAAAAACACAAAAACACCTGTGTGGGAACCTGTTCTTTATTTCAGTGCTTGAGGAAACAAATGGGGAAAAAATCAGTACATCAGCATTTCCTCTCTACCTAACTCAGTTAACGCAGTCTTAAAAGGAGAAAACAAAGAAGACCAGAGAACAGCTCTCTGTTTACCAGGAATTCAGTGGTAATGGGGAGAGAGCTGTGAACAACCACGATTCATACCTAATCAGGTGTGACAAAAGGTGGTAATAGGGGATTACTGCATCTGTGCTTGGGACTAGACTACCCAAGGTCAGCCAGATCATCCCAATTAGGCAGCAGGGACATCCCCTTTAAACATTAAGTTGTTCCATGGGATAATATAGTGACTTAATCCGTGCCTGGAGAGATGTCCCAATAAAGCAGACATCCCATTTATCCACATCCCAATTAAGTGGCTTCTACTGTACACCTTAGCTTATACTTAATGTTGAATCTCTGTGGGCATTCTTCTCCTGTGAAATCAAAATAGTTTGTGATGCATTACCTCCTACCAAACACCTCCAAGTCCAAGGGCAGCTTTATGAATGGATATCACTAGACCTATATGACAGTCATACAGTAAGCAGTGGGATATGGCATGGGCAAAGTTAAAATCCTCTGATAATGACTTCAGTTGAGAGGCCTGTTGATGCTTTAGGTATAAGTTATTTGCCTAGACCATTAAAGGTAAATCTGAGCATTTTGCCAATTTGCAGTATGGGACTCTCATATCAAAGCACCTAAAAATCTCTGGTGGGACTCTATGCTCTCATTGGCAACGGCCAGCATGACTTGGTCTCTCATCTAACTCAGTGTAGTAAACTATTTACAGATAGGGCATACAGTATTAGGGCTTATGGAAAGATGGCTGAAGCAAAATATCCCTGATTCCATGTGTACTTCAAAGGGCTATAAGTTTCTCAGAACAGATCGACCCTCCCCTAAGAGGGGGGTTGGGTTGCATTTTATTTCAGAAAATATCATAATTTTATTTCACAACCTAGTGAAACTAAATGCACCCGCAAAGCCCTCCATGGGGTCCTTGTACTCAGGAACACAAAAAGGACTAATATTTTACGTGTCTAAAATCCACCTAAGAGCAGTCAAAGTGGATTAACAAACATCATAGATTACCTGGCATCTCTAAAAGAAAATAATTTCTCCCCCTGGGCAATTTCAATCTCGACTGGATGGGGAAAAGCACTGGAATGTATAGTGCTAGGGAAGCTACATCTATCTCAGCTGATCTCATGCCTAACACGAATATCTTCATGTAGCAATCAACAGTCCCTACTAGATTTTTTTTTTATTGAGATTCAGAAAGAGCTTTGAGTCAAAGACTCATTTACAAAGGTTCCACGTCATACATAAAGTTTACAGGTTGTTGTCACATAACAAAAGATCATACACAGTAATAATGATAATTTTTTTTTTTTTTTTACACATACTTACACATTTGATTCAGAGGGTGAGCTACCCTTCCAGGTGAGGTATGACTTAACAAAAGAAATCGCACAGCCATAGAGGAGCAGAGAGGTTCCGAAGTGGCTGCTTGTCAAAAATAAGTTGTGGATTTGATAAGATTGGATCATTACAATTAAAACTGAATGGGTCCAGGCTGCTGGTACACTGCCAGACACCATCAGTGACCACACGCCAGTTTTCTGCATCTGGACTGTACGTACACCAAAGCTCTCTCCCAAGGAAATACAATTTCAAGATTTCTTTAAAACCAACATTGGGACTCTGTATGCAGATCTGCACTATACTGACTGATCTCCATTATATCAGACATTGGATGCAGAGAATGCTCAAAACTTTCTCGTATCCACTCTCCAAGTGCTACAGAATAAATATGTGCCCCTCAAAAAGCAGAGTTAGAGGTTAAGTGACAAGATGGATGCATAGTGACCTACTAGCTTAAATTAGAGGAAGAGATAAAACCTGGACCAAAGCAAAACAATCAAAGTCACTGTCAGATTGGACTGATTATAGAAGACAGAGAAACACCTGTAAAAAAGCTATACATGCTGCAAAAAGGTTCTACAGTAATCAGCTTCTCCAAGCATCCATTAGTGATTCTCAAGGTTTCTGGAACCAGATAAAATCTTTCATGGGCCAGGGCAGCAACTCATCAATACTGGAGATTAGGCTGGCTGGAGCAAACTGTAATAATGGTCCCTTTTCACCAATGGGTAGGAATAATGCACCAGAGGTGTATCCCATCTGCGCAGGTCTGCACCTGGGACAGGTGCATGCTGAGGGAATTCAACACTGGCTGCCACCTGTCTGCAGCCCCACTCCCCCCCCGGCATGCAGGACTCTGCAGGGTGGCCAGAGGTGGAGTCGCAGACCCAGCCAGGCATCCAATCAGATACCTGGACCGGGTCACTCAGTGGATCCCCTACATGGAGGGGTATGCATTGGCAGAGTGCCCTGTGGATGTCTGATGGCCAGTTGCTGTGGAGGTGAAAGGAGGGCAAAGCCATCATCCCTCCCATGATGCAGCACCAGAGCAGTGCACAGGGACAGGGTGGGGGTCTGTTGGCTGTGCCGGGGCACTGTACCCCACCATATGCCTGGCAGGGTCAGTGGTGGGTGAGGGCCGGCAGTGCTGTTTTGAGAGGGGTGGGGGCAGCATTCTTGGGCCGGTGCCTCTGTTTGGGGTGTGTGTGTTGGGTTGGGGGCACCTGGTACGGGCCACGCACCGATGTGTGCTGGGTCGAGTGGAGCCAGGCGGCCATAAGGGGGTACAGTCACAATGGTCCCAGTGGGTGGGTGAGTGGGCTATCTACCCTGTCCAGGCAGATACCTGATATCTGCACAGAGTGCATAGGGGGCTTATGGCAGGCATACCCTGTGCCCCCCTCTGCACCCCCGCAGCCAGCACTATGCACCTTTGTACATAGCAAGTAGTGTTGGCACACCCCCAGCCTGCCCCCAGCATGGTGTGGTCCATGGACCAGGGGGATCAGGTGCTTTGGGACTGTGCACCCCCTTTAGTGCATCCTGTGAGGTGGGCACGTTGGGTGTGGGGTGGCTTCTCGCCCCAGATATGTGGCATGTAGCCACTCCACCCATTGGTGAATAGGGCCTATTGACACAATAACAAATGCCCTTTACTCCCATTTTTCCAACCTCTCCAAATACACAAAGCAAATGGGCCTGACCACAGCCCCAACATCCTGTGCTAAAGAACTTACTTCTCCTCTGTTTGGTCTAAGGGCAGTTACCAAATCGCAGGTGCTACATCTACTGAGGACCATCCTAGCTTATGGATCAGATGGATTGGATGGTCTGATACCCAGATTCATCAAAACCACTGCCTCCTTTATAGCTTTTCAATCTATCATTCTGCTCAGGGTCAGTCTCTACACTCTGGAAAGTTGCATGTGTGGTACCCATTCATAAAAACGGTGATACCAACAACATGGATAATTACTGCCCCATAGTCATTCTATCAGTGATAAACAAATTGCTTGAGAAAAGTGTGGCCAAACAGGTGACTGACCATCTACAACAGTATAACTTACTATCCCTGCCACAACATGGTTTCAGGCAAGCACACAGCACATCTACTGCACTCATCTAATTTATGGATGTCAAGATGTCAATGGACAAGGGCATGCATATGGGGCAGTTTTCTTTGACCTAACCACAGTATGTGGCCTTGTGGATCACCCCTTGCTGTTATGTAAGCTGTCTACCCTGGGCTTCTCTCCTGATACCACTTTCTGGTTTGCCAGCTACTTCATTGGTCAACAACAATTTGTGCACATTGAGAAAAACAAATCTACACTCTCCCTCACTAGTGTTGATGTCCCTCAAGGATCCATACTTGTTCCACTGCTTTTCTGTCTGTTTCTCAACAATTTGCCCATGTTGAATGGTCACTGCTCAACACTTCTGTACACAAATGACATGGTTCTGTACACCAGTGCCAAGGACATATCCACCATCCATTCTAATCTGAAGGTGGACTTTGATCTCCTACAAACTTGGTAAAACAAAACAAACTCCCACTGAACACCAAAAAGACAATTGCCATGCTATTTGGCTCAGTGCAAAGAATCAAGGACGGTCCCTTTTCACTAACTGTCCCAGGTCCTGATGTCTCCCCTCTGGAGGTAATAAACTCATTCAAGTAACTCGGGGTAACCCCGGACCCTACACTTGACTTTGATCTGCATTTGTCAACTATATGTAAATCGGTAAACACAAAGTTGGGACTTGCATACAAAATCAGAAATACTCTTACCACTGCCACTAGACTGGCTATTGCCCAGGGGCGTACTTTGGCTAAGTCAAACCTATGGACTAATGACATACCTGGATGTCATCAAAGGGGTCTTACAAAAATGGAACATGTGCTACCATAACATCTGCCATTTTGCCCTATCTGTGCTCAGACTTACCAATCAATGCGTACTCTACTCTAGGTTTGGCTAGCTCTCCCCCGAATCCTGTCATCAGTAAACCGCTGGTTGTACTATAGATAATATCATGAGAACTGGTACATCAGTGACACAGGCCAGCATGTTAAGGCAAACCACACAGTCCTAACCCCTAAGGTCTCTTCTAGGCATACCAAAATACGCTACAACAAGCATTTGTCAATGCCGAATGTTGCTTGCTTCTATGTGCTGTTTAGGTATTTGGAAGTCATTGGAGTGCAAATATTGAAAATTTGCGAACTTACAAGCGTGCGTAGGAACTGCGCAAAGCACGCTAGTAAAACAGTCATTGTTAGGAAATTTTTCACGAAATTTTCAACATAGCCATTTAAGACCTCTGCTCATGAACAGTGTCACTGTGAGTTTGTTAATGTGTCCCATACATTGAGTTTGCGACACCAACTGGGCGCCATCGCGGCGCCACATGGGCGGAAACATCGCTTTGGGCAGGATGTGAAAAATGACAGCTGTACTGCTCATAAGAAGGTGTGGTAAAATGGCAATGTTGAAAATCTGAGTGGAAATATTGAAAATTCACAAACTCTACGAAGGCATGAGAACTGTGCAACGACACCGTAAAACAGTCATTTTAGGAATTTTTCACCAAATTTTCAACATAGCCATTTTAAGACCTCTGCTCATGAACAGTGTCACTGTGATTTTCTTAATTTGTCCTGTACATTGATTTTGCACACCGACTGCGCCATTCTGCGCTACAAGGGCAGAAACACATTTTGGGTGAGATATGAAAAATGACAGCTGTACTACTCATAAGAAGGTGTGGTAAAATGGCAATGTTGAAAATCTGGAGTGAAAATATTGAAATTTCATGAACTTACGAGCCTGCGTAGGAACTGCGCAACACACGCTCTTAAAACAGTCATTTTTTGGAATTTTGGACCAAATTTTCAACATGGGGTTTTTGGGACCCCTTCTCATGAATGATGTCACTGTCATGGTGGTATTCAGGCCCAAAGGGTGATTTTGCAGTCACTGCACAGTCACTGCACGAAATCACTCTTCGGCCCAATAACGCCTATGACAGTGACATTATCATTCATGAGAAGGGGTCCTAAAACCCTATGTTGAACATTTGGTGCAAAAATTCCCAAAAATGCCTGGAGATATGGCTAGTGCTGACCCCCATCTAGCCCATTATACAGCTTTACTGGCATTTCCTCAGTTCGCAGTCGGCTTTGAAGAGTGCAGACGGTTCCCGGTCCACCAAGATCATCGCCGAGTCCGGAGGTAAGTATGGGGTGAGGGTGTGGGAGGCTGGGTGCACAGTGGGTGGGTGCGGGTTGTGGGAGGGGGTCGGAGATGCCCAGCGGGACCGTTTTGTTTTGTAGGTTTTAAAAAAGACGTCGTGGGGCGCTTGCCATGCTGGGGTGGGCTCCCAGCGTGGCACAGAGCAGGGGCCGTTCAGCCAGCGGGGATTGGGCACCTCCGTTGGCCAAGGACTGATTGCTACGCTGGGGTGGGCTCCCAGCGTGGCACCAACTACTGGGGGGCGGCTCAGCCGGCGGGATTGGGCACCCGTCGGCTACACAGTACATGCGAGCGCACATGCCTGCAGTTGGGGAGTTATGCTTTATTGCTGCTCACTGAAGCGTAGCTCCCCCTTTCAACTGTATGCCACTGCATTTTGGATTGTGTCATAGACAGCTCCAAAATGCTTTGGCTTACAGGGGCCGTGCCTGCCGGCTCACTGACTGAATTGGAGGAGGAGGTGACACACCTCCGAAATCTCCGATGATGGCACTATGTTTCTTGCACATGCGTGTAAGCAACATAAAAATGGGTGAGCATGCTTTTACAGCATCTGCTCCCAAACTCTGGAACTCCCTACCAATATCTGCAAGGCACTTCCAGTCACACCAGATCATTAAGAAGGAACTTCATAGATTCCTCATGGGCTCAGATAAGTGCACATGTAACTAATCTAAAATACATATGCTTAACATGGCTTTTCTTCACCATGCATTCACACTTATCTTTCATTGTCATCTGAAATGCTTTGTACTCTGCCTTGTTTTATGACACTCTGGTTTTGTTTAATCCATTGTTTGATGATTGTATTGCTGTAGCACCTGTAATTGCTGTTCCTCTGTCTGTAACTCTCCCAGGTTGTGCCTGAAAATAGGCAATGGTATTGTCTAGTGCACTTACCTAGGAAACAAAAACTAAATAAATGAACATGGACATTGCCAACATGCTAAATCATTTCTTTATGAAGCTTAATTTACTGATACCAATACAACTTCAGGGTACAACTGCAGATTCAACTGTTATCTAGTAGGCTAAAACCCTGAGCCACCGAGGGAAGTCTGCTAATGTACATCTTTCCACTTCAGAGACATCTGAAAGGAAAAAGTCATGAAATTGCTCCAAGTCATTGACACTTGCCAAAAGTGTGGTATCTGATAGCTTTGTACCACTGACTCTAAAAACTGCTGTAAAGCACATATCTTTAATAGCAGTCTCCATACTGATTCCCAGTCTGGAAAAAGTCCTAATCATTCCACAATTACTGAACTTATAAAGGTGACTAATTGTATAGTCCAATTTTAACCAATTGAGGCCATGAGATGTGTCTACACTAAAACTACAATCTACTATTTACACTGAGTAATGTCCAATAAGACCCTGCTGAGGTAACATCTATATAGATATAACAGCTGCCCTTGTGTAAAATCAAACATGGGAGGCCTCAAGTGGTTTTGTCAAATAGCCATCATCTTTCTGCTATGTAGTATGGCTGGCCCTCATGACAGCTATGATGTTCCTATAGAGACATGTCCCAAGCTGACAGTATACCCATATATTAATAATAGCTATTTATTATACTGTCCTTGTCTGCCCCTAATTCAACCGAAGCTTGTTGAATCCTCCGATAGTGGCACAGTAACCAGCTCTTCTAAGTACGTCCTCAAACCCCAGGCAATCAAACACTGCACAGGCGCTACTACCCTACTTGGTTCCTAAGTTATATATCTACAGGGCAAAACAAGAGGATGACCCGATCTATGGACCCATGCGTCCTAGTCTGTAACAAATACAGAAAGCCTCGTGCCTTTAAAAATTTCTTTCACAACCTGAGAAGAATTCTCTTCCTCCTGCTACTGTGCTCAGGAGTCATTGAACTTAATCCTGGTCCCCCAAGGTTGCTCTCATCACCATCCGAAATTAATCATCTGAAAGGTTTCAGTTTCCTACATGCCAATGTCTGCAGCCTGTTAAAAAAGCTGGAGTCTGTCCAGACCTGGATTATCCACACTGCACCAGACATTCTGGTGATATCGGAATCTTGGCTCCGAGCATCCACACCGGACAGTGAGGTCAATATCCCCAATTACCTTCTCTTCAAAGCAGATAGAAGGACTGGGGGGGAATAGCCATTTATGTTAAAAACGTATTCACAGTATCTGTATTAGATGCTACCTCCATTGCGGGAGGTTTCGAATGCCTGTCTCTTAAAGTTGAGCCACCTCACTCTGGGGCCTTTCGTGTGATAGGCTGCTATAGACCACCTGCAGCAGGACCTCAGCTCCTGACTCACCTGTCTGGACAAATGGACGCTTCCTCTATGGAGACAATTTTACTAGGTGATCTAAACTATGACTGGTTAACTAGCGGGTCATTACCCCTGAAACATTTCTGTGATTCACATGGATTCACTCAACTAATAGCTGAACCTACGTGCATCAACAACAAGAATCCAATGAGAAGCAGCCTTCTGGATGTGCTACTTGTCAATGAACCACACCATTTCTCACATGCCGGTATCCTTCCAGCTGATATTAGTGACCACTGCCTCATAGCTGGCATTAGAACCATCCCAAATCCACTATCTACATGAAAGTTCTCCACCAAAAGATCCAGACGTAACTTTGACCCTCTGGCCTATTTCAATTACCTAAAAAACTCTATGCAATGGCAGAGTTTTTACCTAGCTAAATCGGTAAGTGATGCCTATGATGTTCTGTACGAAATCATAACTGGTGCCCTAAATATCCATGCCCCTATAATCAAAGCTAGAATAAAAACCAGGACCTGCTGCTGGTTTTCATCAGACTTGAAGAAAGCCTTACTAAAAAGAGATCTACTGTGGAAAAAGGCCCGGAAGTCACATACAGAATCTGACTGGTGTCTTTTCAGATCAGCCAGAAATGCCTGCACAAAAATGACCAGGGAGGCAAAGGCTACTTTTTATCAATCAGAATTGCTCTCTGCATCTAATAGTCCTACCAAGTTCTGATCCACTATTAAGGAAGTGTCAGGTCACTCACCAGGTAGTGTGCTCCCATTTAAAATTACCATTGACAATGTCTGTCACTGATAAATCTGAGATTCTTCAAGCCTTCAATAATCACTTTGCTACCGCTGGCCTGGCTTTCGATAAAGCACCAGTAAGTAGTCTTCGGCCACAGATCAAAGCACAGTCCCTAGAAATAAACAACAAAGGCAGGACCTTCGCCTTTTCATTAATCACCTTGAAAGAAGTTGAAGACCTTCTGCTACAGTTAGAGATTAGAAAGAGTGCAGGAGCTGACTCGCTTGACCCATACTTTCTGAAAATAGCTTATCACATACTAGCAGCACCAATAATGCACTTATTTAACCTGTCTCTAATCCAAGGCTCTCTTCCTGCTGAATGGAAAACTGCTCATGTTATTCCTCTATACAAAGCAGGGGACCCAAGTGATCTGAACAACTATAGGCCAATCTCCCTACTACCTATACTTTCGAAAATGTTGGAAAAAATAGTGGATACACAGTTGAGATCCTTCCTGGACAACTCAGAATTTCTTAACCCCATGCAGTCTGGATTTAGAACCAAACACAGCACTATTACTGCACTGGCCAAAGTCACTGATGACTGGCAACGGGACCTGGACAAGAAAAAATTTGTTTGTGCGGTGTTTTTAGATCTTAGCAAGGCTTTTGATACCGTTGACCATTGTCTACTTCTCTCCAGGCTAAATAATTTAGGCATGGACTCAATCACACTGGACTGGTTCCAGAACTACCTCACAGACAGACAGCAACAAATAAAGGCCCGAAGGAGAGCTTTCACCACTCAAATCAATAAAGAGAGGAGTCCCACAGGGTTCCATACTGGGTCCACTACTGTTCATCATCTATATTAACAACCTGAACTTAGGAATCGAAGAAGCCAGTATCCATTTATTCGCCGATGATACAGTGCTCTACCTAAGTCGAGACTCCCCTGGAGCCGCATGCGCTGCATTACAAGATGAATTCAATAAGCTGCAAAACCAGCTCATCGACAAAAAGCTTTTGCTAAACGCAAAAAAAAACAAGGCAATGCTGTTTGCTCCATCTAGCACCGGGGCCAACACTGCAGCCACTGACACTGTTCCTCCTATAACCACCCTACTTGGTGAAAATCTTGAGTTCGTGCCGAAATTCAAATACCTGGGTATATGGCTGGATAACAAACTCTCTTTTAAAGAACATACTGAAGAATTACTGAAAAAGCTTAGGCAAAGGCTTGGCCTCTTCTACAGAATTAAACATCTCCTTACTGAGACTGCAAAAAGACAGCTTGTTCATTCTACATTCCTATCATTAATTGATTATGCTGACATTATATCTGGCTAATGTCCTGTCTTGCAACTTGCTAAATTGGATGTATTGTACCACAGAGCCCTAAGATTTATAACTGTCCTTCCATCCTCCACGCACCACTGCGCGCTATACACTGCAGTAGGGTGGCCTTCGCTACAATTCAGACGGCATAGAAATGCAGCCATTTGGACACTTCCGAGCTCTCACCAATAAACTCCCAGACTACATAGTTGCCTACCTTCCTCTAAGTCCACCTAGTAGCTATGGCATAAGAAGCCACTCACTAATTTCCCTAAACATTCCCAGGATTAATAACCACTTTGGTAGGGCAGCCATAAGTCACGCTTTGCCCTCATTATGGAGAAGGATTCAAAGCTCACTGAAACTCAGCACTCCTGTCAGTATTGAGATGTTCAGGCATCTTTACGACAAAGCATTTACTGAAATTTGTAAATGTTACCATAGCTTCTAGTGGTTCTGTTAATGGCCTCATCTCTAAATCTACCTCTCACAGTCTTGAACCCAACCCTGCTAATCCCTCCCTAACCTGTCAAGTAGCCAGCTGCCTTGTTTGGCCCTCGGAACCTTTGGCACCTTTCTTTACCTACTCCTACATGCCACTTTAATAGTTGTTCAGTTGGAATTTTTAGGCTCTTTCTAAGCCATGGCCACCTTCCAAGCCAGTGACCACCGTCTAAGCTAGAATTAGTTACTGAGGGATGAAATGGTTATGATCTGCATTCCTTCGGCTGAGACCAGTATAAAGTGTCACCTTCATACATGTATAAGAAAGAATGTACATACCACAATAATGTCTTGTGTTGTTGTTTACCTGTTCCCCACAAGTGCAATGGAATGCATATACTGTACCATTCAAATGTAAATCTGTATTCTTACTTCTACATTTTGTATGTATTCTATGTATGTATATCTATCCTTGACAAACAGCAGGACCATCTTGTAAATGAGCTTGCTCAACGGTGATCGCCTGGATAAATAAAGATTTGATTGATTTGATTGATTGATTGATTGATTGATATAGCAACTAACCTTGGCACAGGCAATCTTATAAGAGACATATTTATTGATTTGACAAAGGGTTTGGTACAGTCAGCCACAAATTCCTTACCAAAAGCTTCTTTACTTTAGCCTAACACAGGCTGCAAATGGTTCATGGATCACAGAAAAGTCCCAGGAAGTCAAAGCCAAATGGAACAATTTCAGCACTACAATCTACACTGTGGCATACCTTAGAGATCCATACTGGGCAACATCTTATTTGGTCTTCTTTCTTCAACCATCCCTGACTTGATTATCAACATTCCTCTGTACACAGTTGACACTAGAATCTATTCAAAAGTTAAATCAACCTCAGAACTAAATAACATGTCAGCTCTCCACCGATAAAGCACAGCACTGGATAGCAGCAAATGGCCTCCTGTCAAATAATTCTTTTGTACTTAGAGGGTGGGATATTCAGAAATGCACCAGATGCCAGCGCAAGGCCAGTGCAGCACAAATCCAATGTGCCATGGCACAATGAAAGCGATATTCAAAGGTTGCACATGGTGACATGTGCCAGTGCAACATGACTGAATATCTCATGACTGCGTCAGAGTGCAGTCAGAGGTGCACTAGGGAACAACCCAACATGCGCAGTAGCACAACCATGGATGCACAAGGCTGAGGAAGATGTGCCAAGGTACAAATGGACCAGCCACAGTCACAGCAGGGAGCAAGGCACCGAGGAAGGGGGGGTGGCCGCTGGGGAGGTGGTGGAGCCAGGCTGAGAGGCACAGCTGGCCCACAAAGGAACACCGCCCAAGGAGCATGAACATGTAGCCAGCCCCCCTCCATGAGCACCAGAGTGGTAGAGATATGAAAAGGCACCACCAACGGCCAAGGGTGGGCCACCACCAGCCACCCCCTACTGGATGGCATGCCCAAACCGACCCGGTCCACAGCCAGCCACACCCTGGCACACGGCACCCAACACACACACCACACAGCTTGAACAGCCAGCCCATGGCCACCCCAGGGCACAGCCACTGACCAATGGGCAAACACCACTATTCACAGCCCACAGAACAACACAGGCACACCACACAGCCACCCACCACACCACTGCAGCATGGCTCCACTCGCCAGCCACAAAGCAGGTATGGACACAGATGGGTAAACAAAGCAAACTGTTTTAAAAAACTATTTACAATACAAGACAGGGAACAAGGCAGGGGAAACTACTTACAAAGCAAGAACAGGGTAGGTAAGGGAGGGATGGGGACAAGGGACATGACTAAACAATGGGACGGGGAAGGCAGAGGAAGGGTGGTCAGATGCAGGAATGGTAACAATAGCCCCTATGGGTGGCCATGTCCCACTGCCCCTTAGTGCTGACCCCTGTGCTGCCCCCCAAGCAGGAGCAGTCTTGTCAGCCTTGCAGTCTCCAGGGTGGCGGTGATTATCATGATGATGCACTGCAGGAGGCAGCCACAGTGTGGCTGGTGACCTCCACATTGGACACCTATGGCAAAGGAAGGAACAGGTGATCAGTGCATGTCCAGGGCACCCAGCCCTCCCACCATGGACAGTAGCGACACACAGCCCTGGGGTGGCACCCTGGCCACCCGCAGTGGGTGGGCCTAGGACTGCTGCTGACCTGGCATGCCACAGCTATGCAAAGCACTGGACACCACCTCCCAAGGGCCAACCACCAGCACAGTGGCAGGCAGGTGGCATGGTGCAGCGGTGGGACCTCAGCAGCACAGGTGGCAGCCAGACACACCCACAGCCCACCAACAGCTGCCACATATGAGCAATGACAACCCCACGGTGCAACGCATACCACGGGCTGAACACAGCTGCCATGGCTCAGCGCACAGGGGGCCGAGACCCTACCCCCACCCCCACCAACCACCCTGTACAACAATGTATGAAAGCACAGCACCTACCTGCCCTCTGTGGTGCTGTGCATGCTGGTTCTGCAGCTCCTCCCCTTGGTCCCACAGCTCCTGCTGAAGGGCCCGCAGCAGCCAGCCATGGCCTGCCAGGTGCCCCCACTGCCCTGGCTGTCCTCCAGGCTTCAGATCCTAGGACAGGAACATAAACAAGCACACATCAGTACACAGCAACACCATGAGCCCATCGCCCTCACCCCCTAAGCACAGAGTGCACCCCAGCCTGGCATGGCCACAGGCCAGTGGTGCACTGCACCCAGTGACATGCAATGCCAGGCCACAGGGCATGCAGTGACAGTGCCCCCCTGGCATGGCATGCAGCCCTGCAAGCCCCATGGAACACTGGACATGCACAGATGCAGGTGGAGCACATTTACCTGGCCGTGGCAGGGCCCCCTTTCGGACACGCACCTGCAGAGACTTGAGCCTCTCTGGGTCCCACCTCAACAGGTCCCCATCACAGTGACAACACTGTTCCCTTGTGCACTGCACACTGGTTGCCTGTACAAGGCTATTAGCCACATCCTGCCACACCTCGGTCCTGAGCCTGTCGAGGGGCTGCTGTCCAAATAGTCTGGCAGCTTGAGGCTCCACCTGGGCCACCAGGTTCACCAGCTTTATCTGGCTCCAGTTCTGAGAATGGGGCACTGTGCACCGTGGCATGCTTCCTCCACAATGAAGCAGTTCAAAATGGCACCCTGTAGTGCATGAGCTCCACGTGCTTAGGATGCATGCCTTGCCAGGAGATGAGCTGCCTGCCTCAATTGTGCATCCCCAGGGATGCATGGCATGGGAGTGGCCACACTGGCATGTGGGGCAGAGGCCCCTGGGGGGCATAGGGCAGGGCAGGGGTCAGCATGGGCAATGTGAGTGTGTGCGCTATTGGGGCCATGCCGCATATTGTGCTATAGGGACCTTAGGGCACCACACCCTACAGGCCCAATAGTGCCTGAGCACCATAGGCCCTATAGTGCCCAAGTGCCACAGGCCCTATAGTGTCCAAGTGCCATAGGCCCTATAGCACCCAAGCACCATGGGCCCTATAGCACCTGTGCACCATGGGCCCTATAGCACACGAGTGCCATGGGTCCTATAGTGCTTAGGGCAGAATTACCACCAATAGTGCATCTAGCACATGCTGTGCAATAGGCAGTGGTACATGTCGAGATGCATGTGTGGTGACGGAAGCACTGCGCACGTCACAGCCTTGCTCCATGACTTGTGATGGTGCAAGTCCATTGCACAAGGTGCAACAATGTGATATTCAGCCAGCATATACAGATTAGCTCATCAACCTATCCATGGTGCACTGGGGGAATTAGCATCTCATTACTGTTGCACATCGGCCCATTTGCATGCGATGTGCTATAAAGGTGCTGCAGGACTGCACAGGCCCTGGACCAGTATTGCAACCATCTGAGGTAAGTTGCGCCCACCAAGGGGATGAACAGCACAACTGGATGGTTGGCTGGTGTGGGCCACTGCAGCCACTAACTACATGTCATTGCCCAAAGATAGCAATATGTCCAAATGTGAGGAGGGAGAGGAGCATTGGCCTGCCCACAAGCGCAGGCCCAACTTTATGAAGGCAGAGGGAGATGCCCTGTTTGAGGCGTAGCTTAACAGGGAGCCTCTGCTGAGTGGCACAACTGGCACACCCCAGGCCAAGACCGCAGCCTGAGAGGAAGTGGCAGAGGCTGTGCACCAGCAGGGCAGCCACTAGCAATATGCACAGGAGTGCAAGAAGAAGATGATCACCGACAAGCATAGGATCAAGGAGAAGGTGGCGTCCATTCAGGCCATAAGGTCAGCCACAGGTGGGGGCCAGGCCAACATGCCACAGCTCATGCTGCAGGAGGAGCTGGTGGTGGCCACCATGAGGTGCAGCGCTGTCGAGGGTGTGCCGGGCAGTGGCTTCCAGACTGGTGGGAGACCATCACTGCATGGTAGGTACAGTGGCATAAGTGTGAGGGTGGGGTTTGAGGGTGGGGGTCCATTGCATCGGCGGCACTTACGCATCTGTGTTCCGTTTCAGCACTGGAATGCCAGCATGCAGTGGCAGGGGCAGCTGCATCTGCTGTGGGGGCATGCCCAGCCCTGTAGAACCAGCCTCCACCTCCAGTAACATCCAGGGGCCCAAACAGCTGCAGCACACCACTGCCATCTGGCCGGATGACCTGGGCATGGTGAAGGATGAGGCCCTGGCTGTGTTCCAGTGGAATGCCAGCCAAAGCATGCAGTGTGCAGAGACACAGATCGAGGCAGGGTCCGACACCAATGATGATGTGACCATTGTCCTGGACAGCGGTGGACGTGTCATGGGGGAGACACCCATACCATCCACCATCCCTGGCAGCTCAGCCAGTGGCCTGTTGGTGGGACAACTGCCCGCCACCACCCATGGTACTGCTGTGTGCAATGGCAGAATGGCACTGGGTGTCAGTGGTGGTGGTAGTGGTACAGCGGCACAGGTGCTGGAGCGGCGGCAGCAGCAGATGACAGGGGACATTGGGAGGCTGGGTGTAGCATCTGCTGCCAATGCACCTGTCAGTGAGCAGCCCCAAGGGGACCATGCTGTGCAGCACCCACCTGAGTGGGGGGCTGTGCAGCATGGTCATATGCCACCGGTGGGTCAGCGCAACACCCATGCGCCCTTGGGTGCTGACCCCTTGCATAAGCACACCCAGTTGCTATGCGCCTCCCTGGACCAAGAGGTGCTGCTCATGGCTGGGGTGCATGCACTCTGCACAGAGGTACACCAGGCAGCCGAGTAGTGTGATAGTGGCATCGTGCAGGTCCAGGAGTCCAGACATTGCCTGTGGGAGGACACTACCACAGCCCTGGATCACTTAGCCACTGTGGTCACAGTCAGCCTTGCATCACTGTCTGACATGGGGCATGGCCAGCCGCCACAGACCCCACAGAGTGCATTGTCCACCCCACGGACCCTGTGTCAGGTGACCCACTCAGTGTCGATGCTGGGCTCTGTTGTTAGCATCCCAGGAACACCTGGAGCAGGCCTGTTCAGAGACTGCAGACCCCTGCGAGGACACGGTCATGATCCCGCAGTTCCACCCCTGGGGGACAGTTGCAGACCAACCCTGTGGCCATCGCACAGCATGGGTCCACTGGGCAGCCATGGTGCCGCCATCCACGTGTCTGTGGCAGCCATGTGACCACGCAGTGGAGCTGATGAGCCCACCACCCTGTCCGCTGTCTGCTGCCACTGCCCTGTGTGCACATGGCCATTGTGTGTGTGTGTGCGTGTGTGTGTGTGCATGCCACAGACAAGGCATCCGTGGACTGTGCCACAAACTGGCAATGTGCGCACCTGCCCAGCTGCTGGTCCATGTGGCATTTGCCTGATGATGCCACCACAGCACTGGATGCACATGTGCACCGGTGCTCTGCATCTGATCCACACCTGGTACTAGCACCCGGGAGTGGGCCTGCGAGTGTTAGTGTGTGTGTGTGTGTCTGTGTGGTGTGCTGTGCTGCGTGTTGTTGCATATGGCCATGTAGCATGGCCCCATGCCCGCCTTTCTACTGCCTGCTCCACAGGGTTACAGGCATGCCCACACATGCCTGTGTGCCTTGCCACTGTGGCCATCCTGTGCATGGGTGTTTGTCCACCTACCTGCATATGCTGTAGTACTCCTATGCTATCGTGTCTCAGTGCTGGCATGCCATCCTCATCAGCCAGGGATCACTCCATCCGGGGGGTGCTGCCCACCACCATGTGGCCCCTCAGCCATGTTGTCCCCACTGCTGTTCCCCTCTTCAACCTTGGCAGCTATCCCAAGGTCAGTGGCCATGTTGTGCATCATGCAGCAGGCCAGGAATAGGCTGCAGACCTTCTAGAGGCTGTACTGTGGGGCAGCACCAGACCTGTGCAGGCAAAGGAAATGTGCCTTCAGCAGACTGAGGACACACTTTATGATGTTCCGCATGCTGGTGTGTGCCTCATTGTATCGCTCCTCCACAACGGATGACAGGTGCCAGTAGGGGGTGTGCAGCCAGGGCCAAAGTGAATAGCCACTGTCACCTGTGTGGATGGAGATATGGTTAGCCTGGTGTCCTCTGTGGCTGTGCCCCTTGTCCTTCCCAGCCACACTCTGTGGCGCCCCTACCCTGGCCACCCCTCCCATGCCCTGGTGTACCCAGCTGCCTGTGGTCTTGACATACTCATCCACTAGATGACCAGTGGAGATGTCCCCACTCTTGAACCTGTGGCACAGTGCTAAGCTGTGCCAGATGAAGGCATCATGTGCTCCCCCAGGGTGTGTGGCACAGACATTGGTTATGTGCCCCCTGGCATCACACACCACCTGGCAGTTGATATTGGGGCAGACCTTTCTGTTGATGTAGGCTACCCCCTCCAGGCCAGGTGGCATGCCGATGCCCACATGGGTGCAGTTGATGGCCCCTAGCACGCCAGTCATATGTGGTACCCTGTGGAACTCCTGCATGTTTGCTGTATGGTCTGCCTGTGTTCTGGGGAAGTGGATGTATTCTGCAGCATGTGGCAGCAGGACGTTGAGGAATTGTGTGAGTAGCCAGGATGTGGCTGACTGTGTTATGCCTGTGGTATCCCCTGTTGGTCTCTGGAAGGTGCCCGTGGTGAGCAGGCACATGACAGCTGTTACATTTGTCTCCACTGTCAGTGTGTGGCTCCGTCTAGTAGATGCCTGCATCTCCTCACTGCACAGCTCACAGAGCTGCTCCAGAATTGCCCAGTTCAGTCAGTACCGACCCATGATCTCAGTGTCAGCGTAGGTCTCATAGCTGATGGGTCGGTACCACCTGTTCCAGGTGTACCATTGACAGGCCCTCCTACGGCTGCTTTTCCCTGCCTCCTTCCTCCCCACACTCTTCATTACAGCCTCCATCTGGAATATTGCACTGGCCATGGCCCCTGTTGTCCTGCTCCACAGGCCCACCCGGCTGTGTGTGGCTGTGCGTGCTGCTCTGCAGGTCCCACACCTGTGTATCCTGCCCTGGCTGGCTGGCTGTTGCCTGCAGCATCTGTCTCCTGCCCCTGTGAGTGCCTGTGTTGCTCCCCTTGGGTCTGGTGGCACTGTGTCATGCCCACACTGTCTCACACCTGCCATTGCCTCCCTGTCTGTCACACTCTCACACACTCTCTCACACACTGTCTCTCCCTCTCTGTCCCTGTCTCTTTCTCTCTCCCTGTCCCCTTCTTTGTAGGCAGCCAGCCTGTCTGTCTCCCTCTGTCCTGCTTCCCTCTGGTGCAAGTGCCCTCCTCCTACTTGCTCCCTTTTTTTATAGGCTCAAGTCTGCTCCGCACAACTGCCATTTACTCCCTACTTGAGCCATTGGTTGGGGGTTGAATATCGCACTGTGCTACATATTCATGGTTTCCCCCCACTGCTCTTGCACATGCATACATTTCCATTACGCATTGGTGCACTGCTACTTGTGCTGCGCAGTTGCTGCCACTGAATATCGCTCTCTGGCACATTTTCACAGTTGCGCATTGTGCAACTTCTTTGAATATCCCAGCCAGACTGTATTGAGATTTTAATGATAAATGCAATGTTGAATTATAATACAAAAATGGAAGACAAATCAAGCTCCCCTCACACACACACACACAGGGAGCTCAGTTGTCTTGCATTTCTTACACAATTCACAATTATTCGTATGCCATGCATCTTGTATAACAGTGAAAAAATTGTATCATTCAGTTTTAAATAACTAAAGTGCTGCTGTGGACAATTATTTCATTTTCTCCCAAATTAATGTTTTTTAGAGCAGTTGTCAAGTTTTACCCTGAGTGGTTTAAAGCCTAATTTCAGTCAAGATAGGAGCTAAAGGACTGGGGAGGTGAGTAAAAAGAAGGTGGGAGAGGATGAAGGAGGGCAGCACAAAGACAGGCCTACACAAAGTTATTATTTTCTACTTAAATCACATGATCAAGATATAAATGAGGAATTTGTTTCTTTTATACATGGAATTCAGGAGGCCATCTGTTCCTAAAAATTTGTAACTGGTCTCTTCTATAGAAACATAGAAACATAGAAACATAGACTTTGATGGCAGATATGGACCACTTGGACCCACCCAGTCTGCCCATTTCGCTACCTACTGGATAAGCTGCAGATTCTAGTTAACCAACAGCCTATTTCCTGCAACCCCCCACTATAATTGCCTTATGTCTGTCCCATGCATGTTTGAATTCCTCAACTGTTTTAGACCCCACAACCTCTCCAGGAAGGCGGTTCCATGCTTTCACCACTCTCTCCATGAAAAAGAATTTCCTCACATTACCCCAGAGCCGTCCCCCCTCTAAATTTAAATTGTGCCCCCTTGTTCTTACACATCTCTTTTTCTGAAAGATGCTACCCTCCTGGACTTTGTTGATTCCCTTGAGGTACTTAAAAGTTTCTATCATGTCCCCCCCGTCCCTCCTTTCATCAAGAGTATACATATTAAGCTCTCTCAGTCTCTCTTCATATGGTTTCTGATGTAGACCCTACACCATTTTAGTTGCCCTCCTCTGGACTGCTTCCATCCTGTCTATGTCCTTGCGTAGATGAGGTCTCTAAAACTGCACGCAGTACTCCAGATGGGGTCTCACCAACTGTCTGTATAGAGGGATAACCCCTTCCCTTTTTCTACTTGTAATGCCCCTTCCTATGCATCCCAGTATCCCCCTGGCTTTCCCTACTGATTTCTCACATTGCATACCCACCTTTAGGTCATCTGATATGACTACACCCAGATCCCTTTCCATTATTGTTGTTGTTAGTACCTCCCCTGCTATTGTGTACTCTTCTCCTGGATTTTTATTTCCCAGGTGCATTACTTTGCACTTCTTTGCATTGAATTTAAGTTGCCATAAGTCTGACCATTCCTCCAACCTTGTCAAGTCCCTTCTCATCCTTTCTACCCCCCCTTGTGTATCAACTCTGTTACAGATCTTTGTGTCATCTGCAAAGAGGCATACCTTTCCTTCCAGACCCTCTGCTATAATATGCAATTTTCTCTATTCTATACATAGACTCCCATTGGATAAACCAGTCAGCAAAGGTAGTGATCTCTTATACTAACCATTTTTTTTATAATTGCTTTCTTGGGTGTGATAACTATAATTCAGAGTGAATACTGTTTCCCCTTGCCTTTCTGTCCAGACAGTGGTGCCTACACAATGTTTTTGGATCATATGGAAAGAATGCCCAGAATACTAGATATTTTGGAGGATATCAGTTATCAGAATAACTCCAGTTTACTTCATGACCAGGAAACAAAAGAGTGCATAGCAGCAGTACCCTTTCCATATTCCTTGCTACAGTACACCATAGCAGACATGGCATATTTTGCTTGCTTAACCCATGTAATAAAAAAACACACAAGATGCTTCCAAATAAACTCTTTCCATGTCAATGCATTTAGGTACATAATCGTGAAGAACAAATGTCTGTCCTTTGCCCCTCTGATATAGCTATTTGTAATTCCCTTTCCAGTGTGCTTGTTATGTATGCTAGTGTACCTCTTCTTCCTGGAACACATTATAAATTTGGATACTGTAAGTATGAGTACACCATTAAAATGTAATTCCAAAAATAACTGTATAGGTGTCCTCTTTCTTTACCGCATTATGTCCAAATTTTGTTTCTGTTATAAAAAGTGATGAAGTTGCAGACAGCGGTAGAAATCAGACTTAATTTAATCCAGGAAAGAGAGTATGAATTCATCTCTTTGTAGTTGCCATGATATTTGTAATCCCTGCTCATCCCATCTTTGAAATATGTTGTCAATCTAGCCGAGGGAAAGTTTTGATCAGAAAAGAATCTTTTAAATAGTGAGGTATGGTGATCCAGTTTATATTGTTTAAGCACGTTTTTTCTAAATAGTTCATCATAAATAAATCCATGATTTTTCCAAGACTATGACTTTGTGCTGCAGTTCCTCATTAAAAAGAGAAGTGGGGATATCTCTGCATTGAATGATGGATGTTTCTCTGTCCTTTCAATAGGAAGTGTAGGCCAGGATGCACCAGCACAATGCGTAGTGCAACTGTGTTGCTTTATAATACTGTTAAAGACTGGGTGTGCAAGACATCCTTAATGTTCCAGTAGCTAAATGTTGTGTATTTCACTGTCTTTTCCTCATTCCAGATACATCTGGAGATCATTTTGTTTCATTCATTGAAATCTTTCCTAGGAATCACTGTTGGTTATATCTGCAACAAGAACAGCAACTATGGGAGCACGTTCATTTGCACTGACTGCATTCTATGAATCACAGAAATCAGAAGAGCTGTCCATCATTCTGCCAATGTTCACACTTAACTTTTCAATGATGGAAGTACAGTTCATCTGGTAGAAAGCCATTAGGTTCTTTGTTAGGTATACATAGAAACATAGAATTTGATGGCAGATAAGGACCGCTTGGCCCACCCAGTCTGCCCATTTCCCTACCTAATGGATATGCTGCAGATCCTAATTAACCAGCAGCCTACTTCTTTCTACCCCCACCCCCTAGAATTGCCTTATGACTGTCCCATGCATGCTTGAAATCAACCACTGTTTTTGACTCCACAACCTCCTCCAGAAGGCCGTTCCAAGCATCCACAACCCTCTCTGTGAAAAAATACTTCCTTACATTACCTCTGAGCCGCCCCCCCATCTTCAAATTGTGCTCCCTTGTTCTTGCACACCTCTCTTTTTGAAAGATGCTACCCTCCTGGACTTTGTTGATTCCCTTGAGGTACTTGAAAGTTTCTATCGTGCCCCCCCCCTTTCCTTGAGGCTATACATATTAAGCTCCTTTAGTCTCTCTTCATATGTCTTCTGGTGCAGACCCTGCACCATTTTAGTTGCCCTCCTCTGGAAAGCTTCCATCTTGTCTATGTCTTGTCTTGTCTATGATTGTGAGCATGAGCTGGACATGGCATGGAGGGTCATGTCCCATCAATGGGTGTTCATGGACAGGCTTGATGCATATCCTCTCCAGGAAACACACTGCCTAGAGAGGTTTCATGTGGACCATTACACCATCAGCCAGCTTTGTGACATGGGTCATGACCATGTGTCCTGAGAAAAAGGCATTCACATTCCATAAGGGTGAAGACAAAGGTGCTGAATACATTGGTGTATCATGCCATAAGGGCCTTCCAGAGGGTGGTGAGCTATGTCATTCATTCATTTAATTTTATCTCAGAGTATAACCATTGAGAACAGTGCTCATTTAAAATGGTGACCCATGGCAAAATACATATATTACAACAATAACACATACATACCTTACACAATTCAAGAGTACAAAAAATACAAATCTAAAAAAACATGATAATATACTGTACATTACAACATACATACATATAAACATATCTAACCAATTATTGCACAACTCTTTGTTTTTTTACTGTATCCATAACCCATTGTTTGATAATTCTCATTGATGGAGGTCTTCCATTCACCAAACCAAATCTTATTGGCAAACTATTCCATAATCGGGGAACCATATAACTAAAAAAAGATTCTGACATTTCAGTAGTTGATAATGGTACTACCAATTCCCTGTATAATGCTTTCCTCAAGGTCAGATTTAAGTCTCTAACCATCAACCTTTCATAAAGATAGTCTGGAACATCCCCCTGTACACTTTTATATGCAAAAATAATCTTATGGTATTTCCTTCTATCTGTTAGGAAGAACCAATCTAATTTCTCATACATCAAACAATGATGTATATCACTAGGACACCGTACAATTAATCTTGTTAACCTATTATAGAGAACCTCTAATTTTTGTAACTTAACCTGACTGACATGATCATATAATATATCACTAAAATCAATTAAAGGGAAAACTTGAGTTTCTACTATTTTCTTTAACAAAGTACTTCCTAAGATGTTTTTATTTCTATATTACACCCCTATTCTCTTACCTAAATCTGCAATAAGTTTATCAACATGGAAGTTACCTGTTACCAAAGTATCAATCCAGTACCCCAAATATTTATACTGGGAAACTTGCTCTAATCTAACACCCCCTTCATCTATTATGACCAAATCAGTATTATATTTTAATTTTAATACAGACCCCAAGACCATACACTTTGTTTTAGAGATATTCATTTTTAATTTAGAACACCCAAAATATTCTTGTATGGTATTAAAACTTGATTGCAGTTGTACCTCAGTTTCTTGAACAGTCCTAGCCGAAGTATATATTATCATATCGTTGGCATACAAATGGTATGCTGACCCATTAACTGCATCATAAAATTTATTCCAATATATTAAAAACAACAAGGGGCCAATCACTGAACCCTGTGGCATCCCTAGAACAATGGGAAGAGGATCAGAAGTAATGCCATTTACAGTCGTTTTCTGAGAACTCCCTCCAAAATAGGAGGCAAACCATGTCACTGCAGAAATAGATAACCCTATGTCCATCAACCTAGATAACAATATTTGGTGGTCAACCATATTGAAGGCCTTGGAGATGTCAACAAAGATGGCACCAGTCAAATGACCTCTTTCCATTGCTTTGTTGACATCATCCAAGACCTTCGACATGGAGACCACAGTTCCATGGGACTTAAGAAATCCTGACTGGTATCTGTCATACAGGTTATTCTGTGACAGATGATCCACCAACTGAGCTGCCATCAGCCTCTCAAATAATTTTGAGACCTGAGGCAACACAGAAACTGGGAGATAATTTATCAATTGGACAGGGCTTCCCCCTTTAAATATCGGGACAATCCCTGGCAGTCTTCCAACCCTTTGGAACCACTCCTTCTCTCAAAGACCAATTAAACAAATACATCGGGGGGGCAGCTATTTGCAAAGCTGAGATCTTTAAAAGGTAGGAAGTCAAGCCATCTAATCCCCCACTCTTATTTGTTTTCAGTTCCAGCAACTGTTCCAACACCTCATATTCCTCTATTTTTCTAAATACAAAGAGAAAACTACCTCTACCATGCTCAAAATCTACATCCTCCATATTTTTCACACTAACTCCGGTATCCCAAGCTACATCTCTGACCTTAATAAAGTAATTGTTGAAAACATCAGCAAGGGAACCAGTCCTCTCATACTTGGGGATCCTAATATTGTGCAACACCCCCTTAGTCTGTTCATTTAAACTATTAACTACTTTCCAAAAGGCTCTAGGGTCTTCTACAGCTGCCTCTAACTTAAGACTATAGAACTTTCTCTTGGTTTCCCTCACTGCTGCCACATAGGTATTTCTCTGCCTTCTATAACAGTTCCAATCAGCTTTATTATTCATAGCATGTGCCCTTTCCCATACCTGTTTCTTCTGTCATTTGAGTTTTCTCAAGGCAGAGGTAAACCGTGGGGCTGATCTCTGCTTGATCTTTTTTGTCTTTAATGGCATGTGATAATCAATTATACTCATTAATTCAGACAAAAAATATTCCCATGCCAGATCAATATCAGGGATAAGAAAATGTCTATCCCAAATAACCCCACCCAAATCTCTAGCAAATAAAATAATCAAAATTCTTTGTCTCCCAAAAAGAAATAAATGTAGACTGTACTGACCCCTAACCCTTCTCCCTTACACAGAAAATTGTATCATGATCACTATTTAGATCTTCCATTTGCCCTACAACATAACTGTGTGGAGCATTTGTTAAAATCAGATCCAACAAAGTTGAGTCTGTTGGACTCCTCACATTTACACTATTAGGTGTTTTAATCAATTGCTCCAAACCAAGAGATAGTGCTAAGTTCTTTATTACACATGCATCTCCACCCTGCAACCAATTCCGATTAAAGTCCCCCATCAGAAGGACTTCATGTGTGTCCAAATAACCATCCAGGACTGTTTCTAATTGTTTTATCTTTTGCTTTGAGTTTCCTGGTGACCGGTACACCCAGACAAAAAGCATGGGTTTCCCATCAATAAAATCAATTTCCAAAGCTATATGCTTACAGGTATTAGGACATACCTCCAAAAATAGCTATTTTGTAATATATTTATCAGATGCATAAACTACCCCCGTATTCCTCTCTGCCCTAAAAACAGTACATCCATTAATTAAGATGCTGGTATCCTCTACTCCCTTGTGTAACCAGGACTCCATAAATAACATAAAATCAGGAGTGTTCTCATGAAAATTCACTAATTAAATCTAATTTGGGCAACATACTCCTCACATTAGCATGAGTAAACAACATACCTTTTCTATTTTTCAATTGTTCAAGTCCAGGGTTAGAATTCATATCACCACATTGTTATAAACAAAACATAACAAACAGCTGATTCACCCGCTTGCTTCTTAGTCCATGTTTCCCATAATAATAAATTTTTGGAAAAACAACTTCTAAACCAGTATCCATTCTTACAATGCTCTGGATCTGATATTCCAACTATAAAGGCAGCATTACTTGTACAAACTGCTGCAGTATTGGTGAGTCCCTGGTTAAAAAAATCATTGTTTGTATAATCCATAGGATAAGACCAGTTACTATTCACCCAAGCTGCCCCACACCGCACAGTCAACACACTTTTCTGTTCCCCCATCTCACAAGGCATTCTACTACAGCTTAACAAACACATCAGAGTTAAATAAAACATACATTGTCTCATATATCCAATTGTTTAACCAGGTGAGACACACTAAGCTGAAAACTTGTTTACAGGTGCAACCTGAGAGCACAAGAAAGTTACGGAGACCGGATACTTGGTTAAATATCTATGCCACCTGAGGCTATCTGATATCCAACCAAAATGATGGCATCTGATGGAATCTGACCTGGTAGGATACTATCCGAGCAACACTAGATGACAAAAAAACCATGTGGGAGGGTGGATAGTGAGGAAAGAATAAGGAATATGCAGAGGGACCTACAAAAACTAGAGGGGTGGGCAAGTTAAACTTCAACACCAAAAAATAAAAGGTAATGCACCTAGGGAAAATGAACCCCAAGATGGGGTGCTGAATGGGTGGGGTAAGATTTAGCACTACAGAAGAGGAATGGGATATAGGAGTTATCATCAGTAACTCCCTTAAACAAATGAGCCAATGCAACAAGGCCTATAGCAAGGCCAACAGGATGTTGGGATGTATTGGGAGAGGTATTGGTAACAGAAGAAAATAGGCAATACTTCCCTTATGCAGATCCCTGGTGAGGCCTCGCCTGGAGTACTGCATCCAGTTCTGGAACTCTCACCTCAGAAAGCACAGGGATAGGTTGGAAATAGTGCAGTGCTGAGTAACAAAAATGATTCAGAGAAAGCTGGGCAGATCCTATGAGGAGTACCTCAAGGTACTAAATATGTACTCACTGGAAACCAGAAGAGAGAGGGGAGATATGATAGTGACCTTCAAGTTCCTTTAAGGAATTAATAAGGTAAATCATGGGGCATTATTTACCCTGAATACCAACATGAGGTCACGTGGTCACAAGTGGAAATTAACAGGAAGGAGGATCAGGAGGGTCTTGAGGAAGTACTTCTTTATGAAAGGAGTGGTGGAACCTTGGAACAGGCTTTCAGCTGAGGTGCTGGATGCAAAGACAGTCAGGGGATTCAAGCAGGCATGGGACAGAATGAATGAAATAGTGGTTGCCCAAGGCAACAAGACCAGGGAGTAGAATGGGGATAGGATGGGGAGGGTCAGTGCCCTGGAGGAACAATAGGTTCCCAGGAAGGTTCCAGGGATTATAGGGAATATGAGCAGACTGGATGGACCTCTAGTCTCTTTCTGCTGTTATGATCTATGATTCTATGTTTCTCTGATATGTGGTCCCAATTATAGCAAACCCCTGTCCCACCACTACCAGGGTGTGCATCTGCCTGCCAGGCAGTCCTTTTGGCATGTTTCTGGCCCCAATTCAATGGGTCCCCTACATGCCATTGATTACTGGTTCCCTGTTTCTCCAAACATGGAATGCCTTCCGACTCTCCACTCTAGACTCCACTGTGGGGACCTGAAAATAACAAATGATAATGTAAAAACCAGAACCGCCATAACATAGGAAAACCAGAAAGACCCTTTCCTGGGGGATGGAATTCCTCTCAGCCCTGCTGACTCTGACTCCAGCAGGGAGACCTGACAGGTACAAATGACAATGTGAAAACCAGAACCATACTACATAACATAGGGTAACCTGAAACCCAACTCTTGGGAAAGGGTCCCCACCTACCCTGCATTGCCCCCATATGGTAAGCAGCCCAGATAGGATACACCAGCCTGGGCCATGCTCAAGGCTTTGACCTAGGCAGGCACACCCTTGCCAGTACAACTAGGTGTGCAGGTAGCTGGGTCTCTGTGTCCATATGGGACAGGCCCATCTATTCCCCTTCTGAACCTTTGAAGCTCTCTCAACACCCCTGGCCTTTTCTAAGGTCTTTCCTGGGTGTAGTAGGGGGATGGGAATGCTAGAGTAAGAAAGGAAGAGATTGAGAAGTTTAATCAGTGGTTGAAGGGATGGTGTCAGGAGAAGGGGTACCACTTTAAGGGGACTGCAGGGGCTTTGGGACAGGAGGCTCTTCAAGGGTGATGGATTTCACCTGATGAGAGAGAAAGGAACAGTACTCTAGGCAAGAAGTTTGAGGTTGACAGTGGACAGTTAAACTGACTGCAGGGGAGACTAGGGCAACCACTGAGACAGGACAGCAGGTGGTAAATAGGGATGTACAAAACTGGCAAACTTTGCTCCATGAAATAATTCATGAAGTTTGCTAAATTCGTGAAGTACTAAGTGTCGACTTCGCAGAATGTTTGGTGGATGAAAAGGCACTTTTTCAGGAGAAGTTATGCAAATTCAGCGACAAAGTTGCAACTTCACCATATCTTCTCCTTAACTAGCATGACTTCACTTGAAAAAGTGCCATTTCCACAGAAAAACTCAAAGTGAAGCGGCAAAGTGGGCAATTCTTGAAGTTATTTGTGAAGGCGAATTTTGCAATTTCACTGGAACTTCACCGGCAAAATAAAACTTCGCAACATCTCTAGTGGAGAACCTAGTTATATTTTCATTACTGTACATACTAGTATGTGGCTCCCACCACATCCTCAATTGCGCCAGGAGAGGAGAAAACACTGGTCCCTGGGAGCTATGTCAAGGGATGCCTGGTGACAAGCTGGTGGTGGCTTCCACCCCACTCTGCTGAATGCTCTGGACCTTGTTGAAGCCATGACATGCATTGTGGCATCCCTTGCTGAATCGCGGTTGGAAGCAGTCTTGCAAGGGCAGCTGCTCAGTGGTTATGGAAGCCAATGCTCATTTCCCTCAATGCACCCAATTGGACTCCTGTACCCCCAGAATTGCTGACTTTATAGTGGCCACCATGTATGTAACAAAGTTGGGGGGTTCCAAACTCTGATGCACAGGGGTACTGTTGGATCAGCCCTGCTCTGTGTTGGGTTTTTCTGCACACATTCTCTGTCTTCACAAGTAAGGCTGGACTTAGGCTGGAGAGCCTACTGTGCCTTGTGAGTGAAAAAATTGGAGGCTTCCCCCAAACTTATCCACTCTTAGCAGCTGTGAGAGAATTAGCAGCGTAGTCACAAGCACATCCTGTATCTGTAGAGGTGGACATGGAGATGGATTGGTGCTGATCATAATCTGCTACTGTCCATTTTTTTATACTTATATTTTATTATTTTTAAGTTTGTGCATGCACGGCGAACGTCTTGCTATGAGTGACTTTTGAGGCGTGTGACACTGTCGATCCAATGCAGAGTGCTCTGCAAGGGGCTCGACCGTCCCATGCCAATCATCAGCCAGGCTGTTCATGATGCTGTTTTGCCTGACATGGTCTCAACTTGAAAAGAAAACACCACACCAGTCATGTGGTAGCTTTTTCTTTTCATTTCGATCAGCCTGGCTGATGCCAGAACTAACCTAACCCCCCCAACTCCCCACTAGAGCTGTATACCTCTGAAGTGCTCCGGATGCCGCATGATGTCTGGAATTCAGGCTGCAGTGAGGCATTCCAGTGAATTTGAGTGTGGGGAACACCACGCTAAACTGTGTCCACAATTATTCTTTGTTTGCCCCTAGAATTCTGACCACCACGAGCGTAACTTGCAAGTTGTGCATCTCTACCGACAAGCTGCAGCTCCGTTTCCAATTGGCTCAGGCTGCAGCCTTTGGTACTCTCCAATTGGTGGAGGTTCCACACAAGAGACACAGAAGGTAATAGTAAACGGAGTCCACTCTGAAGAAAGGGGGGTTGCTAGTGGGGTACCAAAGGGTTCAGTACTGTGTCCAGTGCTTTTTGATGTCTTTATAAGTGACATTGCAGAGGGACTGGAAGGATAAGTATGCCTCTTTACAGATGACACAAAGATCTGCAACAGGGTTGATACACAAGGGGGGGCATGGAAAGGATAAGAAGGGACTTGACAAGGTTGGATGAATGGTCAGAAGTATGACAGCTTGGCTTCAATGCAAAGAAGTGCAAAGTAATGCACTTGGGAAACAAAAACCCAGGGGAAGAGTACACGGCGGGGGGGGGAGGTATTAACAACAAAAATGGAAAGGGACTTGGGGGTAATCATATCAGATGACCTTAAGGTTGGCAAGCAATGTGAGAAGGCAGGAGGGAGGGCTGGAGGGATAGTGGGATGTATAAGGAGAGGCATCACCAGCAGAAAACAGGAAGTTGTAATCCCGCTGTACAGACAGTTGCTGAGACCCCATCTGGAGTACTGTGTCCAGTTCTGGAGACCCCATCTCCACAAGGACATAGACAGGATGGAAGCAGTCCAGAGGAGGGAAACTAAAATGGTGCAGGGTCTGCAACAGAAGCCATACGAGGAGAGACTAAAGGAGCTCAATATGTATACCCTTGAGGAAAGGAGGGAGAGGGGGGACATGATAAAAACGTTTATGTACCTTAGTGGAATCAACAAAGTCGAAAAGGGTATCATCTTTCAGAAGAAGAGATGTGCAGGAACAAGGGGATACTATTTGAAGGTAGAGCTAGGACGGCTCAGGGGCAGTGTGAGGACGTATTTTTTTCACAGAGAGGGTGGTGGACGCATGGAACCACCTTCCTGAGGAGGTTGTGGGGTCAAAAACTGTGGGAGAATTCAAGAATGCATGGGACAGACATAAGGCCATTCTTGTGGGGGGTAGGAAGAATTAGGCAGTTGGTTAACTAGGATCTGTAGTTTATCCAGTAGGTAGGTAGGTAGGGAAATGGGCAGACTAGGTGGGCCAAGCAGTCCTTATCTGCCATCAAAGTGTATGTTTCCATGTTTCTTTATGTATGTTTCTGTGTTGAGCCCTGCAGTACCACTGGAGGGATTGGAAAGGTGGCGGTCATACCTCTGCTGACTGGCTGCTTTATGTGTAGCTAGTCAGTCAGCGGGAGGTTTAGATTGCCATCCCTTTTTCCTGACCAACAACATTTCATTTTCAAACTGGGTTGCGGGAATGGACATATTGCTGGAGCCAGCTGAGGAGACAATTGTGGTGCAGTGGAGATCAAAGTGACCGCCAGAGACTGGAGAGGAATGGGAAGCTTCAAGCTGTGAAGCCAGCAACTTTTTCTCGGTCAGCCTGAGCTGACAGAACACCATCTGAGACTGAGACCAAGGAGTGTACAGAGTAGTGAGGAGCAGCTGCTGAACTGAGGACTACTCTGGAGCAAGGAAGCACAGAAGAGGACCATGAGGATGGGAAGGAAAGCTGCATCACCAGACCATCTCACACACTGAGCTTGAAGTGGCAGCTGATCTATCGGGCAGCATGCAACAGTCAGTTGCAGTAAGGATGTAAGTCTTCCCAGTCCCCCTACACTGTCTGCACATGATGCGCTTCACCACACAACCTCCCCCATGATTCTGAAGTCAGTTACTGGGCTAAGAGACAGCATACAGCAAATATATCAGAGCTAAAGGACAGAGAAGGGAAATGGGAAAGAGTGCAGTTCCTGAAACCGAATAACAGTTGTGTCATTCATTTTATTTCACAGCAAGTGCTAAACTATAATGTATCCAAGAGTGTTCGAACCGTGGAATGCAGAGTTGCGGTTGTTCCATCACTTTTCTCACCCCAAATGAGATTGCCCTTTTCTGGCCCAGCAGCCCATGTGAATGAGACTGCCCTTTAAATGTGAAAAAAAAAATGCAAGTTACTGTCTTGCTGTGTGTGAACCTTCACACTTCAGACACAGCATGCAAAACAGTAGTTGGTTCAGACACAGAAAGACAGTATGCATATGGTTAACAGAAGGACTCCAAATTCCAGCAGTTCCCCTTTCAACTGTCCCACTGGTCCCAAAGCCTGGAAAATGATGCTTTTGAATCAGCTGTGCCCCACCCTGCCTGTCACACAAAAAACAAAGGTGCTAGGTAATTGCCTTGCTGTCTGCCTCTGTAAGGGAGTGGGAAGTCAAGTAGTATGACGTGCTTTTTACAGATAATGGGCAGGATTCTCAAAACTTTCGGGACCAAAGTCCCACTCTGCAACTACAGTTGTGGGCTGAAATCGCCTGCAGCTGCGCTGGTTGTGATTCTCAGCCAGCAGTTGAGGAGGATGTTACAGCTGCTCCTACCACCCGTAGTATCGTAGAGATTTCCCAGGCAACACCTCCCGCAAGCAGCCGTAAATCATGGAGTCAGTTGTGATCTGGCTCCACCTTTGTGTATATCCGCCGCTGCGGGTAACCTGCAGATCCGCAAGTGGCAACTCACTTGCGCCGCGATTTACCCGCAGCTACGGGTATTTCACGATCTTTGAGAATCCTGCCCAACATCTGTTGGCTTCCAACTCCCGATTACATTTTTTACATTTGAATCAACTGGTCGGCAATCCTGGAACTCGTTTAATTTCAACGTTAAGTGCCTGCAAATTTTTTGTTGTTGTTGCCTTTGTTTTGTAAGGAGTGCCTGAAACCTTTGTGCCTTTGTTTCCTAGTGTTGTATATCCCAGCAGGATTCTCATTGCTGCTCTGAATATTGAGCGTTTGTTCTGCTATGTGAGCCCCATTCCCTGTGTCACAAGCAGGAATCACACTGATGTACAAATACTGTTGTATTAGTAGTAATAATGTAGCATGCCATAGAAAAAAAAGCATTTGTCAATGCCAAATGTTTGCTTGCTGGCATTGGTAGTATAGGAGTTACAGAGCTGCATAATAGGAATGGCAGTGAAGTATTGAACTGAAGCCAACCCCACCACCACCCTGCAGAGACTGACAGGCATTGGGGTGTGCCTTTGGTGTGTCAAACATAATGGCCATGCCACTTCACCACACCCTACCCTGCAGACACCAACAAGTGTCACGGTGTGCCTTGGGGTCTTTGGGCCTTATGCTCACTCCATTCCATAAGGAAATACAGTGAAATGGGTGCAGTATAGGAGACTGGGGTGAACTTTGGGGTCAAGAATCCAAGGCATACCTCGATGTCTGTCACTGGCTGCAGGGTGTGGGTGGAATGGTATGAACATTACAGGCAACAATCCCAAGTCACACCCCTGATGCCTGTCAGTCTCTACAGGGTGGGGTGTTATAGTTGGAAACCCTACGCCCCAGGCGTTCATTGGTATTTTCACTCCAATTTTTCAACATGGTTTTTTTGTGATTCCCACCTCATGAACAGTGGCAATATCAGTTTGTTAGCCAAAAGCTGGTTTTGCCCAGCGACCACGCCATTTGGCACCACAGGTACAAAAACAAATTTCGAACAGGATGTGAAAAATGACAGCTGTACTGTTCATGAGGAGGTGTAAAAATGGCAATGTTGAAAATCTGGAGTGAAAATATAAAAAAAAAATGGTGAAGTCACGAACGTGCGTAGAAACTGTAATTAGTTTGGGGACTGTTTACAGCAGATTGTCAACACAGACATTTTGGGACCTCCACTCATGAACAGTGTCACTGTGATTTTTGTAATCTGTCCCGAACACTGATTTCCCACAGCGACCACACATTTCTGCGCCGGAAGTGCGAAAACACATTTCATCCAGGGTATGAAATATGACAGCTATACTGTTCATAAGGAGGTGTGGAAAAATGCCACTGTAAAAAATCTGGACTGAAAATATTACAAATTCATGAACTTTCGAGGGAGTGTGGAAATTGGGCAATGCATGCTCATAACACAGTCATTTTACAGACTTTTGTCACCAAATTTTCAACATAGCCATTTTAAAACCTCTGCTCGTGAACAGTGTCACTGTGATTTTCTTAATCTGTCTTGAACATTGATTTCGCACACCGACTGTGCCATTGTGTGCTACACATGTGAAAACACATTTTGGGAAAGATGTGAATAATGACACCTGTACTGCTCATAAGGAGGTGTGGTGAAATGGCAATGTTGAAAATCTGGAGTGAAAATATTAAAAATTTACGAAGTTACAAGCGTGTGTAGGAACTGCGCCATGCACGCCTGTAAAGCAGTCATTTTGGAGAATTTGTTTTACCAAATTTTCAACATAGGGTTTTGGGGGACTACCTCATAAACTGTGACACTGTCATTTTGTTCCTCGGTCCTGAAAGGTGGTTCTGTGCAGTGACCAGAAAATCACCTTTCGGGACCGAATAACAAAATGACATTGACTGAGTTCATGAGGTGGGGTCCCAATAACTCCATGTTGAAAATGTGGTAGAAAAATTCCCAAAAATGGCTGAGATATGAACCAAAGTTAAAAAAAAAAACATTTATGTCATTATACAGTTTACCGGCATTTCTTCAGTTCGCAGTCACCTTTGAAGAGTGCAGACGTGTTCCCGGTCCACAGAAGATTATCGTGCCAGGCTCCGGAGGTAAGTATGGGGTGAGGGTGTATGTGGGGAGCTGGGTGCGCAGAGGGTGGGCACAGATTGGAGGAGGGGGGTGAGACAGTCAACGAGGGACCATTTTTTTCTTACAGGCTTTATTTTTCCTTTTTCAGGAAGACGACGCAAGACTTTTTCCACGCTGTGGTGGGCTCCCAGCATGGCATCTGGAAGGTTTTTTGGGGGGGGCAGTGGAGCCGATGGGGGATTGGGCACCCCCATTGGTCATATGGACATCAGACTGTGCTGGGGTGGGCTCCCAGTGGTGGGGCAGTTGGAAGGTTGTTTGGGGGGGCCAGTGGAGCTGACGAGGGTTTGGGCACCTCTGTTGGCCATATGGATGACGGACTGTTGCCACGCTGGGGTGGGCTCCCAGCATGGCACCTAGAAGTCTATTTCGGTGGGGGAGCAGTGGAGCCAATTGGGGATTGAGCACCCCCATCGGCCATACATTGTGCAGGTGAGGGGAGTGCATGAGCATGCTGGGGTGGGCTCCCAGCATGCTAGTAGCTGTTCAGGTTGGGGGGGGAGGAAGAACTGTCTGTGACAGACAGTTCAGATGCAGTGCGACTTGCAGGGAATTTGCATACTGCCAACGACGGCAATATGCAAATTGCCTACACGTTACCACCACTGATTGCAGGGTTTTTCACTTCCAGCTGTACGCCACTGCATCTGAACTGCTGTCATAGACAGCTCAGACATGTACTGGTGCGGTGAGACAGCATCTGCAAAAGGGAGCAGGGCATTGGAAGTTGAGTGGCACACCTACAAAAATTAGTATGGTGGCACTATGTTTCTTGCACATGCGTGCAAGAAAACATAAAAAGCAGCACCACTGTCCCATTTACTAAGTTGTTTACAGTAGTGTAAAGCATTTTAAAGCAGTGTAAACTTGATGTGTTTCCATGTTTAAAAGTCTTTGGTTTGCAGTGAAAAGGTAGCATTTGTCTTTAAATGTGTTGCTCATGGTAATACTGACAGATGCCAGTTACTGTGTACTATATGCATGTGTTCAAGTAAACAGTTGATTGATACCATAGGGTCACAGTACTTCATTACTTCTGGATCAGAGTCATTCAGAAACACTCCACATCTCATATGGATACGGTTTCTGAGATGTATTGTCTTTGCTCCACAATCTGCTGTAAATTTTAATTAGACTGTGTTTAATAGCTGGCATTATATTTTTTCAAATATCCTGCAAAATATTCCTTTGCTAATATTTATTGGTTAAAGGTATTTCTAATTAAATGCAGAACCACAGAAGAACTTGTCCTATATAGCATTAGTATGGATGGAGTTTTTCTATTCTTTACATGGGTATGGTGTATGTATGTGTTGGGGCTGTGTGTCTGTGGGCTTTAGAGGCCAGAGTGACCTGATTGATATGCATGCATGAGTGCTGGTGTGAATGGGCCTCTGTCAAGTTGGCTACCTTGATGTAGTACAGAGGCTTATCACAATGTTTTCCTAAACATTGTAACTAAAAGCCAGCCACCTTCTCTGTGTGTTAGGATACAATGAAATGTTGTAAATCTATAAAGCAATAATCCTGGGACTATTGGCTGAATGCATGTTTGACTGAAATGGGGGGTGGGTTTATTGCTTTTGATGTGGCATTGCATATTTTGGTTTGTGTTTACACAATGAGGGGGCAACTATGCCATCCAGGGGGGTAAGGGGGGGGAAGCAGTGTTGTCACTTGTTCTGAGAACAAGTTTAAAATTCCTGGCTACACTCCAACACCATCCCACCTCCCTAGGCTGCCCCCAGTTTACTTACTGTCTCAGCAAAGAAGCACAAAAGTTAAACACTGAGCTTACCACTTGGAAGAAAAACACTGGAACTTCAATGGAATGAACTGTTTTCTTCAGCATTTGAAGCACCTCGCACAACATTAGCACCTGTATGCCATAACTGCTGCAGTCACACTTTGTCTCCAAGAGCAATGGAACCTCCCTGAGTCCTAGGGCCCCTCAGACTTCACACCAAGCTGCTGTGCCAGAAATCGTGAGCCTGCCGATAACAGTAAAAGATTTGCGGGTCGTACTGCCTACAGCTTTCAGAAGCAACTGGAAGTAGTCCCGTTTGCTACCTAAGAGAGACCGACTGAGCCACTGCCTGCCTTTTGTTCTGTCCCTGCCATCCGGTCCGACCAACTAGTAGTACCGACAACTGAGTCCCGACTCCCCTCGCTCAAGAAGGTCCAAGCCTGACATTTCATCCACCGACCAGACAGAGTCACCAGCGTTACTTGTACCAACAGTCCTCCTTATTATCATTACCTGATCTGAGGCATTGATGCTGTATCACTTTCTCAAGGTAGCTACTGATTGAGGTGGTCTGCTCCAAGAGTTACTTGTTAGGAAATAGGAATGTGAGTGGGTATTATTATTATTATATTATTATTTTTTTTACTTCTATTTGGCAGCACTGCTGTAACAGCTGAGCATGTGTAAATTACTGTCTCTCTCTCTCAGTCTCATTACAACTAAGGCAGCTAGGAGTCTGACTCAGGGTTACGGGCCACGGGGAATTGATTCAGGCAGCAGGTCATACCTGTGTGGTCCCAATTGGCATGTCAGCCTGTCTGTCTTGAAAAGTAGGGACAGCTACAACATGCCATGATGTTCCAAAGCTGCATTAGGCTACTACCCTTGTCATTTTAATTTGTAAATGTATATTACAGTAGTAACTTGTTTGTAGACTATACAAGTTACACAGAAAGAGAGAAACATAGACTTTGATGGCACATAAGGACCACTTGGCCTGCCTGGTCTGCCCATTTCCATACCTACTGGATAAGCTGCAGATCCTAGTTAACCAACAGCCTACTTCTTCCTACCCCCCACCAGAATTGCCTTATGTCTGTCCCACACATTCTTGAATTTCCCCACTGTTTTTGACCCCATAACCTCCTAGGGAAGGCCATTCTATGTTTCCACCACCCTCTCTGTGAACCAATATTTCCTCACATTGCCCCTGAGCCATCCCCCCCATCTTCAAATTGTGTCCCCTTGTTCTTGCACCTCTTTTTCTGAAAGATGCTACCCTCTTGGACTTTGTTGATTCTCTTGATGTACTTGAAAATTTCTATCATGTCCCTCCTCTCCCTCCTTTCCTCAAGGGTATACATATAAAGCTCCTTTAGTCTTTCTTTGTATGGCTTCTGTTGGAGACAATGCACCATTTTAGTTAACCTCCCTGGACTACTTCCATCCTGACTATGTCCTTGCAGAGATGGGGTCTCCAGAACTGCACACAGTACTCCAGATGGGGTCTCACCAACTGTCTGTACAGAGGGATAACAACTTCCTGTTTTCTACTGATGATGCCTCTCCCTATACATCCCAGTATCCCCCAGCCATCCTTACTGCCTTCTCACATTGCTGGCTTACCATTAGGTCATCTGATATGACTACCCCCAGGTCTCTTTCCATTTTTGTTGTTGTTAATACCCCTTCCCATTGTGTACACTTCCCCTGGGTTTTTGTTTCCCAGGTGCATTACTTTGCACTTTTTTGCATTGAATCTAAGCTGCCATACTTTTGACCATTCCTCCAACCTTGCCAAGTCCCTTCTCATCCTTTCCACCCCCCCTTGTGTATCAACCCTGTTGTAGATCTTTGTGTAGTCTGCAAAGAGACATACTTTTCCTTCCAGTCCCTCTGCAATGTCACTAATAAAGACATTAAAAAGCACCGGACCCAGTACTGAACTCTTCGGTGCCCCACTAGTAATCCCCTGATCCCCCTTTCTTTGCAGTGGACTCTGTTTACTATTACCCTCTGTGTCCTGTTGTCCAGCCAATTTTTTACCTAGGCTACCACCCTGGAACCCACTCCCAGGCTGGCTAATTTGTTTATTAATCTTTTGTGTGGGACTGTGACAAATACCTTGCTAAAGTCTAGGTAGGCCACGTCCACAGCCCCTCCCTGGTCTACTACTTTTGCCACTCAGTCAAATAAATCTATTAGATTTGTCTGACATGACCTTCCCTCTGAGAATCCATGCTGCCTTGGGTCATGTGCCCTACTGGCCTCTAGGTACTCAACAATTCTTTCTTTCAGAAGTGATTCCATCATTTTCCCTACCACTGAGGTCAAGCTAGCAGGTCTGTAGTTTCCTGCCTCTGTTTTGCTCCCACTTTTGTGAAGGGGAATCACATCTGCCCTCTTCCAGTCGTTAGGTACCACTCCCATGATTTGTTAAAAAGGGTAATCAGTGGTGTCACTAGTTCTCCCTTTAATTCTTTTAGAATTGGGACTTCAGAGGAGCTGACTTTGATAAGATGGCCAACAGAGTTAAGCTAGCCCTGGCAAAGAGAAACACAAGTGAGGGGGTACAGGCAAAGTGGACAAGCATTAAGGATGCAATAGTTGAAGCAACATCCCATTGTGTTAGACAGAAAAGGAAGTGCAAAAGAAGAAGGAAACCACTTTGGTTCTCAAATACAGTAGCAGAAAAGGTCAGAGCCAAAAAGGCTGGCCTTCAGGAAATATAAGGAACACAGCGGGATGAAGATAGGAGGCATACCAAACTGCCCTAAGGGAAGCAGGGAGGGCAGTAAGGCAGGCAAAGTCCCAAACTGAGGAAACACTAGCATGAACAGTAAAAGAAGGTGACAAGACTTTCTATAGATACATTAGTGAAAGGAGAAAGTCCAGAGGGGGTATTGCTAAGCTCAAAGGAGAAAAAGGGGCATGTGAAGAGGAAGACCCCGTAAAATCATCTATCCTAAATACATACTTTTGCTCAGTATTTACTGAAGAGAAGGTAGGGCAGGGCCCACAGCTCAGCACAATGGACATGGGGGGAGGGAGGTGAGCACTACTCCCTTCACAAAAGAAAGGGTCCTGCAAGAGCTCTCTAAGCTCAGGGTGGACAAGGCAATGGGATCTGATGGCATACATCCCAGGGTACTTAAGGAGCTAAGGGTGGAACTAGCAGAGCCATTAGTAGAATTGTTTAGTGAGTCTCTGAGCACAGGAGAGGTTCCAAAAGACTGGAGAAGGGCTCATGTGATCCCACTCCACAAGAGTGATAGCAGGGAGGAGTCAGGGAACTACAGACCAGTCAGTCTTACCTCAGTAGTGGGCAAGATTATGGAGACACTGCTTAAGGAAAGGATAGTGCAACACCTGGAATCCATAGGGGCACAGGATCCAAGACAGCATGGGTTTACAAAGGAAGGTCCTGTCAAACTAATTTCATAGATTTCTTTGACTGGGTAACCAGAGTGGTGGACCAAGGGGGAGCAGTTGATCTCACCTACCTTGACTTCAGCAAAGCTTTCGACACTGTTCCACATAGAAGATTGATAAATAAGCTGGGTAGGCTCGGGGTGGGTCAGAAATTGGTCAACTGGGTGGCAGACTGGTTGACGGGCAGAAAACAGAGAGTGGTGGTAAATGGTATACAGTCAGAAGAGATGCAAGTCACAAGTGGGGTACTTCAGGGATCAGTCCTGGGACCAGTCCTCTTCAATATCTTCATTAGTGACAATGCAGATGGACTAGAGGGTAAGGCTTGCCTGTTTGCAGATGACACCAACATCTGCAACAGAGTAGATGATCCAGATGGGGCAGGCAGAATGAGAAGAGATCTGGATAAACCAGCAAAATGGTCAGAAGAGTGGCAACTGGGATTTAATGCAAAGAAGTACAAGATCATGCACATAGGGAAGAGAAACCCTGAAGCCACCTGCAGGCTGGAAGGGGAGTTGCTGGCAGTCACAAAGGAAGAAAGAGACTTGGCATCATCATCACTGATGACCTGAAATTATCCAAGCAGACCTCTAAAACAGTAGGTACGGCTAGAGGGATGTTAGGGTGTATTAGTAGGGGATTCACAAGCTGTAAGAGGGAGGTAATAATTCCTCTTTACAAGACACTGGTTAGGCCCCATCTGGAGTACTGCATGCAGTACTGGAGGCCACACCTTCCCAAGGACATTAACCAAATTGAGGCAGTTCAGAGAAGGTCAACCAAAATGGTCCAGGGACTGCATCAGAAGACATGAGGACAGATTAATGGAGCTCAATATGTATACCCTTGAGCAAAGGAGGGAGACAGGCGATATGATCGAAACATTCAAACACCTTAAGGGCATTAACAAGGTGAAAGAGTCTAACATGTTTAAATATAAGAAAAATAGCCAAACAAGAGGACACAGCATGAGATTAGAGGGAGGCCGATTAAGGGGGAATGTGAGGAAATTATTTTTCACAGAAAGAGTGGTGGATGCATGGAACGGCCTACCTCAGGACGTGAGCTATGAATACAGTGCAGGGCTTCAAACAGGCATGGGATAGGCATAAGCGAGCAATACAGATGAGTATGAATAGATAGGCCACTGACAGAGAAAATGCCGATGGCACATTTATAAGGTAGAAAAAGAAATGGGCAGACTGGATGGGCCTTGCGGTCCTTATCTGCCATCAACCTTTATGTTTCTATGTTAATTGTGGGGTGAATCCCAACAGACCCCATTTCTTTGTCCACCTTCAGTTTTAGTAGTTCTTTCAGAACCCTTTCTTTTATGAAAAGACTGGTATCAATCCCCCTATCCAAACTGCTTCTCTTAACCCGACCGCGGCAGCATCGCTGAAGCTCCTCGCTCCCTCCTGGAGCTGAATTTTCAATCGGATGCCTTTCCAAAGCCCTGAGGTAAAGGATTACCTCTCCTCTCCTGGAACTCTGGTGTGGGGTTCTAGCCTGACGACACTGTGCATCGTCTGCCCCACCCACCCAGGGGCGGCCCTCAATTTATTGGCCCACCCCCCATTACTGTTTGCCAGAATACTGTTTGCCGGAATACTAAGTCCCCACTTTCCCATTTGCAGGTTATACCTCCTAGCCACTAGGGGCCACTGTGTTCCCCTCTCTAAATACTTTCCTTGTCCTGTTTGCTCCCTGCTCTATCCCTGTGGCTCCTCTACCCACCTACCCCTCTCTCTCTCTCCCCTTATATCCTACTACCCTATCTCTCTTATCTCTAGGCCCCTTCTATCCCCTCCCACTGCCTCCCTCCCTGCCCTGTAGGTCCTGGGATCCCATTTTTACCTTTCCTCACAATAGCCTATTTATATCGTTGGCCACTAGGAGTCGCTACTTAGCACCCTAGTTTCGTGCCCGCACACTGCTGGTGGTCTGCATCTGAACTGTGGATCACAGCCACCATCCTGGGCCATTTCCTATCACCCCAGGTGAGCCTTGATCCTGGTACCCTGTGCACTAGAGGTGGGGGCTCTTCCACTGTACCAAAGTGGCACCTACGCTTTTGGGTAGGCCTTTCATCCTCTTCTACCCGTTTCTTTACTGCTGTCTGCAGACCCACCTTATGATGCCTGTCATAGAAACATAGAAACATAGATTTTGACGGCAGATAAGGACCGTTTGGCTCACCCAGTCTGCCCATTGCCCTACCTAATGGATAAGCTGCAGATCCTAGTTAACCAGCAGCCTACTTCTTCCTACCCCCAACCCCTAGAATTGCCTTATGACTGTCCCATGCATGCTTGAATTCCACCACTGTTTTTGACTCCACAACCTCCTCCGAAGGCCATTCCATGCATCCACAACCCTCTCTGTGAAAAATACTCTCCTAAATTCACTCTGAGCGCCCCTTCTATCTTCAAATTCAGCCCTTGTTCTTGCACACCTCTTTTTGAAAATGCTACCCTCTTGGACTTTGTTGATTCACTTGAGGTACTTGAAAGTTTCTATCATGTCCCCTCTCCCTCCTTTCCTCGAGGCTATACATGTTTCAGCTCCTTAAGTCTCTCTTCATATGTCTTCCGGTGCAGACCCTGCACCATTTTAGTTGCCCTCCTCTGGACAGCCTCCATCCAGTCTATGTCTTTGCGTAGATTGGGTCTCCAGAACTGCACGCAGTACTCCAGATGGGGTCTCACCAACTGTCTGTACAGAGGGATAATAACTTCCTGTTTTCTACTGGTGATGCCTCTCCCTATGCATCCCAGTATCCCCCCAGACCTCCTTGCAGCCCTCTCACATTGCTTACACACCTTTAGGTCATCTGATATGACTACACCCAGGTCCCTTTTCATTTTTGTTGTTGTTCGTATCTCACCCCCCATTGTGTATTCTTCCCCTGGGTTTTCATTTCCCAGGTGCATTACCTTGCATTTCTTAGCATTGAATCTAAGCTGCCATACATTTGAAAATTCCTCTAACCTTGCCAAGTCCCTTCTCATCCTTTCCACCCCACCTTGTGCATCAACTCTGTTGCAGATCTTTGTGTCATCTGCAAAGAGACATACTTTTCCTTCCAGTCCCTCTGCAATGTCGCTCATAAAGACATTGAAGAGGACCGTCCTAATACTGAGCCTGCAGTGTACCCCACTCAGTAACCCCTTTCTTCAGAGTGGACTCCATTTATTATTACTTCCTCTTGTGTCCTATTCTCCAGCCAATTCTTTACCTAGGCTGTCATCTTGGGACCCACTCCCCAGGCTGGCTAACTTGTATATTAATCTTTTGTGTGGGACTGTGTCAAATGCCTTGCTAAAGTCTAGGTAGGCCATGTCCACAGCCCCTCCCTGATCTACTACTTTGGTCACCCAGTCAAAGAAATCTATTAGATTTGTCTGGCATGACCTTCCCGCCAGAATCCATGCTGCCTTGGGTCCTGAGCCCTCTGGCCTCTGGATACTCAACAATTCTTTCCTTCAGAAGTGATTCCATCATTTTACCTACCACTGAGGTTAAACTAACCGGTCTGTAGTTTTCTGCTTCTGCCTTGCTCCCACTTTTGTGAAGGGAATCACATCTGCCCTTCTCAGTCTCGGGTACCACCCCATCCTCCCATGATTTGTTAAAGACGTAATCAGTGGTGTCACTAGTTCTACCCTTAGTTCTTTTAAATTCTGGGATGAATCCCATCAGGCCCCATTGCATTGTCCACCTTCAGTTTTAAGAGTTCTTTCAGAACCCTTTCTTCTGTAAATGGGCTGGTATCAACTTGTATCCAGAGTGTTTCTACTGTTTGTTTTAGGTACCCTCTCATTTGTAAATACTGAGCAAAATATTTGTTTAGCATCTCTGCCTTTTCACAGTCACCCTCTGCCCACCCCTCCTCCTCTTTATTAAGCCTCACTAACCCTCCCTTGGTCTTCCTTCACTCCCTGATGTACCTATAAAGATTTTATCCCCTTCTTAACTGAGTTGGCTATCTTTTCCTTGGTTTGGGCCTTGCTGTTCTGACTGCCTTCCCAGCTTCCTTTTGCTTTAACTGATACAGTTCTCTGTCCTGCTCCTTCTGTGATTCCTTGTACTTCCTGAATGCTTTCTTTTTCTTGAACCTACACTGCCACTTCCTTTGAGAATCCACAGTGGTTTCTTACATCGTTTCGCTTTGTTTATTTGCTTCACACAAAGGCTTGTTACCTCTGTGATGGCAGTTTTTATTATTCCCCATTGTTCTTCCACCCCTCCTTCCTGCCAATTTGCTAGTGCATTCCTTAGGCACTCATCCATTTTGGCAAAGTCAGCCTTCCTAAAGTCCAGTACTTTTGCCTTTGTATGGCTTGACTCTATTGCTGTGTTTATTATGAACCATACTGTTTGATGGTCGCTAGTTCCCAGATGGCTACCCACTTCTATATCTGTGATCCTCTCTTCATCTCCATTTGAGAGAACCAGGTCTACGATTGCTCCCTCTCGAGTGGGCTCCAGTACTAATTGTCTAAGGCATGCCCCCTGTAGGGCATCTAGAATAACCCCACTCTTTGAAGTGGCTGCTGCAACTGCACTCCAGTTAACATCTGGCATATTCAGATCACCCATCAGCAATATCTCCCCTTTTTCTGCCATTCTAAGTATTCTTTCTATCATTTCCTTGTCCATTTCCTCCCCCTGAGAAGGGGGTCTGTATACAACCCCTGTGCGGATTGTGGTGCCATTGCCGGTCTCCAAATTTACCCACAGTGCTTCTTCTCCTCCCTGTTTTCCCTTTTGTTCTGTTGCTTTGATTTCTTCCCTTATGTAAAGAGCTACTCCTCCTCCTCTTTTACCCTCCTTGTCCCTCCTCTTGTCGTGCATCTCCCTCCTCCTCCTCATGTGGCCTCCATCCAACCCAGGTGTCTCCATGGCCCCACAGATGCCCCATTCTGGGGCCCCTGAGTCACCTCCCTCCTTCTCTACTATCTCCTTGCACCTTAACCTATCGTACTCTCCCCCAGTCACCACTTAGCTTTCCCCCCTTGCTCCTAGGGGCAACTTATTGTACTAGCCTGCCCATTCTGTACCTCTCTGCCCACTCCTTGTGTCCTTAAGCTCCCCTACTCATACTGTACTGCTCGACGCAAACACGCCTTCCATGGCCCCCTGTCCAGGGCTGTACTTATCCTCCTACTCCTGCCTGGGAATATTCATCCCAACCCTGGCCCTACCCACAATAATTCCTCCATAAGATCCCCTGGGCTTCTTATTGCGTCTATGAATATCTGCAGTCTCCTGAAAAAATTTGATTCGCTCCAATGTTGGGTCACTGTCCACAAACCCGACATCATCTCCCTAGTTGAAACTTGGCTATCTGACTTGACCCCCGACTCCCTTGTCTCACTCCCTGGCTACTCGCTTTATCGAGAGGACCGTGTAGGTAGATGGAGTGGGGGCTGTGCTATTTATATCAAAGACTGCATTCCTGGACAAGCCCTCCTAGCCCCTGTCCTTAACCTCAGGGCTCAGGCCCTAACCCTAAAACTTACCCCTGATCCCTCTAGAGGCCCCCTCTTTCTTTCTAACCTCCACCTATATTCCCCCTTAAAATCAAGACCAGGCCCTGGTCCCACTAATAGAGTATCTCACCTCTCTACCACACTTCTCTGAGCATATCCTTATGGGTGATCTAAATATCAACTGGCTTAGCCCCTCATCCTCTTCCTCTACCTGTGACTCCTTCACTTCTATTGACCTAACACAACTTGTTACCCAACCTACAAGAGTGAACCCTAGAATGGGGTCGAGGGCCCTTCTTGATGTGGTCCTCATTAACCGACCTAGCCAAATTTGCAATCTACAAGTCCTTCCTGATGGAATCAGTAACCACTCCCCTATTCTTTTCCATTGGATAACATCCCTACCCAAACCCACTGCACAGCCCACCCTACGGCGGCGGTTACGACCAGGGGGGCTGAGAGGCGCGAAGCAATTTCTAGCCCAAGTTGACTGGTCTCCCATTGCAACCGCCTCCAACCTCGATATGGCCCTGGCCTTCTTCACCTTAATGTTTAACATATCCTGTGATATCTTTGCTCCCCTAACCAAACTTCGTTCCAAAGTACGGCATGTTTCCTGGGTTATTCCTTCCCTGCTCCAGCTTCTTAGGCACAGGGATAACCTGTGGCACCTAGCCACAGAAACTGGCCATCCTGCAGACAGGCAGGTGTCTGCAGCTGCCCGTAACAAATGTACCTGGGCCAAACGCAAGGCTAAGGCCGACCACTATCGGGCCTCACTTACTTCATCCTGGGGAAATGCCAGAACCTTCTGGGATAACATCAAACAACTAAATGGAGGTACACGCCCTCCTCCGCCATCCCAAATCAACATTGAGGGCTCTATCTCTACCGATCCTACGCTCATCGCCAACCATCTCAATAAATCCTTTACTGACCTTAGCCCTATACTCCCTAGCAACTTCTTTGACCCCCCCGCAATCCTGACCCTGTTCTCTCACGCCCATGCTTCCACTTTCACCGGGTCACTGTCAATGAAGTCAAACCGTATCTGACCAAGGCCTTAAGGTGCAATATCACTGGCAGCGACTTCTTGGACCCCAGACTCCTTTGCCAGGTACTGGACCCCAATCACTAGCCTCTTCAATAAATCACTCTGTCTAGGGCAATTTCCATCTGCCTGGAAAATCGCCACTGTCACTCCTATATTTAAAGGTGGGGATAGGTCCCTTTCTGGCAATTATCATCCTATCTCCATCCTCTCACCACTCTTAAAAGCCTTAGAAAAAGTAGTATCCTCCCAAATCTCAGAGTATCTTACCAAATACAGTATCCTTTGCCCTGAACAGCACGGCTTCCATGCTGGACACTACCAACACCGCCCTCATTGAGTTTTCTAACTTTCTCCATTCCTCCCTGGATTCGGGTTCTCTAGCTGGCGCAGTGTTCATTGACCTGTCAAAAGCCTCTGACACTGTTTCCCATCCTCTCCTGCTGGATGCACTCAACCACACTGGCTTTGCTGCAGGGCCTGTCTCCTGGTGCTCCAGCTATCTGTCTGCCTGGTCCCAGCATGCTAAAATCAATGGAACACTCGCCAACCTCCACCCTATTCGATCTGGGGTTCCCCAGGGCTCAATTCTTGGGCCCTTACTCTTTTCCCTTTATCTAAACACCCTGCCAGGTGCCTGTACTGGTAAACTCCTACTTTATGCAGATGACACTGTTATCTTCACCTCCAACCGTAACCCCACCACCCAGGAATCCCTGCAATTATCTTATAAAGATACGGACGCCTGGTTTAAAGAGCATAGACTTGTAATCAATCTTAAAAAGACTAAATCTATGCTCTTTACCCACCCCAAAAACAAAGCTAGTAATTTCCAACTTCAAGTATTCGCCAGCTGTAAGTTCCCACTTGAGCAAGTTTACACATACTAGTACCTTGGGATAACCTTTGACCCTTCCCTCTCGTTCCATGCCCACATCTCCACCCTAGCTTCTGCCACCAATACTCGGTTGGGTATCCTTTATCGCCACAAACACTGTCTCCCCCCTGATGCCCTCCGACTCGTAGTTATGTCCTCTATTCTGTCACTAGTAGATTATGGTTTACCAGTCTATGGGGCTGCTAACCAGACTTCACTAAACAAAATCCGCCTCACCTTAAAAAGGCCTGTAGGCTAGTCACCGGTGCTCCCAGACTTACGCATACCTGCCATCTATATGCCCAGGCAAATCTGCTCGATCTTGACGAACGTCTTAGGTACCAAACCTGCCTCCTTACCAAAAAAACTCTCCTTCGGCTATCCCCACCTGGTTTATCTGCCCTTATCCACCAAGTAAATCCACTAGCTCCAACGCGGTCCTCCTGCAAAACCACGTTGAAGTTACCTAGGGCAAGGACCTCCCATGGACAATGGGCCTACCACTACTGTGCCCCATCCTGGTACAATACCCTCCCCGCCAGTATTTCTGGTGCCCCCACAATATCTCGTTTTAAAACCACCCTCTGGAATTACCTTATCACTACTCACAGCTGCTGCTGTTTCTAAGCTCTCTTGCTCATTTGTCTGACAAAGCTCCCCGAGTGGCTGCTCAAATCCTTTACCTCCTCTACCCTTGGTTCCTGATACCTCTCCGCTGACTCTGCCAAACTACACTATATTGACCCTCCTCTGTTTTGCTTGATGTTCTAGTTATTTCTGACCAATATTAACCTCACCAATCCTGTAGCCTTGCAAATTGTAACTTTCTTACGTACTCCTGTTCCCTCAAAAATTTGTACATTGTTTTCCTGTAACTGTTTGTTATCACTGTTTTGTTCTTTCTGTGATGAGGTACCTTTGTAAATGAGCCTCCAGCTCAAAGGTTGTAAACGGATGCTTAATAAATAAATAAATAAATAAATAAATAATTGGCTTAGGTACCTCCCCCTCCTCTTCTTTTGTGAATACTGAGCAGAAGTATTCATTCAGTATCCCTGCTTTTTCACTGTCCTTCTCCGTCCACCCACCCTCCCCTTTATTAAGCCTCACTATCCCTCCATTCATCTTTCTTCACTCCCTATTGTACCTATAAAAGGTTTTATCCCCCTTCCTAACCACGTTAGCTGTCTTTTCCTCGGTTTGAGCCTTTGCTATTCTGACTACCTTCTCCACTTCCTTCTGCTTTAATTGGTACAGTTATCTGTCCTGCTCCTTCTGTATTTCCTTTTACTTCATGAATGCTATCTTTTTCTCCCTAACCTTCCCCGCCCCCTCTTTTGAGAACCATAGTGTTTTTTTTCTTTCATTTTGATTTGTTTATTTGCTTCACACAAAGTCTTGTTGCCTCTGTGATGGCAGTGTTGATGTTTCCCCATTGTTCCTCCATCCCTCCTTGTTCCTCCATCCCTCCTTCTTGCCTGTTTGCTAGTGCTTTTCTGAGGCACTCTCCCATTTTGACAAAGTCAGCCCTCCTAAAGTCCAGTACCCTCACTTTTGTATGCCTTGACTCTGTGGCTATGTTTATCATAAACCACACTTTTTGGTGGTCACTTGTTCCCAGATGGCTATCCATTTCTAGATCTGAGATCCTTTCTCTGTCCCCATTTGAGGGTACCAGGTCTAAGATTGCTCCATCCTGAGTGGGTTCTAACACTAGCTTTCTGAGGCATGCCCACTGTAGGGCATCAAGAATGACCCTGCTCTTGGATGTGGCTGCAGCAAAGGTGCTCCAGTTAACATCTGGCATATTCAGGTCCCCCATCAACAATATTTCCCCTTTTTCTGCCATCCTAAGGATGCTTTCTATCATTTCCTTGTCCATTTCCTCCCCCTGAGATGGTTATCTGTATACAACCCCCGTGCGGATTGTGGTGCCATTTCCAGTCTCCAGGGTGACCCACAGTGCCTCCTCTCCTACCTGTTTACCCTTTAGTTCCATTGCTTTGATCCCTTCCCTTATGTAGAGAGCTACTCCTCCTCCTCCTCCTCTTCTACCCTCCCTGCCCTTCCTGTAGATTGTGTACCCTGGTATGTTGAGGTCCCAGTCATGGTTCTCTGTGTACCATATTTCTGTGACTGCCACTATATCCAGGCATCCCTCTTCCATCAAGGCCACCTGTTCAGGGAGCTTGTTACCTAGACTATGGGCATTGGTACTCATTACCCTCCATTGTTTGATGGCCTTACCCCTTTTTGCCCTATCCCTGTCCTTACTGCCTTTGCCTTCTTCTCCATTTACCCCTGTCCTTCTCCCTATCAACTTATCTATCTTAAAGTATAGCAGTATAGCGCAGTGGTCTAAGGCTCTGAGCTGCAAATCTGGTGACATCCAGCAGACCAGACCTGGGTTTGAATCCCACAGCTTCCACTTGCATACTGTGTGACCTTGAGCAAGTCACTTAACCTCCTTGTGCTCCCAGGTCGCTCCTGTAAAAAAGCAATCAGCCTAGTGTGCTATACCTGGTTAAACAACTAAAAAAAAAAAAAGTTTACCTCACTAACTAGCCTGATATGTTTGGGGGAGAGGGGCTAGGATTTCCTTGCTCCTTTTCAGTGCCTCCACCCTTGGCTAGTTTAAATGCTTGCCAATGAAGCATTTAAACCTATCACCTAGGATCGTGCTTCCCCTCCTGGACAGATGCAGACCATCGTACTAGTATAGGCCTGCATCCCTCCAGGTCAACCCCCAGTCCCCAATGAAGCCAAAACCATGAGTTCTGCACCAATTTTTCAACCATTTATTGAATCCCATGGTGTGGAGCACCCTAGCATCACCCATGCCATAGACAGACAGTACCTCTGAGAAAGTTACCATGCATGCTACTTGTCTAAGGCCCCTCCCCGACTCCACAAACTCCTCCTGCACTGCTCTGATCACTTTACCAGCCAGGTTATTTTTCCCTAGGTGGACAATGACATCCAGCTCCCTCCCCCATGCAGCTACTCCCATGATCCTGAGGATTCTGTCCCTCCAAGCCATGACGTCAGGCAAGCAACTAACCTCCCTCTCCCCCCTACTCAGTTCTACCCTCCTAGCAGTGGAGTCCCCCACCAGGAGTTGTTTCCTTTCCCTGTGGGATCCCATGCCACCCTCCTGTGGGTATCCTTTGTGAAGGTTCCCAGCATCCTCCTTGTTCTCCACTGTGGGTTCCTCCTTAAAGGAACCACGCTCTGCCAGAATGGTGTACGAATTGTGGAGACTTACAACTTGAGGGATGTACCTCTGTTCCACCACCCTTGCCCTCCCTGAGCCCACTGTGATCCAACCACTCCTCTTTCTTGGCAACCTCTGAGGCAGCGGCAGCAACCCTGGTGGTCCCTGGGTGGGAGAGGAGGTTCCCTGATTCCTGGCCAACTCAGCCTGGGGAAGAGCAACCTCCTTCCTCCTCAGCCCAGAGAGGTGCCTGTAGATGGGACAACACTGCATCCTCCAGAACGTCTCCTAGAAGACAGCCACTTCACTCCACAGCCACTGCACTGCACCACTCCCATCATGTCTTATTTGTGGCCCCTTAACTGTTGTTTTGTATGTTTACTCTTTCCTCTCACTGTTTATTTATTTTTTTCATTATTCTATTTTTTCCCTACTTCCCTACTGCTCCGTGCCCTTAAAGCTCCTGTTCTTCCTGTTCTGGGACAGGAAGTTCCTGTATTCCTCAGTAGTCTCCTTCTTACTTGCTCAGAGTCAGACCTTCAGTAGCTTGGGGGAGGTGGAGAGCTGCTCTTTTCCTTCTAGGATGGTGAGTCCTTTGTGCCTCTGTAATCATTTAAGTTTACAAATTTCAATGGTAGCCTAGTGATTTGGGACATCATAGCATGTTGTAGCCATCCCTTCTTTTCAAGACAGACAGGCTGACATGCTGATTGGGACCACACAGATATGACCTGCTACCTCAGTCCATACACTGTTGTATTTTGCTGTTTGCTCTCTTGTCGGTTTCAGTTGTGTGTGGACACTCTGTGTTAACTTTGTTAAGAGAACAGAGCCGCTGACAAATACAAAATTTCACCTGATCGATGCATCCAATCCATCCCGAACTGAATTTTTACGTCACTAAATGTATTAATTAATAGTTGCACACAAATGAGCAACTCGCCTCTACCCCAGTAACTGGTGCCTGGTAAAGAGACAGTTGAGTAAACATCCAAAGAAATACTGGCACTGAGTTTCAGGATCACACACAGAACTTTAATATGTACAAATACAAAAACAGAGTTTATTCTCCATTTTTGCATTTGTAAATTTTAAAGTTTTGTGTGTGATCCTGAAACTCAGTGCTGGTATTGTCTTTGGACATTAACTCAAATGTATCAATAGTGCAGAGTAAAGTTTAAAACATGGCAGTCCCCAGAACTGAATGAGATTACCTTCTATTACTTAATGAACTCCTGTACTGTAGTTTAAAGTAAGTGTGGAACCTTCCAGCAACTTTGCAGCACCGAAAGCCAAACAGCATAAAAGTGCTGAAACACTGCAGCAGCCATCCAAATGCTAACTGTGAGAAGAAGAAAATGTGAAAACAACCAGCAAAAACCAGGAAGTGCAAGCTGGTGGAAGCTGCAGGAGGCAGATCACATAACGTTTCAAGCGAACTGAGGCGTGATGTCATAGGGACAACCATCTGAAAGCATGGCGACTGGAAGTGAAGCCAGAGGGAATGGAGACAAAGATTCTGATGACTACATCTCATCCAGTGACACAGGTGGCAATGTCAGTAAGCTGGAGGCAGGGATTTCAATACGCGATCCATACAGGCATGACTCCTATGAGACACTTGTGTCTGCTGCCTCTGAGTCAGGCAACAGTAAAGGCAGTACAGTAGAGAATCCTCAGGTGTATGGGGAAGAAGGACGTCTGGCACATAATCAGTGGTAATTGCCCACAGCAACATCCAAAAACTGCCACAATGATTGTATGTATGTAGCCTGACAGAGGGAGAAGCAATCACAGTTTCAGATGTAAAAACAAGTGCAGCACTGCGGACAGATGGCAAGTGGAAACCAGCAGCAATGTGAATTGGGGGCATTGGAACATACAAAAGAACGGTGGAGAGAGCAGGTAACAGAAAAAGGAAAGCCACAAAGTGCCGAGCTAAGAACAACATCTGCATGTATGTCTGACAGCATTCCAAAGATGTGAACACAATGCAGGGCAAGCATGAGAGACATACAGTGACAATCTGTCAACCCCCCACAGCACAGCACAAAATAGCAGAATAAGGAGACAGCATGACAATACAACTGTGCGACTAGAATGTACAATATCATTAGCAACCAGTCAGCAGCCCACGACTGCACAGCAGAATGCAGGCACCAAACAAATGCCTGCATGTCCCCGAATATGAAGCGCAATCCAGCCCCCCCCCACACACACAGCATGGGCAACAACGGCAACCACAGGAATGCAGACAGTGGTCGACTAGCACCCCAGAAAGCCAACCCAGCACACTGCAAGAAGGGAAAAGAGCACAAAGGAAGTCAACACAAGAACTATGTACCACACACACTGCATGTAGGTGGCTGTGTGTAGAACAGCACAGAACCAGTACAGAGCACAGGAACCCCAGCACCATCAGGAATACCAATCATGACCCCTGGAAAATGGACAAGGGTTCCAAACCACAATGGTGCAGGTCCCAAACAATGGACCCTGAGATGCACAGTCAGGTGCTGACAGAAACATGCTGCAGAAAGCTGATAAAGACATGCATAGCACCTTTGCAGTAAGATGCAGTAGCCCACCCCTGGACCTGAACTGTAGCTCCTGCCACCATGCAGAAACATTGTCACCCTGTAGACAAACCCTGTAACCTCCAAATGAAACAAAGACACACTCCAAACAACATGTGTGGCCAAGGGACTGGAAAATAAACTTGCTCTGTGCCCCCCTTCCCCGGTAGCCACAGACAGCACAGTGCCCAAACAAACATCATCCTGGCAAAACACAGTAGAGCATCCCACACAAATAATGGAAATGGAAATGGCCAAACAATCTGCAGGGCACGATGGAAATGTGGTGGACAGCAGCATAACATGCATGCTGTGCACGCATATGGAACTGGCATAGCTGTATCATGAATGATACATGTAATACTGCACTCCCACAGTCCAATGAAATGGCTGAGCATGTAGGCACAGACTGAAGCCACTGTAATGTCCTAGTGTATCCAGGCCACACAGACAGGGTGTGTCCATGTCCCCATGCACATCTGCAGACCCCCCCCCGGGAAAGACTGGATACCAGAGAACACCCATTTCCAACAGTGAGTACCCCTGGAGAGAGAGAGAGAGAGAGAGAAAGAGTCAGGGAGAAAGAGGAACAGATGATACTCAATACCAGGCAACACTGCCGCGAGAGATAGGCACAGAATGACACAGGGAAATTGAATGCTACACTGTCTAAAATGCATTAGACTGAGATACCACCCATTGCCCATTGTCCATTACCCAATAACGCAGAATGCACTGTACTGCAAGTGTTGGAGACTGACACAGGAACAGCAGCCAACACACAGGAACAGGATGCCACACAGTGTATCCTGTGCCACACTGTCATGTACAGCAAGAGGGCAGACAATAAGCAGACATGTAGCACCCCCTAGACACAGTGTATGACAAAGTGCTGTACAGGCAATGCCAGACTGTCAGTGAATTGACCCAATGTGGACTGGCAGCCATTCCACACAGCCACACCTACACACATCCTGGACAATCGTACGAAAAGGGTCATGGAAGGGGACTGCTGGGCAGGACAACATGAATGGCCCCCACGAGCCGCCAAAAAACACCGGCATAATGGTCACACCTGGCAGCACACAGGCAACCCAGAATCTCACAGAAATGCTGCATGGTGTAACCCTCTGTGGATGAGTGGAGGGTATGGTGGAGCAGAACTCAAAAAATGTGACATGACCCTGCTGGTCCTCGATGATGGTGTTGTCTGTCACTGCTTGAACACTGGACTCTATATGTGGCACACTATTCTGTGTTGCAGTTTTCCACTGTGTATGCCTCCTGCCAGTCACCTGTCACTGTGCTGTATACATCAGCATTACTGCTGCACTATACAGTCGCCTCTGGGTGTCTGACCAGTTTGGCTGGGCGTCAGTGACACTGCTTCCCTATGGATGTGTGTCTGACAGTCACAATCCAGTGGGCAGTGCTGGTATATTGTACTGTGACTGTACTGTCATTTGCTGAATATTTTGTATAGTTGTACTGTGACTGTTCATGCCTGTTCCTGTACTGTACCATGTTCACTTGACTATTATTTGTATGTACTGTTGTCTACCTGTCTTCTGTTGTATTGCTCCCAGGTCGTACCTGAAAATATGCAGCCATGCTGTCTACATACCTACCTGGTCAACAAAAACAAAATAAATAAATATTGTACTTGCACTACTGCCCTCTTTATGTAGTTGTTTCTGTACTTATGCTATTGCTTGTTATTCCAATGGTGGTATCTCTGTGGCACCACTGTTGCTGTTCTCTCCAGGGCCTAGCACTGTGTGTTGTGTCCAGCTGTCCTCACACTCCCTTCTGATGCACAGATGCAGAGTCACTACTGCTGCACCATTTCTGTAACTGGCTGGGGTATACCTTCTGTCAGGGCTTGGAAGGGACTCTTTTTCATCTGTAGGCCAGTTGTGTGGTCATACAGCTGCCATGTGGCACTGTCTGCTGTTGCCACTTTGGTCCACACAGTGTGCTGCATGTGGCTGGTTTGGCTACTTGTCAGTACACCACCATTCCTGTGTGCTGTTCAGTGTGGGCTGTGTGTGACTGTGGGGTGTCATGCCTCAGGACTGGTCCCTACTGTGCAGTGCTCTTCTCTGCCTGTGGTACACCTCTGCTTCCACCCTGTTGGGGTGTGGGGGTTTTCTTTCTCGGACCTCACAGTCTTCTTGTTGCAACTCAGTCTTTTCCACAGAATGACACCCTCTAAGCTACTGCACTGTTTGGGGGCTGTGTTGCTCAGGGCCGCCTCTGCTACTCTTTCTCTGTCAGTCAGGATGCTGTTCCTATTTCTGTGTTCACAGATGGCTTTGGACTAGTGTTCAGTGCAGGACTGGTCTGCAGTGCAGGTTTTCTGTGGTCCTTTTACCATTTTCCCAGCCCCTCTGCTGTTCTCTCTGCTTATTGCAGTTGGTAGACTACCTGGTAAGACATCCCAGTGCCTGAGCTTTGCATCATGGGATTGTTTTCAGAATGTAAACAATGATGCTGTCTGCAGGGCAATCCTCACATGAAATCTGACATAACTCTACACTTGGTAAGTCATTTTGACATGCAGTTTCTTTTCTTGCACACATAAAGACTCACTGCATTACTGCATGACTGACATTTAAAATGTAATTTAGCTTCCACATTTACTTTAACTCCTGAAATCTACTGTCCCTCACTCTCCCCTTGCTGTCCCGGTTTAAACTGCACTTTGTCACAGTGTAAAACTGAAAGTAGTCCAAGCAGCAAATTAACTGTAACCTCACAGAAAGGTCTTACTCTCTGTTACATTTCATGTGGGAATGACCCTTAATCTGTACTATTTTGAATGATAACCCTTTACTAGGACTCTATTTCATCCCAAACATTTGTCTAGAAAAAGTTTTTTTTTCCCAGAAAGCCATTTTAGCTGTTAGAAGATGTGCCATTTTACTGGGTTCTCACTTAGGCCGGGAGATCACAGGGCTGTGGGTTCAGTTCCCACATCTGGCACTTGGATTAATATCTCAGTACTGACACTGTAGTGCAGCATGAGAGGGGTGCTGCACTTCTGAGGTGCCATCTTTCGGATGAGACGTTAAACTGAGGTCCCATCTGCCTGGATTGGTGGTAGTTCAGGTGGATGTTAAAGATCCCATGGCACTTATTGAAAAGAGTAGGGGTGATTTTTATTTACAATAATGCATAAATGAAATAACGTAAAGAGATCAAAACAAAATATATAAATCATACAAAATTAAACAAACAGAGAAAAAAGCTTAAAAAAGAAACTACAAAGAAAACTAGACAAGAATACTCTATAACTCCAAAGAATACTCTACAATTCTTACAATGTTACCTATTTATATTTAATAAGATGTGAAAACCCCTTCCACCACATTTTAAATTTCTCAACATTATAAAGTTGCATATATTTTAAATATACTTTCTGTAATTCATTCATTACATATTGGCAAAATCCTTCATATGTGGCTTTCTTTTGATAAATTACCCATTGGCACCTCACCTGCCATAAACAAACCCGTAAACTTGCAAAAAATACCATCAATGTTCTATAATGAGAAATACTAAAACTAGGTGGAAGTATGCCAATGACTAAAATATCATAATTCACCCTAGGCAGCCAAGACATATTCCACTTATTTGCTGCGTAGTTCCATAAAGGTTTTACAAAAGTACAATATAGAAAGAAGTGTTCCATGGTTTCTTCTTGATTTATCCACTCTGGATATGGACAGTTTCTTTCCTACTTTGCCTTATATTTAGCTGTACCCCTTATATTTAAACGGCCATACATGATGAGCCACTGTAATTCCCACATATACTCTGGGAGTCTAGGATTATTAAGGTGATCTAAAATCCTACTATTCATAGCTGTGGGACAGTTTTTGAAGCTAGGATTTGTGGGATAGATTTGGGACATAATAGATTTATAGAGAATTTTTGTAGTATTAGCACTAATTTGTATTTTTGCAACCTGCCATTTAAATAATTTATGTGCAGCTGGTCTGAAGTATGCTGGGATATAAATATGCGGATTAATTTTTGGTGCACTAATTAGCCAGGCTGTCATGTATCTCCCTAGAGTGTTCCCAATCCATAACCCATCATTACTTTCAGGGTGTATTAATCTTCATTTTATTGTGTAGGTAAAAAAGAGAACATGACAGAAAATGATAGGATCCAACATTCCTAACCCACCTTTTTCTTTTGCTAAGTATGTGTAGCATCTCTTAACTGGGTTTAATCTAGTCCCACATTGCATTTGAAAACAACAGCTATAAACTCTTGTCTCATATTGAGAAGGTAAAGGGAAAATAAGGGCTACGTACTGTAAGCATGGCATGATCAACTGCTTTAGAATTTGAATTCTTTTTTGTTTTGAAAATTTCAGCCATTTCCATCTTGCCGCTTTTGATTCCACCTTTTTAACGCTTGGTCCCAGATAGCTTCCGGGAGATTTTGAGGCCCAAACTGAATACCCAGGATGGAAAGAGGTTCTTCAGATATTTTAATGTTATTATAATTAATAAGAGATTGAGTTCTACTCCCCATCATTAACCCTCTAGATTTGGATTTATTTAATTTGGCATTAGAAAGTACTGAAAAAAGCTTGAATTCTTTAAAAAATTCTTCCAAATGCTCTTGTTTAATAAAAAATAAACAAACATCATCTGCATAGGATTGTACAATCAACTGATTATTAGACTGTGGCATTCTAAACCCTTCCCATTTTGGTGATATGAGTAAAGCTCTTATTAGGAGTCCCAGAGAAAAATTATTCAACAAGGGGCTTAGAGGGCAACCTTGATGCAGACCTGCTCTTATAACAATACCTTTTGAAACTATTCCCTTTATTACTGGGTAAACTTTAGCAGAGTCATATAATGATTTTATAATCTGAATTATTGGCCTAGGGATCCCAAAGAATTCTAATGCTGTAAACAAAAACAAGCGGTTTACCCTATCAAAGGCTTTCTCTAGATCTATTGAAAGTAGACAACCTGATCTACCATCTAAAGATAAGGACTCAATCAAATCTCTTATAATTTTCAAGGCTGATTGAATTTGCCTATTTGGAAGCCCACAGTATTAGAAAGGCATAATTACTTTATTAGCTATAATTTTTAATCTATTGTTTAATAATGTAGTGAAGATTTTGTAATCTGAGTTTAAAATTGTGATAGGTCTCCAGTTTCTAATATCTCCTCTTTCTCCTGATTTAAAAATGTATATCAGTAATCCTTCTGCAAATGTAGTAGGAATTAACTTTCCTGCCATAAAGAATTGGAACACTATATTTAAACAAGCAATGATTTCTGAACCAAAGGTTTAGTAAAATAAATTGGATAGACCATCCGAGCCAGGAGTAACATTATCTTTTAATTTATGGATGACTGTCTCAATTTCCTTATCAGAAAAAGGTACCAACATGCTATTAACTTCTTGAGGATCTAAAAACTGGGGAGGCCCAAATATTCTCTTATGTCCTTTTTAGATGGATACTTCACTGGTTGCAGTGAATTAAAATGAGATTCAATAATAGAAATAATGGACATTCTATTTTCTACTCTAGTTTTATTCTGTTCTAAATAATCCATAGTTAAAGACTCTTTAATTTTTTTACAAAGTTCAAATGGGTCTCCTATTACTGATTTCTTTAAATGATTAGTTATACGTGCCTGCAGGGTTGTGGTTCTATTATATTGAAGCTCTTTCATCTGTGATATAATTGTGTCAATCTGATTTGAGAAATCTATTCTAGATGAATTAGCAATAGTGATTAAGTGCTGTAACTGTTTTCTGAGCTTTAAATAGGAAAAAAATTGTGAATTCCTCTGTCGAATCCCATATTTTTTAAACCAGTTTCTACAATCATTTTTACTTTCCATCCACCAGGTTTCTAAATCAGGGTATACAAATGCCACAGACAATCTAGCTTTTAATATAAGCACTATTGAATTTTTCACTAGGGCCTCTCTAAGAATGGAAGTGTTGAGTTTTCATCTATTTTTCTGAAACACCCTTACAGGTGTGTTCCCAATTTCCACCTGTACCAGTAAATGGTCAGAAAATTCCACAGGAACCGTTTTAAACTTACTTACTGTGATCTCTTTAGAAGTGAATAAATAATCTATAGTTGATCCATTTTTCCCCTTAAAAAAGGTACACCTGGGGCCAATAGTAAATAAATTATTACATGTAACCAAATCTGCTATTTTTATCATAGCTTCTAGACAGTTTGAATCACAATCAATTTTTTTTCTAGATGTTCCTTTAGGATATAGACTGCAATTAAATTCCCGTCCCCAGAAAATATTTAGAAAGGAAACTAAATAAGCTTGTATTGCCTTCATGTATTCAACTCGTGCTACCTTAGTTTAAGGATTATAAATGTTTATGAATCTACAATTCATAGAATGCCATTTTCCATCTATTATTAAAACTCTGCCTAGTACTAGGTCTATTAATTTATGTAAAGTAAATTGGAAAGAATTAAATAAAATCCCAATTCTGTCTGCACAGTCTCTTCCAAATGACCAATAAGAAGGTCCCCAGGGCCAATCCCTTTTAAATGAGGCTATTTGTTCCCATGCAAACATCCATATTTCTTGCACAAAACTAACAGAACTGTTTTTATCATGCAATAATTGGAAAACCTCTTGTCTCTTTACTGTATTTAAAATACTATGTGTATTTAGTGAACCCCATATGTTTACTGACATTGAGCTGTATTATGAAATGAATATACTATTTTTTCCTTCTTTTTTTTTCTTTTCTTTATAATCCTCAATTGGAGCTCCTAAAATCTCCTGGGTAGATTTTTGAGAGTCAGAATCACTGACCTCCATTTCTAAGTCACTCCAAGTGGTGAATAAGGCAGCATAGGAATTCGGAGATTCTATGGGAGAAAAATTCAATGATTCCTTTGTAAGACATTTCCCTACATAATATCTGTAAGGTCTTTCTTCTAGGCCTCCTTTGTAACTGATGCGTACCTCGTTTCACCTACGTGCTGCTTCCCTTTTTGCATGTGTAAAAAGTTCAGACATTAAAGGTTTGACAGAACAACTCTGATCATCCAGGTTCATTTCTTTAGTAATAGCAGGGACAGTTTTATTTTGTAATGCCTGTTGAATTGAAGGTGCCTGCTGAGATGTAGAAGCCTGTACAGGTGTATTTACTAAAATATTTTTATTCTTTCCTTCCACCGAGGTTGCCACAACCTTATTCCCCCCCGTAAGATGATATGTAGCAAGTCCAGGTTTCTACTCAGGGGAATTCAATTGTAAATTGAAAGAAGAGTCCCAAGCAGGGTCAGTAGTCCAAACTCCCATAGTAGATTTCTCCCAACCTGCTTCCAAAAGCGCTTTTTGAGGAGACAAGTTCTAGTCATGCTCTTTCAGGATTTCAGTGGCCAGGATTTGGTTAGTAGCACCTGCACTAGTGTTTTTACTGGGTGATTTACTTTTCTGAATCTTTTTTTTATTACTTTCTGCAGTTGTAGATAGTGATTGTGGGGCCAGAGGTCACCAAAAACTGAATTCTGTCACCCCATCTTGCTGGTTTGCCTTTGCTTGATATTTAATTTGAGCAGGCATACCAGACTCAGCTCCCCGTGTAGCCTGGGGTTGAAAAACAAAACCTGCTTCTTTTGACAAGTGATTTGAAAATGGCAAGCTTTGAAACTGACAACTAGAAGTTGGGTTATCTTTGTTTTTTGCTAGTGGGGGACAGATATTTTCTCATCACCTACACTATTCCCCAGTGTTATATTAGGCTTTAGGCACTCACTAGAAATTGTGAAATCTCTGACAGCCTTCACACAGTCATTGCTTAAAGTAGCAGAAATGTTTGCAGACATCCACTCACCCTCCAACGGGAAACATTTCTTTGAAGTTACTTCCTCATTCCTGCTGACAGGTTGCTTTCTCGGCCTGTCAGTAGAGTCAGCTGCTGCCTCAATTAACTCAGCCCAGTTGTTTGAGCATGACGTACTGTTAGTACTCGAATGATCCTCTGCTTGCTTAGCTGTAAAGGAACTCACTCTGTCCTCCTTTCTAGATGAAACGATTGTAGAACAAGAAAAATTCTCAGGCATAGACCTTGCTTCATGAAAAATTTCTTCTCTATCAGTTTCCTGATTATTAAATGTTAACTCCAACAGTTGTTGCTCAGCTATCAGTGAGGCCTCCCCCACCACTACACAAGCGTCCTTCTCTTCCAGCACTTCTCCCACATTGACCATCTCTCAGCAAGATGACCCGTCCACCTACAGGAGAGTAAGGGAATTTTTTATTGGAAAATAATATAACAAAGCAAAAAAAAAAAACTTGAAACAATCACAATAACATACAGTTTAAGCAAAATACAACCATAGCAAAAAGAAAACCCATGTCATAAAATATTATAAAAAAAGAACATACAGGGTAAACAGCAAACTAGTACACACAGCTATAGTTTATACACTTTAAGTAACCCCTTCAAACAGAATCAATGGCAATGCCCTCCACCAAAATGTCACTAAAGTTGCAGGTAATGATTTCTGCTCAGATACATAAACAAGAGCAATTTCTTTCCTAATATGACATTTTAACTCATGTAAGGTAGTACATTTTTGCTGAAGGACAAACAGACATCTATTCTGCCATATATACACCATTTAAAAATAGCAAAGAGGACTCTAAGCGTACCGGGAAAAAACATTTTCCACGCAGGCCCAAAATTCCCATAAACCAAGTCTGAGTATGTCATTCTAGTAAGCATTGGTAAAGACCACTCCTGTGCCAACTGAGTCCATAATGGTATTATAAAAGGACAATCAAAAAAAGATGTGTCATAGATTCTATTTGGCATACACAAGTCTCCCTAACACAATATCGCTCCTCCATCTGTTTATGGGCTTGATTCCCCTTAACATTTAATTTATTATGGCAACATAACCATAAGGTATCCCACATTTTTTCTTGGATCTGTCCATCCAATAATTATTTAAGAAAACATTGACTGTCACAAGGTAGGTCAAAACAGGGTGAAAACAAAAAAATCCTATTCAAAATAGAAGAATATAACAGCTTTCTATGTTGTAAATCTGCCACCCGGCAGGACACCTTCCATTGTCTTATTTTCTTAAAAAGCTCAATAAGGTACCCCACGGTCCTCAAAGGGACTTTGGTAAAAGGTCTCCACGTTGGCGCTTGCCTCTTAGCTATAAAATATTGAGATCGAGCTGTGAAACTCTGGACCCCAAAAATCCGACTGTCTGACTATACATGGGAAAACATTAGAATGAACAAAAATAGTAAAGAAAAACAATACCGGATTCACCATGTTAAGACCACCTTGTTTTATAGGCTAATAAGTAATTGACGGTTTGACAGGGTTCAACCTGCTGCCCCATAAAATTTGAAAAAATAAATTATAGAGATGGGCTTCAAGACGCATTGGGAGGGGAAAAATCTAACTCACTAATAAAAAAATGGGAAGAATAAAAGTTTTCAACATATAAATACTCTTTTTGAGTGACATAGGAAAAGTGTTCCATCTAACAATTTTAGTTTCTGCAACAGAAATAGAGGAAAGCCAATTGCTTTCTGCCACCGAAAGTGTTCCAAAAGACAAACCCAAAATCTGTATCATCTCAGACTGGATAATTATCCCGCCAATTTCAGTCGAAACCTCCTGTAAAGGAATACGTACAGAAATACCAACACTTTTTTGTGTATTCAAATTAGATCCAGAAATTAAGGAAAAGGACTGCACAATATCAATAACTCTCCCACCTGATACCTGATCTGCTATTAAAATACAAATGTCATCCTCATATGCCAAAGCACTAGGAAAAACCAGGTCCGGTTTGTCAGAAATATGTTTAATAGAAGAGTCAGTATTCAGTCTCCTGAGAAGAGGGTCTATAGAGAAACATACAACAAGGGACTTAAGGGGCAACCCTGATGCACCCCTCTTTTAATACGGATATGGGATCCTTTTAACCCATTAACTAATGGAGTCATGTAGGCATACCAGTACAGATTTCTAATCCAGGAGACAAATTCTATTGGTACCCCATACCTTTCCAAAACTGCAAATAGATAATTATGAGGGACCCGATCAAAGGCGTTTGATTGATCTAAGCTAAATACATATCCTTGTGTACTAAACCCATCAAAAACTCCCCATAAAATGTTTAAGTTAATAATCATAGAACGGTCAGGAATAGCACATGTTTAGATATAAAAAATTAATTTCTCTGCAATCTGAAAAAGTCGAACCAAAATAATTTTACATAAGATTTTCCAATCAGAATTTAACAGACTGATAGGACGCCAATTGTCCAAACATTCCTTAGCATTTTTATGTTTAAATAAGAAAATTAAATTACTATCAGCCAGTGCAACAGGTATTGGAATATTCCCTGGACAATAAAGTTAAAAACAGCTGTTAGGTAGGATAATAAAAGAGATTTAGCTTTTTTATAGAACTCATTACGGATTCCATCAGGACCAGGGGTCACAGTATTTTTCAAATGACTAATCACAGAATCAACTTCAGCACTGGTGATAGGCCGATGTGAATCACTAACACTGTCAAGGGATAATAAAGGAATATGTAAGGAATAAAAAAAAAAACTATTCCAGGCTTGTGGTTCATATTCCTGTCCATACAAAGTCTGAGTATGGTAAGACACTTATTTTACAATGTTGTGGTTATCGGAAATCTGGTTACCAGTATGGGAAATTAATGAGGGCATATATTTGGACTCAACCTGTTGATTGCTACTGTCGAAAGGGTTAACCACTTTGGCCACCCCTTTCCTCCCATATTTTTGTCCAAAAACAGAGAGGTGGCTCTGTCATACTGATATGTACACATCTCAGCTTTTAATTGCCTAATCTGTGCAGAATAGACTAAATGAAATTCAGTTTGCGAAGATAGTAACTTTTGCAACTGACGACGGCAATTTAAGTATTTAAGATACCTATTAGAAGAATAGGTTTTAGAAAACCTTTGACAGAATTTTCTAATTTCTAATTTAGTATCTTGCCACAAAAAGGCCGGATTATCATATAATTCAAAAACTGACATTTTGTCCTGAAGAAGGCTATACAGGTCATGCCAACCATTTTCCTCCCCTAAAACAGAGATATTCATCTTCCAAAAATTATGGGAGACTGGTTTATTATGAGGATGGCCTACAGACAAAACCAACAAACAATGGTCATAATATTCACTAAGGAGGACTGAATACTATACACTTGATAACCAGCTAGAGATGAAAAAATAGTCTATCCTTGTGGTAAACCTGCCACGATGAAAAGTATGTGCCGGAGGTTGTAGACCAAAGGAAGCCCCATCATGAAGATTAGCTGTAACATATAAGGAATTAAGAAAATTTGAGTCAGAATATAGTTTTTGTGTTACCCCAGTTTTATCTGACAGAGCCAAAATGCAATTAAAATCCCCCCAAAAAATTATTGATTTTGATGAATGAAGAAAAGGTTGAATAGTTTTGAAAGTAGCAATTCTTTGTGATTTAAGTTGGGGGCTATAAATATTGATCAATCTCCACTCTTGGTGTTGAATAATGACGTCCAAAATAAGGACCCTAACCTGAATTAAGTCAAGAAGTCCAATAACCTGTACTTCTAAGTTCTTAATAAGAATCCCCACTCCGGCACACACTTCTTCTGACAAGGACCAGAAAGATAAGCCACTCCTCCAATCTTGAGATGCCTGACTACTTTCCCGAAGGGAATGAAGCCTGGTATCTCGCACAAAAATAATGTGCAACGGTAGAGAAGTAAGGAAAGAAAAAATAGCCCGTCTCCTTTTAGGATTTTTGAGGCTGTTGGCATTTAAACTGCCAAATGACAAAACATCCCCCATTTAGGCCAGCTAAGATCTCAGGACTTCTTTTTCCCTCTCCCTTTTCCTGGAGATTTCATTTTACATCTCTTTTTCCTAATGGTCTTAGTATCTCCAGAAAGCTGATCAGTGTCTGTCAACATAGCTACCTGAGAAGAGGCAACAGAAGAAGCATCAGACTCCTCCTCAGTTTCAGTAGCCTGTTTACATTTGTGTAACACAGCAAATCTGTTATTTGCCACCAAGTCAGAGGACTGAGGGTCAGAGGAAGGAGGAACTCCCTTTAAAAAGGAACTTCTCATCTGTCTCCGGGTACCCACCGGCACCCAGTCAGCATCCTCAGGAGGAGGCATAACCTCTTTGGGATCACAAACGTTGGATGGAGTATTGGGTATGTCAGGTTGTAACACAGGTACAGCAGACGTTGAGGGCTCAGAGAGGTTTACCATACCATCCTCAGCTGACACAGCAGCCAACAAGGGCAGAGCTTCACCTGAGGTCTGCTGAGACAGAACAGGGATTACCTGTTGTAAAGTGGAACGGGAAGGGAGAGGTGAATGCTCAGGAGCAAAAGGTTGAAATTGAGTCCTAGCCTGAGCAGTCTGTTGGGCCTTGGAAACCGTCTCATCCTGACTTTCTGTCGGCATTTCAGGATTATTATGGGAGGCCCAAGGACTCTCGTTGTAGGAATGGGAGGCTTCATCACACAGATTACAATTTGTTGGGTGGGGACAATTAATACTCACATGTCCTGAACCTAGACAAGAGGAGCATTTGAGCCTATCACAGGCATTACTGAGATGTGTGTGGGACCCACACCTAAACATGATTTTGGTTGTCCAGGATAAAAACCAAAACCCCTATCTCTACCCAAGTAAAAACAACTGGGTAAATGCTGAATTATACCATTCACTACTGGTAACTTCACCTGTAATTTCCATCCACCCATCCAAAAGAGCTCGGAATCAATAATCGGATCAGGTAAACCTAACAGAGTACATTTAGAGGATAACCAGCGTACAATATCATCAATTGCCACTCCCTCATTTTTAAATAAAACAGTAATGGTTTTTATAGTGGGTTTTATAAGGGGCACAGCAAAAAAAGCTGACCATAAAGGTGCATGCCTGACTGCCTGATATCTATGCCAGAATGTGTCTAAACCCACCGATGTTTTAAAACTAATGTCAAATTAGTTATCCCCTGAGGTATGAATCAGGGCATAAATTTCAGAGGGGGCAAACTGCAGACTGGCTTTAATTAAAGTGTTCCCAACATACAAGCAATCAGGAAAAACTTCCAGCCCACCCCTATATTGAAGCCGTACAGCATTATGCCTTTTGGCTTGTTCAGGGGGAGAATGAAACAGTCCAGCAAATGATTTAGACTTCTGTGGACCAGTAGATTGTTCAGTAGCTCGAGGGATATGAGACTCAGTAGGTAGAGGTTTATTAGTCTGTGAAGAAAAACACCAGAAGAAGTTGTAGGAGCTTCATTGTCCACTGAATTAATAGCTGAACTGTCCCCTGTCCCCGCTTTAGTAACAGGGGGCTCATTCAACTGTAACAATTCTGTCAAAATGGCTGGTAAAGGAGGCAAGAGGCCCATCTGTTAAAGAAACCCCCACAGTAGCAGGAGACTGTTCAAGCTGAAGTAACCCCTCCAGTTCCAGTGTTCGAGTCCCACCTACACGCCATTTCGGGTTTTGCATGAGATGCAAGCCCGAGGGCAACTCAAGAGGGTCTGAGACATCCAACAAGTCCCCCTGTGGTGCAGGGCTAGGTCTTACAGGAGAGGCCCATGAATCATCCAGGGGAGACTTTTCCCACCCCGCTTCTCTCAGCTCTTCTGCAATGGTCAACCCTGAAGCAGAAACATTAGTGCCAAAAGCAGTACCAGGTGAAACAGAAAAATCAGTCAAACCATGCCCCTGCAAGTCCTGCTGCCAAGTCTCGTGTGATATGGATTCAGGTATCACAGAACCAGAGTTAGAACAAACAGTACCTTGTGGAAGGGAAGCAGATGAGTACGTAGATGAGGAGTGCAAAAACAGCTAAGCCAGGAGGCAAGGATCCTTCTCTCGGTCTGTACTCCGCAGGTGGACGTCTTCAGCGAGTTGAGCTTGTAGCAAAACCTCTGTTGCACAACCAGGGGAGCGTGAACGAGACTCTAGGCACTCACTTTTTAACGAAAAACAACTGCTAGTCTCCACAGCCCCCAAAAATGCCGTCTCAGAAAGATTTTGTGAGCCTTCACCAGCTGACACTACCAGCTTACTCTTTGCTCGCAGCTGAGCCCTGTTAGATAACATCACTCCCTCACTGACAGGACCCCTAGATGCCAGAGCTAGTGAAGAAACCACGGAGCTTCCAGGAGTTTGCACTAGAATTTCCACTGGAACGCCAGGCACAATAGCAGGAATACTTTCTGAACTGCCAGTAACAAGAATAACCTCCATAGTCGTCTTGCTCGAGTGTGGAACAGAGTCAGAACCTACGTCCAATACTCCCTGTTCCAGGCTGGTCTCTTGCTGAGAGGAGATGGGGAAGGAGACCAACTCCACTACCTCCAGCGCGTCCGCACCCTCCAGCACCAGAGTCCAAGTGGCCATCACGGAGAAACGGCCAAGCCCCCTACCGACAGAGTAGGGGTGTTTTTATTTGCAAAAATAAACATAGAATACAACACGTTTTCACAGAAATCAAATAATAGCCAAAAAGACTACAACACTATATCCATTTAACTTCTTAGATCCACTTCTTGAACACCTGCTATCAAACTGTTTTTCACATTTATTCTTGCTTCTTCAGTTTCTTTATTTATACTTAATAAAATGAAAAAAACCCTTTCCATAATTTCTTTAGTAATCCTGGGGATACTCTTAACATATCAGAGGCAAAAATGTTCTCCAACTCTTTAACAATTAGCCTACTAATGCAAACATACGACATTTTCTTTTGATATATAACCCATTGTATTCTGGCTTGCCACAGGAAGTATTTGAGACATCCCAAAAATAAAGTCAAAGTCCCCTTATGCAATCCGAATGAACCCACTGGAGACACTCCTAAAGCTAAGAATTCATATGTCATATTTTTCAGCCATGTCAGGTTCCATACATCTGCTAAAAAAAACCACAATCCTGAAGCATAGGAACAATCTAGTAAAAAATGGACCATGGATTCCTCCTTATTAATGCATTCAAGGTAAGGGCATAACCTTTCCTGTAAGACTTTATATTTCGCATTCCCCCCTAACATTCAGTCTTCCATAGAAAATTAACCACTGTACCTCCCATTGATTTTTGGGCAACCTAGGATTATTCAATTGAGCCACTACGATGGGGTTCAAAGTTAATGGGCAGTTTTTAAATTCCGGCTCTTGTGGGTATAGTTTTTCCATTAGATGGTGATACAAGTCCCTTGTACTATATGTGAGTGCTACTGTCTTCTGTATTTCCCATTTATATAATTTTGTGCCGCTAATGAAAGTGCTCTGGAATATGTAGATATTTATTAAGTTTAGGGGCTAAAGAAGTCCAACACTTAAAGTATTTCCCCATAATTATTAAATTCCATGAATTTTCAGATCTGGATTCCGATATCAACCCTTCTTTCAAGGAGTTGGTAATAAAGAAAACATGGGCGTATACCACTGGGTCTATCATTCCTAAACCCCCCTGTTTTATTGTTAGGTAAGTAAACTCTTTTTAACCGGGTTTAGACAGATTACCCCAAAGCATCTGAAAAAGATGCTATATAACTTGGTTTCAAATTCTGTTGGTAGTGGAAATATCATTGCCACAAATTGAATAATGGGCAAAAGGAATTGTTTAATTATTTGAACTCTTTTAATTTTAGACAAATGCCATTGCTTCCATCTAGAAACTTTATTTTCAACACTCCTAAGTATCCTCTGCCAATTATCATTAGGAACATTCTGAGGACCAAAGTTAATGCCCAAAATTCGAAGCGGGTCTCTAGAAAAATGAATTTTCTCCAGCCATAGTTCCAAAATCCCACACCCCCCAATAATCAGTCCTTTTGTTTTATTTATGTTTATTTTTGCGTTAGACACTGTAGTAAATTCCTCAAATGCTCTATAAACCCCGTGAACTGATGAACAGTCCTCCAAATATATAACCAAATCATCAGCATAAGCTTGAATATGTAGCTGTGCTAGACTGTTTTCTATATTGTATCCCTTCCATTTCTTTGCCTCCAATGCAGTTCGTAAAAGGATCAATAGCAAATGTATATATAAAGGGGCTTAAGGCACCTTGCCGAACCCCCGTGGTTATGGGAAATCCAGCAGCCGCTGCCTCACAAAAGGAAAACCATCCCACTCTGGTACAATTGCTCAATTAAATTTGTCAGCTTAACCTGCACCCATAATGCCTCAAAGTTTTAAAAAAAATGGCAAATGGACCCTGTCAAATGCTTTATCCAGATCAGCTGCTACTAAACAACCTGTTAATCCCATCTCATTGAAATAGTCAATTACATCTCTTATCTGCATGATGGCAGATTGAATTCTTCTCCTGGCAAGCCACAATATTGATTCGGCAAATCACTTCCCCATGCGATGATTTTAAGCCTTTCATTCAATATTTTGGCAAAGATTTTATAGTCAGTATTTAATAGGTGATTGGTCTCCAATTCTCCATATCTTGCCTGTCACCTGATTTAAAATATAAGTTAATAAACCTTCTGAAAAGGAGGGTAGATGCTGATTCTTGTCTAGAAAATCTTGAAATAATAGGCCCAGGCATTGACTTAGTTCATCCGAAAACTGTTTATACAAGTTATTTGTGAGACCATCTAGACCAGGTGAAATATTTAATTTTAGAGACCTGATAGTTTCCATAATTTCTTTCTGGGAGATAGTATCCCATTCTGCTTCCTTGTTATGCCTTATACATGATACCGGAATCTTATTTAAATAATCCTCTATCTCTGTTATAGAAATAGTTTTTAGGATTAAGGGGAACAAAATGTTCCTTAATTACCTCTCTTAATTCCTGCTCTGAAGTTACTACACCTCATCAGATCTTTTAGCTCCTCCAAACCCATTGAATCTCTAAGTTCTTTGCACATCTGAAAGGGGTCCCCAAGAGGTGATTTCTTTACTCCATTAAGTAATATGGCCTGCATTGTTTTACTTCTGTCATACTGATATTCTTTCATAGCATCTTTTAATAAGGAGATTTGATCTGAGTAATCCCACCTAGATGTGTAAGCTAAGGATAAAATTCTCTAAGTTGCTGTCTCAAACTTAGATAAGCTAGAAATTTTTCATTTTAATTTTCCTCCAGTATTTTTGAACAGGTTACGTAGATCTGCTTTTGTGTCTAACCACCATATACATATATCTGTGTATAAAAAGCTACTGAAAGCCTAGCCTTCAATAGGTTTCTTATCCTAATCTGGATAAAATTTAGTTCTAGCACTGAATTATTAAGCTTCCATCTTATGTGTCTTATTTCTGTCATCTCTGGAAGGAAAAAGGTGCTTACCAAAATGAATGATCTGAAAATTCACAGGGAAAAATTTGGAATGAGTTTATGTGAATGTTTGAAGAAACAAACATATGGTCGATGAGAGAAAAAGATTTCCCTTTTTGAAAAGAAAACTTATTCTTAAGATTTAAAGAGGTATTACAACTCACTAAACCTGCATCTCTAAGGATTTTACCTAAAGCGTTAGTATCGCAGTAGGTTTTCTTGCCACTTTGTTTACCATGTATAAGATCTGGAACTGTGCAGTTAAAGTCCCTCCCATAAAACTCTGACCGTCGTGAATAAAAAGGCTGCACCAGTGTTAGGCAGTTCACCCTACCTGATTTAGTTTGAGGATTGTAGATATTAATGAAACGAAACAAAACCCACACCATTTCCCATCCAAAATCAAAACTCTCCTGGTACCAAGTCTATCAGATTATGCAACTGAAATGAAAAAGAGTTGAATAAAATCCCCACTCCATCCGCAACATCCTCCCAAAAGACCAATAGGATGGGCCCCACAGCCAATCTTTTTAAATGCTAACCTTTGGTCAATGGTGGACATCCATGTCTCCTGTAAAACCAGACTGACAAAGGAAAATCATGTATAAAATTAAACACAGCTAGCCGTTTAGCTTTATTTAATAAGCTATGAGTGTTTAATGAACTCAGGAGCACACCATAGTCCTTCATGATGGTCAATACCTTCATTTTTTCCTTTTTTTTTTTTTTTATCCTTATAGTTGTCTAGTATCTGAGATTTGGTTGAAATAGTGGATTTTGGGAGTCTGATTCGTCCCTTCTGTCTTACCCCAAGATGTAAACAGAGCCAGCATAAGTATTGCTAGTCTCCATCTGGCAATCTGGGGGAGGGGGCTTTAGCATGCAGATTTCTTGCTGATCTGCGCTGTGGAACTGCACAAAAGTATCCTCTGACTTTTTACCATTTCTGTTTTCCTACTTTCTCATCAGAAAAACATACGGGGGAATGTTTAAGATATTCAGAGGACCCATTCCATCCTTTTAAGTGTCCTTTTGCTAACATCAGTACCCTGCTTATTTCTTTGATTTTCAGGAAACACTTTTTCCCCTGTTACCACCATTTTTGAAACCAAGCTAGTTTTCCTTTCTGTCGTACCTCTGACCTCAGGGAGTTGTACCACAGAACTAGGAACAGAAATGGAACCCTCCTGCAAGGGGGTGGATAGAACCACAGCTTCTTGTGCTTTCTGTATATAAGACTCAGAACCAGAACTATGTGACAAATTATGTGCGGCCCAAGGGCAGAATTTAAACACATGACCTTTTGCCTCACATAAATCGCAGCAAGATGGATTACCACAAAACATAGTTACGTGCCCTACCTCCCCACAATTATCGCATCTGGGTTGGTCACAAACGCTAGACAGGTGAGTCTTTGCTCCACATTTATAGCAGGCACGAGGCTGTCCACTGTAAAAGCACACTCCTCTGTCCTTTCCTAACAAAAAAGAGTTTGGAATGTGCTCAATTCCTGCTTCATTTTGCTTAAGCTTAACTTTATATTTCCACCCTCCCGTCCAAAATTGTTCTGAGTCTAAAATAGGCTCAGGTTCACTTAAAACTTCACACCTTTTTTTTAGCCAGAATGTAATATCTTCTACCCAGACCCCTTCATTCCGAAACATTATAGTGACAAATTTAATCAAGGGCTTTGACAATGGTATCACAATAAAGGGTCCATGTTGGGGAAAATTTACTTGCCCATAGCGTAACCAGAAAAGGTCAAGTGCTTGTTGAGACCTAAAGCTGATATCAAAATTATCTTCACCCGAAATGTGTATAAATGCATAAACATCCTTAGGAGAAAATGCAAAGAATCTTTCAGTAAAACTTTCCTACATAATGTCTGTCGGTCTGACTTCCAATCCCCCTTTATACCTGTGAACGCACTGCATTCCTCCTTGAGCAGCTTCTCTTTGTGCATTGAAAAGAGTCTGACAGCAAAGGCTTTTATCTGGTTCCTTTTGGGGGTACTAACAATTCCACTGCAGGTTTAGGTAAGGCCTTATGAGACACAGCAGCCTCAGCTGAATCACTCAAGTTATTCAGGTTACCTGCAGTACCTAAAACATACACTCCTCTACCTTCTTATCTGTACCTGAAACATTTTCCTGCAGTTGCACCTTGGAGCCCACTCAGGAGAATCCTGAGAAAGGATGACTTCGGGCTCCAAGTGGGGTCAGGAATCCATCCACCTGATTCCAACAGAGACCAACCTGCCCCACTTAGAGCTTTTTCTGGCGTCCAGTCTTTTGCCCTCATTATTTATAATAGACCTGCTTTTATTACCTAAACCTAATGCATTTGGCATGGGAATTACATTTTCCTTGTGTGCCCCTCAGAAAAATAAAATTCTGTAACCCCTAATTGCGAACCTACATTAGACTGGTAAACCACATTTTTATTTGCCTCTACTGCATCCCCTGCTTCATATTATTATTCAACACAAAACCTTTTATTTTATCCATAGGGACAGCAAAGTCAGTAAATCCATAGGCAAAGTGGTACAGCTCTTTTCAGCATTAGTTGAAATAATGTCCTGTTCCTCCTTCCTTTGTGCAGGCTGAAAAGACAGGCTACAGTTTTTGAGGCTTTCAGGCATCCCAGACTTTTCTTCTTTTAAATCCTCCCGACTATATTGCAGCAGAGCTTCAGAGCTCGGTCATTCATAGCGCTATTTTCTGTCATTAAAAGCAGATCTGAGTCTGCTTTTACAATTCAAACAGTAGCAGTGTTAATTTTGGAAAACGAGCTTGCTTTGCAAGATGACAGGCAATTCTACCTGTTTGGACAACTTTACAGTCATTTCTGGAGCTAGAACAGGCAAATTCTCGGTGTTGGGAAAATAAAAAGTACCTGTTTGAATTTCGCGCCTTTTACCGGGCACAGTTCCATTGGACAGCCACCAGCTCACAGACTCTCCCAATCTCTTCCTTCTTCTTCTTGCTCCATGACCACCTCTGGTTGCCTTGTTTCCACCATTTTTTCATCCATCCTTGTATTGCCATTGCAAATCGCAGGTTCCAGGTTCAAATCCTGCTGCAGCAAATAAGGAATTCACAACTGGTTGTAATCTTGTGCTCAGAGCCACTCTCTTCCTCAAGATCTGCAGATGCCTTTACAGGCAACACCTCTGGCTGTAGTTCTTCAGTAAATTCCTTAGTAAGCTCCCTGAAGATTCTCCTTTCGAGAGCTTAAATTTGAAATAAATTCAGTCAAACACCTGCTGCAGCCTCTAACATGAAAATAGTAGAAGACGAGGCTCTCTCCTACCAAGCAGACATCCTCCTCCTCCTCCGCCATCTTGGTCCCACCAGAAAATGGGTCCCCCTGCTCACAGGAAGCAGGAAGTAGGGGGTTTTCCCTGGTGTCCTGGCCAAATTTCCCTCATTCACTAAAAATACCACCAACAGCTGAATCTGGTTCAAGGTCAGTTGGCATTCATCTGTATCCCCTTCCCCTGGGTCGTGCCTAAAAATAGGCAGGATTTGTCTAGTGCACTTACCAGGTCAACAAAAACTAAATAAATAAAAATAAACTAAATAAATAAAATAAATAAACAAAAATGCATCCCCAGGTGTATACTTTTAAGCCAGCAATAGGACATAGATGATGGAAGCAATTCAGCTCTTTTACCTAGAAAAGCTTAACCATGGGTAACAAAAAGTTCAAACAACCTATCACAGAAAATTAGGTATTTTTATTTCTTTAAAAAACATATCTGGCAAGGAAAGGCACACCAAACTGGTATTTGTTTCCCAGTGCATCACAGCAGCACAGGGAGGTTAAGTGACTTGCCCAGGGTCACACAATATGCAAGTGGCAGTTGTTTGTTTCAAACCTATATCTTCTGGGTTGCCAGTTTTACGGTTTGGTGTTCTAACCTGTAAGCTACAGTATACTGCCCCCACAAGTATGGAAGGGGATGGGGAAGGGGAAATTGTTTAACCAGGAAAGGTACACTAAGCTAGAGTTTGTTTCCAGGTGCGACCTGGGAGTACAAGAACATTCAATGACTTGCTCAGGGTCACACAGTATGCAAGTGGAGGCTGATGAGACCACCAGGTTTGCAGCTGAGTGTCCTTAACCACACTGCACTATACTGCCTCAGAGACCTTGTTGGTTTTGTTTCCCACAATGTTGTCTGCTGTCTCTCTATATCCAATGCTTAGTATATTAAGTAGTCAATTAGATATATTTTATCAAACATGTGGTATTAACTGCTACTGGTCTACACAATATGTGTCTTAAATTTGATTAGGTATTGTGATTGTAAGTACTGTAAATGGTTATGTAGAAAACTATGTGCTATTCATTTTGCAGTGACAATTTTGAAACGTTAATACATTTTTAATTAAAATAACCAGATACCAGCTATCTAAGCAGCTGGACTGCCTGCCCACCACCACCCCCACACCAAACTAAAGCTGCTTTAAACTAATTTTAATAAAATGTATTTACCGTTCTTCTACCCAAACCACTCACAACAGAAAAGCATTTTAAGTCTAGGTGGGTCTTCCTACTGACTGGATAATCTCTACAAGCTAAGATACACTAGCTGGGGGCTTGATTCAGTTAAATATTTCAGGCACTGAACCGATATAATCAGGTTGGGAAGAAGTAAAATCACATTTCTTAAGAGGAGTTATGGGAAGTGTTATGGCTAATAAACTTACACTTCAATAGCAAAGACCATCATGGGCTCACTGGATGCCTGCAGAGCAGACAGGGCATGCTCTTTATTTTTCATCAGTAAGAGGACAGCTGACACAGTACTACATCAGTATGTTGATATTTATTAGGAAGGCTCATAGTCTATGAAGTATAGATTCAGTGTTCTGAGCTGCACACAGTCATGAAACACCACTGCAGTGAATGGACTGAGTAGTATGGTATGGACTGCATGCCCATTGGCTCATGCTGTGCACCAATGAGCGTGCAGCCCTACTGAGCTGTCAGTCGGCAGGTGGCGGGGCGGCAGGTGGGTGGGGTGCTGCCACTCGCCGGCTGATGGGGGGGAGCGGGGCGTGGGGCTCAGTGGTTCGGTGGGGAGGGGGGTACACTAGACCACCAGGGTGGTAGGGGTCTGTTATGTGTTATGGATGCCCACGATCGGGCAGCGATCAGTCCACTGGACCACCAGGGATATTGGATGGGGGGACTACACTGATGCCCACGATTGGGCACATAGAGGTCAACTGGACCACCAGGAATATTGGACAGGGGGATTTCACTCCAGGGATGCCTGTGATGGGGCATGGGGGGGTGCCGCCAGGTGCGGCAGGAACTCAGGTGGCCACCCACAGTTGGCAGCTGCTGTGTTGCGCCCTGCAATGCGGCAGCTCACATGAGTGGCCATCGCCTGTTCCTTTTTTTTTGCTTAACTTTGTGCAGGTGCAGGTAGGGTTGTGCATGCATGACTCTGCACATCCCGGGCTGAATATTGGGCTGTGCAGGTTATGCGAGGCCGCCCCCCCCTGTGTCTGCATACATTACTGATGCTCTCCAGCGCCGAGATTTGTGCGGTGCACTTTTCCCTTTTGAATATCGCGTCGGGCGCATCAGTGGGTTGCGCATGGCGCCACCCTTTTGAATATCTGGGCCTATGACTCTTTTCCCAGGGAACTACAGTTTCACCTCCTCAGAATTCCCAATTTAACCCCTGAAGATAGGGTTTCCTTTTATTTCAAACATACTGACACAGTGACATGTCATACGTCTGTTTGCATCTTCCTGGGCCACTGAGGTACCGAACACTGTGCAACAACAGAGTACAGTACAGTATGTACTGAATATACATTGTTGTTATCAACTAGCCATACTGTACAACAGGAAACCCAGCACTTAAACAAGTTGCATCATATACTGTACCTCTCACTTTATCACTTTTTATTTATCATCTGTATCTATGTGCATTTATTAGACAGAAAGAAGCATGGAGGACACCAGGGGCCACTTTCACTTTTTTACTGCATGTATGCATTGTAAAGGTTACAGAATAAAACAGGAGGTGATTCAACTCTGGTTCTTACTGTTGGAGCAGTGTATTTTGGCAGTTTTGATCCAGGAAGACCAGGCTTCTCCCAGGAACACCTCCAGACTGGACACTTTGAGATCCAGTATTGCCACTGCTCTTCCTTCTTGTTGCTTTTCCTTTCCATCTGTGGCAGTGGTGGCAAAGTGACACAGGAATTCGAGAAGTGCTGACATAATCTTCAGAACATTTTGACACAGAGCTGAGATTTTCATTCTTCTCTACTACATCTCTTATCTCCAGTCAGCCAACACCAGCAGAGCAAACAGCCAGAGAGGGTGGCATGTAGTTGAAACAATGAACAAGCTTGTAGCACCTGGTGTGATATACCATGTCAACTGCATTGTGAGTTAGAGGCATAGAACCAGTTGAACCTCCCCATACAGCTTTGTGACTGCACGTAACTTTTTCTTTTAACCTATATGGGGGGGCATGTACAACTGCAATACCAACGGTGAACTTTCGGCATTGACAAATGCTTATTTTATATATACATCATTACCTAAAGAATCATTTAAACATAACATAAAAAACAACCTGATTACTCATCTTTACTTGTAATGTAAGGTGTGTCTAGCCCAAAACATTAAATTGGGGGGTTATTTAACTATAAATATCAACAAGTCAAAAGCTAAATTCAAAAATGTTCAGGCTATATGCCTTGTACAAATTCCTGAAATATTAATCTATGGAAAACCGTACAATACCAATATTATATTTCTATAGACTTTCGCCCAATCTTACATTTCATCTCCACCACCCATTCCCTCCGATTGTTACTACATTAATATTAAACTAGTAAGTTTGTCATTATCATATCTTCTTCTGAAGGTATTGGGGAGTCTGTTTCATCGTTTTTGTCTTTTTTGTATTGAGCTTGAATAAAGGCAGAAAGCTGGTCCACATCATAGAAAATATATTTAAGTCCTTTATATTTGATCCATACTTTGGCAGGGGAAAGTAGCTGAAATTCTGCCCCATTTCCAATATTTCTCGTCTGAATCCTAAAAAGCGATGTCTTCTTTGTTGAGTTCCAAAAGAATAGTTCTGGAAAATTTTAAATTTAAATGATTGTTTATGTCAAAACTGAATTTATTCTTGATAGGTGCATTATTAAATCTCTGTCCAACTCAAAAGCGAAAGTAGTCGTAATAGATTTTTTGTAAGTTTCAGACTGTATATGTGACTATATTTGTGATAGATAGATAGACAGATAGATAGATAGATAGATAGATAGATAGATAGATAGATAGATAGATAGATAGATGTGTTTGTTGTTCAATAAGTATTCCATAGGCTTTTAAAATGAATGATAAATTTTCTTCATTTAAATCAAATGTTTTAACAATAAGTCTTTCAACATGTCTCTTGTAGATTCAAATTCAAAAGTCTATAGATGTAGGCAAACCTATAAATCTCAAATGTTTATATCTCTATTGGTTTTTGAGCATTTTAATTTTACAGGACATTGTATAGTTGTGTCTAATCAAGTTCACAGTTGTTGCTTCCAAACCAACTGAAGGGTTCTCACATTTGGCAATTTCCTTTTTATTATTTTTCACTTCCCCAGACACTGCCTCTATCTTAATGCAATTTTGTTTAGCATCTTGCTGTAGGAAATCAACCTTTTCGGATAGAGCTTGACATCTACAATCAAACTTCTCAGTCCATGAAAGTAGTTTCTCAAGAGTGTCTGCAAGAGAGTTTATCATATGACTTGAACCTGTAACAGTGGTAGCTGCAGCCATGTTAATCTGAATTACAGGTAATTCAACTGATAGAGGTACATTCTCCCTGTCAGCTTTCACTGAGGTACAATCTGGGGATATATCTTTTACAATTATGTTTGCGATTTCTAAAGATTCCTTTAGTAGCGCTTTTGCATGCACAGGAGAAATAAGGTATTTACAAATAGATTCAGTTGTGCTATATCCTCCCGATATTTTTATTCTTTGCTGGTCAGATACTTCTGTAGAAAAGATTGAGGGTTTGGAAAAGGCGGCAGATGAATCAGAAACACAGATCTTTACTTCTTTTGAAGAGCTTGGAGAGCTTGTCTCTTTCAGTCCTCCGACAGGTTGGCAATCAACTATGGCTACTCTCCCCAGTTCTGTGGATGCCCTCTTTGCCTGCTTGCAGCCAAAAATACTTCTCCAACATGTTAATCTGAGGTGAGTTCTCTGAAGATGTCAATGAAAATGCTTTTCTTTTATCTGCCATCAAATGTTAATAAGTTCCTAAAATTTAGATGAAGGAAAGATGACTTTATCAAAGTCGTTAGATAGAACTCCGATCTGAGAGCAGCTACCTGGAACCATGCTGACTCCACCCCAGCTACTGTCCATTTTTTGTTTCAATTTTAGATCTGCATGATTTCTTTGTCTCAAGAACTGCACCACAATAAAATGCAGTTGACCCTGGAGGCACCCCAAGAAACAACCAGTGCAAAGGAGTTAAGGATGTGGGGGCACGTGGTTCTTCCCACCATGAAAACTGATCAAGTGACCTGCCAAGCAATGTTCAGGTAAGAGGCAGCCACTGCCATGATCTTCACATAGAACAGGGCTACCAAGAATTGAAAGGAGGTGGCTGGGGTCCAAAAGAGACCACAATGGATGTCCCAACACACTATTTCATTCCTCACTGACAGCAGTTCAAGGTTACCCACACTTTATCTGCCTGGAAGGATTACCCTCATTTGCCTGACAGGCCAAATTCACCACTCCTTCCATTTCAATGAGCATAAAACTGCTGCATTCTGGTAATAAGCTGGGAACAACTAGCCCACCTGCCAATACCTAAAACAACCTTGTAAGTTCCTTCCTTAAAAACAGTACCTCATGTTAGCATTAATAAGCACAGGTCGGGGCAAAGAAATTTTACAGAGCAATATTCCCCACAAAAGTGGCCTGTAAGAATGTACAGCCCAAAATCTGCAGCAGTTGGAAGATACCAAGGGAAAGGCTCCAGAACAAAGACACTTGCCAAATAATGGGAAAAATGCAATGTCTTGGAACTTTCTGTATCTTTTGAGTTGCCTGTGTAAAAATCATCAACTGGAGGAAGGGAGAGAGTGAAGGGTAGTCCTGAGTTGTAGCTCTTTTCTATCCCCTCACTCACCTCCCTCAGATAGACGCTCCCATGCTGTGGGTGGTCCAAATGATTTCTGCCCCAGGACAATGCCATGGCACCTCCCTCACCTATGGGTGGAGCTGTATCCATCTGGAGTGCAGGATTTGGAGGAGGAGTCAAAGACATTTTGTCTGCTGTAATGCTTGTGCAGACTGTTTACTAACTCACAGCATAACAGCTGAATGGATTTGCATTGTTGTTATATTGAATATATTTTCATGGTGTGGCAGGGTGTTTTTCTTAATTTCAGATTGGAAAAAAAAGATTTTTGGTGTATTCAATGGCGAAGAGGGAGGAAGTGCTTACTTAATAAATAGTGAGGATAATAATACTACCTGGCTATTTGGCTAAGTTTGCTGTTAGGGGGAGGAGGAGGTTTTTGACAGACGGTAGCAGGGGAAGGGTGAAAATAATATAGGGTGGAAGGAGTGGGAGGATTGGTTGGTGCAGTGGATAGGAGAAAAATTCCTGTTTTAAGTTATTTTTCTTTCTACTTTTATACTCTTGCTTTTCATAGTTCTTTGTGAGTTAAGTGCTTCTTCCATCAGTGAAGTAGGCACCTTGCTACAGTATGTGAAGAACTATGAGAAATGCCACTTTGGACTTCACAAATTCATGAAACTTCACAAATTACTTCAAAAAGCACAGTTTTCAGACTTGCCCACCATTAGTTGTGTACCCTCATTTCCCTGGTGCAGTAACATGAGTTATAAAACACTGGATTTCTTTTGGGTAGATTAATAAAAAGAACACACTCAATGACTTTTTGGAGTTGAGCCATTTTTATTTATTTTTGCATCTTACTTTTGGCTGGCATTTGAAGTTTGTCCTCTGAACTTCTTTCTAGTTTTGTCACTAAATGGTGCTTGGTATCCTGGACCTACACTCATCTTACAATATTGACATACAAAGTATCCTGGGCAAATTATTGTCTGGTGCTCATGCACTAATTTATAGAACTATCACAAAAGATTTTGTTTACAAGGGGACACCTGATAGCTTAATGTAGGTGCATTGGGCTTCTGTGCTAGTGAACTGAGTTTGGGAGCAGACTCAGGGAGCCCAGATCAGTGTGGACAGGGCTGAGAAATGCTACCAAATACAATATGAGCCAACTCGGGAAGTGAGACATCCAGGTTCTGGCATGGCAGTTGCCCCTCATGGTGAGCCATGGAGCGTAGAAGAATGGTATCAGCTGATAGGGGGATGCCACATCTGTGGCCATCAGAGGCACTAGTCAACATCAAGGGAGTTGGGAGGGAAAGGGTGACAATCTGAAACAAATGTGCCTTGAGCCATCTGTATGGAGGTTACCTGCTTCTGGGGACTCCATTATATGTAGATCCCCACCAGTGTTATGTAGGGAGGGAGCAAGTGAAGTGGCTGGGGTTGGCAGGGCCAGACATAGGGGCAGCTGGCAGCTGACCAAAGTGCTTGTAAAAAAAAAAAAAGATTTTTTCTTCTAAAAGGTATGTTAGATATTTTGAAGACATAATTTTGGAAAGGGTCCATAAAGCTAAGGTTGGAGGTGATGTCTCATATCAAATATTGTATATTGGTATGTTTTATGACTTAGAATTAAGTAAAAGAATATGCCATTGTAATCAGCAGACACTCGATGATACAAATCATAATATGCTAGAATGTGGCTTGCAGAAGATTCCTCTGGAAAAGCATATCAATATAGTAATTAAAAATTGTCATCATCAAAATAAATTGTTCACAATTGATTTATTTTATTTAGTTTATTTAGTTTATTCAGAATGTGTTAGGCCCACTCCTGTTTAACGGTTACATCTCGGACATCAGGGACAGTATCAGGAGTGAGATGAGCCTCTTTGCCAGTGACTCAGAGCTGGGGGCAGTGGTGGATGGGGAGTAGGGTAGAAGAGCCCTACAGGGGGACCGGGAGACTCTGGAGAGGTGGTCACACACTTGGAAACTGAAGTTTAATGTCAAGAAATGCAGTGTTCTCCAGTTGGGGCTTAGGAACATTGATCATGAGTACTTTTTGGGTGGGGAAAAACTGTAGGTTTCAGGGGGAAAGGATCTTGGGTGGTCATGGATGCCAAAATGAATAACTCTGAGCAGTGTAGGAGGGCTGCGGGTAAAACAAATAAAATGCTCGGGTGCATTGCCATGGGGATAATCTCAAGGAGACAGGAGGTGCTTCTCCCTCTGTATAACTGCATGGTTAGACCCCACCTAGAGTACTACGTGCAGTTTTGGAGTCTGTACTTGAAAAGGAACATTAAACTTCTGGAGAGGGTCCAGAGGAGGGTGACCAGTATGATTCAGAGTCTGGGGAAAAGATCCTATGAGGAGAGGTTTGAGGAGCTAAGCTTGTACTTCCTGAAGGAGAGGAGGGACAGAGTGGATATGACTGAGGTCTTCAAGTACCTAAAGGGATTGAACAGGATCACCCTAATTAGTGTGTCCCAGCTGAGGGAGGAAGGGGCCACCAGGGGACATTACATGAGGCTGGTTGGTGGCAAACTAGAAGATGCTACTTACCAAGAGGGTGGTGGACCCATGGAATGCACTTCCTGTGGAACTGGTGGCTGTTGATACAGTGGAGGGCTCAAGAGGGGCTGGGACAGCTGTAAGAGTAAGGTAAAGCTGAGAAATGCCAGATCTGGAGGTGTAACTCTGATGGGGGATGGGGTCTGGGGTATTTATGGGGGAGGCAGGGAGGGTAGCAATGGTGTCCTGACCGAGTACTGATTTTCCAGCAGACTCAATAGACCTTTAGGCCTACTCTGCTGACATCTTACTATGTTATGTTAGTGTGTTAGAATTTATTGACTAACACAAGATACAATCATAGCTGAGTGACACTATTTGCAAAAAAAATATTGCAAATTGAAAGTAATAAATTAAGAAGCACTAGTCATTGTAAACTATGCTAATTTGCTGATATTCCCTGTGTGGTTGTTGGGCACAGATAGTGCAGCAGGTAAAATTGTCAAATAAATAATGAGTTGTCACAGTGAAATAGACATGGTTGGGAAATGAAGAGGTTCACACTTAATGTTGTTGTTTTCTAAGATTATAAACCCAAATTTTCAACATGGTAGTAGCACACAGTTTATTTGATCAGCAGAATTTATCATTACAATTTTACATAGACAAAACATGCAAAAAACTGTAAAAACATATTATACAGTGCCAAGAAAAAAGCAAACTTGCATATTGGATACAGTTGTTAAAAGTGCCCGTGCAGAAAAATTACTATGAAATTACTATATAATGCATAATATCAAGCACTGTAATTTGGATTTAGCTACATTTTTTTAATACACCTTGTACATGAACAACACTACTCTGGAGATAATATCTGGGACTTTAGAGTTTAGTAAAACATTTAGAAATGTTGTCTCCATTGATAAAAGTAATGAAATCCTTACCAGGATTTTGCCCAGTAATGATTTTCTAAGCCTTTTATTGAAGGAGCCAAATAAGAAGAATATGAGAAGTATCTTCTTTACCAAGTTTAGTTACATATGGCATTAATCCCAGGGTCCCAGCTCTTGTTATATCTACCTGTTTGTAAATTTGAAGAATTTGTTTGAAAACAAAAGTTTGTATAAGCCTTCATATAGAATGGATCTTATAAAATGTCAAGATAATCTTCAAAACACTGATCAACTTTTGTCTGTGAAAATCATGCACTCAGTCTTGAAGTTTTAATTTTTGAAAGGTCTTTCTTTGGCATAACAGAGGATAATTAATGTTGCTGTAAATACATATTTTGTATCAGTCAGGAAGCAAGACCTTCCTCTGAACTAGGTCCAACAATGATTCTTGATGCGTAATCCAAAAACAAAAAATAATAACTGTTCTTTAAATGATTGACTGGTGAAAGTTTCCAGTTCTGCTTTGGAATGCTTTAGCCAGTAATTAAATATTCCGGCATATAATGATGATGAAAAATGTTTTGACCCAGTTCAACTCTAAGATAAGTTCCTGGCATATTTTGAGAACACCTGACAATGTGCAGTAATGTTTATTAAAAATGACTTCTGTTTTACTTAACTCTAACCTCACACAAACACAATTCAGTCACATGTAACACAGCAGGGACTAGCTTGGCATTACAGGCTATAATTGAGGTTTTAATTGAGCTACCACCATGAAATCTACTAAACCTAAAAGATCCAAAACATTTAGTTATGATTTAGGTTTTAAATATTAATTATGATCTGTCCAAGACAATGTTTTTTTTAAGGGTTAACCCCAAGTAAGTGAGCTTCTCAGTTGTATCTGTCTTAGTCTGATTAATACACCAACAATAATTGGTGCTGCCTGTACCTATCTGTGTAATAGCTACTTTTGAACTATTAACTTTTAAGCAAAGTTTTGAAGGCATTTCTGACAAATTTCTCTCTGTTTTTGTCAACCTGATGGAGACAAAAAAGATAATCAAGTCATCTGCATATGCAACAGTTGCAATTACCCTACCACTGACTTGTGGAACATCAATTGATTTGATGGTAATAAAAGTCAACACTTCATTAATGCAGAGGTTGAATGAAGCCGGACCAGCAAGCAGCCCTGCTTTACCCCTTTATTAGAAGTACTGTAAATTAAAGTGTCAACTTACCATTTCTAGAATATTGTAGAGTAGTTTTAGTATTTAAATAAAGCACAATTATTACCAACAACAAATAATCATTTAACCCATCTCTCTCAATATTTCCCCTAATGTGTATCTACACTGTGAATTGAAAGCTGATGAATAATCAATGAAAGCTGGATACTGTTGTTGCCTATGGACATTAGCTTATTGGCAGACCAAGAACAACATAATGTAACAGTGGTTGACAGTTGAGGAGTTTATTCTAAAGCAAGGTTGAGAGCTTAGTAGCATGACACTTGTTTTGTCCCAGGACAATAATTTCTTCAATATGATTCTACAAAAATTATTTGCCAAATGAACTATTAAGGAGTTTAACAGATTTTGGTATCCTTTCTAAAACTGGAGCTTCATCATGCTTGGAAGATAGAATTCCATTTATTATTTCTTTTTGCAAGATTTCTACAAAACTATCATATACCCATAAAGGATTATTAGGTTCATTGGCACTGAAAAAGGCAGTTATGTGCAATGACCCTGGTTTTCTGAATCCTGCTTGTTTTGCAGATTTTGAATTCTTCCATTGGTGCCTCAAAAAAATTGCATGTCACTGCACAGAATCCCCAAGATTTCAGCATCTTAACCCTTAGACTGCCAACATAATTAGAACATATAGGAGTTTTGTACTGATATATCAGTCTGCGGCACAGCAAAGGTTAAAATGAATGTTGCTCAGCTATGTATTCTTTCTGCTTTGCTGCTCATAGAATTAGTAAGGAAACCACCCATGTTGCTTTGTTATAACCACCCATGCTTCAGTTTAACCACTCATTTCAACCTTTCCATCAGCTGAGGACTACATTCCATCTTGAAAGCACAGTTTTAATTTAGTGTGTGCCTAAACTTCTGTTATTATTTATATTACACTAGATGATGCAAAAAAACAAGAAAAGAAAGAAAAAATAAGTATCAGTACACTTGGAGAATTGGACTAACTGCTCCTGCAACTAACCCTTCATTCAATCAGCTGATGTGACTACTCATCAACTTGAAAGTAATGTTTTTTTGCATAGAAAAACTATATGCCTAAATGTTTTTCACACTAAATGTTTTAAAACAACAAGCAAAAAAAAATCTGTCTCAACCCACTTGAGGAGTTGGGCTGGGCAGCATAGGGGGGAGCGTCAGGTTTAAAGTTTAACAATTGCACGTCTAACCCTTTGATCAGCTGATGCAACTGCTCTCCATCCAGAAATTAATGTTTTTGTGTAGAAATAAAGTATGTGTCTAAGCTAGTTTTACACTGCATGATTAAAAGCTCAAAAAAGCTTTGTATCATCACACTTAGAGAATCAGGTGGGGGGGGGCTGGGGGGTGTTCAATTGGGTGTCCTTAACCGCATTCATATAAAAGTGTGTCTCTGGGAAGTTGAACTGTTAGTCTTGCTAAGCTAGGATGCTCAAGAAATGGTTGCTGAACTGGATGTCTTTGTATGTGATCAATAAATCTGGAGGAGTCTTAAAACACTGTGTGGTTACCCACATCATCAAGGCAGCCCACACTGCCCACCGATGTATGCCCCCCTCTGGTCTGCACCTCTGCATCATGCCCTAAACCCCACCAGCCAAGTGCAGGGGAGTTTGGATCAGCTAAGCTCATAATCCCAAATCTCCCACTTGCCAGTGCTGTGCACCAGCAGCCTGCACAACTATTTTAATTTTAATTTTGGAAGTGTTTTTTTTTAAGTTGGGCTGTTGATGGTGTAAACACTGGTAGTTCTCTATGCTTCTGTTAGGTGTTTGCCCCTGACTGAGGAAGAGCTTAGTTTCTGTATGCTCCTCAATTTGCTGCATGACCTGGGTACTGTTTTTACCCTACCTGCCACTGCATGGTACCAGTGTGGGTGAGCTGGGTGCTGCAACAGCACCCAAGTCAGACTGCACATTTAGAGGAACACAGCAGGTAAGGTGCCATATACTGCATAATGCCAGTGGGCAGAGTGGGGCTTCTGCAGTTGCTTGTTCTGTTCCCCTAAATGAGTCAGAGGGCCTTAGCATCTGTGTGCCTTTGAATTTGCTATATGGCCAGCTGTTGTCCCTCTGTCTGCCACTGTATAATGCCATTAGGGATGAGTGGGGTGCTGCAACTGCACCCACACCAGAAATAACACTCAGGGACACACAGAAGTTAAGGCACCAGGAGCTGTATGACACCAGTGGGCAAAGTGGAGCTCAGTTCACATCTGAGCTCAGAAATAAAATTTGAGAGATCCCTTTTTATGGAGACCAAGTAAAAAAAAAAGGTTTCCACATGTTTGGAAGACACATGATTTTCCATTATAAGGTCCCCCACTAATCACATGTGGATTTTTCAGGTGAAGGCTCTTTATTTCAAAGATGCCAATTCAGGCAGTTAAATGTTAGATAAGACCAAACCGTGGAAGTTCACCACAGCATCTGAAAGTTTGGCTTTATTCGTGTCTGAGTTCTGCCAAGCTAAGCACCCCAATAATTTGTAACTTGGGCATGTGTGGTATGGTTGTTTAAGGAAGAGGATTATAGCGCTGTAACTAATGCCATTATAGGTGTCATAGGTAAATACAGAGGTCTGGAAAGACCTTTAGGTCCATTATAGCTTACCAGTAATTAGACATATCTTTTAATGTTATTAGCCACTACGCCATGGTATTGCTAGCTATTACTTTGACAGGGAGCTCATTCCATGACTTAGTTATTCTAATACTAAACCAGTGTTTCCTTTTGTTAGACTGGTAGGTGGCCCGTTTTAGTTGTAATGGGTGAGCTGTTGTACCATACACCTGTACTCTAGCTCAAGTCCCAATTTCTCCCATAATTCATCATGACATAGTGCTTTATAGATCAGGCACATGTCACCCCTAAGTCTACGGTATTCCAGGGAGTATAACCCCAAGGATGTCAACCTCTGTTGATTATGTTCACTGAGTTCCTGTTATCTAAGGCTTGGCTGACTTTGCCATAAAACTCTAATAAATTTGTCTGGCATGATCTGCCATTTTTAAAACTGTATTGGTGTGGATCAACATCCCCAGTCAGAATTAATGTGTCTGTGGTGTGGGTTTTGATGATACCCTCCAGGACATTTCCTAAAATTGATGTCAGGCTTATTGGTCTGTAGTTAGCCACCCACCTCATTTAGTCCCCTTTTTGTGCAGTGGTATCACCTCTGCCTGCCTCCAGGCCTCCAGTACCATGCCGCTATTTATAGATTCCTGAAATAGGAATGTTATTGGTGCTGCCAAGACATCTGCCTGCTCCTTGATTACCCTAGTGTGGAGTCTGTCAGGATCCTGGGCTTTGTTATGTTCTAATAATTTAAGCCTATCCCTAACATTTTTAATATCAAATGTTAGTGTGATTTTTTACCTTTGTCATGATGCTTTTGTGTGGCTTGTGTTTAGAGATGCTGCGAATTTAAAATCCGCCGGCGAAGTGAACGCGAAGTGGCCACTTTGTGTTGGCACTTCGCTGTGCGGAGTGCCCCATAGGAAAGGCTCACTTCACCTTGTTATTATTTCTTCGCATTGTCATTCCACCTTAAACACAAAGTAACGCAGAGTGACAACAATATTGGCAGCATCCCACCCACACAGTCACCAGAATGAATGTTCATCCCCAAAGTGCTACTGTCTTGTGTCCAGAAAACTCCCCAGTGCTGATAAAGTGAAATGAGAGTGTAACAAGAAATTCAAAGTCTCCCAGAATTAATGGCACACTCAGTCTTGCGCGTAGTGGTCAGGTCACACACAGAGTCACCAGAATTAATGTGCATCCCCAAAATGCTACTGTCTTGTGTCCAGAAAATTCCCCAGTGCTGATGAAATGAAATAAGAGCGTAACAAAAAATGCAGTCTCCCAGAATTAATAGTGCCATGCAAATGCACAGACACATTAAGATTGTGCTGCACACTCAAGGGATGCATACAAAAAGGTACAATAACACCTAACCAGTGCTCACAAGTCACAAATCCAAATCTGAAAAGGAATACATTTTGCCAGTTGGGGGATTAGTGCATGGCAGTAACTATCCACTACCAGTAAAGATACCACAAAGCAGTATAAAAAATTCATGCAGGTGTGGTGGATAGCAGGTTCAGACTGCTGCCATTACTCTGTAACACAATAAAAGGTGTCTGATTTAATGGCAGGCGTCACACACACACTCACATGCACACTCAAGTAATGTGTAGCAAATTGAAAACCTTTAGTAATATAACCAAATGTTTTAAACAAATTGTACACTGCTGCATCACAACAATCAGCAAAAAAGTCAAGAATTACTGAAAATATTACTGTGTGTACATTAACACAGTTATACAAGAAAAATATAACCAGAACAGAAAGACTGCCTTATTCTCCCAGTTAATCTACCTACACCACAAATATGCTCCTCCCCCAAAGCACAGTACACATACTGACTGTTCTAAATTAACATTAAAAATCCACACACAACAATAAACACTCAATGATATGAGCATAGAAGGGTTTCCTACAATCAATGTACTAAATTTTGAGAAAAAAATATTACTCAAAAAGGCATTTTAAACAGCTTTTAGAGGTTTTGAATTGCAGAGCTCTGAGAGCAAACTGTCTCTAGCTACCACTGCACATACACTACCCAGGCCAGAAATGAGGCTGTGCTGAACAATCTAGAGCCCATGTGACCTGCAATCCCATGAATAACTGCAGAATTTCATTTGGAACTCAATTACAGGGTGAAGTGAGGCGACTTACATTGATTTCAATGTACTTCACCTTAAAATTGGTGGAGAAGTGGTTTGAGGAAGGTGGAATAATGCAAAGTCATTGGTTTCAATGGACTTTGCATTCCTCATTATGACACAAAGTACTCAGCTTCACATTGTGGAGTTCTCTGCGGATTCCACGTTACTCGGTGAATCACTTCAAGGAGCAAATTGGGGCCACTTCGCCCACCACTACTTACAGTACTGTAACTCACATGCTGTCTGGGAAAGAAATGCGAACGCCTATGGCTGTACTTCCCCGATGAGCTGTAGCACAAACTCCCTGACTTAAAAACGCTCATTAATGAGTACAATGGTGGGGTGGTGAAGCCTGGAGAGATACTACAAAACATGCTTACAATACATCCAAGTAACTAGTAAAAAAATTAATGTTGTGATTCATGACATGATCATGAATTGTGATTTGTGACTGCATTTGCGACCGTGATGATGAAGAACGTGATTTGTATCATGAGTGACTCATGATGATGGTCCTGACTTAAAAATGCATATTAATGAGTACAATGTTCATGCAAAATTATGCACCACACCTGTCCAGTTCTCTGAAGGGAAGCCAAAGAAACAACTGCGACTTAAATTACAGATGTAGATTGGGCTCTAAAGAGATGCAAATGCACAGACAGATTAAGATTGCACTGTGCACTGAAGAGATGCAGACACAAAAGCACAACACCTAACCAGTGCTCACCATCAGAAATTCAAATCTGGAAAAGAATACCTTTGCCGGTTGGGGCGGGCTGTGGGGAGGGTCAGTGTACTGCACTGCTGCAGTAACAGTCACTAGTACTAGTACCAGTGAAGATACCACACAGAAGTACAAAAACCACACAGTTGCAGTGGATAGCAGGTTCACATTGCTGAAATTATGTGCCACAATAAAAGGTGTCTGATATGATGGCACGCGTCACACACATACTCACACACACACTAAGTAATGCGTAGCAAATTGAAAACTTCAGTAACATAACCACATATTTAAACAAACAAAAATTATGCACTGCTGCACCACAACAATCAGCAAAAAAATGGCAAGAATTATTGAAAATATTACTGTGTGTACATTAACACAGTTATACAACAAAAATATCACCAAAACAGAAAGCACTGTCTTTTTCTCCAAGTTAATCTACCTACACCACAGATACGCCCCTCCCCAAAGCACACTTCCACTGTCTCTCAGTACACAGACTGAATGTTGTACATTAACGTTCAAAATCCACACACAAACAAGAAACGCTCAATCATATGAGCATAGGGGGGTTTCCTATAATCGATGAACTAAAGTTTCAGCAAAAAAAATGACTCAAAAAGGCTTTTTTAACAGCTTTTAGAAGGTTTGAATAGCAGAGAGCTCTCAGAGCAGATTGTCTCCTATAGCGTCCTACACACACTACCCCAAACTGAGGCTGTGCAGAACAATCTAGAGCCCATGTGAATTGAAATCCCATGAATCACTGCAAATTCGCCTTTGGAGCTTAAAAACAAGGCTAAGTGAGGCAAAGTACATTGTTTTCAATGTGCTTTGCCTTAAGAATTGGTGGAGTAGTGGTTTGGGAAGGTGGAGTAATGTGAAGTCATTGTTTTCAATGGATTTCATGTTAACCATTATAATGTGAAGTACTCCGCTTCGCATTGCGGAGCACTCCGTGAATTCACCTTCACTCCATGAATCACTAAGTGGAGTGAATTGCGGCCACTTCGCCCATCTCTACTTGCGTTTTGACATTATAAACTGAAGAAAAATTATTATTAGAATATTCAGCCATCAAACCATTATCAGTGATTAGTGCCCCGTTGGAGTCTTTCAAAGGACCAATTATTCTATTGCCACCTTTCTTGTTGTTTATATATGAAAAAAGGATTTGTAATTATCCTTTACTTTAGCTGCCAATTTAAGCTCATATTTTGCTTTAGTCTGGTATATGCACTTTTTGCATGACTTTAGGGCTAACTTATATGCTGCCCAACATGTTTCCTGTCTGCCTTTTTGGCCCTACTATGGGCCTTGTGTTTCTGTTTGATAGCTTTCTGAACCGCTGGTGTTAACCAAGGGGTGTTTTTTTTTGTGCCATTGTATTTCTTTGTGCATGGTGTAAATTTATATGCCAACGTGGTGATTTTACTACATAATGTATTCCACATATGCTGCAGATACTGGTTGACAAAGTCAGCTTCCCAATCCCATAATACTAAGTTTGTTCTCATGCTATGGAAGTCTGCCTTTCCATAGTTATATAGTAGTGTGCTACCAACTGATTTGCCCAGATTTCCCTTAAAGCAAAACCCCACTATATAGTGATTGCTGGAACTGAGGGGTTGCAGGACATGACATTCTTGGATATTGCTTTCCATATTGCTAAATACTAAGTCCAGAATGTGATTGTCCCTAGTGTATTCATTTACAAATTGATCCAGACCAGCCAAAATAAAAGCCTCCATAAAGTTCTGTTCACTTACAGTATCAACTTTCAAAAGATCCCAGTTGATCCCTGGGAGATTGAAGTCACCCAATAGTATGACATTACCTACTGAAGCTATTTTGTTGATGTAATCCAAAATCTGTAAATCCTCAGAATGCGAACTGGAGGATGGTCTATAAACTAAACCCACATTAATTTTTGGATTATGTACTGAAGATATTTTGATCCATAATATCTCAACTGAGTCCCACTGAGATGTAGCTATGCTTTCAGTTGTTATATTGTCAGTTATATACAGAGACACACCACCTTCCCTAGAATGTAATCTGTCCTTATTATATAGGACAAAACCAGGAATCTGTTAACCCCATGCGTCCTCCTTCTTCCACCAAGTCTCGGCTATGGTGCAGATATGAATATTGGACTCATGCAGGGTATACAGAAGTTCATCAGATTTGTTGTTAAGGCTTCTGGCATTTATTAACAAACACTTCCATTTGTCAGGTTGTGTTGGGCTTGAATGTGATGCTGTGTGTATTGAGCTTCCCACATCCTCCCTTTTGTGAAGTTTAAATGATTATCAATCTCCAGCCTCAATTTATGTGCCAAAATGTGCTTGCCCTATTTATTTAGATGTAACCCATCCTGTGTAAACAGCCTTGTATTTTGAAAACTTCACCAGTTGTCAAAATAGACGTGCTCTTTCCTTAGGCACCATCTTTTCAACCAGCCATTGAGCCACAAAATATCCCTCAGTTTGGTTTGACTAGCTCTAGGTTTAGGGAGGATTCCAGAGATTAGCAGGTCGCACCCTTTGGCTTTGAGGACTATTCCTACTTGTTCAAAATCTCTCTGGATGTTAACTAGATCCCTTTTTCTGACATCATTTACCCCTATGTGAAATATTGTCACTGGCTTAAATGTGTTGTTAAGCAGGCCTGACAAAACATGCCTAATGTCTGCTATTCCTGCCTCTGGTAGTACGCTAATAGTAGCATAATTGTTATGATTCCTACATAATGTGTGATCTATGTACCATACCACAGAGTCCCCGATCACTAGGACATCACGCTGGGCATTGCTGCCTGCTGTTGCTGTTCGCTGTAACACTGGTTCTTCCCTACTGACTATATGCCTTGTAATATTTGTTGGAGGCTGTGTTGGCTCCTGGTTTAAGGGTTGTAACAAATCATAAGAGTTGGTGTAATTCACGAGGATGCTAAATCTGTCAGGGGTAAGTATGTTAGAGCACTCCTCTATATTTCATCTACCTTTCTTAGTTGTTCGGAGCACCTTGCACCAATCATCATCCTGTATGTTATCCGTTATTGAAGGTGCTGTGACAGTGCTTAGGGAAATGGGTATGTCTTGCTGGGGTATATTTATAATGCACCAGCTACTGAATCAATGTACTATTCCAATGTGCTGATATCTGCCTGTGTCTGCACACTCTGTTGAAGGGCAGCAACTTCTGCCTGAAGTACCTCAATTAATAAGCACTTGTCACATTCAAACTCCCTTTTAAGTTCACCTAAGGCATACATGCAGCATTTGAGACATAGGCTTCCCATTTCCTCACTTATGATATGAGATGCCATTTTTACAGACATAAGACAGCAATAACAATAGACTATACCTACTGCTTTTTGTTTTAGTGAAAAGTGGCCCAGTGATCCAGCTGACCCAGCTGACCCAGCTGACATGCACCGACACGCATGTCTCTGTGTGCGTCACTGCGCATGCCCTGCTTGACTCGCCCTGCTCACAGCAGGGTGCTTTCTATAAGGTGTGGGTGACCCAGAAGTTCTCATTGGGTCAAGCAATTACAGTTAGCCCCCTGAACACAGCAAATGTGTTTACAATAATAATTTATCCAGGTGAGGACCACTCATACATGGCTCTGGCCCATTGCAAGAACCTGCAATGTTTAAAAGTGAATAAAAATCACAGCACAATAAACTGCAGTTCACAAAAATGCCCCACGAACTTCAACTTCTCTTCCTACTTCTGGTATATGGAGTAGGGCTCCTCGTGTGCTTGCTCAAACAGTGAGGCTCAATTTACTGTGCCACTTGTGTTTTACAAAAGCCAATCACCCCCACAGAAACTCCTGCAGCCTGCTAATACAAAAATATGCTGCATACTGATGCCCGCTTGCAGCAGGGTGCTCCAATAAGGTGTGGGTGCCCGGAAGTTCTTGTTGGGTCAAGCAATTACAAACAGCCCCCTGAACACAGCAAAGGAGTTTAAAATAATAATTTATCCAGGCGAGGACCACTCATACATGGCTCTGGCCCATTTCAAGAACATGAAATGTTTAAAAGTGAATAAAAATCACAGCACAATAAGTTGTAGTTCACAAAAATGCCCCACGAACTACCACTTCTCTTCTTACTTCCAGTACACGGAGAAGGGCTCCTCATGTACTCGCTCAAACAGTGAGGCTCAATTTACTGTGCCACTTGTGTTTTATAAAGGCTAATCGCCCCCACAGAAACTCCCACAGCCTGCTAATACACACCCTTAGGGATGGGGCTGCACTTTTGCTACTGCTGCCACACCTGTGGGGTGGAGTGGTAGTGCTTCTGCCTTCATCCCTGAGGGATAGAGGCTGCAATGTAGCTGCTTTCATCACACCTAAGGGATTTAGGCCTTAGAATACTGCTGCTGTCACCACTGAGGGATGGGGGCCATAGTGCTATTGCTGACACACCTGTGGGATATGAGCCATAATGCTGGTGCTGCTGCCACACCTGAGGGATGGGGACTATAGTGGTGATGCTGCTGTCACCCCTGAGAGATGGGGTCATAGTGCTGCTGGTGCCATCACACGTGAGGGATGGATGGCCATATAGGTGCTGCTGCTGTCACCCCTGAGAGATGAGGCCATATTGCTGCTGCTTACACCTGAGGGACGTGGCCCCTAGTGCTGCTTCCATCATGATTGAGGGATAGGAGATGTAGTCCTGCCATCAATACTGAGAGTTGAGGGCCGTAGTGCTGCTGTCACATCTGAGGGCTGGGGGCTGTAGTTCAGCTGCTGCAGTCACCTCTGAAGGATGGGGGTCATAGTGTTGCTGCTGCCCTCACACCTGAGGGTTTGGGGTTGGCATGCTACTACTGCCATCACACCTGAGGTATGGGAAGCCATAGTGCTGTTGCTGCCATCACACCTAAGAGTTCGAGACCATAGTGCTGTTGCTGCTATCACAGCTACAGGATTTTTTTTATTTATTTCTTTATTTATTTATTGAAATGTTTCAGCAAGAAGGCACACTGAGTGACAAGTCACTCATCTCCCGGTGTGACCTGGTGGGAAGGGGTACAATAGGAATGAGACATTAAACATTCAAGTTACAAGATCAACATTAATGTATAGTTGTAAGGCAGGTGTTACAAACAGTGTTACAACAGTGTTGTGCATAATAGGTAGAAATAGTGGACAATAATAAGTGCCAGGTTAATAAGTAAACAAGTGCTTACATGAAAGAAAAGGGGGAAAGGAGAGGGAGGGGGAAGAGTCGTGTCCCTGGAGACCCCTTCAGGATGTGAGGAACCCTGCAAGGGGACTGGAGGGACCAGAGAGAAGGGGATGAGGCAGTGTCCCAGAGAGACCCCTTCAGGATGTGAGGAGCCCTGCAAGGGGGCTGTGTGGCTAGATAGAAAGGGGGATAAGGCTTTAGGGATTTTAAGAGGGAGGAGAGAGAAGGAAGAGGTGTGACTTAATACTAGAATGGGGACTAGGACCTAACCCAAGAGAGGACCCTTCAGGATGAGGGGTACCCTGCAAGGGGATTGGGGAAAGTTGGTAGGTAGGAATTAAGAGAGTGAGAGGAGAGGGAGGGAGTGAGAATTGAACCCTTGAGGGGAAGAGAATTCGGACCTTTGGAGGGGATGGGGCCTAATCAATAGTCCATCAGGATGCATTGGATCCTGCTAGTAGTCACGGAAAGCCAAGATAGTGGCTATAAAGAATAGGGAAGATATGCTTAGGCTCAGTTTGACCCCTTCACAATGATGAGAACCCTGCAAGAGGACTGCGATGGTCAGAGAGAAAGGTAGATGGGGGAGGGGAAAGAGAGGAGACAAGACTAGATGCAGTAGGACCCCCTCAGGATTCTGAGAACCCTGCAAGGGGTACTGTGAAGACTATGAAGACTAGGTGGGCCAAGCGGTCCTTATCTGCCGTCAAATTCTGTTTCTATGTTTCTAGGTAGATGGGGAGGGGAAGGAGAGGAGACATGCCTAGACACAGTAGGGCCCCTTCAGGATCCTGAGAACCCTGCAAGAGGACTGCAAAGGTTAGGGGGACAGGTAGATGGGGGAGGGGAAAGGAGAGGAGGCAAGCCTAGATGCAGTAGGACCCTTCAAGATCCTAAGAACCCTGCAAGAGGACTGCAAGTCTAGGGAGATAGGAGGGATTGTGGGGGAAGAGAGTAGGTGAGAGATACAAGCCCCTTGGGGGTGTAGGAGAGGGATCCATGGAAAGCATATGGGGTCCCTTGCATTCTGTGAGATATCAAGGGATGCCAGTAAGGGGGAACAATTTGGGGGAATGGGAGGAGAGCTAGAAATTAGGGGGGTTGGTGTACACAGGGTAAAATGAAGGTGACAGTAGAGGGGTAGGTTTTGTCCAGGGCTTAGAGGAGGTAATTAGGGAGGGATATGGCAGGAGCAGCTAGGTGTGAGGTAATTATTGAGGGCAGAGCTGATGGAGTAGGCAGAGGATGAGTGCTGGATTTGAGGGAGGAGGGAATTCCAAATTTTTGGGAGGTGGTTAGATTAACCGGATTGGCTGATTTGGGTGGATCTGAGGGGGACTACCAGGGTGTGGGAGTCGGTTGATCTAGGGAATGGGAGGGTGTTATAAAAGAGGAAGTGAGGTAGGAAGGGAGCTCACCCAACCAGTGCTTGGAGGTGAGTTTAGCAGGGTAGGAGAGTTGCCTATTTGTAAGAGAGGGGAAGGATGGGGCATGATAAAGATCACAGTGGTGGCTACATGGGTGGGCATCCAGGGCAAAGCAGCAGAAGGAATTGAAGAGGGTGTCCAATCTGGCCATGGAGGGCTTAGAGGCAGCACCATAGACTACGTCACTGGACTATGTGGATTGGGGCCTCAGTGCTGCTGCCATCACTTCTGAGGGATTGTTTGCTGTAGTGTTGCTGCCACTACACTTGAGCGATAGAAGTTATAGGGTTGTTGCCATCACCATTGAAGGATGAGGACTGTAATGCTGCCACTGTTATCCCTGAGGGATTGCAGCCATAATGCTGCTGCCACCATCCCTTAGGGATTGGGACTATACTGCTTCTCTTGCTGCTGCCACTGCCACCCTTCAGGAATGGGGTCCATAGTGCTGCTGCTGCTGTCACCTTTGAGTGATAGGGCCACAGTGCTGCTACCAACACCTGTGAGGGGTGAAGGCTGTAATGTTGCTGCCATTTCCCCTGAGTGACAGGAGCCATAGTGATGCTCTTGTTGCTGCTGCTGTCACTGTTCTGAGATGGGACCATAATGCTTCTGCTGATGTCATTACCCCTGAGGGATGGGAGCCATAGTGCTGCTCATGCTGTCACCCCTCCTTAGGGTTGCCAATGGTCCCGTATCATAAGGGACATCCTGTATTTGAATAAAAAATTGCCTGTCCTGTCAGTGTCAGTGGCTCAACAGGTAGCACTCTTGCCTCTGAGGCCAGGCGATCAGAAGGCTGTGGGTTCTATCCCCACACCAGGTACTTGGGTTAATATCCCAATACTGACACTGTAGTGCAGCATGAGGGGGGTGCTGCACTCCTGAGGTGCCGTCTTTTGGATGAGACATTAAACCGAGGTTCCATCTGCTTGTTCTAGTGGTATTTCAGGTGGATGTTAAAGATCCCATGGCACTTCTCAAAAAGAGTAGGGAAATTTGGGGGAAAAAAGGGATGTAAAATTCAAAACAATCAGACTGCATGCAGTGAACAGTACAAAAATGAACTAAAGCATGAATCAAGTATAAGAGTCTGTCCAATCATCCACAGGGTCAGGAATGTAAAACCCATAGCATCAGTATGTGATAGAGAGGGAACACATGTCATCTTATCTTTATAAAGAAACAACAGCTGCAAGGTTGTGCCATACTGACTTACTAAAGTCACACTTTTAGCATATATAGACCTCCAATTTCTGGTAGTGCCATAGGTCTGACTCCACTCACAGCTTCCAATTGTAGATAACATCATTATCTGTTAAGTCTCCTTATTTTTTTAGGAGAGCATCAAGAAAGGCTTACAACAGTTCCAAAATACATGTCATTTATGTCTGGACATAGTCTTTGTATCCGTCTCCTAAATACGTTGAAGAGGAATCGCTACATTCTGCAGCATTGTTTTAGGAAGGGTATCTAGTTGTTGAAGGACCCATTTACATCTGGATGGTCAAACAGAGTATTTCAACAGTGCAAAGACAACCTGTAAAGTCTCTTTATGAAATCCAGTCCATTTAGCAGAAAACAGTGTGGGTAGGATATTCAGAAGGGCTGCGCATGGTGCAACACATTTGCACCATGCACAACCCACAGATGTGCCCCGGCACGATATTCAAAAGGGGAAAGTGTGTGGCACAAATCCCGATGTTCTTGGGTGCATCAGTAATGTATGCAGTGCAAGTAGGGGGGATGTGCTCACTCATACCCCTGCACATCCCGATATTCAGCCAGGGATGTGCAGAACCCATGCAGGTGCAACCCCTACATGCTCCGCATACAGTTGTTCCAAAAAATAAAGGAGCAACAGCCTTCCACCCACAGGTGAGCTGCCGTATTGCAGGGTGCAACAAGGCAGCTGCAGCTGTGGGTGGTCACCTGAACTCCAGTGGCACCCTCCATCACTGTGGACCAATGGGCGTACAGCTGTACTGTACACAGTCAGTCAGCGGGCGGATAGGCGGCTTGCGGGTGGGGAGCTGCTGACCGGAGACAGAGCGGGGTGGTGGGGCTCAGTGGGAGGGTGGGGAGGGGGGTACTACTGGATCACCAGGGATGGGATTTAATCTTTCTTTAGACTTCTGCCTGCGATCAGGCTGCGAGTGGTCCATTGGCCCACCAGGGATATAGGACATTTTATATATATATTGTACATATGCCCGCGATCGGGCTGCGAGTGGTCCACTGGACCACCAGGGATATAGGATGTGTTATTTTTTATACATATGCCTGTGATCAGGCTGGGAGTGATCCACTGGACCACCAGGGATGTAGGATGTGTATTGGTTTTATACTTTTGCCCACGAACAGACAGTGGGGCACTTTGCCGCTTGTGCAGGAGGCATCGGTCCCCAACGGCTGCAGCCTGGCAGGGCGCCAGGCACAAGTCACCGGGGATGGGTGCACCTGCATGCGAATGGGGCCATAATGACATGGAAATGGCAACATTTGTGCCTTGCATGCATTATGGCCCCATTTGCATGTGCACCTTTGAATATCGCAGTTGATGCACCACGTGCAACTGCACTTGCGCTAGCGCATCCCCCTGTCCCTCTCTGGCCACTTGCACTGGTGCAGTGCCACTGCACCATGCACAATGAGGGTGGCCACAGAGTGATATTCAATGGTGCTGAGCCATGGCACAGCACAGTTGAATATCACCCGGTCAGCACCCTGGCACATCCCAGTTGCGCTGCGCCCAGGCTTGCGCCACAGCCTGGCGCAGTCTGAATATCCCACCCTGTATGTACAAGTTCCACGTATAAAAGGTTCTGAAATGTTATGGTATGCCAGGATGTACATACCACATCCCAGAAAGAGATCTCAAAAGGGCAGTCCAAAAAGAGATGTTTCTGTGTTTCTAAAATTTGTGCACAAGCAGGCCTTGGGCAATACCGTTCTGTCAGTTGTTTATGTTTATGATTATTCTTCACACTCAGTCTGCCATGTATACTTAGCCATAACATACCCCAGGTAAAGGCAGGGATTCCCTTGAGGAATTTATCACATTCTGGGTCTTTGAGCTACAATAACAGTTTTCTGGTCCCCGGTAATTCACCATTTCCTGTGGATTTGATTACTTTTCATCAATCAGGTGGCACCTCTGAGAACATGGCTTTATATATTGTGCTCTGCAATATCATGGGGCAAATGCAGACTAGCAAGGCCAAGAGAACTAGATGTCCTACAACAAAACTAGTCTGCAAAATTATTAAAGTGTACCTTCTTAGGATACTACTTATGCTACTTCTGATATCTGGAATGTTCATCCTAACCCGGGGCCTACCGGCCTAGCACCCCATGCCACAAAAAGGCAGGAGGGGTTCCTCACATTAGCCTCAATCAATGTTTGCAGCCTTCTTAACAAACTTGACATCTTGCAAACCTGGGTCCAGCAACATAGCCCTGATGTACTCTCTGTTGTCGAAACATGGCTTAACCCCAAGATACCAAACACTGCAGTCACCATCCCTGGATACTCTATATTCAGGCAGGACAGGGTTTCCAAACGAGGTGAGGGCAGTGCCATCTACCTGAGGAATTCCTATCTTGGCCAAGTCTTCCCGTTCTCAAACCCTAAACCACCCTCGCAGGTTCTTGCTATTAAAGTTCTACTTGGGGCACACAACAAGGAGCTCACCATTGCCTCTGTGTACATACCCCCTAAAGATCAGCCCAATGGATTTATGAGCATATTGGAAAGCCTACAGGGATTACACCATAACTCTGAACTCATAGTACTAGGCGACTTCAACATAAATTGGCTGTCGCTGGAGACCAGAAACTACAAGGATACTGTCACATCACAGAATCTCACCCAGTTTGTTACCACCCCCACCAGATGCAACTATAGGACAGGGTCGCACACACTTCTGGACTGGATCCTTACTAATCACCCTGAACAAATCTCAAAAGTCTCAGTGCTCCCTGATGGGATCAGTGACCACTCACCAGTCACATGTACCTGGACAAACAAATTCATTAAGCCCCCTCCTAAAATAATCCACACCAGAGTGTTAAAGCAGGGGTACCTTGAGCTACTAAAGACACACCTAAGCCACCTGGACTGGACACCAATCGACTCTGCCATTGATGTAAACCAAGCCTCAGACCTTTTCATCAGCCACTTCACTGCGGCCTGCAATATCTTTGCACATCTCAAAAAGCTGAAGGTCAGGGGAGAGCTAACCATTGGATAACCCCCGATATAATCACTTTACTCAAACATAGGGATCATCTCTGGCTCTGTGCCCGTGCAACATCCAAACCTGGGGATATTCATAAACATAAAGCTGCCAGAAATGAGTGCACGGGACAGGTAAGAGAGCCAAAAGCAAATATTTCAAGGAAGCTCTCTCCAACTCCTGGGGTGATAGAAAAAAATTTGGAGTAACTTGAAAGACCTTACAGGCAAGGACCCTAAGTCACCACCCACCATGCTCAACTTAAATGGAACACCAACATCTGACCTGTACACAATCACCAACACCTTTAACAATGCGTTCTCCAACTTGGATAGTGTCTTCCCTTCTACTTTCTTTGATGCCCCCTCTGGTAATAACCCTCCTGCAACTACTCCTCTGCTACACCCTTCCCCACAATTCTACTTCAAGGAGATCGCAGTGCATGAAGCAAGAACCTATATTCGGAAGGCCATTCACAATGCAGGCTACAGCGGTGACTCCCTTGACCTGAAGTTGTTAGCACTTGTCCTTGCAGAAGTCCTTGAACCCCTGACAAAGGTCCTTAACCTATCACTAAGCATGTCCCAGTTCCCATCTCGCTGGAAAAAGGCGACCATCACACCGGTACACAAAAGTGGAGACAAATCACTGCACTCCAACTACAGACCTATCTCCATCCTCCCTCCATTGTCTAAGGCTCTGGAGCGCATCGCCTCAGACCAACTAGTCAAGTACCTGGAAAAATATGACATCCTGTGTCCTGAGCAACATGGTTTCCGAAAAGGACACAGTACCACCACTGCACTATTAGAATTCACGGGCTTCATCCATACCATTCTCGATCAAGGAAACTGTGTGGGGGCAGTATTCATTGACCTTACAAAAGCCTTTGATACCATGAACCACCCACTCCTACTCAAGCAATTATCAAACATTGGGCTCTCCAATGAAGCACTGCTCTGGTTTTCAAGCTACCTTGGGGAGAGGGTCCAGCAGGTTAGGATTGCCGGTGTCACCCCGGAAGAAAAGCCAGTCCTTTCAGGGGTCCCACAGGGGTCCATCCTGGGGCCACTACTCTTCAGCCTCTTCCTCAATGACCTTCCCAGTGTCTGCCACCAGAAATTACTGCTCTACGACGATGATGCAGTCATGTTCATCAACCACCAAAATGCAGAGATCCTCAAGAAACTATTACAGCTTGAATTCATGCGCATCGAAGAATGGTTCAAGTCACACAAACTGGTCATGAACTACAGCAAAACAAAGGTTATGACCTTCCACAATGCTAGGAGCAAGTACAAATCCCATGACCTCACCATCCTAAACCAAACAGGGACCTTACTTGAACACGTTCCTGATTTTAAACACCTAGGTGTCACATTGGACAGCTCACTCTCCTTCCATCGGCACATAGATTCTGTCACCAAAGCCACCAACATCCGTATAGGCCTGCTGTACAGGCACAAACACTGCATGACTCCTGACACTCTCTGGTTGGCTATCAACAGCTCTGTCACATCCATCATTGATTACGGGCTAGCAATTTATGGCTCTGCCTCTGCCTCTGCCCTCTGCAGAATTACAGTTGCACTCAACAAAGCATGCAGGCTGCTAACTGGGGCTGACCAACTTACGCACACTTGTGACCCATACACTTGGGCAGGATGGCTTCCTCTCATCAGCCGGATACAGTATCAAACCTGCCTCTTAGCCAAAAAAATCCTCCTTGGGGTCATGCCCCCGGGCATTGAAAAGCTCCTCATTGACCACCACAGCACCCAGTGAACTAGAAGTTCACAACAACTAACCTTCCTTGTCCCCAGATGCCAGACTACCATGGGCCAGAGGGCCTTTGCCCACAGAGCACCACAGTGGTACAATACTCTCAACAAAGAAACTCTTACTGCTGCTGCTCTTGGCTCTTTTACGTGACAGCTCCAAATTCATCTAATTTCAACTAGTCGTTGTGACTGTCCTGCCTAATCAGGGGCCCACAGGTCACTGCCCTCCACTTCAGTCTTGACAGCTACCTCTCCCCGCCTTGCCTCTTCTACCTGCCTACCCCCTTGCCCCCTCTCCCTTTCCTCCCCGTGCATTTCCTGACTTTTATCCCTCCCCTCCCTCCCCATTAGAGCTCTTACCCTCACCCTCTACCCTCCGACAATGGCCTTCCTGCTTACATACCCCTTCCTCTCACCTGCAGTGCTTACTTCTAAGATTGCCCTTGGCTGGTATGTCATGCTACCTAACATTTGGCACATTTTGAATTACTGGAATTTCCTATGCCTCAGTCTCTTACTTCTTTTTATTGTGTAACAATGTATTATTATGTTGACCTTTGTATGTATACCCCCCATTCCTTCGATGTGGAACCTTTGTAAACGAGCAGTTCCTGCTCAAAGGTATTTGTAATCCAAGATTTCAATAAAATAAAAATACAAAAATAAAAAGTGTCAACTATCCTTTCTGTGTAGAAAAATTTCCTCACATTGCCACTTAATCTACCTCCTTCCAATTTCTTATCATGCCCTTTGTTCTAGTAGAGGGAGGGTATGAGTTGGGGAATGATGGCTAGAATGACGAGGGACCATTTTCGGTTTTTTCAGGTTTAAAAAAAAATATGCCATGGGACTGTTTTTTTTTTACAGGTGAAAACAAAATGGATTTTGGCACACTGGGATGGGCTACCAGTGTGCCAGACTAGTGGAAGGGGGATCAGTGCTGACCCAGGGATTGGGCACCCTGAGGTTGGCTGACAAAAAGGGGGCATGGATGGGCACGTCCGACACCGGGAGTAGGAATCCATGTGTTGGAAAAACATAATTTCTTTGCCACACTGTGGTGGGCTCCCAGTGTGCCACAATAGTGGGGGCAGCATGCAGACATGGGGATTGGGCACCCCGTAGTCAGCAAAATATATGTTTGGGCTTGGGAGGGCATGTCAACATGGGGATTGAGTACCCCAATTTTGGCTTTGGGAGGGTGTGGTTGGTGGCAGGAGTTGCCAATTATGTGCAGTATGGCTCATTTATTTATTTCACCAGGAAAGACACACTGAGGAAACGAGTTGCTTGTAAGCCCAGCTATGTGCATTACTGTGCACTTTAATGTGTATGGCTGGAATATTTCTGGTTGCGGGGGGGGGGGGAGATCTGCCACTGCAATGACAAAACTATCCATGATTGGAGCAGCAGATTTCTTTCACGTCCGGCGCTCAATCTGAAACTGCCATCATCAGCAGCTTCCCTGTTGATTGGTGGCAGAGGGACAAGCCCCTGAATGTGTTGGCTGGACTTGCCAAACACTGCCACACCTCTGCAATACTCTGCTCCCCTCAAAATGTTTCCTGTGCACTGCATGCTCAAGCAAACATAAAAATGAAACCAAAAGGAGCGATCAGGCAGAAGAGAAAAAAGTCTACATAACCCACCTATCCTTTGTTTATAGCTTGAATAGATCCACCATCATGGTTTTACACCATCAATCTTAACAGCATAAAACATTACAGAAAAAAGCAGGTGGTGTTTTCCACTCTGACTTTTAAGACACCTGGTGTATACTTCATACAAGACAGCAGATTGTGCAAACTCACTGAATTAGTAGTGGCCATGAAGCAATGGAATGTAGGACGATCTTACTGGTCTATGGGACACAAAGTGGGCATTCTGTTTCACACCCTGGAAGTAACAGTGGTGAAACTGATCGATTTGGTACCAAGCAGAGCCCTGATATTGGACACAAAAATTCAAAATGTGCTGTATGGATTCATAAACATTTAAACCATGCAAACAAAAGCAGAATGCACTGAATTTTTTAAACTAATACAGCCTTACCTGTACTGTGCACAAAACATTATATTAGGCAGAGATTTTAACTATGGTGTATCTATACAGGATGGAAGAAAGCAGTCTACAACAAAGAAAACTTTCTGTGACATGGCCTATCTGGCAAATTTGATAAAAACAACTAATTCAGTAGACACATACTATTCAACTTTAAATCTGACCCTATATTACACAAAGGTAATCTTGCAACAAAAATAGATTTTCTATGCACCTCTAATGGGCTCAATATAATAGAATATGTACTAAAGCACTAGAATTCTCCAATTACAATTTATTGCAATTTCAATTAGGTAACATGGCAAAACCTACTAAAGGACCAGGCATTTGGAAATTTTATTCTTCTCTGCTTATTGAACATGACATTTCCAAAAACATCTCATATTTTGTAGAACCAAGAAAATATGTCTTCCTACTTTATGAAAACATGACACTCTGGTGGGAAGACACAAAATGAGAATTGTGTACTTTGCTTAAATCCCTAATCAGAGAAAATATATATAGTGTATCACCCAGCCTCTCACCATCTGGGATAGCATTAAACACTATGCAGTTACTCTGCCATAGTCTATCAACGGATTTGGAGGTTTCCAGGGGTGTGCTACCTAGGGTAACCGATTAGAAATAGTTTAGTATTCAATTACAACTGCTGAGTTTTTTCCTCCTATTTGTCTAATTGTCATGTAATCGCTCTTTAATGCCTAATGATCAGGCCTCTGTAACCACTGAATATGTGCATTGTCTTATTGTCCACCCTGAAATGGAACATTTGTAAAAGAGTTCATGCTCAAAGGTCTTTCCAAAATACTAATTAAACAAAACAAAACAAAAAAATTAAACAAAGGGTATGGTGGAACATTGTCATGGATGGAAATCCATCTGTTCAAAAATGTTGTTATGCTGTACTAGCTATATCAGCTAATTTGTTGTGCTGTACTAGCTATGTAGCTAGTGCAATAACAACTTAGAAGGTGAGTGTGAATGTGCGGTCTGGTGACCTGTGATCCTCAGGGAATGGCCGCTGTAGCAAATGCAGGCCTGGGAAGTGAAAAAGAGCACAAAACCCTCCAATAGTAAGGAATCTAATTGTATGAGTGACCATACACTATAAAAGATTGTGTATGATCGCTCATACACTGCAAGGATATTTTTTTATTCTTGTGGTTCCATGGTAACGGACCTCTCGAGCTGCACTCTCGAGGTCTCCAGTTACCATGGAAACCACTCAAGTAAAAAAATATCCTTGTTGTGTATGAGCGGTCATACACAATCCTCTCTATCTACAATACTTAAATAATACAAAACAACTATAAAAACAAGTTTCTCTTTCACAAGAAAGACACCACCAATGATTATTCCAGCAAATACAACAGATTAAACAAGAAATGTCCATCTACCACTCAAAACATGCTGAAAGCCTAAAACAGAAGCAATTCTTTGGAACTGTAAGAACATCAGGGAAAGTATGTCCATGTGGCAGTTGCAGCAAAAGGATACAACAAAAAAACAATGGAAGGAATCATAGACCAGAATCAAAATTATTGCACAGATCGAGAAGTTAAAACAGATAATGAATATGATAGTACAATACATGCTTGAACTGTTTAAAGAATGAATCACAGTTTTGACTGATAAAGACCATTGTTTTCCCAGTTTTTCACTGTCCTTTTGTCCTGCCGATAGTTTAGAAGGCTTAACAGAAATTATTTTCCCCTGAAGAAGTTGCACAAGCATTTTCTACAATAAAAAATAATAAAGCCCCCGGAAAAGATGGACTTAAAGGGGAACTTTACAAATATATAGCACCACTTATATTATCTGAATTGGCAACTGCTTTTTTGCATATGCTGAATTCTTACCCCTAAGAATGACAGAGGAATTACTAATTCATCTTTATAACAAAGGAGACAATAATACCTTAAAAACTGGAGGCCAATGTGTCTCCTAAACATTGATTTTAAATGTTTAGCAAAAATTCTTAATGCCAGACTATTAAAAGTGGTCAAACTGGTGCTATCTCAGGCACAATCATGCACCATCCCAGAGAGAAGTTGCAGTGACCATCTGATTCTTCTCAGGGAAATTGTAGAAAGGGGGAATAAGGACAAGATACATGGATTTTTGTTGTCATTAGATCAAAATCAAGCCTTTTACTCAGTAGCTCATACATACTTATGGGAGATCTTGGATAGACATGGTATTCCAGAGACCTTAATTAAATGGATATAAAGTATGTATAAAACAACTACAGTATCTCCAGTAGTAAATGGCTAGGTTGGGCCAATGATATCAGTTAATAGTGGAGATAGACAAGGATGCCCTATGAGCTCTCCTATTATACATATTCTGTCCAGACCCCTTACTAAGAAACTTAAATTCCTCCTCCTTACTAAAACCTCTCCAGTATGAAACAGGAGCTATACCACAAAGCACTCTTGCTTATGCTGATGATATTTGTATTCTAATATCACATGAACCATCCACAGAAAAAGTATTACATATTTGCAAGATATATGGAACCTTCTCTGGTACTTCTTTAAATATAGATAAATGTATGGAAACATTTTAGGTCAGCATGATACAAACTTAATATCCATAGCAGGCATATAGCTTATCACAAAACCTATCAAGATCTTGGGAGTCCAGTTTGGCACAGACCTGTAAGATGTACTCAACTGGGAAACCAAAATACAGCAAGGTAAATCTTTAGTGGTTAAGTAGAATAAATGGTGATTTGGTAAGAAAAAGAAGATTTATCTAATAAAAACTTACTTAATCACAATATTTTTATTTATTAGTTATATATTTCCACCACCAAAGTCCCTCGAGTCACCTGTGCTTAGTGTGTTCTTTCAAGCCATATGTGGAGCAGATTGAACCCTATCAAAATAAATATTATCTTTCTTTAAAAGAAGGCAGACTCAACATGGTTAATCCCATAGTCTTTTTTTACAATATATTCTTTATCACAAATTATTAATAAATACAGAAATAAGTTGGGGCCCTTTATTTAAGCAGTGAGACACAACAAGGTGTGGGTTATTAGGAATTTGCCCACGCCTTGTGTGATGTGTCATGAGGTGCAGCCAATGGACCCATGTGTAAAATAAATTTAAAATGTGTTTAATTATGTTTTTTTATAAATGCCATTCTTCAGTCATGGGTTATGCAGAATTTACCTATGGTCATGTGATATGTTTTGACCAATAAGGTTACAGGAATTTCACACACCATTGTATAATATTCCTTAACTGCTGGACAGGTTTCAACAATGGGATAGTGGAACTCTAAGAACTCTGAAAGCTACAACATTAGCATTCACCTGTATCAGAGAAACATTTCTCAAACTATGTACATGGAAAGTCAGTAGCCAACAGATTATTGCATCTATGAGCAAACATGTTTATGAACAGATTATAGAAAATAACTTTCATGACAACCCATTCCAAAAATGTCCCCCAACCCCCATAGAACTGTGGGACACTCATTGGGTATGTTGCCATGCAAAATTTAATCAGGATCAATAATTTCTTTACTGACCTTGATATATACAAAGTCAGCCTACTGTCTACCTGCCCTGACTCACAAGCTGATCTCACACCAGTCTTACATCCTCAATTCCATATTAGAATCACCTCTAGAACAGAGGTCCTAAAACTTCTGAGAAAATGCAACCCTGTTTGCTCCCCTGGATTCGACACCTTGTCTCCCAAGTTTCTCAAAATAGGAGCACCAGCACTTGCCCTCCCAGTCACCCTACTACTCAATAGATCATTTACCACTGATACAATACCGGACAAATGGAAAACCTCAGTCGTTGTCCTTTTCATAAAAATGGGCAGACCAACCATGTTGAAAACTACAGACCCATATCCATTTTATGCCCCATCGTAAAAATTCAAGAACAAATATTATATAACCAACTTTACTCATATCTTGAACTGACCAGTGCCCTTACTGACCACCAACATGGCTTTTGTAAATCACGTGGGACTGAAACCACTCTCCTATGGGTCACCTGTGGTATATTTCAAGCAATGGATCAGGGTAAAGTCACTGGAGCAATCTTCATTGACCTCTCAAAGGCATTTGACCTTGTCAACCACCCCCTATTACTCTCAAAGTGTCAACACCTATGACTTGATTCCAACTCTCTCGCCTGGGTCTCAAACTAATTATCCAATAGACTCCAATGTGTCAAATGGAATGGAGCACTGTCACCCCTAGCACCTATCTCAGATGGCGTCCCCCAAGGGTTGATATTAGGCCCGCTCCTGTTCTCTACATTTATAAATGACCTGCCAAGCAACTGTGGAGGAGCATCTGCCCAGCTCTGTGCTGATGACACCATTCTATATAGGTCCTCTAAGAACATCAGCAGCATTGCTGCTAGTCTAGAAAATGACTTCCATACTTTAGAGGCCTGGTTTAAGGAAAACCTGCTGGTCTTGAATGTGAAAAAAAAACCAAACCTTGCTATTTCATCATACCCCCTTCAACGTGTCCTCTAAGCCCCCTCCCCACCCTTGACAATCAGAACCTCCACTGGTACCCTGCTTGAAGGGGTTAGCTCTTTCAAATACCTAGGCCTCACACTTGATGAGCACCTATCCCTTGAGCTACATATAGACAATATAATCAAAGATACCAATCAAAAACATGGTCTCCCATGCCACACAGCTTCCAATCTCTCGACTACCGCAAGTAAAACTATTATGTCAACCACCCTCCTCCTGGGCCTTATCTAAGGTGCATCAATCACTCACTCAGTCAAGGCTATGCTCCTGTCCAAGCTAAAAATGACCTACCACAGAATCGCTCAATTTGCTGCTAAGGCCCCAGCAAGGGCCCATCACTGTACAGTGCTAAACAAACTGGGTTGGCATTCGTTCAATGCCAAGTTAGACCTCTCAGTGCTCTGCACCACATTCAACCTCACCCACCTTCCTTCTCCACCCAGTTTATCTAACATGATCACCCTGAAACCCTTTTCCTAAACTCTCAGGTCCTCTCACCTCCCAATGCTTAGCATACCCAAAACTCTGTTAGCCATAGGCCAAAGGTCCTTTGTGGCACCCCAAAAGTGTAACAACCTCCCTTATGCCCTACTCACATGTTAGACCCTCCCTATGTTTATAAAAAAATATAGTGAAACCTTTTTTCTGCCTCCTGAATGCAATGGTAACTGTGTCCCACAAGCTTCCTAGCGCCTTATTGCTCCCCAGCCCTCCTACCCTCTTTCCTACTCTGTTACCAGTACTGTCCTCTCCACCTCTCTACTTCATCTCTCACACCCCTCTCCCCTCCCCCCTTTACTTCAGCTCCCTCCCACATGCCCCTTATCCTCCCAATGGTATATCTCAGGCATGACGAACCTACATGCAGAGTATAACATGTTATTATTGACTAATCCAACACGAGGATCTTAAAATGTTTATATAATGTACACCTGCTTGATTTTATTATATTGACTCAGCTCCACTCCACTGTACCCAAACTGTGTACCTTCCAATGTTGAATGCTATACTAAGCTATGTATGTGTTGTCTCAATGTAACTGGAACACCTTTTGCTCTGCTCTATACCTAAAACTGTGTATCTCCCAATGTTGAATGCATACTATGCTGTGTAATGTGTATCAATGTAACTTGAACACTTTGTTCCCTGGGTCACCATTGAAAAGGGGACTTGGTCATCTCAGCTGGCCTACCCAGTCATCAAAATTCAAACAAATAAACAAACAGAAAAATTTAAAGGCAAATCACAAACATAAACAGTTAGAGGATAGACAGTGTAATAGTCATGCAGGTGTAACCTCCTTGCAAATGGGGGTTCCCAAAAGTCTTCCAGGAGCTTGCTTGAATGTCCCAAGCCTGAATGGTGTTCAGCGTCTAAGCCATTTATCTGTGAGTGTTTTTACAGCACCTGGTACTGCCTCTTTAAGAGCTGTCTGCCTGCAGACATAATTAATTTGGATGGGGGTCTGTGTGTTTCCTTGCTTGAGTCCCACTCGAGCTGCTGACAAATTGCTCCATTTCAGCCGTCGCTAAGTGGGCAGAGTGAGCACTTTTTAAAGATGTAACAATTTGCCAGAAATCATTTAGAGTATTAGTGGAAATGTGGTTTGTCTAACCTGCCTTTCTTGCAGCTGGGACTCTGTGTATTTGCCCCTCCATTTTGGATCTGAACTACTGAATAGATCCAAACAGTGCAAGGGGGGGCCTCTAAAATGGAGTTTGTGTGGACCAGCCAGAACTTGGATTCTTAATTGGAGCCAGCCACAAGAGGATTGTATGGGCAGTGACTCTGGGAAATGTAGTTTTGACCTTGGCACCTTTTTCCACCAACAGGGGGAGTTTATTGTGAGTGACAGCTGGACCAGCCAATAGAATAGTGTGGAGCTAAAGGAAATGCACTGCTCTGGGACTGGAGAGATTAGATCAGTTGTGGCAGTGAAAAGACAAGGAGCTCTGTGCTTCTGCGGTGTAGTTTCAAACAGGAAGCGCGTGTGAGCCCCTGAGGTTCGGCCTGCAGTCGTTGCAATCATCAAATCAGACTGAACCCGACTTGTGAGGAGAAGGAAGGAGATCTGAAGAGTAGAAACCAGGCTCACCCTGTAGAAGACTGGAGAAATTGCTGAATTGCGTTCGGTCTGTCAGGAACTGAAGCTGCTGTGTGTTCTCCCGGCTATCGTGCAGTAATTGTGGTCGGGATCGAGATGCAGCCTGCCTGGTATAGTACTTTCCTTTTACATATAAATGTGCGTAGTGCTTGTGGGGAATTGCTATTTCAAATCCCCTGTACAGTGAATCGAATGCATGAAGCTGGATGCAAACCCCAGCTTAATTCAGACTAGATCTGTTGGCTATAAACTGCAGTGGGGTCCAGTCACCAGGACCTTGTCCACATGTTCTGTTCCTCCTGGCAATCCAGGACAATCTGCCTTCCATCCAGTTTTAGCATTGAGTCTGTGAGTACAAATCAGGGTAGCTCCCTGCCATCTGTTTATCAAATTACAAGTGTGTCATTTAATTGTTGCTGTTTCATTTCTTCACGAACTGAGCCATCCAGATCCAGATTGCAATTGAGTATTGTACAAGTGTTTTTTCCATCACAGGGCCCCAACCAGCTGCACCAATCCTGGCTAGACCCCCCCATCCTGGGTACCCAGTGGAAGTGACATTTTGGGACTTTGAATATGCACACAGTACTGTGATTATTAAGGTGTCTAACCTAATTAACCTGATTTCCCCTTTCCTTGTTACAGCTCCTTAAATAAATCAGATCTGTTTGTTTCAGCAAAGTTACACTGACTGTGGTGTTTGTTTATGTTAAAGTATTGTACTGTGGCTATTGTATTGCATTATCTTGTTTTACAGGGGGTCCCCAGAGTCAAGCAGCCAGAGCCAGTCCTGGGGTTAAGTGTAACTAGTGAAGATACTCATGGTGTATTGTGTGGACCACTAGTAGGAATAAAAGGGGGTCTCAGTGTCCCAGAGGGCTGTGACCAAGTTAGTTTAATTACTGCAAACCCTGACCTCTGGGTGGAGGCACCCGCCGTTGGACCTAGGCCCCTCAACCTGTTAGTAGCCAAGTAGGCAGGGGTAGTAGCCTTTGGGATGGTGCCACCTAGGGGTTACACAAGGATTAACTAGAAACACTGGCACATTATTTTTTTTCATGATCATATATTTCAAGTGTTTGGAACTATATGGCAAATGCATGGTCTGAAAAATAATTTATGCATGTTAATTATGAAGTTGTGATTTATGGTAAATATACTGCCCCTTGGAAAATGTGGCATGAGAGTACTTTAAATGTATTATTCATAGTAATTACTGTAAGTGGCGCAGATGTCAAACAAGATGCCTATTGTTCTTGCAACAGAAGCAAACCTCTAATACAGCATTCATTAATAAAATCACAAAGGAGATGTGTGACATAAAACATTACAAGGATTTTTTGGGCAAAGATTTGGAAAAACATACCTTGGATAATGGATTCCAATGCTCCAGTTACCTGAAACATTACTTTACTATACTAAAGATTACTATGGTATAGAGTACAAACTGTATTAAAGGTTCCTTTTCTTTATGAGTATGTATTTATGATATGTATGTATTTTTAACTCTGCTCTTTATTGTAACTGAGATCATGCTATTTATGGTACCCATTGTAAATGAGCCTTTGTTGCTCAATTGGGATTTTTAGCCATGTTCATGTTTTGTTCTTTTGAATTAACATGAATAAAATGTTACTCTACTCTCTACTCTACTCTCCTTTTCTTTATGATTTTGTAAAACTATTGATGTTCAGCTTAGGTGAGATATACTGTACATGTCTGTATAGTGAGCTCTTGCATTCCTTTACTTATCATTATTGACAATAATTATTGTTGTTTGTTTGATTTTCTTTCAATCGACTCCCCTTGGGGAACCTCTGGACTTCAGCCAAGATGGCTGACCTAGGTGTTGGTGTGGACAGAGGGACTACTTCACCTGCAGCCCCTGCAAATGGATGTACATGTGAATGTGCCTGCTACTCAGTCATCAATGGAAGTCAATCAGACAGTACTATCTCCTAATCTGATGCCTCTCATTCAGCCTGTGTTAGTCTCTGCATATCCTCCGATACCAAGCTCCTCAGTTATGTCAGACCTACCTGGTACTAGAGTTGTTTTTGGACCCGCTAATCTTTTCTTGACCAACTGTATCTCAGAACAACAGACTTGCCTGGTTGAACTTATGGATTTTGATGACTGAGGTTTCACACCACCTCCTCACTCCACCATTCTGCCCGGCACCATTTATTCAGTGTATTTGATCTCCCCTCGTGTGGTGTCACCTACACACCCGGCAGGGTTCCCTGCTCCAACTGCTGCAAACCACTTTACTTCTGTGTCGGAAGAGTTGCCTCAATACTCTTCACCTCAGACATTCTGACAGGGATGGCATCCCTCTACGTTGTTTACTGCCCCTGATTTTCAACAAGGTAAAACACTTCATATTATCACTGATTTGTGTGCAGCTACAGTACTACTACTCCTGGTGCAGAGTTACCTTTGGACTTGGAGGACATTCTGGCCTAACTATCTGCCTTGTCCCCTCATGTTCAGCCTTTACATTTGGCTAAGCAGCCCACCCAGGTATCTGTTCATCCTGAGTCCAGTTTGGACAACACCCCATCATTTTCTGCACCGGCTCCTCTGGTTGGTAGTTCCCAGACTCTACTCAATCCTTTTGCTCCACCTGTGCAGCCTCCTGCTATGCCTCTGCAATCTACGTACATCCACAGTGGTGTTTCCTATTTCCTCTCCAGAGGAAGTAAAGCCTGTACTCTCAGTACCTGTTGTTTCTGTCCTACAGGTTTTGATGCCTCCAGAAATGGCTGCTACTAAAGGTTCCATCCCTGGTACTACTGTAGCTTGAACATGTTTTCCTTTGTTGGACTTATCTGCACCACTCTCTCCTTAGTATTCTACTGTACCTACTACTTCAGTGGTTACTCATGAACAATTTTCCATTGATCTAGCAGTGGCATTGCACACTGGATGTGCGTTGTCTCCTACGTTACCTACTGCTGGGGTGCCAACTTCTCCCCCTCCTCTGCTGCCAGCTTCCTCCTCAGCCACCCCCATTCCTGGTTGGAGCCCTATCATGGCCCTTCAGTGAGCTGGTTGGATTATAGGATCTGATGGACATTCTTGGATCCTGGATCCAGCTTTAATGCCTGCTTATAAGATTTATTCTTGCAAACAGTCTTTTGATGTCATTTGAACAGGATTGGTGGCTTCCTCATCTGTCCCAGAACAGCTGCACCTGCAATCTGATAAAGAGCTCCTCCTAAACTCTCGGGGATTCCTACTAACAATCCTTTTAAATTTTCAGACCTTTTTGCTGCTCAGCCTGCTGCAATGCCTAGGCACAGTGCTGCTTGCATTAAATAAATTGGAAGAGATTATCTCCCTCCTAATCATTCTTTTCTGGTTGAGAAACTACTGATGGAATCTATTTAGTTTGTCCCAGCTGCTATCATTTATGTTTCTGGTTCTATCCTGTATGATGTGAGCTTTCAGCTCCATTCTTCTTTGGATCCTTTTTGGACAAACTATAACTCCTTGAAGTACTCTGAACTGTGGCTGCCTTTCCAGTGATTCCCCTTATGAGACCCACCACTTGCACTGTGATGGTAATGTTCCATAATGAAAGGGTCGATGTCAGCAGTGTGAATATTGGCTTAAACAACGTTGTGAGGTGCTTGGCTGCTCAGACCCAATCTTGGACAAGTATGGGATCTGGACTGGTGGTTGGAAATAGAGTACAACTCCAGACCATAAATGTTGGTCTTATTCATCTCCCCAATAGCTTCTTCATCAGCATTGATAGGGGAGTTTGCTTTTATCTGGGTTAACCTAAGGCTTGTTTCAACTGTGGCACTCTCTCCCATTTCAGTAATGCATGTGACCAATGGCTTTGTAGCCTCTGTCTTTAACATGGTCATATTGCAGCTCATTGTCTAAATAAGGTGAAATGCAGCTTGTGCCGCATCAATGGTCATTCCTTCTGCACTTGCTTCAGGCAGCTCAGAACAGGTTGGAAGAACCCCAACAGGAAGATCTGTTATGTGAAGCTAGCATTCCCAGTGCCAGTCTACTTTCAGAGGGTCTACCTCAAGCATCTTTGGACTCCTCATCCTTTATACAGCCTCCCTCAGACCAGTCCATGCCAACCACTACTGTTCCTGCTTCCCTCCTAACTTCTCCAGTGGCTACGCATGTTGCCTCTGCTCTGTTATGCATGCCTTCAGTCCCTACTTCAGTGACCAATGATCCAAAGGCATCTTCTGAGCTTTCTGATACTTCCTCAGTGCCTCCTCTGTTTTCATTTACCAAGGTACTTCATAGGTGGTATCTCCAAAACAAATTTCCTCGAAGTTCTCCCCACCCTGCATTCACTGGATCCCTCCTGCTCAAGACTAGGTTTAGCCATATTGCTTCTTTGAAGAATTGGGGCAACACAGATGCCGATTATGAACTGGATGCTTCTTCTGCAATGTCCATTGGACCTGCTGAGTCTTCGTACAACAAAGATAATATCTCAAAATTGATGAAATTGTTGGAAGCAAAAAGATGGTCCTACTTTGGGAGCGAAACTTGAATCTAAGAAGAAACATATTCAGCCACCATGAGCCTGTGTGTTACATTGCTTCTTAGTGTGGCCTCTTTCCATCCTTTCTTCTCAGCATGAGGGTTGTTACGCTAAACATTAATAGCATACACAACCTACTTCTAGGAAAGTTGCTCTTCAGGTCCTCTGAGATTCCCATTCTGATTTGATTTTTTTGCAAGACACCAGATTATGCACTTTGTCTGACATTGCTACTTCCCAAAGGCTCTGGACTTCTGGTATTTCTTATTTTACACTGGCACAGAAATGTGCTCAAGTGTTTTTTTTTTTGTTTTTTTTTAATTCTGTTTTTGCACCAGCTGACTGGGGCATCTCTCTGGTGGGCTTGCTCGGCTTCGCCTCCACAGCCCACCTGAACCCGTCCCTTGACTGAGGAATTGGGTGCAGTCCCCCCTCTCCTGCTGCCCCTACAGGAGGCGGTGGGGACCTAGGAGAGTCAAGTTGGGTTCTGGGCTGGCATTGGGCATGTGGGCTTGGCCACTGAAGCACCAGCGTCACCTCACCCAGCAGCTGGGGAGTTTCTTTTTCTCCCTTCCTCCCTTGCACAGGACATGCACTGCTGACCAGCATGTGACATGCACAATCCCACACATGCCCACTGGAAGGCCACCTGACACTGTCCCCCTGGTTATTCAGTCCTTGGCTGCAGTGTGCCCAGTCTCCAATGGGTGCCACTCATGCTGCCGAATGCAGACCCCCCTCCCAGGAGAGGAGAGGAGAGCAGTCCATCAGCTGCTTGATCCCCTTCTATCCTGCCAACCACCTGCTCTCCATATTCACTCTCAAACTCAGGTCACCGGTGTGGCATGAGATAAGGCGGATGCCTCAGCCCTCAGTGCCACTGGGCCTGCCACATGCTTAGGGGTTGCTATATTGTTTAACCATCTTTCCCCAACTGTATGTAGGGTGTTGGAGTACAACTAGGTCGGGCTTTATTACTTGATTGTACCATTGACCAGGCTGCATATTGCTTCATTGTTATTTACACCCCCCAATCAAAATTTTAGAGGGTTTCTCTATTTCAGTTACTACAGCCTTATTTGTGTACTTCCAGTATTTTTGTAGTTGGAGGAAGCTGTAATTGTCCCCTTCAGCTCCGAGAAAGATGTGCTAAGACATCAGAGTTGTTGTGTGACTTGATGTGTTTGCAAGATATATGTAAACAGTCCCACTTGGTTGATGCATTTCATACTCTCCATCCCACTGGTGGGTTTACATACCACTGGGCACAATTTGCTACCTGTATTGTTTATTTTTTTGCTTGCAAACTTTGCTCAATTGTAGAGGCATCCACCTGTCCAGTAAAAACTACCAATCACTATTTATTAAGCTGCATGATTTTGGTCACTCCAACCCTTCTTACTGAAAAGTCTTGCTGGAGGTTGAATAACACCATCCTGTCAGACTCTTCTTTCCAGAGTGCACTTCAACCCCTTTTGTGGGCATGCACAACTGTCCAGGATCCTTACATCAATGTATCCCTTTGGTGGGACCATACTAAGACTGCCACTGGTGAGCTAGCAAGAAGATGTTCTAGGTTGATTAGCAGATCTGCCTACCACGTCTATCTTGATTTGTGATATACTCTTTACAAATTGATCTCACGTCAGGCTGAGAAGGGGCTGTCCCTTCAGGCCCAGATTCAGTCTGTTAAAAACCATATGAAGTCCTTTCATTATGACAGGGTAGAATCTCTGACATTTGAACAGACGTAAGGTACCCAGGGTAAGAATTTAAAAGGGGATATTTCCCAGAGTTGCTTCCACAGGGTTAAACTGCAAAGAAGGGATTGTTTAGTTGACTCAGACAGTATAGAACATGACTCCCATGCTGGAATGCTACAGGTAATTCAAGATTTCCTACAAGACACAGTAGCCACCCATTTTCCAATTGGGGTTTTGGCCACACAGTTTTTGGACTTATAAAACCTACCACAGGTGTCACCCTGTGATAATGCTTTTCTTACCCCCCCCAGTCACTGAGGGGGAAGTTCTTTCAGCAATCTGATCTGTATGTAAATGGATTTGTCCTGTGACATATGGTCTGACATCAGAATTCTACCAGTTGTTTCCTTTTATTTTTGCCCCCATCCTCGCTTTTGTTTTTAATTCCATCTTAGCACATGTCTCTTTCTGGATCCATTACTGAGGCACTCCAAATTTTTTTTATTTAAATCTGGTGATAGTAGGAATTTCTCAGATCGGAGATCTATTTGCCTCCTTAACACAGATGCAAAGATTTTGAAAAAAGTATTTTGTGTTAGATTGGTTCAGATTTTTTCTAAAATTATCCATCCTCTACAGTCTTGTTCCATCCCTGGCCATAGATTTCAAGACAATTTATTGCTGATCAGTGAATTGATTGCATATTGTCATTCTCAGCAAGTTGGGCATTTCCTATTTGTTTTGAATCAAGCCAAAGCCTTTGATAAGATTCCCCATGATTATCTCTTTTGAGTATTTCAGAAATATGGATTCTCTGTCACTTTTATTCACTGTCTTTGGCTTCTGTATTCTTGTTCCACAATAATTCCCAATATAAATGGATGGCATGGTTCCTGTTTTCATTTTTTTTGAGGAGTATGCCAAGGATGCAGACTGAATGGGCCTTGCGGTTCTTATCTGCCATCAGCTTCTATGTTTCTATGCCTGTTAAGCCCCATCCATTACACTGACCATGGAACCTTTATTACAAGCAATGAGTGAAGCTTCAGTTTTCCCCACCCCTTATCTTCATCTGCAGTGAAAATTGTGGCTTATGCAGATGATGCATGTTTATTTGTTCAGGATATTCCCTCTGGTGAGAATGCCATCCATCTGACTTCTCAGATTACTTTGCTGACTGGGTCGAGTATTAATTATTCCGAATGTCATATAATTCCCATTGGGGTTCATGAGATGGTTCCTTCCTCTTCTGTTAACATTGCTGTCACCTTGGAACCTGTCAAAATTCTTGTCATTTTATTTGGTAGCTCTAATTTGCCTGATTTGAACTGGAGTCAAGCTTTGAAGTCAGGGCCGTCTGAGTGGCGACTAGGAAATCCTGGCAATCATCTGAAAAGAAATGGGTTGGAGGGATTAAAACTTTTTTGATCACCATTTTTCTTTATGTAAGCACTATCTCTCCCTTCCCTTTTCATTTTGAAACCCATTTGTATAGCTTTTATTTAATTGAATATGCTTTATAAAAATGATAACAACCACAAACAATAAACAGTACAACAACAATAGATTCGAACACCAGATAAACTCCCTTCCACCAACTGGTAAAATAGACATACAGTCCTCCATCTCACCTCACCCCCCCCCCCAAATCTGTGGTGATGATATCAATAATTTACCAAGCAATCAACAAAATCAACTGAGGAATCTTTCAGGCAGTCTACATAAATTAAGGATAACCAACAAAAGATACCACAGTAAATAGAGAAATAAATACAAAAAACTAGGGGATCCATTCAAAAACACTAAACTGCATAAAGGGCATGCGATCTGCTCCACTTTTTATTGTAACTGGGTAATCTATTATGGATGCTAGCTATTGATTTTTCAATGCAGAGGTTATAGAGAAAATCCTGTAACCATTCATTATATGATAATAAGGATTAATCCATCCAATAATGAAGAACCAATCTCGTAACAGATTGAAATCATAGCCATGGCATAGCTTTGTTCTCTTACTGAGATCTGACTATAGTCCCCAGTGAAGTATATCTTTGGTGTGACGTACTCTTCTACCCCCAGTAATGGATCTATGCTGCATTTAATGGATTCCCACAGTGCAGACACAAGTGGACACTCACAAAAAATATGATATAAAGTACCTTCTGTTTCCCCACAGTGTGTGCATACCAGTAAGTGCAACCAACCCATTTTACATATCTTATAGGGGGTGAAGTAAAGATTATTCAAAATATAAAATTGAGTAAGACAAAACCTATCTTGAGAGATGCATGCATAGACATCTAACCAGATTTTAGGCCAATCAAAACTGAAATGCTGGAAAGCTGCAATCCAATAAGGAGATTCACTGGTTAACTATGAATATATCTTGAAGAATAAAAGTACGTATAATTCAGAAAACATATGTGGTTATTGTGCTGTGGCAATAGCAGATTGCAGAAATTCTACAAAATTAACAGTACCCAACGTTGTACCAAAATGTTGCAGTAAAAAATGGCGAAGATGGTACACTTTGAAAATGGATCTAGCAACCAGTTGTAAAGTAAAAAGCATAGCCAGGCAGGTTAACAAATCCTCATTGTGTAGCAGATTGCACACCTTAAGGCCATTAAACTGAGGTAGCCAACACTCATCTATCACCTTGCCCCAAATTTTAAGATTGGGATTTTTGAGAATAGGTTGGGAGATGTCGTAACTAGGTTTGTAGTGCATAATTGAGCACATTTGCAAAGGTACCCTAAGTGAAATCCCAATTATTGAATCACAGATAATGACAGGAGAGCCTTCAAGGGGGAAAACAAAAGTGCCAATGAAGAGAGTCCAGTTCCCTTAATCAATTCTTTTTCTAGTTGAAGACATATGGGAGAATAAACCAAAGTATCACCCCTGCCCCGGTGGAGTCCATCCACCTCAGATATTTGCTAGCATGACTAGCAAAATAATAAACCAGAAAATTTGGGAGACAGATGCCACCACATTGTTTAGGAGCTGTTAATGTATGATATGCCCTCCAAGGGTGTTTGCCCCTTCAGATAAAATCATCCATCTTACTGTGCACTTTCCGGACCAAGAGAGGGGAAGCCCTATATGGACCATATTAAGGGGGTAAGAAAGACAGGTAAGCACATTCATTTTGATGATATTAATTCTGCCCCAGAGAGTCAAAGGAAGTCCCCTCCACCTAGTCAGGGCTTGCTGCAAAACCACTAAAACATCATCAAAACTGAGCATTTTAAAACAGGATGGAGATCTTGAAAGAAAAATACCTTAATATTTAAGTTGTTCAGGTTCCCAGGAAAGCTGCATAGCTATATTATCAGATTTAAAGACCCTAGCATTGAGGGGCATGACTACCATCTTTTCCATGTTAATCTTCAAACTGGAAACTCTACTGAACTCTGAAATGGTCAATAGTGCTGCTGGTATAGCCAGTCCTCCCTCCCTGCTGCAGGACCCTGAGAACACAGCCAGAACCCTGGCCAGCCCTCCCAGATCATCTCTACTGCTAAGCTCAGGACCAAGCTCAGGACTAGGGGATGTGAGGGCCTCAGCCAGTCCACCCTTCCTGCTGCAGGACCCTGAGGACACAGTCAGAACCCCAGGCAGCCCTCCCAGATCATCTCTACTGCTAAGCTCAGGACTCAAGGATGTGAGGGCCTTGGTCAGTCCCCCCTCACTGCTCCAGAATCCTGCGAACACAGCTGGATCCCCTGCCAGCCCTCACAGATCCTTTCTACTGCCATCTCAGGACTCGGGGACCTGAGGACCTTGGTCCTTCTCCTCTCCCTGCTCCAGGATCCCTCAGACACAGCTGGAACCCTGGTCAGCCCTCACAGGTACAGCATATTCAGCCGCAGCACAGGAGCTCCATTGGACATGTAGGCAGCCTGCATTTATGGTGCTATATATGAATTTCAGCTCCTCATCTCCTTGTCTGAATGCACCACTTTTGGTCAGCTGAATTAACTGATTGCTTATTTTATTCACATTAATGGGTGCTCTGGCATCCAATTTTAAGTTAATTTCATGCAAGCATTAAGGGTTATGCTCTGGCATTCAGTTTTCAGTTAATTTCATGCTTACTTTAAGGTGTAGGTGAATGTACTGCATTTGCTCTAAGTTGCTCTGTTCCCTGACTCATTCTTCTTGTCTGCCATTTCATCCTTTGTTCTCAAACTCTGCAATTCCCTTCCACCTGATACTCCCTCCTCCACTGCTCTCTTCTACTCACCGGTCTCCTTTGTCTGTCCTCAGATCCTCTCTTACTGGCAGCTCAGGACTCGGGGACTTGAGGGACTTGTTCAGTCTGCCCTCAATGCCCCAGGACCCTGCAGACACAGCTGGATCCCAGGCCAGCCCTCCCAGGGACAACATACTCAGCTGCAGCACATGAGCTCCATTGGACACATAGGGAGCCATCATGCGAAGCCACTCTTCACGCGGCACCACAGACTTCAAGTCACCCACCCTTCCCAGCCACCCTCCCACCTAGAGGTGCATCTAGTTTTATGCTCTAAAGAAGAATCAGCCAACTTCCACACCCTCTTCCTCCTTGCAAGTTAGACTAGCCTCCACCCTCCCCCCTTGCCCATTTGGTTTCGCCTTCCTCTCCCTATTCCTCACCTTGGCCACACTGCACAACTCTCACTACTGCCTGTCTGCTCCAACCTGCATGTGGTGAATCTGCCAGAATGTATAAGTGTACTCCCTCAGTGTCTCTCCCCACCCAGTTTCTCACTTATCCCTTGTTTTTCTGCTTATCTCTCCCTGTCCATTTACCTCAAGGTGGTTCCCTGTAGTAGAAGCCAGCAGTCCATCTCCAAGTGAACCCAGGAACATCTGAAGCTGTCCCTGTCACCCCTCCCACCCTGGGTGAAATCCTTGTTTCATAGGTATTTACATGTGCATTTACCTCATGGAGGTTTCCTGCAACTGAAGGGGTTATTTATATATCTCCCTGCTTTTCCATTTGCTTCTTATACAGATCCACATGTGGGTGTGGCAATTGCAATCCTGCAATAATTTTAGCCTTCCCATCTGCTTCTTGTACTGATCCACCAATAGGTGTCACCATTGTACTACTGCAATAATCTAAGTCTCCCTCACTTCTTGACACCATTTTGTGCATCACCCAACCTTCCACCCACCATACCTACCCCTAGTGCACACTTTTCTCCTTCTCGACCCCCATCATTACACTGTCCCCAGGCCATGGCCTTCCTAACACTATTCACTGCAATCATCTCTCTAAGGGTTTCTGAGAGAGCACCTACCGACATGACACTAACCCCGCCACAGAGCAATAATCTCATCTTAACAGATAATATCTTCTCTGAGCAGAAAAGGTCCCTCCTTGGCACACTGTGCACCCCTTGGGCCTACCCCATGTCCCCTAGCAGGGTCCCTAACCTAGGAAGGTTTGGCATGGGTTCCAGTTTACCCTGACATAGATTCACTAACTTTTATAGCTTCCTTCGTGGCTGCTACTCCCTCATAGGCAGCCCCAGGAAGGAATTTATCTCTAGCACTCAAATGCTCAACACTAAAAAACACTTCACATGACTTGGAGGCACCTGTAACTTCTCTTGCTCCTCCTACTCCTCTCTGGTTCTGTTCACCCAACCCTGTCCCCCCCCCATAATCGCTAATAGCCTTACACATCCCTCAAAGGACACACTCACAATCAAAATCACCCATCTGAACATCCAGAGCCCACTAGCCAAAAACCCTGCTTTAGTTCCTGGCTCACCACTAACAAATTCAATGTCATAGCCCTTACTGAAATCTGGCTCAGTGACAAGAGTCCTACCTGTGCAATTTCTTTTGAAGGCTACTCTGTAATTAGAAGAGAGAGAATTGGAAAATGGGGGGCTGCCTATTCTATATCTCCAGCACCCTGCCTGGCTGTAGAGTGCAGCACATACCTGAGTTTGCATAGTCTATCATTATCACTTCAACTGTGGCATACCTACCCCCCATGCACCCTTAAGATGGAACTGGAAGCACTCAGTGACCTGAAAAACTCCCTTCCCTGCTGTCATGAGTGGATATTACTTGGTGAATTCAACATGAATTGGCAGTCCAGTCAATCCTGTGTTGCCAAAGAAGCCCTGGCTGGGCTCAGAATGCATCAGGTCATCAGGGATACCACCCATACAAACTACAAAACTGGCAATGAATCCATTCATGACTGGATCATAGTCACTAACCCTGCCCGAGTGGTTGATGCTGGGGTTCTTCCTGACTCCATTAGTGACCACTGTGCCATTTTCTGTAATTGATCAGCCAAAGGCCAAAATAAGGAGCCCAGTTTCATCCTTTACAGGCAAATTAATAAACTTAACCTCGATGACTTCTCTGAAGCCATCTTGGCTGCAGACTGGTCCTTCATCAACCACAACCTAGACATAGACATTGCCCTCAAATCCTTTAGCAAGACCTTTCTATCCATCTGTGACTCCTTAATCCCACTCAAAAAAACTCGGGGTGAAAGGCCACACTAACAATTGGATCACTTCTGACCTACTAAAGCTCATGCAGAAAAGAGACAAAGCATGGACCAAATCTAAAAAATTTAAACTTCCCAAGCTTCTTAAGGAATACAAAGTCCTATGAAATAAGTGCAAATCCAAGGTCAAAGCTGCAAAAACAAACTTCCTGAGGGTCAAGAAACTGAGTATTAAGGGTAACTCTAAACACACCTGGATAACACTCAACAGTCTACTAGGCAGAGGTCACACTGTTGAACAAATATCCCTCAACAATGATGAAAGTCTAATAAGTGAACCAAGTGAGACTGCCAATCTCTTCAACACTTACTTCAGCGACCTCAACATATACAAACCAAATAATATGCAGCTTATCGACACTAGCCTACCCACTGCATCCCTTTGACTCCCCCCAGCACAAACAACCCTTGCCCTCCCCCCCAAATTCCACTTCAAATATCTTTCCCCCTGCTAATGTAATCAACTACCTAAAAAAGAATGACCTGAAGCCCAGTCTTGGCCCGGACGACATTGATTACTGCAATGTGAAGCTCATCCATGTACGTATCACCCTCCACCTAACCAACATCCTCAACCACTCACTCTGCACTGGGGTATTCCCCAGTAAGTGGAAAAGCACCACTATAGTATCACTCCACAAATCTGGCTCCTGAAATGTTTGTAATTACAGGTCCATCTCCCTCCTTGCACCCCTATCCAAATTTATTAAAAAAAATTATCCTTGCTGAAACCATGAATTCCTAGATACACACAAGCTTCTCACAGACTCACAGCATGGGTTTTGAATCAGTCACAACACCGAGACCACCCTAGTAAGGCTTACTAATTTCATTGAAAAGGCCAGTGATGAAGGTTTCTACACCATCTCAGTATTTGCAGACCTAACAAAGGCCTTCGACCTTGTCGATCATAAAATTCCTCCACACCTTATCCAGCCTAAATTTCTCTGCCAACATGATAAAATGGTTTGAAAATTACCTCAGTAATCGATGTACAGGACTACAATAGCAGGTCAGTACTCTGAAATTCATCACATTAAATATGGAGTTCCCCAGGGTTTCATCCTCAGATTTCTCCTCCTCTCTCATGTAGTCAACCCCCAACCCGATATCTGTTCATCCACAAAGCTCATCTTCTATGCAGATGACACAGCCCTCTTTTGCAAGGATAAGAACCCCCTCTCCCTTCAGAACAAAGGGTACCCCATCAAGTGAGCATTACCAGAATAGCGCCACACTATACGGTGCTAGTTGGGTAAGCACTCACACAGACAGCAAGTGGGATTTTACAGCACTTGCTGTAAGTGTTCCCCTGGTCATTGTCTGCGGTCCTGTAAAAGGACAAGGCCTGCAAGGAACGGAAGGCAGGCTGAGCTGCTCCTGTGGTGTGGAGGGCTGGGGCATGGAGCAGCTCTTCTCGTGGCAATGGAGACTGGGGGTCTAATCAGAATAGCAAAGGCACAAACTGAGGAAAAGATAGCCAACTCAGTTAAGAAGGGGGATAAAACCTTTTATAGACATATCAAGGAGCATAGAAAGACAAAGGGAGGGATATTGAGGCTGAATAGAATGGAATGGATGGTGGGTGGGCAGAGAGTGACAGTGAAAAAGCAGGGATACTACATGAATACTTCTGTTCAGTATTCACAAAAGAGGAAGTGGGGGGAGTGCCTAATCCAATTAACAGAAGCACTCTTGGGGGGGGTCGATGCCAGTCCTTCCACAGCAGAAAGGGTTCTGAAAGAACTCCTAAAACTGAAGGTGGACAAAGCAATGGGGCCAGATGGAATTCACCCCAGAATTTTAAAAGAATTAAGCAGAGAACTAGTGACACCACTGACTACCCTTTTCAACAACTCATGGGAGGATGGTGTGGTACCTGAGGACTGGAAGAAGGCTGATGTGATTCCCATTCACAAAAGTGGGACCAAGACAGAGGCAGGAAACTATAGACCTGTCAGTTTGACCTCTGTGGTAGGGAAAGTGATGGAATCACTTCTGAAGGAAAGAATTGTTGAGTACCTAGAGGCCAGTGGGGCACAGGACACAAGGCAGCATGGGTTCACAGCGGGAAGGTCGTGTCAGATGAATCTCATTGATTTCTTTGACTGAGTGACCAAAGCAGTGGACCAGGGAGGGGCTGTGGACATGGCTTACCTAGACTTTAGCAAGACATTTGACACAGTCCCACACAAATGATTAGTAGTCAAATTAACCAGTCTGGGAGTGAGTCCCAGGGTGGTAGCCTGGGTAAAACATTGGCTGAACAACAGGACACAAAAGGTAATTGTAAATGGAGTCCACTCTGAAGAAAGAGGGGTTACTAGTGGGGTACTGCAGGGTTCAGTACTGGGTCCAGTCCTTGTTAATGTCTTTATAAGTGACATTGCAGAGGGATTGGAAGGAAAAGTATGTCTCTTTGCAGATGATACAAAGATCTGCAACAGGGTTGATACACAAGGAGGCATGGAAATGATGAGAAGGGACTTGGCAAGGTTGTAGGAATGGTCAGAAGTATGGCAGTTTGGATTCAATGCAAAGAAGTGCAAAGCAATGCACCTGGGAAACAAAAACCCAGGGGAAGATTACACAATGGGGGAGGTAGTAACAACAACAAAAATGGAAAAGGACCTGGGGTAATCATATCAGATGATCTTAAGGTTGGCAAGCAATGTGAGAAGGTGGTAAGGAGGGCTGGGGGGATACTGGGATGTATAGGGAGAGGCATCACCAGCAGAAAACAGGAAGTTGTTATCCCCCTGTACAGACAGTTGGTGAGACCCCATCTCGAGTACTGCATCCAGTTCTGGAGACCCCATCTCCGCAAGGACATAGACAGGATGGAGGCAGTTCAGAGGAGGGCAACTAAAATGGTACAGGGTCTTCAAGAGAAGCCATTTGAGGAGAGACTAAAGGTGCTTAATATGTATACCTTTGAGGAAAGGAGGGAGAGGGGGACATAATAGAAACATTTAAGTACCTCAGTGGAATCAACAAAGTCCAAGAGGGTAGCATCTTTCAGAAAAAGAGATGTGCAAGAACAAGGGGACGCAATTTGAAGACAGATGGGGGATGGCTCAGGAGCAATGTGAGGAAGTATTTTTTCACAGAGAGGGTGGTGGATGCATGGAACAGTCTTCCTGAGGAGGTTGTGAAGTCTAAAACTGTGGGAGAATTCAAGAATGCATGGGGCAGACATAAGACAATTTTTGTTGGGGGTAGGAAGAAATAGGCTGTTGGTTAAATAGGATCTGCAGCTTATCCTCTAGGTAGGGAAATGGGCAGACTAGGTGGGCCAAGCGGTCCTTATCTGGTGTTAAAGTCTATGGGCCAGATATTCAAAAGGGTTGCGCCATGCGGAATAGGGTTGCGCATGCATAAGTCCAAAAGTGCGCCATTCTGCAATATTCAGCAGGAGGCAGTTGCACCACCGAAAACAGGCTGAGCAACAGCGCAATGCAAATGAAGGCATGCGCAACCAAAGGGGGTGGATCCATGCATAAAGAGCGCAATGCGATATTCAAAGACTTGCCCAATGCATGAGCCAAACAACCGGAGTTGCGCCTCAGCAGAAATGAGCCAAAATAAAAGGCTCAAGGAAGAGGCGCAAGAACGCGACAGGGAAGACACATGAGGCAGAGAGACAGAGAAGGCCAGAGTAACATACAGTGCAGGCCAGGAGTGCACAGGACAGAAAAAGGGGCAAGGGAAGGTGTGTGGGCCACAGAGTGCATCGCCAGTAGGTGTACCAGGTGCAGTGGAGTAGCAGTCAGGACAGCGAGGGGTAACAGAGCAACATCAGCCAGGGGGTCACAAGCCAGGAGATGGACAGTGCCAGCTTCCACATGGAAGCTGTAATGAGGGGGGTGAGAATGCATGCTGCAGGGGGACGTGGCCGTGGAAGGGCCCATCGGCGGTACGCCCCCAACAGGCAGTACCGTGCCCGCATCAGCTTTGAGCTGTACACAGATGTAGAGATCATGGGCCGGTACCACCTGAACAGGGCAATACTGAGATGGCTCTGTGAGCTGTGCAGTGATGTGATGCAGGCACCCTCACGACGGAGTCACGCTCTGTTGGTGGAGACCAAGGTGACAGCCTGCATGTGCCTGCTCACCACGGGCACCTTCCAGAGGCTGAGAGGGGACACCACAGGCATCACACAGTCGGCCACATCAAGCATCCTCACCCAATTCCTCAGCGCACTGCTGCCACATGCTGCGGAGCACATCCAGTTCCCCAGCACCGCGGCAGAGCGTACAGCAAACATGCAGGAGTTCCACAAGGTAGCACGTATGTCTGGCATGCTAGGGGCCATAGACTGCACCCATGTGGCCAGCCACCACCTGGCCCCGATGGAGCTGCATATAGAACAGGAAGGGGTTATTCCAGTGTCAACTGCCAGGTGGTGTGTGATGCCACTGGGCGCATAATCAATGTCTGTACCACACACCCTGTTGGAGCACATGATGCCTTTATATGGTATCAGTCTGCACTGTGCCATTGATTCGAGAGTGGGGACATCCCCACAGGCCATCTAGTGGTTGAGTATGCATAGTGAATTGCAAACGTGGGGCAAGGGTGGAATGCCACAGGTGCTATGGTAGTGGCAGCGGGATATTGGCAATATGGACCCGAACATAATACTCATCTCCACCATCTCCACACAGGTGACAGCAGATACCCACTCCGTCTCTGTTGCTCACACCCTACCAGCGCCCTTATGACCCCATCGCAGCAACGCTATAATGAGCGCTTATGCCGCCACACGCAACATCATCGAGCTGGTGTTTGGGATGCTCAAGGCATGTTTCCGGCGTTTAGACACCTCCGCGGTGCCTCACAGTACAGCCCCTCAAAGGCCTGTGGGATATTCCTGGCCTGTTGTATCCTGCACAACATGGCCAAAGACTGTGGGATAGCAATTCAGGTTGAGGAGGGGGACAGTGATGGGGACGCCAGCGGCGCCGGTGATGATGGTGATGAGTAGCGCCCCTCTTGGATGGCGGGACCCCCGACTGATCCAGCAGGCCCAGCTGCACCGGGACACCATCATGGAGGAGCATTATGCATGACACAGGTAAGTCAAGGGGCCATGTGCAACCAACACTGTCCTGGCGCAATCCACAGGCACACAGAGTAACCCACTAGGAGTGCATGATGGCAAGGGGAGTGGAAGGGACCAGGCACACAAACACACCATCAGGGAGGGGTGAACAGTCACATGGAGACACACACACACACACACCAGGCACAAAGCGTACAAGGGCAGGTGCACAGCAGAGCAGGAACAGACATGGCAAACACACAGATCCACAGACCACACCCACCACCTGTACTGTCCAAGTACATGTGTCGATGCTGGCACCCTTGCACCTTGGTGTACAGTACAATGCAGGCATCATCATGCACATGCACCTGTGGACAGCAGTCGGGATGGTGTGCAGGTGGTCCGTATGTCGGCGTGATGTGCAGGGCACCCACCAGTGCACTGCCCACCATGACACACATTGCACACAGGGCAGCACCAGACAGGGCCCGCACTGGGAGACAGGTCAGTCATGTTGCCCCATTCCACGGCCACTGCGGATGCATGGGCAGCCCCGCCGTGACCCAACAGCACTGGCAGGCTGAGCATGAGCCACATGGGGTGGCACCGATGGACCACCAGGGGTCCCACTGCGCGATCGCGACCTTGTCCGCAGTGGGGTCTGTAGTATGCCAAACACACCTGCACCAGGGGTGCTAGGGATGCCCACAGCAGAACCCGGCGTTGACAGGCTTGGTGTCACATGATGCCGGGAACAGGGAGTGGAGAGCGTACTGTGTGGGGTGCGTGGTACAGGGGCACCTGCTTGTGTGCCCAATGCAGCCACGACAGCGACCAATGCCTGGGTCAGCCTGTAAATGGCGGCGGTCACATCCATCTGCATATGGACCATCTCTGCATGGTCCAGAGCACAGTCCCTGCTGTGCCGCTCCACAGCTGCACACAGTGCATCTACGGACGTTGCAACCCACCTTTGCTACTGTACTGATTCCCCGCAGCAGGCGGGTATGCTCTTCAAATGGGTACTCTGCCACAATGGCATCCTGTCCCCCAGGGTATGGGAGGTTCTGATGCTCAACACCCCTTGAAGGTGGGCGCTGTTCACCAGGACCAGATATGGGCATATCAAAGGGCGGTGGGCATGTGCCACCACTGGACACTGTACCCCCAGACCTGGTGGGTGACTGCTGCTGCTGCCCCTCCAACCGCTGTGCCCCAGGGACCACTCGTTCCACTGCTGTGGCCGCAACAGTGCCAGACATCTGCACAGCCACTGGTGCTGCCCCACCAGTGCTGACAGGCACAGCCTGGGACTGTGCCGACATGCTGGCACACACGTTGGAACCAGCTAGGCCCAGGGGCATGTGCTGGCCTGCTGTGTGTCCATCATGGGACACACACATGTCACTGCCCCTTGCAGTCCTTGCATCATCAATGGTGCAGGTATGTGCTACAGCCACAGTCACAGCGTGCTGGCATACTTGTCTGCCAGACTGCTGAGACACAGGCTGTGCACCCCCCACACCCAACTCACCGACACCAGAGCTGGCAGTCCGGCGTGCATGCTGGTGCAGTGCATGCTGGCTGGTGACAGAGGTGGATGGACCCTCCTCCATGTCCAGCAGGTCTTCCTCACTGCCTGGACCCATCACCACTGTCCCTTGAAGATGAACAGGATCTGTAACAGAAAGAGAGGACATGTGAGTGCATGCGAACAACCTCCCCCCCCACAACACCACCACCATGTCATACCGTGCAGTGATGGGCATCCACCTGTCTGGAATCCACCTCCTGGTATGCCCTTAATAACACTCCACTGCATTGATGCAGCCAGTCGGTCCTCAGCCGGGGTAAACTCCACCACTGCTGGCTGGTCCCCGCCTGTGCCAGCACGTGCCGCCCTGAGGGCTGCCACCTTCTCCTTCACCCTCCTGCGGTCTGTCCCCATCTTCTTTTTGCATTCCTGCATGGAGCACTGGTGGCTTCCGTGCAGGTTCACTGCCTGAGCTACCCCCTCCTAATCAGCCACACGGGCCTGAGGGGTGCCCCGCTGTCCACTCAGTAGTGGCTCCTCCTCCAGGTGGGCCTGGAAGAGGGCCTCTGTCTCCGCCGTAGTGAAGTTGGGCCTCCTCCTCCTCCACCCACCATCCTCACCCTCATCTTGGCTCTGCTCGGTCATGTCGATCTGTATGGGTGGAAGTGGACACCTGTCACTGTGCAGTCTACAGCGTTATCCCATGACCATTGTCCAGTACATCACACAGCATACAACCCACCTCTCACCTGCAGTAACCAAATCTGGCCAGCGCAGCCCAATGTCGCACATTTATAGCGCAATGCATGCAAATTAGGAGTGGAGCAACTGTAATGAGATGCAGATCACGCCACTGCACCTTTGAATGGCTGGTCAGATGATTTGCATGTGTCGGCTGAATATCGCGCCGTTGCGCTTTGAGCAATACGGTTGAGCCGGCTGAGCCAATGGCGCAGATCTGTGACTGTGTGGTACACTGCATTGAGCATGCCCAGGTAGCTTACGCAGGCATCTGCCGTGCTGATGACGTGCTGTGCGCGATCGGCAATTCAGGTCATGGCCACCATTGTGCCAGTGGCGCTACAGCACTGGGCACCATAGGGCGCTGTGGCACTACTGTGCAATAGACCACTGCGCACTGGCAATGCAGGTGATCGGCTTGATAGGATGCGATGTTGTGATGGCGCTTGTGCGTGGCCTTGGGCGCTATAGACCCCCTGACTTGGTGTCCGACCTTTGCCCCTGGCACTGTTCAGCTGCCATGTGTATGGCTCTGTTGTGCTGTTTGGTGACAGCGCTTATGTGAACCAACGGGCGCTATACGAACAGCGATTGGGACCTATCATGGTCTATTGCGCAACATTTCCAAGGGGGTTGCTGGCTGGCGGGCGCCATATTGCCTGCTGTATGACCGCAATTATGGCACGCAGGAGAGCTCCCCAGTGGAGTCAGGTGGAGGTGGCCAACCTGGTGGCCCTGGTTGAGCCCCACTTTGGGGCACTGTCTGGTGATCAGCCCCTCACCATGGCCTGCACCCATGTGTGGCTGCACGTGGCCACTGACCTGGTGAGGGTCACAGGGCAGTGCCGGTCTGCAGAGCAGTGCAGGCACAGGTACGGTGACCTCAGGAGGGAGCTGGATGTGCTGCAACGCCTCAGGTCACGTGCCAGGAGGGGGGTTATGCCTAGGCCAGGTGGGTGTACCATCTATGCACCTGTATTCTCCGTAGGGGTGTGACTGTGTTTTGGTGGCGGTGCATGGGGGATGACTCTGCCATGGTTGGCTGTGTCAGTGTGTGCAGGTGTGAGATGCATGGGTCTGACTGTGTGGGCAGGCACACTCACTGGGGCAGGGGGCAATCTGCTTTGGGGTCACACTGATGTTTTTCTCAACATTTGTCACCCACAGGCCTGGCGGAGAGGATGCAGGCCCAGGCTGAGGAGGGCCGTGGCAGGGCCCAGGTGGCAGCCGGAGGAGGCGTGAGGGGTGGGCCACAGAGGCAGCAGCAGCAGCAGCAGTCACAGCTGCTTGATGAGTGTGAGTGTCATTACATCATGGATGCTATTGCATGCTGGAGGGGGTGGGCATGACCACCAGCCATGGACAACACAACCATGCACGACACAGGTGACAGTCATCACTGTCCAGTGTCACTGCACGTCTGTGTGTGCATCACTGGTGGTCCATGCATGCACTGGGCACATGGCTGTGGAACTGGCATCCCACCACATTGCCACGTCATTTGACAGCCTTGTTTCTGCTGTGATGAACATGAGCAGTGTGTGTGTGCAGTGGTGCACATAGCTGGTGCTGCCTGGTTGGGCGTGTCATGTGCATGGTCACTGTGGGTGGGTGCATACCATCACAGGTGCGGGGCACTAGGCTAAATGCCTTGCAGGATGGGTGGTGTTCAGGGTTGTGGACAGTCACAGCCATTGACTGTGTTCCCTTTTCCTAGGTCTCAGCATCCTATGCTGGATGGACCATGCCCTCCAGCGGCTGACGAGGGTGTCAGTCATGACACATGACCTCCTCAGGGCCATGCAGTGCCATGGGGTCAGGTGATGCTGGAGGAGACGGCAACAGCAACAGGCAGCAGGACACCAGCCTGCCAGGTGCTGAATGTGATTCCTCTTCCCACTTCACCCATCCCTCCCACCCTGCCTTCCCTCTCCAAGTTGTTCACCCTTACCCTTACCCACTTTCTACCATGTACCCCTACCCCACCCCTGTCTTGTACATATCTGTATATAGTTGTGTTATTGGTCTTGTGCTGTATATCTTTTTCCAATATATATATATATATATATATATTTTGTTATGAATACTGTGGTGGTCTCTGATTTGCAGCTGGCTATGGTTGCTCAGTTGCAGTGGTGTGCATGCCATCTGGGGTGGTATGGTCCTGGGTATGTGTGTGTGTGTGTGCGTGTGTGTGTGTGTGTGTGTGTGTGTGCGTGTGTGTGCATGGGGAGGTGTCTCCGGTGTGGGAGTGACTTTCAGTCGGTCTTGCCATCTGCTGCCGCCCACTGCTGGGTGCCCAGGGTGGGTCTGGCTTGTATGGTTCTGTGCTACACAAGGTAGCAGTGTGCCGGGAGGGATGCATGGTGTTTACTGCAGTGACAGTCACTGCACATGGGTGGTGTCTTGGGGTCATGGTGCAAGGTGTGTTGTGCAGAAGGGGGGCTGATGTGCACTGTGGTTGTCGACCCCATGTGTGTGGCAGTCTGAGCCTGCCAGTGGCTGTGCTTGGGTGTCATGGCCCTGCTGTGCTTTGTTGGCTTGTCCCTTTGGGCCAGTGGATCATCCATCCCTCCCCCAGTGATGCTGTGCTTGGGGTGTGTGGGTGTATTGTTGGTTCTGCAGTGTGTTCCTGTGCCCATGAGTGGCATGGCTGGTTGTGGGCCCCAGCCTGCCTCCCTGGTTGTGCAGTTCCATTGCTGTGCTGGGGAGGGCTCTGCTTGAGCTATGGCACCTCTGGACTGCTCAGCTGGGCTAGCCTTGTTGCGCTGTGGCGCATCATTTCTGCTCAGCTTCCCCTTCCTGGTTGTGCTATGGTGCAGTTTGTGCAATATTCAGACGTTGGCTGATTGCGCAGTTTGTCTTGCTCCATGTTTGAATATCACGTCTGTTGCGCATATGCGTAATTGACTTGTGTTTGCTCCTGCTGCTGCGCACTTTTTGGGTGCAGTTTGAATGTCCGGCCCTATGTTTCTGTGCTTCTATGTAATCCTGGTCTCTGACATTTTTTAACATATTGGGACTTTTTTTTCACATAGGGCCATGGAAACAGTATTGCATGGCCCCACAAATTTTAACTTTTCCTGGGATCCACTCCACCTCAGAGTGAGAATCCTATAGACAGGGGAGTGTGGGGGCAGAGCGCCCCACATCAGGGGATGAAGGGGGCACAGCCCCCCACAAAAGAAAAATCAGTGCTATTTTTACAGTGTGCTCCTTGCCGAGGTTATTCTTGTTGGCACTCTTTGGACCCAGTGCCAGAACAAACTACTACATGACTTCAGTAAAAAAAAAAAAGGGGTTGTATCCATACATCTTTAGACAGGCATTTGGTGATTATTGACGGTCCTGTTTAACAACTTCTTCAACTAAGGATGCTGCTATTTTTATATTTTATATTTATTCTGTATATTTAAATATTTATTTACTGATGATCATCAGTTTGAATAAGTTGAATATTTTTATATTTCTGTTATGTAGTTAATGTTCTTTTTTACTATCGCTGCCATTCTAATTTTATGGTTTGTCTTGTACAGTGCCCTGAGTCCCTGTGGGAAGGCACCTTAGAAATAAATTTACTACTGATACTAATGCAGTTTTTCAGTTCATGTTTATGTATTTATGAATGGAATGTAAGGTATGTGTCTGTTTTAAATGGTCTGTGCTATTTAATGCTAACTGTTGTATAGGCACTAAAATCAGATAAACCAATGTGAACCAAAAAAGGAGAAGCACTGGAACAGCACAAGTCTTTCCTGCTCATTAGCCAAGGCAGGGAAAAGAGAGATAGGTTGGTGGTTGCCTTGTGTGGAAGTTCAGGTTTCTTTAATATACTTTATATCTATGTGCAAATATCTAAAGCTGTAGTATGATTAAAAATTTAATTGATGGCATGTAGAAAAACATTTTTAATAATACAAAATAGAAAGACAAAATGGTGACAGTGAAGAAGAAAACTAGTGCAAATAACAGTTCAGCAATAATAGCTTTGAGAAAAAAACTCAGCCTTTTGAAAACAATACACCTGTCTCCACTACTGTTTTAGAGTACACCATTTTATTTCACCTTTAGCATTTGAGATGAAAGAGGCCACCCCAAATATTATTGCTTTGTTATCGGAAATTAAATGAAATTTAAAAGGACAGACATTTGATCATAGCTTATTTACAACTGTATCCCTGGCGTAGAGACATGTTAAACAATGAAAGTGCAGAGACAGATTGTTTTAGCATTGAACCAACTAATGGAGTTACATTGGTAGCAGGCAATGAAGTCAGTTATCTCCCAAGATTCTGTGGAAATACCTAGAGAAAAAAAAATCACTGGGACTACCTATGCTGAAAGAAATCTTCAAAAATTTCTAAGAGCTCTCCTGAGAGTTAGAAAAATAACTTGCCAAATCACTGGCTACTACTGTACAGAGGATCTGGGTTGTCTATACCACAATAACACAGTGATACACAGAACTACAGTTAAATGTTGCATTTGTACAAAAGGACAAGATGACCAAGTGAGCAATATTTCACCTTGTGGTGTTAACTATTTCACAATGCAAATCTACAGTTTCATAAAAACGCCATAACAAAACCAATCAGTCCGAACATTGACACACTTTATTTAAAATGCAGATAACAATTTCATGTGCAATAAGGCAGTTTACAGGATTATGCAAAAAAAATTGAAGAGTCTTTCACAGCAAGTACAGTCATATCAATACTGTATGCTATAACTGAGAAAATATATTTTACATGCTAAGCCCACTGAATTACCAAACCCAACCTATATTGTGCAGGTTTACCCAGTTAATTAATTAATAAATAACTAAGGGCCAGATATTCAAAACTTTGTCCCGGGGCAAAATTAGCACTGCCCAGTGGGCAAAAGTTGCCCGGACCAAAACCACAGCTATATTCAAAAGGAAATAGTCCGGTGCAAAACCAGCTGAATATAGCAAGCTAAGGAAGCCAGGCAAAGAAGTCGAGGAGTGCAGGGCAAAAATTGCCTGGGATCAAGACAGCAATAAATGTAGCAGATAAGACAGCACTGAAAATAGCAATCAGACAGAGGCAGTGCAAACACCCACAGAAACAAAGTGTTAGAGGTGTAAGCAGCTGTCCAGGAACACAGGAAAGCAAATCAGCACTGCCAGAGATAACTGCAGTACTAGTGAAAGGCATGGAATAATCTGGACCCACAAGTGAAACCAGAATACCACAGAACACTGTCAAATGCTGACTCTCCCACAAAAAGACACAGGACACAGGAAAGTCAAGCATAACATAGTATAATTCAAAAAGGGAACAGGTAAGGCACAAAGGCAACAAGAACAAATAAACAGAAAAACAAAGCAAAACACAGCAGAATACAGCATGCAGTAATGGGGTACAATAAAAACACAATGAAAGGGAAAAGGGCAGGCCTAACAAAGGGACTGAAAACAATGGGGAAAATAGTAACAGTAGGAAAAGGCTATTGTGAAAAATATGTACAGTGCAATGGGGAAAGAATGTGGAAGGGAGAGGGATGTGGACATAGGAAGGAATGGAGGGAAACAGGATGGCAGACATAGGGCTAGGGACAGTGGGCCTGGGACAGGAAGCAGGATAACAATAGGAGGTAGGACTTAGGGGCGGGCAGGTGATGGCAGATGGTCTTTGAGGATGGCTGCCACCTGTCTCACTTCCGCTATCAAAACAGCCTGCTGTTCAATCAGTGTTCACTGTTGGCGCGCCACCCGCCTCAGCAGCTCATCCTGGCTCTCATCATCCTCTGGACGGGTGGCCCACAGTGATGCCCGATGTGGACCTACAGGAGACAGAGGGACCATATCAGGATATGTCGATGACACAAAGGCACCATGTACCACCACATGGTGGACAGCATGCCCCAACAGCCATGCCCATGTGCCTGTACAGAACAAACCACAATGCACACTAACATGTGCCTGCAGGACAAGGCAGTATGTAACAGGCAGCATGCAACACCCCAATGTACACGGATATGCATAGATGGATGCTGAGAAGCATAACACAGTGGAATCCAGCCAGCACAGCGGTGTGCAGACTGTTACAGTGCAGACAGCCACCCCCTGAGATGCGAACAACAAGTGGACACTGAATGACATGCACATGAGATGATACATGGTGGGACATGCTGCCCACAGTCACACAGCTATGATACACAACACAGATTACACCCCCTAGAGAAGGTGCCACAGCCACACCCAGGTGTGTAACCAGACATGTCTGTCCCATACCCCGCCAACAGTGGCCCACCCTCACTGGTGGCCCCCCCAACAACTGTAGAGACCCAGCCAAACTGCCACCCACAATGCTATAACACAGCAGCCATACAAATGATGTCAGGAAGCCCTGAACAGGTGGGTGGCTGACATAAGTGCGGAACAGTGGCAAGTGACAAAGATAGAGACTCGACATGGACCACAGACAGCAAATGACCACAGAGGATAACGACACTGGCAACAGTACATTAGGGACTACAGGACAGGTAACCAAGCAGTACACAGACAGGGAAAGTGTCAATGCCCACCCACACCCATGGCCACAACAGAAGGATGATGAGCCTACACTGGGAAAGAGCATGGCACGGGGCTGTGCCACCACCCAAAGTGGTAGCACCTTGAAGGCGCACATTCAAGAAGACACACATGTGAAACAGAGACACAGGCCATGGTCCACCAGTGGCAGGGCAGTGGTAGGCCAATGATATGCACAGGACAGTGTCACCCTGGTGGCCAAGGCATGGCAAGGCACACACCCACACTTGTGGGAGAAGCTTCTGCCATAGGATCTGACACCCATCACACCATGCTACCACAGAACAACCCCTGCAGCACACCTGCATAACCTATATACAAATACCATGCACTGCAGGGACTGAAGGACAGCACCCTGTAGGGGAAAATGGCCCCCACAACAGAGCTGGAGCCAACAGGCAGGGGTGTAGCCAGGGTGGTCACAGCTGCACACCATGTGGACACACTGCTATCTCTCTCCCCATCGTTAGGGTGAGCTACCCAACCCTGGAGTGTAGCCAGATACTATACAAACATACATGAGGACTGTGTAGGTTGCCACCAGTGGCATAAGAAATGCAACTTATGAAACACATGACAATGGGTGCTGCCCTGCATGGGTAAATACAAAGCCATGCATAGCACCCCAAGACACTCACAGACCAGCCCACAACCTGTACAGTTGTATTTTCCATGGGAGACAAAGACAGTCATAGTGACCAGTTCCCCTAGTGTAGACCCCAATGAATGAAATCACAGAAAGGTACAACATTGTCTTTGTTAGGCTTGATGGACAAAGGAAGCAGTGCAGAGTCTATTTGCTACCCCCAAGAAATAAAATAGCACACTATGGAGTGCTTGGAAGATGCCTTCCTACACCCATGCCGCAACAGGCACACATGACATGCACAGCCACACAGGCCCGTGTGGCACCATAGGCCCAGAGGCTCCCCCACAACAACCCCTGTGCATGTACACCATGGAGGTCAGACAAGGGCACACAATAACATACCCATGTCCTTACTACTATGGCATTACACTGGTAGGGAGATACAGGCACCACATGACACTGTGGCCCCCTGTTCGCCATAGTGTGAATAGCCCTGGCAGGCACTAACAACATGTCCTGCATAGATACTGACACATTATACATGGTACTGAATGAGACATGCCATGAGAAGTGGAGAACAGTGTTGCCATGGCAGACAGGACAACAGCAGCAGCAGAAACAGCCAGCACAACAGGTTGACTCCAGTAATCCCCCACCTCCAGGCATGATGATTGGCCATGGCCATGCACAGACCTGCTGCATCCTGCCACAATGGTGGACATAACAGCAACATGTTGCACATGACAGTACAAGGCAGATAGCAGTACACATGGCAGTAATGGCAATGGTAGATCAGACATAGAGCCAGCCACATCACAGGCTTCACAGCAGAAGGCAAGGCACTGGAGGCATGGAAGACAATACAAATGCACGCAACCAGCATAGCAGGCCCCACTGATGTAACGGTCATGGGTGCACTGCATGGTGCCACTGGTGTCAAGTATCTAGTGCCCCCTCCCAGCACAAAGTTAAGTGTGAACACTGTAGCCCCAGGTGGATGTACATATTGTAGCCACAGTGGCAAAGGGGTCCCTCCAAGTGAGCATCCTGGAATCCAAATGCGACGCAGCTAAATCACATCAGGCCTAGATTACCTAGCCAACTGTGCCACGACACCAGACACAGCACTCCAGTGCCTGTAGTGGCAACTCAGACACATAGTAGAAAAGCACAATGGCACACAGTAGTCAAGCAACACACTCCCATCCCCGTCACTGCTCTCCGCCATGCGCTGCACCATTGAAGGCACCCTGCGCCTGTCTGTGGATGGCCTCTGGTCGGACTGCTGCTTGCCCCTCCTGTCTCTAGTGTGGTCTCTGTGCTCTGCCAGTGGGAAGATGGTACAGCAGCATTACTACAATGTCAGCCACCATGGTATGCTAAAGACCACCCTGGACCCTGGTGGTGTAGCATAACACACGCATAACTGGCACACAGGCGCAGTGCACTACCAAAGCCATGCCAAGCATGACACAGGTCAGTGCAGACTGCACAGTGCATGGCCAATATGTGCTTGACAATGCCATCCTGTACACACAAGCTGCAACAGCTCCCCCTCCATCACATGTACACAGCCCCTTGGATGGTACACCTTCACACACAGGGCAGACTGTAAGCAGAGGAGTCCCCAACCCGTAATAAGGGAACACAAGTACTGAACACCTCAACAATAGATGTGGACACACAGACACAACCCAGTAGCATACAACATCCCAAAGGCTACAGATAGAATGACAATGATGACAGGAAGGCATACAGGATGTGACATGCACACAGCATTACTGTGCACAACTGAGTACAGTACGTGTGAGTCTGCAGCAGATCAGGGCACCAATTCCAAGGACCTGTCACCCGAGCCACTGGCCAGTGTCATGGCACAGACACAGTAGTGATGGTGGAGTTAACCACACCCACACACATACCTCTCAACAGTACCACATTCTGAGGAACGCTCCTCAGTGTACGTCACAGAAGCACCCTGTACCACGTTGTGAGGACTCAACCCATATGCATGGACACATATGACAGCACAGAGCCATAGTAAATGGTGCAAACCATATACCATACAATGGATCAACAGACCCCTGGAACATAAGGGCAAACATGGTGACAGTGTTTGGCGCAGCGTAGGTGTAGCTATGTGTCAGTGATCCACAGTTGTCCCACTCATGCCACATAGTGAGAGCCAATGTACCACAAGTGGGTGTGATATGGTTGGGATGTTGGCCCAGACAACACACCCAACCACACACTGTGGATGTAAAGAGTAGGCACAGCTGCACGCTGCCCCCCTGGCAGCATGGCAGAACACAGGGGATGTGGCAGGGGGCCAGGTGTCATGTGTCCATGCCACCACAGTAGGTGGTAAGGGGCAGTGTGCCACCACAGTGCAGGACATTGCAGACAACACTACCAAGATGCTTTGTCCCCTGGCCCACACAGTACACACACAACTGATAGGAGGTCCCCATGGCATGAGAGCAACATATCGGAGTAGTATTTAAAGTGTACTTTTGAGCAGGTAGCGAATGCTAAAACGGCAGTGGGAATTGAACCCATGTCCAGGAGTGACCCGAGTCACATATCATTACACAAGGTGCACAACAGTAAATGCATGGTAGAATCTAGCTGGACCCCACCAGCACAGCAACACAATCCCCTCAATGGTATGTTAATGGGGCATGACACACACATGCACACCACTGAACACACATCCCCACCACCCATTACATCAGCATGGTGAGAGTCATCCCTTACCTGGCACAGGTGCAGTCCCCTCCTGAACCATCACCCAGCATCGTTCCAGCAGTGGGCGCTGCCTGTGCCTGATATCCACATATCGGTGGCGGCACTTCTCACCATCAAGGGGTATACCCATGAATGCTGTGAGGCGATGGGTAATTGAAGCTCAGACCTGGCTACGGGGACGGTCACCCTCCTGGACCAGTCCAAATAGGCACCGATGACGCTTTTCAGTTAGCTGAACTAGGTTGGTGATCTCCACCTCATCCCAACGCCTGTCACGGCCCACCACTGCCCTTTGCCTACGTCTCCCAGACATGGCTAATATGAGAGGGGGGAAAGAAACTGCTCCACTGGTGATTGACTGGCATACACCCTGACACTCCCAAGCACTGCAGTCTAGCACCACGCAGAAGTATGCCATAGCACTGCGCTAACCGGAAGTGTTCGCAATGCACATGCGCGACCCCTACCATGACCCTGAGGTCATATATCACGCATGCGTATAGCGCCGCGCTATGCTGGCTAGTGTGGCACTACATCGCGCTATGACAGGGTGATAGCGTGGACATGGGGGGCCTCACGAGCATGCATGTAGGCCATGCTAAAGCACATAGCGCTGCGCTAGTTGGATAGCGTGGCACTGCCCCTCCATTAGCCCTGCACTGGCCTTTGCACAGCACTGCTGTGCTAGCACGGTGCTAATCGGGGCCATATTCAACAGGTGTATGCAAATGGGGGTACTTGTGTATGCATGAGGCAAACTGTGTGATTAGCATATCATTATGCGCTCATTTACATGACTAACAGGCTTGATTGCCTGGGTGGGCTATAAAAGGGCAAGCAGTGCATCACCAGTGTTGTGTTGTGGTAATGCAGTGTAATAACGAAAGTGAGCATCAACAACAGACTGGTGGAGAGATGCAACAGGGGGATGAGCAGCGAGAGGCAGGTATGTATGACTGCCATGGGACACTCTTGAATGCACTGTGCTGTGTGATGGTGCACAGCCCTAGACGGCTCCCTGGGAATCCTACCTTCCAGTGCATTGTGCACGTTCCCCTGCAGGGAACTGTTCCGTTTGGCACTGCCTGCACACTGTGTCCACCAGCCATGGGCACTAGTGCACTATCATGGTGTGTCCTGCGACATTGGCCCACTGATATGACTCCCTGGATGTGTGGCATGGTGGGCTGTGGCCCCCCTGCAGGACATACACAGTGTCCCGGTGATGTGCCGTCCCATGCAGCATGGTGTCCTGACATTGCTAGCGCACTTGTCCACGCAACCACTGTAGTGCTCAAGAGGGGCACATTACAGTGCAAGGTGGTTAACGTAGGGGTGGGCCCAGTCATGGGAACACATGGCAGCCACAGGCAACAGCAGTGCACATGTGTGTACAAGGCTCGCTGTCCAGACACGGTACGGACAGTGACTATGTGGTCGTGTGCACCGTACATGCACATGCAGCAATCTGATATGTCCATATGGCCTGTGGCACTGTAGGGGGTGGCATCATGATGTCTATGTGTAATGCAATGCAGCACTGACACAGCCAATGACACATGTCCCCTTTTGACTATCCTATAGGTGTGGTAGCATGCCAGGAGCGCATCCGTGCCCACAAATTCTCACAAGAGGAGTTGAACACCCTCATACATGCTGATAAGGAGAGGGAGCAGGTGCTACACACACACACAGGGCCACTGATGCAGTGGTGTGCCAAGCTTGGGAGGAGGTGACTGTGGCTGTAAATGCTGTGGAAGGACATGGCAAAACAACAGAGGCTGTGCGCAAACGATGGAATGACCTTCTGCGATGTGCGAAGGAGGAGGAGGCACAGCGACTGAGGGACAGGATGAGGACCAGTGGTGGACCACCTGAACACCAGCAGTGGGTGGAGGAGCAACGCATGGCTGTGGTGGCATCGACTCTGAGGACGGTGGCAGTCACAGGTGTGCCAGGTGGTGGATGTGAGACACCTCTCGCACTGCCAAGGACAGGTCTGTATTCGCATGTGTAAATCCTGTATGTTGTGATGGCATGGGTGCATGGTCATGCTGTTGGTGTCCTGCACAGGGTGCACTGTGTGCTGCCGAACAGCTGCCTGGTATGGCCATGGTCACTGTGGGTTGGGTGGGTGCATGTGGTCACGGGCTTGTGTGAAGGGGGTACGTGTCCTGAGGTCTGCATGGTGTAGTGGTGGTAGTGTTTGGGCACAGTGTCCATGGACGGGTGACTTACCCTGTCCCTATTGTCTCCACAGCGATGTCTGCCAGGCCTGCAGCACAACAGGAGGTGCCAAGGATGTACAGCCAGGTTCCAGAAGTCGTGGAGGAGGTGGATGGAGAATGGCCATCAACATCCGGGCTCCATGAAGCTCATGGCTGCACAGACACTATGCATGTGTGGCAATCACATGAACAGGGGGTGCAACTGCCTGGGGAGGGGGGTCACACCTCACTAGGGGGCTTGGGATACACTGGCCACCTGGATGCTGCACAGACAAAGGATGTTGGTGTAGGGGAGGTCCTACTGGTCACTGTCACCAGTGGCGATGACACTGATGTGTTGGAGTATTCACAACACCTGGCCATTCCTGTGCAAGGGGATGCAGGGGTGGGGCTGCTTGCAGGCCGTGGAATGGGTGCCAGTGGTGTATTCAGCATCACCAGTGTGGCTGTACCTGGGCACATGGTGGTGGGCAGTGTGGGGGACATCGCAGAACTGCAGGACGTGCAGTTTCCAACATGTATTGGGGTCCATGTCCATACCGTGCCACAGACCACCACCAGTAGTCGCCAGCAGCAGGATGTGCCTGGCGTGCAACAGCATCCAGTTGCTCCTGTGCCACAGGCACCTCTGCCAACTGCAGCTGAGGGTTCTGTGCCCCTGGGGCAGGATGGCCATGGTGCCGCCCACTCCTGCAGGCTGCTGTTACCTCCCAACAGGAGGCCCGTATGGACCTGCATGGCATGCAGAAGGAGCTGCAACATGAGCTGGGACAGATCAGAGAGGCCATCTCAGTGGGCTTTGCCCATGCTGAACAGCGGGCGGAGGACAGGTTGGGCCACCTGGTGGGTGCCAACGACCATGGCTTTTCTGGTCTGACAGCTGCTGTGGTCGACATTGGGAATGTCCTGCATGGTGTGCATGGTGGTCACCAGCATGGGATGCTTGGTCATGGTGCAGACGGCACAGGGGCACACAGGTGGGCAAACCGTGGCTGCAGGGCTGCCAGTGGTTCCAGCTCCACAGCATCACACACTCCGTCTGAAACCCAGCACCACCATGGCCGTCCACCCACCCTGTCAGGCTCCACCGTCCCCGGGGGCACAGGAGGCAGACTCTGCCTGCCTCACCTTTCTCTTCAGCATTGTCCTCTGCCCAGAGCACCCCAGGGTATGTGTCCCATGGTACAGGTGCATGGCGCATGCGTGGAGGTAGGTGTCGGTGATGCCCACAATCGGTCTGTGGCACTGTGCAGTCATCACCCACATGCACGTGCAGACATTCACACACACACTCCACTGCCACAGTTGCCCCCCTTTACCCTCACAGCACACATCACACTTCCCCACCGACACTACACCGTTTATGTCTGTCCCCCCCACGTGTGTCCTGCACACTCCCGACCTCACACCACATGCACACATGTTGTCTGATCCACTGTGTTGGTTTACTGGTGTGATTGTTGGTGTCACTGTTCTGTTTCTTTGTGCACATTTAATAGATAATTAATTGTACTCTTTTAAGTTGTTGTGCAATCTGTACTTACCCTCTTGTCTGTAGCAGTGTCCTGATGATGTTGTCCCTGTGCTGTATGGCCCTGTGTGCCATGCGAGGGTCCCTCCTCTCTAGTTGCTCCACTATCCCCCTGACCGCTGGCTGTGGCTCACTGTCAGACTGTCCCTCAGGTTCAGGTGCCTGTATCCCATGGTTCATTGCCATGTTGTGCAGCATACAACAGGCTAGGAAGATACGGCATACCTTCTGAGGTGTATACTGTAGGGCACCGCCTGATGTGTCTAGGCATCTGAATCGCATCATCAGGATGCCAAACACCCTCTCTATGATGTTCCTTGTGCTGGCATGTGCCTCGTTGTACATCTCCTCAGCCGCTGTGGCCTGTCGGAGTATTGGTGTCAGCAGCCAGGGTCGCAGGGGATAGGCATTGTCCCCTGTCAAGAGATGTATACCTGTTAGTGCTGTACTGCAGTCCATCAGCTGCTGTTCTGCACCTCTATGTAGCCCTCCCACACCCCTTCCCTGGCCGCAATGCCTGCCCCCATCCATGCTGTTGTGTGTATGCCTTGTATGCTACTACTCACCGACTAGTTGCCCACTGGGTATCCTGCCCTCCTCAAAAGCCTGGCACAGCTGGGACTGGTGCCAGATGAAGACATCGTGGGCACTGCCGGGGTACTGTGCATAGACATTGCTGATGTGCCCAGCCGCATCCCACACCACCTGGCAGTTGATGGAGTGGTACCCCTTCCTGTTAACATACACGTCACTGCCATCGCCAGGTGGTGCACGGATGGGAACATGGGTGCAGTCAATGGCACCCAGTATGGATGGTAGGTGCACAACTCAGTGAAACTGCTGCATTGTTTCTCTGCGCTCTGCTGCCATGCTGGGGAATACTATGAACTCCCCAGCATATGACAGGAAAGCCTCTAGGAACTGGGTCAGGAGGCATGAGGTGGCAGACTGCATTACCCCAATGGTGTCCCTTGTTGGTCGTTGGAACGTCCCTGTGGCAAGGAAGCACATCGCTTCTGTCACCTTCTCCTCCACTGTCATGGCATGGCTGCGTCTGGTATTTGAGTGCAGCTTCTCATGCAGGAGTTCACAGAGCTGCCTCAACATTCCCCTGTTCATCCTGTACCAGCCAATGATGTGGTCATCAGGCAGTATCTTGAAGGAGACACTGGGCCGGTACCATCTGTTTGCAGCATACCATCTCCTTGGCCTGCATTGTGGCCCATGTTGTGCCTGCTCCTTCTCCTCCTCCTCCTCCTCCTCCTCCACTACAGCTGCCATCAATGGCAGCATCACTGCTACTGGCACTGCACACATTCCCACTTCCTGTGGTGGTCCCTCCTCCTCGTTTTTTTGCCCTGGGTTAAGACCAGCCTTTTATAGGCGGTAACTAGCGTTGCGCTACGTGTCGCGCTCTGTATCCTAGTGCAGCGCTGGGCCTTTGAATATCCACTTGCACGTCTCTCTTGGCCCCCTCTTCCTTTTGCCCCTTGCATAAATTAATGGTTTGCTCCGCGCTAATGCTGTTAGCGCGTGCTAACTGGTCCTTTGAATATGGCAGCTCTGCGCTATTCCAGCACTATTGCCATGCTATTGGTTTGCGTGCCACGCTATGCTTTGAATATCTGACCCTAAATCACTCAATCAATCAATGAATAAATAAATGTTCTGTACAGTTAAACTTTAAGTGCTGGATTTTCAAATGTAATAACACACTCACAATTTCCAGTTCTGGGCTCAGCCTTCATCATCTGAAATGTGGCAAATAGTTTTAACACTATTTTCAGTCATTTTTAACACAACTGTGACAGTTTCTCTGCTTTGTTGCACAAATGTGATGCATGCAGCATTTTTTTATGCATGCAGCATTGTCTGTGTGCAAATTGCTGCAATTAAATTGCTACAATTGTATCAACAAGTTAGCCCCAGTCTAATTGTTTGTCATACATCGCACAATCACAGTGAAAAGATGAAAGTCCCAGATGCCCTTTCAAAAATCCAGCCCTAAAATTTTAAAAATATTAACTTTCATACTGTGACATTACAATCTACTGTTCTTATTTTTTCCAGAGAGATCATAGAATACTAGACAAATCTGAATAAACTATTTGACAATCATTTATATACATTTCAACAAGTTTTAATGAAAAAGAACATTCTCAATTCCAAAATATCACATTATTGACACCAACGTTGATCAAAAAGATATTTGTAACTACAAAACTGTGACTGTGGAAGCAAAAGTAGGGAACCTTTCAGATTCTTATAATCCTTATTAAGCCATCCTAATGCAATTATAAGCTGCCCATCCTCATCATGCAAGCAGCCAATTGAAAACACTAAGAAGATATCATTTTTTTGTTTATTAGAAACATGGATGGATGCTAGTGACAGACTGCTGAGGATACCTTGAGGAATCCAGAATAGGATTATGTACTGCATGGAACTACAGTAGCTGGTCACCAAACAGTTGTGGCACACAGTACAACTTCATAACTGGTGTATGGAATTGGTATGCAGTAGTTTCATCAATAAGTATACTACTACATATATTACATATATTGTATCTTATTCTATATATATTATTATATATTACATATATACCTAAGAAATAACATAGGACCTTTTACCATGTTGTTGTACCTTTGTTCTATTTTATGTAGTTTAAACTGCATGGATTAGTGGACCTTTTACTACAGTTGAAGCAATAGACATGGTCAGATATTTCCAGAAATTTCTGTGAGAATTCTCTGGAGAAATTCAATGTCTGCCTTTAGTACCACTATAGAACAACTAATGAGAATCTCTTTGGAAATATCACAAAATATATGAAAATATCTGACTATGTCAATTGCTGCAGCTATAAGTGTGTTATTGCTTCAAGGTGTGGACTATAATGTTTAATACATTTCAATGTTTTGGATCTAGTACTTGCACTCCAAAGTCACTATGATATACAATACACAGTCAAAAGAAAGAATGGGGAAATTGCAACAATCTTTTCATATAATCACCAAATAACATAGCAGGTTTTATACAATAACAATTGCAGAAAATGTAAGAGAGCTTTAGGCAGACAGCACTCCCAGGATCAACATTAACTGAGTTAAACCATGAAGGGTTAATTCTGTTTGAAGGTAAAAGCTCTCACTATAATAATGAAAGCACTCTGTACTCTGCTAGGTCAGCACTGTAATTAAGAAAATTGCCTTTAGTGTGCTTGTTTGGTAATGCAGTTATCATCTTTTTTCATCTTTTAACAAGAGTAAACTACTTGAAGATGTCCCCATTTACTCTTCTTGACGGTGCGAACCCCTGAACCCATCAAGGCAATTCCACCCCTGTATTTAATGGCCTAAATGACTTACTCTATCATCTGGTTCACCCTGAAGTCTTTTACATATTTTTCTTGACCCCTGCCCTGCTGACTATTATTTCGACAGCTATCGTTAATGGTAAGTCCTGGGCAACTACATGTTGACTAAGACAGATGGCAAAATTGCCAAGGAGTTGAAAGTAATGCACACACCCACTTTCATCTTTCTCCTGATTAAATCAAAACCATATGAACCAGTGGTGTTCAGCAACTTCTGCTGAAGTGTCAGAGTGCATTATCAGATATTTCAAATGGAGAACATGCTATTTAGAGAGCGAAAGTAAAAGACTGAACCACAACATAAATACTGTAGGTCACATAAATTCTGCAGACAAAGATGCACAGCCATACTACTGTATATCCTGACTATGTAAAATACACATGTAAAAAAGCAGAATTGATAGAAGAGGGAAATTAAAAGACTGCTGCATGATATGAGATACAGTGTATAGTCTGAATGATATTACAAAACCTGAAACAAAAGGGGTAAATGCCTCACAAAATGTAGTTTTAGCTATGCTTTACATACACTATCCTGCAAAATGGTCAGGTAAACCATATGATCAATAATCTTTAAGTTGTGTGGCTTGTGGTCCCGTTTTGTAGCTGTAGTACTCCACATAATGCTTGTATGGTCACAGGCCCAGATCTAATCTGAGTGTTATTTTACTGCTGGGGAATATTGCAGTTGTAACCCATTTTCCAGTCTAGCCCCATGCCGTGGGGGGTAACATTTCACAAAACCCCTGAGGCCACTAAGAAGCATATCTCTCAGCTTGTTTTCATTCCAGAAAAGGACAATATCTCTAAAAATGTAATAAAACATGGCAAATGTGGAATACAGTATCAAATCATCACTTTATAAACTGGACTTCTGATCCTTTGTAGTACCTCAGCACTCGGTTGCAGCAGATTTATAGAAATAATTGATTTCTGTCAGCAGATTACTGCCCATTTATTGGCTGATATGCAATGCAATGCAATTGATGACATCAGATATTTGGGATGAGATTTTCTAAAGTCACAAAATGGACACAGCTCCCAGTGATATCAGGTGGAATTTTCAAAAGTCAGAACATGCAGCTTTTTTTCCAAAAGTTGGACTGATCTGCAGAATTTCTAGTATGTTATGGTAGTTTGCATCCAGTTCTGGATGAAGTAAATGCTAGAAATGGACAAGGAAATGATAGAAAGTATACTTAGAATGGCAGATAAAGGGGAGATATTGCTGATGGGTGATCTGAATATGCCAGATGTTAACTACAATGCAGTTGCAGCAGCCACTTCTAAGAGTGAGGTTATTCTAGATGCCCTACGGGGGCATGCCTTAGACAACTAGTATTGGAACCCACTCAAGAGGGAACAATCTTAGACCTGGTCCTCTCAAATGGAGATGGAGAGAGGATCACAGATGTAGAAGTGGGTAGCCATCTGGGAACTAGTGACCATCGAACAGTATGGGTTCACAATAAACACAGCAATAGAGTCAAGCCATACAAAAGCAAAAGTACTGGACTTCAGGAGATCTGACTTTGCCACAATGGGTGAGCGCCTAAGGAATGCACTAGCAAATGGGCAGGAAGGAAGGGTGGAAGAACAATGGGGAAAAATTAAAACTGCCATCACAGAGGTAACAATCCTTTGTGTGAAGCAAATAAACAAAACAAAACAATGTAAGAAACCACTATGTTTCTTAAAGGAGGTGGCAGTGAAGGTTCAAGAGAAAAAGAAAGCATTCAGAAAGTACAAGGAATCACAGAAGGAGCAGAATAGAGAATTGTATCAGTTAAAGCAAAAGGAAGCTGGGAAGGCAGTCAGAACAGCAAAGGCCCAAACTGAGGAAAAGATAGCCAACTCAGTTAAGAAGGGGGATAAAACCTTTTTTAGGTACATCAGGGAGTGAAAGAAGACAAAGGGAGGGATAGTGAGGCTTAATAAAGGGGAGGGGGTGGGCAGAGGGTGACTGAAAAGGCAGAGATACTAAATAAATATTTTTGCTCAGTATTTACAAATGAAGAGGGGGAGGTACCTAAAATAAACAATAGAAACACTCTGGATACAGAAGTTGATACCAGCCCATTTACAGAAGAAAGAGTTCTGAAAGAACTCTTAAAACTGAAGGTGGACAAAGCAATGGGCCCTGATGGGATTCATCCCAGAATTCTAAAAGAACTAAGGGTAGAACTAGTGACACCACTGACTAGCCTCTTTAACAAATCATGGGAGGATGGGGTGGTACCTGAGGACTGGAGGAGGGCAGATGTGATTCCCCTTCACAAAAGTGGGAGCAGGGCAGAAGCGGGAAACTACAGACCAGTTAGTTTAACCTCAGTGAGAGGGAAAATGATGGAATCACTTCTGAAGGAAAGAACTGTTGAGTACCTAGAGGCCAGAGGGCACAGGACCCAAGGCAGCATGGATTCACAGCGGAAGGTCATGCCAGACGATCTAATAGATTTCTTTGACTGGGTGACCAAAGTAGTAGATCAGGGAGGGGCTATGGACATGGCCTACCTAGACTTTAGCAAGGCATTTGACTCAGTCCCACACAAAAGATTAATATACAAGTTAACCAGCCTGGGAGTGGGTCCCAAGATGATAGCCTGGGTAAAGAATTGGCTGGAGAATAGGACACAGAGGGTAATAGTAAATGGAGTCCACTCTGAAGAAAAGGGGGTTACTAGGGTTCCGGCGGGTTCAGTATTAGGACCAGTCCTCTATAGTGCCTTTGTAAGCGACATTGCAGAGGGACTGGAAGGAAAAGTATGTCTCTTTGCAGATGACACAAAGATCTGCAACATAGTTGATGCACAGGGTGGGGTGGAAAGGATGAGAAGGGACTTGGCAAGGTTAGAGGAATGGTCAAATGAATGGCAGCTTAGATTTAATGCTACGAAGTAGGGACCTGGGGATAGTCATATCAGATGACTTAAAGGTGGGCAAGCAATGTGAGAGGGCAGTAAGGAGGGCTGAGGGGAAACTGGGATGCATAGGGAGAGGCATCACCAGTAGAAACAGGAAGTTGTTATCCCTCTGTACAGACAGCTGGTGAGACCCCATCTGGAGTACTGTGTGCAGTTCTGGAGACCCAATCTCCGCAAGGACATAGACAAGATGGAAGCTGTCCAGAGGAGGGCAACTAAAATGGTGCAGGGTCTGCACCGGAAGACATATGAAGAGAGACTAAAGGAGCTTAATATGTATAGCCTCGAGGAAAGGAGGGAGGACATGATAGAAAGCGTTCCAAGTACCTCAAAGGGAATCAACAAAAGTCAAGAGGGTAGCATCTTTCAAAAAAGGTATGCAAGCACAAGGGGCACAATTTGAAGATAGAGAGCTCAGAGGTAATGTAAGGAAGTATTTTTTCACAGAGAGTGTGGATGCATGGAGCGCCTAGGAGGAGGTTGTGGAGTCAAAACAGTGGTTGAATTCAAGCATGCATGGGACAGCCATCAGGCAATTCTAAGGGGGTTGGGGTAGGAAGAAGTAGGCTGCTAGCTAACTAGGATCTGCAGTTTATCCATTAGGTAGGTAAATGGGCAGACTGGGTTGGCCAAGCGGTCCTTATCTGCCATCAAATTCTGTGTTTCTATGTTTCTATGTACATGTATTTGTATATACATATACATGTAAATTATAGATCAGGTTGCACTTGATCTGAAAACTGTGTCCAGGCACGTTTATATTTGAATGTTTTAAACTGGACTTTACTAAGTCAGAGTTTTGAAAATTGGACCGGCTAAATCCTAACTTTGCAAACTGGACATACAACTGGGGCAATTTGTCATATGTCCAAACTTGTACAATAGAAAAATCACATCTGGACATAGACTTTGATGTCCTCCACCTCATTGTGCATAGGAGGGTTTGGAAGAAAACAAACAGGGACCTGGAATTGTTAGAAACTAGTAGTTCTTAAAATAAATCACAATAATGGTTAATTCTGTGGCTTCACATAGGTTTTGTGGCTACTACTACAGCTGTAGAACTGCAGAATTCCAGGGTTCTTTAGCATAAAGTATTCTCTGTGTATTTGTCTTGCCTTAAATTGTGTCTATATATAGGGGATACAATATGGCCTGATTCAGAATATACCATTCATTTTCATAAGCTAGGGACCAGAACCAAAACTTCTATGTGATAAAGTCAGGAGTGAGTTATGAAGCCTTTCTGTAACAAATACAGAATCATAGAAGCCAAAAACATGATAGCAGGATAAAACCCACTGACCCATCCAGTCAGATAAATCCAGCCTATTACTTATCCCATGGCCCTAATGACCATTCTACCCCATTTCCCTCCTTTGTACTGCACCTTCTTCTGCCCTTATCAGGCCCTTGTGTTTTTCCCATCCATTGTTGAGCTCAGTCACTCTTTCAGCAAAGACCATTTCCTTTGGCTGTCATTTCTACTTGTCCACCATTCGTTCTGTGAAAAAGTAATTGCAGACATCCCTCCTGACCTAAACCTTCCCCCAGCCGGCTTTAATGAATTTCCCCTTGAGTAAGTGTCTGTACTAAGGGTGAACAATTCATTGCATTTCACCATGGTAATCCCATGAAGATATTTATATGTTTGTCATGTCTCCAGTATCTCTCCTAGTCCCCAGGGTGTGCATGTTAAGCTCCCTCAATCTATCCTCATATGCTTTTCCTCCTGTTCATAGATCATCTTGCTTACCCTTCATGGTACAGCTTCCACCATACCACAATCCTTCACAGGTGTGGGCTCCAGAACCTTTAACAGTACTCCAGATGAAAGTGAACCAAAGATCTGCACATGAGAAGGATCAGTTCCTGCTTCTACTACTGATCCCCCTTCATATGAACTGCAGATCCTGTTTGCATTCTCCACTGCCCTGTTGCACTGTACCGTAGACTTCAGGCTTTCTGATGCTATCACTCCCATGTCCTTTTCCCCTATTAAGCTCTCTTTTATTACTTCCCTCATCAGGTATTGCATTTTAGGGTTCTTGTTCCTAATGTGCATTACCTTGTATTTCATCACATTAAACCTCAGCTGCCATATCCTGGACCACTTTTCAAGCATGTCTAGGTCCTCCTTTGTTTCTCTGATCCCATCTACACTGTCCACTCTCTCACACATCTTGGTGTCATTCTGTGAAGAGGTAGATCTTTCTCTGAACTTCTACTTTTCTGTCGTAAATCAATATGTTAAGGAGGACAGACCTAGGACTGAGCTCTGGGGTAACACATTCATTTCTTCCTTAACCTCAGAATGCTCCCCATTCACCACCACCACCCTGTGTACTCTCCTTTAGTGAATTTTCCCCCATGTTGCTACCCTTTCTTCCTGCTCAAGACCCCCTCAATTTCTTGGCTATTCTCCTGTGAGGGATTGAATCAAAGGCCTTATTATAGTCTAGGTACAGTATTTCTACTGTTGTAACAGAGAGTAAGAAGCGATCCAGACAGGAGACTCCAGGGCAGTAAAATTATTTATTAAACAACTGACACACTGTTCCATGATGCTTCAAGGGCATAGACCCTTTTCATCAGGTAGGGATAAGTTAGAAACTCTAAGTGCCTTAAATAGTTAACACACCATGAAGAGATTTAAACTTACAAAAATCCACCAATGATAAGTCACTATTTGTTTCATTCATAAAAGCATTAGTGCTACAAGTGTAAACTAATGGGCTAAGAAACTCAAAATTATTAGAATACCATTGTAAACAGCTGGATATGTATCTTATTTTCTTAAAATCCATCTGTAAATGCTTATAATGTTATTATTTTATTATATTAAAGTGGATTAATGTAACATTTCTGTTTTCACCACTATTCAAAAAACATCCAGCATGTACTTAATTTCATAACAAGGATTGGTATATAAAAAAAGCACTATAATTAAAGTGCCAATTACAATTTTGTCAAAAGATCTGCCAATATGGGTGATCAAGTTTTTCATTTACTTCCTTAGATTCAATACAGACCCCCTCAAATTCCTTTGTTTAAAAAGGGGTATGTAAAAAGTACCAATCATATGTCACGAATATGCTTCTCTATTCCCTCATAGATTGCAAAACCAGAGTAAAAAGCCCATAAGATCATAACGCTTTTTTTGATGTGCAAAGTGAGACATAACCATAAAAACTTACAGTAAAAGGAATGTATGTTACAAAATGATTCTAACCCTGTCCAAATAACATTATATTATATACATCTATTTTGTCATACGTTTTCTATTCTATATATTTTAAGATTTGTATAGATTAGTTTCTTTTTTTATTATCAAAAATATAAAACTTTTTCAAGGATAAGGAAAAAAAAGTTGGAGAGAATCAATCAATCAATCAATCAAAATCTTTATTTATCCAGGTGGGCACCATTGAGCAAGGCTTATTTGCAAGGTGGACCTGGTTATGAATACATCAAAGTACAGTACATAAGCAGGTATACAAAAAGCAATAATATACAAGGAAGAAAAGGTATATATGGTGTATGCAGTACAGTACAAGGTTTAAATGAATAAAAAACAGCATTATTTAACAATTGAAGAAGTCAGCAGATGTACACTCAACCATAGGCATACAGGGGTTATAAGCAGAGATCTTTTGAATGAGGCAGCCAGCAACTACACATATAGGGGAAAGAGGCCATATATGGAGTGACAGGTTAGAGAGGTAAAGAAGAAGAGGGATATAGTACTGATGACTGAGGGAAAAATTGAGCTAAAACCACAGAAAGTGATGATGGCTGTCATGTACTTGTTTATTATGATAATGACAGAGGAAAGGTAGATAAATGGGACACTGCTATGGATGGGGTGGGAATTTAGCCAGGCTGGAGTGGACAGGGAAGGGTGGGTGCAGCAGGAAGAGTTAATAGGGAAAGAGTGAGAGCCAGGGCTAGAAACATGGCGAGCGCCAGGATGGAAAGGGGAGTTGCGGAATTAGTGGGTTAGCGGTGAGTAAAACATTTGCAAGAGCTTTTCATGTAGCGATCGTAGAGCGCATTGAAGATATTCAGGCTAACAGGGCAGCTCAGCTTCAAGTTCCTTTGTAAACCATTCCACAATGTGGGTAAAGAGAAGCTTAGAGCAGCCTTGTTGAAACAAGTTTTAACCCTTGGAACTTGGAGGGCAATTAGGGAATAGCTCATTAGAGCATTGGTGCGTAACACAATCTGGGGAATAGAATCTGAGACATATGAGAGGAGTTTGTTGGTCACCGTTCTGAAGGCCCATAGGGCGGCATTTCTATTCCTCCTATAGTGAAGGGAAGTCCAGCCTAATGATGAGTACAAGGTAGAATAAGTAAGAATGCTATTGTAAATACATGGAAGACTTAGATTAACTAGAATAAAAGAGAAAAAAGAGAGAAAATGAAAGGAAAGTAGAAAGGGAAGAGGAAAGGGGAGGGTGGAGGGGAGAGAAAGGGGAAAATAAGAAAAAAAAATGGACTGATTGAGATAAAGGTATCTAACATACCAAATGAAAGATATTAAAGACACACACTTAGGTAAAGCTTTCTGTTTAGTCCACTTGGCAACACTTTATCTAATGTATATAACCATTTTGACTCCTTCTGAAGCAATATCTGTTTTCTATCCCCTTTTCTTGGAAGAGGCTTTACATGTTCAATTATTGTCAACCTGAGTGATTGTGGATTATTATTATGGGCAGTGTTATAGTGATCTGCTATAGATGACTCTGGGATATTATTTCTAATGTCTCTTATTTACTTTAAGAATCTGTCTTTTGCGTGTCTGATAGTGGGATCTACATATAGTAGGTTGCACAGACTACTGTGCCATATACACCACATACTTTTTTGGAACAATTAAAAAAAAAGGATTTCAACATTCCAATCCTTTGTTGGATGGGCAAACATTTTTATCTTGTATCGCATGTTTACATGTGGCACAATGGCCACATTTAAAGCAGCCAATGGGTCACTCTAGAAGCCATGTATGGGTTGTACTTTTTCTGGAACATAGTGGGTACTGGAAATGAGATCACCAATGTTTTTGGCTTCGCTGAAAGTGACCATAGGGGTCACTGAAAAAAGGTTAGAGACCTCACAGTGTTCTAACAAATTTCAATGTTTCAATAGAATATTTCTTAACTTTGGGAGATATATAATTATATTCTAACACAAAGTCCAGTCTATTCATTGGTTCCATGTCTTTTGCTTTAGGTCTTAAGATTTGTTCTGTTCTGAGATCAAGCATTATTTAATGCTTGCATCAAATTTTCAGATAAGTAACCCCTATCCTGGAATCTCCTAAATATTTCCTCTGCCTGAGTTTCAAAGGCCATTTCTGTAGAACAATTCCTTTTAAGCCGAATGAACTGTCCATAGGGAATTGAATTAATCAGAGATGGGGGGTTGGCACTTTTAGCATGTAATAAGGAGTTTCCAGCAGTTTCCTTTTGAAAACATGTTGCTTCAGTCTTTTCCATCTCAGATACAGACAGAGACAGGCCCAGAAAATCATTTTAGTTCTCTCAATCTTATGAGTAAATTTTAAATTCTTGTCATTATATTCTAATGATTCCACAAACTACTTTGCCTCATATTCTCAGCCTCTCAAAATGATAAGCAGATTGTCAATGTAACAACTCCATGACACAGTTTTATGTTTAAATATGTTCTCATTTGTAAAAGTATACCTGCTTTCCCACCAACCTACGTTGAGGTTGGCGTAGGTGGATGCTACTATTGCACCCATCGCCATTCCTCTTTTTTGTAAATAATAATTTCCATTGAACAAAAAATAATTATGGTTCAAAATAAATTCCACTGCTTCTGTAAAAACTTTGGTGGAGGCGTGTTTTGAAAAGAAATCTTATTCAACTAAAACTCTAATGCCTCTATCTCAAGGTGATGGGGAACTCAGGTATATAGTGAGACTACATCTGTAGAGATCCAAATATAGTCACTCTGCCATTCCATATTACTTAGTTTATCCAGAATGTGCATTGAATCTCTAGTGTATGATGGAAGTTGCAAAACTATGGGCTGTAAGAAAAAAATCACAGAATCTTGACAGATTTTCCATTAATGAACCAAGGTCCGAGATGAAGGGGCACCAGGGGGGAAGGGGGGGCAAGGTTTTTATGTACCTTTGGTAGGTAATAAAATGTTGGAATTACTGGGTTTTTGATTTTCAAATACTGACCTTCTTTTTCTGTAATAAACCTCCTCCTAATGGAGTCACTCATCATCTCGAATAGCTGATTTTGAAACTGCAGGGTTGGGTCTCATTTCAAAATGGTATATGTCTCTGTGTCAGAGAGGAGCCTAAGTGTTTTAATTTCATAATCAGATTTATCTAGTGCAACTATATTGCCACCTTTATCTGCTCTGTCTTTTTAAAAGTTACACTCATTAGGATTTTAGCTTTTCTAAGACTGCACTTTCTGACACAGAGAGATTGCCATGATTGTCATGATCGGCGATTGTCAGGGGTTTTTTTTGTGTGTTTTTTTCACCTGTAAGAGAAAGGACCTTCAATGTCTTCCCCCACATAACTATGACATTGAGGGTTCCCAATCCCCTAGTGTCATGATTAGGGATAGTTGGTCTCCTTTTTTTTCACCTTTAAAAAACATAACTATCCATCAATGTCTTTTGTGGACCCCTCTCCTGACCTTCCCACTCAGCATCCACTACTCTGCACTCCCCCAAGCCCTTACTTTCCCATCAGAGGGTCCAATGCCACAATCCTCTCCTGACCACAAACACATCTTCAGTCTTCAGTCTTCAAAGTCAGACTGTGAACTGAAAACATAGGTATTCAGTTTAATGTATGTTAATGGGTTTTTTTACTTAGTGTCATAACCTGGCCATTTTTACATATGTTTGGCCCAAATTTTCATCATGACCTTTTGGGATCCCACCTCATGAACAATGTCAGTGTGATTATGTAGATCTGTCCCAAAAGGTGATTTCGCAGTCACTGTATGAAATTCCTTTTTAGGCAGGAGTTGAACATTTTCTCTGCTCTTGTTCATGAGATGGGGTCATAAGAATGCTATGTTGAAAATTCGGTGCAAAAATATTAAAAAACAACCAAGTTATGAATCCACATTGAATTTTGATAATGCAGACTCATAACTTTGGTACTTTTCAATATTTTTACCCAAAATTTACAACATAGCCATATCTTTACAGCACTTCATGACTGTGATTGTCATTTTTGTGACATGGCTGTCATTTGCCAAATCCTGTCCAAAATGTTTTTTACATCCCGAAAGGTGGTTTCATGGTCCCTGCGTGAAATCACCTGCTGAGCACCAGTTGAAAATTGTCTCTGCCCTTGTTCATGAGGTGGGGTCCTAAGAAGACTATATTGAAAATTTGGTGCAAAAATATTAAAAAACAACCAAGTTATGAGCCCAAATAGAATTTTGCAAAAGCAGGCCCGCAACTTTGATAATTTTCAATATTTTTACCACAAATTTACAACATAGCCTTATCGTTACAGCACCTCATGAATGTATCATTTTTCAAATCCTGGCCAATATGTTTTTTTTTACATCCCAAAAAGTGATTTTGCAGTCCCTGCATGAAATCACCCTTTGGCCAGAAGCTGAACTTTTTCTCTGCCCTTGTTCATGAGGTGGGGTCATAAGAAGGCAATGTTTGAAATCTGATGTAAAAATATTAAAAAACCAAAACATTATAAGCCTATGTTGATTTTTGTTAACGAAGGCTTATAAGTTCAGTAATATTCAATATTTTTACCCCAGATTTTCAACATAGCCATTTCTTTAATGCACTTCATGAATGTGACAGCTGTCATTTTTTCAGCTCCTACCCAACATGTGTTTTTGTGTCCTGAAAGTTGATTTCACAGTCCCTGCACAAGAACACCCTTAAGTCAGGAGTTGAACATTTTGTCTAAACTGTTTTCATAAGACAGGGTCATAACAAGGCTATGTTGAAAATCTGGTGTAGAAAATGTTACAAAACTGGAAAAAAACTTACACAGGATAAACAGGAAGGTAGACAGACATGTGAGAAGTAGTGCAATGTACTGGCTGTGGGGCAGCAGTCTTCCAGGAGTCTTTCTAGAGGTTGAGATGCTGCCCTATTTGCAGGCAACTCTCTGCCCTGAGGGAGGAGGTTGCCCACCTTCAGGCTACACTGGAAAGTAGTAAGGGAACCTCTCCTACCCAGGCTGCACCAGGAACACCACCACCACTACCTCAGAGATTGCCAAGAAAACACAGCAGTTGGACCACAGTGGGCACAGGGAGGGTGAGGGTGGCAGAACAGAGGCACACCAAGTCAGTTGTACCACTCCACAAATCATACACCATTCTGATGGAGCATAGTTCCCCTATAGATTCACCCGCAGAGGAGACTAGGAAGGATGTCAACAACTGTTGCAAGGGAGCCCCACAGGAAGGAGGCAGAGGACACCACAGGGAAAAGAAGCAGCTCCTGGTGGGGGAATCAATTATTAGGGGGATAGAAATGGAGAGGAGAAACTGAAGTGGCAGCCTGCCTGGCACCATGGCTTGAGGGACAGGAAACATCCTCAGGATCAAGAGAACAGCTGCACGTGAGACTGAACTGGATGTCATTGTCCACCGAGGGATGAATGACTTGGCTGAACATGAGATTAGAGCAGTGCGGGAGGAGTTTGTGGAGTTGGGGAGGGACCTAAGGCAAGTAGCACACACAGTATCCTTCTCAGAGGTACTGCCTGTCTATGGCAAGGGTGAGGTGAGGGTACTTCGCACCATGCGATTCAATTAGTGGTTGAAAAAATGGTGCAGAGCACAGGGTTTTGGCTTCATTGGTGACTGGAGTTCCACCTGGAGGGATACCAGCCTAGACAGGCAGGATGGTCTGCATCTGTCAAGGAAGGGAACAAGTTTGGGTGATTGGTATAAATGCTTCATTGACAATCTTTTAAACTAGTCAAGGGGGGAGGCACTGATAAGCAGCAGGGAACTCCCAGCCTCCCCTACAAAACAGAGTACTAAATGAGGTAAAGACCAAGGTAGAAAGGTCAGTAGGGAACAGGACAGGAGTAAATGGAGAAAGCAAAGTCAGTGAAGACAGGGATGGTGCTACAAGAGGTAAAGCCATCAAAAAATGGAGAGCAATGAGTACCGATGCCCATAGTCTGGGTAACAAGCTTCCTGAATTAGTGGCCTTGATGGAGGAGGAACATCTGGATATCATGGCAGTCACAGAAACATGGTACACACAGAACCATGACTGGGATGTAAACATACCAGGATACGCTATCTACAGGAGGGACAGGGAGGGTAAAAGAGGAGGAGAAGTAGCTCTCTACATAAGGAAAGGAATCAAAGAAACAGAACAAAAGAGTAAACAAGGAGGAGAGGAAGCACTGTGGGTCAATTTGGAGACAGGAAATGGCACCACAATCTGCAAAGAGGTTATATACAGACCCCCATCTCAGGGGAAGGAAATGGACAAGGAAATAATAGAAAATATCTTTAGAATGGCAGAAAAAGGAGAGCTATTGCTGATGGGGGATCTGAATATGCCAGATATTAACTGGAGTGCATTTGCAGAAGCCACTTCTAAGAGTGGGGTCATTCTAGTTGCTCTACAGGGGGCATGCCTTAGACAACTAGTATTGGAACCCACTCAAGAGGAAGCAATCTTAGACCTGGTAGTCAAGGGGGGAGGCACTGATAAGCAGCAGGAAAATCCCAGCCTCCCCCTACAAAACAGGGTACTAAATGAGAAAAAACCAAGGTAGAAAGGTCAGTAGGGGATGCTGCTACATAAGGTAAAGCCATCATAAAATGGAGACTAATGAGTACCAATGCTCATAGTCTGGGTAACAAGCTTCCTGAATTAGTGGCCTTGATGGAAGAGAAACATCTGGATATCATGGCAGTCACAGAAACATGGTCCACACAGAACCATGACTGGGACATAAACATACCAGGATACACTATCTACAGGAGGGACAGGGAGGGTAAAAGAGGAGGAGGAGTAGCTCTCTACATAAGAGAAGGAATCAAAGCAACAGAACAAAAGGGTAAGCAGGGAGGAGAAGAAGCACTGTGGGTCAATTTGGAGGCAAGAAATGGCACCACAATCTGCACAGGGGTTGTATACAGAGCCCCCTCTCAGGGGGAGGAAATGGACAAGGAAATGATAGAAAGTATACTTAGAATGGCAGATAAAAGGGAGATATTGCTGATGGGTGATCTGAATAAGCCAGATGTTAACTGGGTGCAGTTGCATCAGCCACTTCTAAGAGCAGGGTTATTCTAGATGCCCTACAGGGGGCATGCCTTAGACAACTAGTATTGGAACACACTCGAGAGGGCGCAATCTTAGACCTGGTCCTCTCAAATGGAGAGGGAGAGAGGATCACAGATGTAGAAGTGGGTAGCCATCTGGGAACTAGCGACCATCGAACAGTATGGTTCAGAGTAAGCACAGCAATAGAGTCAAGTCATACAAAGGCAAAAGTACTGGACTTCAGGAGGGCTGACTTTGCCAAAATGGGTGAGTGCCTAAGGAATGCACAAGCAAATGGGCAGGAAAGAGGAGTGGAAGAACAATGGGGAATAATAAAAACTGCCATCACAGAGGTAACAAGCCTTTGTGTGAAGCAAATAAACAAAACAAAACAATGTAAGAAACCACTATGGTTCTCAAAGGAGGTGGCAGTGAAGGTTCAAGAGAAAAAGAAAGCATTCAGAAAGTACAAGGAATCAAAGAAGGAGCAGAACAGAGAATTGTATCAGTTAAAGCAAAAGGAAGCTGGGAAGGCAGTCAGAACAGCAAAGGCCTGAACTGAGGAAAAGATAGCCAGCTCAGTTAAGAAGGGGGATAAAACCTTTTTTAGGTACATCAGGGAGTGAAGGAAGACTAAGGGAGGGATAGTGAGGCTTAATAAAGGGGAGGGGGGTTGGCAGAGGGTGGTTGTGAAAAGGCGGAGATACTAAACAAATATTTTTGCTCAGTATTTACAAATGAAGAGGGGGAAGTACCAAAACAAACAATAGAAACACTCTGGATACAGAGTTGATACCAGCCCATTTACAGAAGAAAGGGTTCTGAAAGAACTCTTAAAACTGAAGGTGGACAAAACAATGGGCCCTGATGGGATTCATCCCAGAATTCTAAAAGAACTAAGGGTAGAACTAGTGACACCACTGACTACCCTCTTTAACAAATCATGAGAGAATGGGGTGGTACCTGAGGACTGGAGGAGGGCAGATGTGATTCCCTTTCACAAAAGTGGGAGCAGGGCAGAAGCAGGAAACTACAGACCTGTTAGTTTAACCTCAGTGATAGAGAAAATGATGGAATCACTTCTGAAGGAATATTGTTTTGTACCTAGAGGCCAGAGGGGCACAGGACCCAAGGCAGCATGGATTCACAGCGGGAAGGTCATGCCAGATGAATCTAATAGATTTCTTTGACTGGGTGACCAAAGTAGTAGATCAGGGAAGGGCTGTGGACATAGCCTACCTAGTCTTTAACAAGGCATTTGACTCAGTCCCACACAAAAGATTGATATACAAGTTAGCCAGCCTGGGAATGGGTCCCAAGATGATTGCCTGGGTAAAGAATTGGCTTGAGAATAGGACACAGAGAGTAATAGTAAATGGAGTCCACTCTGAAGAAAGGGGGGTTACTAGAGGGGTGCGGCAGGGTTCAGTATTAGGACTGGTCCTCTTCAATGTCTTTGTAAGCGACATTGCAGAGGGACTGGAAGGAAAAGTATGTCTCTTTGCAGATGACACCAAGATCTGCAACAGAGTTGATGCACAAGATGGGGTGGAAAGGGTGAGAGGACTTGGCAAGGTTAGAGGAATGGTCAAATGTATGGCAGCTTAGATTTAATGCTAAAGTGTAGGGTAATGCACCTGGGCAACAAAAACCCAGGGGAAGAGTACACAATGTGGGGTGAGACACTAACAACAACAAAAATGGAAAGGGACCTGGGGGTAGTCATATCAGATGACTTAAAGGTGGGCAAGCAATGTGAGAGGGCAGTAAGCAGGGCTGGGGGGATACTGGGACGCATAGGGAGATGCATCACCAGTAGTGAACCGGAAGTTGTTATCCCTCTGTTCAGACAGCTGGTGAGACCCCATCTGGAGTACTGTGTGCAGTTCTGGAGACCCAAGCTCTGCAAGGACATAGACAAGATGGAAGCTGTCCAGAGGAGGGCAACTAAAATGGTGCAGGGTCTGCACCAGAAGACATATGAAGAGAGACTAAAGGAGCTTAATATGTATAGCCTCGAGGAAAGGAGGAGAGGGGACAGGATAGAAACTTCAAGTACCTCAAGGAATCAACAAAATCTAAGAGGGTAGCATCTTTCAAAAAAAGAGGTGAGCAAGAACAAGGGGGCACAATTTGAAGATGGGGAGCAGCTCAGAGGTAATGTAAGAAAGTATTTTTTCACAGAGAGGGTTGTGGACGCATGGAACAGCCTTCTGGAGGAGGTTGTGGAGTCAAAAACAGTGGTTGAATTCAAGCATGCATGGGACAGCCATAAGGCAATTCTAGGGGGTGGAGGTAGAAAGAAGTAGGCTGCTGGTTAACTAGGATCTACAGCTTATCCATTTGGTAGGGAAATGGGCAGACTGGGTGGGCCAAGTGGTCCTTACCTGCCGTCAAATTCTATGTTTCTATGTTTCTATGTGGTACTCTCAAATGGAGATGGTGAGAGGATCACAGATTTAGAAGTGGGTAGCCACCTGGGAACTGGTGACCATCAAATAGTAGGGTTCACAATAAACACAGCAACAGAGTCCAGCCATACAAAGGCAAAGGTACTGGACTTCAGGAGGGCTGACTTTGCCAAAATGGGTGAGTGCCTAATGAATGCACTTGCAAATGGGCAGGAAGGAGGGGTGGAAGAACAATGGGGAATAATCAAAACTGCCATCACAGAGGCAACAAGCCTTTGTGTGAAGCAAATAAACAAAACAAAATAATGTAAGCAACCACTATGGTTCTCAAAGGAGGTGGCAGGGAATAAAAAGGGAGAAAAAGAAAGCATTCAGGAAGTACAAGGAATCTCAGAAGGAGCAGGACAGAGAATTCTATCAGTTAAAGCAAAAGGAAGCAGAGAAAGCAGTCAGAATGGCAAAGGCCCAAACCGAGGAAAAGATAGCCAACTCAGTTAAGAAGGGGGATAAAACCTTTTATAGGTACATCAGGGAGTGAAGGAAGGCCAAGGGAGGGATAGTGAGGCTTAATAAAGGGGAGGGGGAGTGGGCAGAGGGTGACTGTGAAAAAGCAGAGATACTAAACAAATATTTTTGCTCAGTATTCGCAAATGAAGAGAGGGAGGTACCTAAACCAAACAGTAGAACACTCTGGATATGGGGGTTGATACCAGCCCATTCACAGAAGAAAGTATTCTGAAAGAACTCTTAAAACTGAAGGTGGACAAAGCAGTGGGGTCTGATGGGATTCATCCCAGAATTCTAAAAGAACTAAGGGTAGAACTAGTGACACCACTGACTACCCTCTTTAACACATCATGGGAGGATGGGGTGGTACCTTAGGACTGGAGGAGGGCAGATGTTATTCCACTTCACGAAAGTGGGAGCAGGGCAGAAGCAGGAAACTACAGACCTGTTAGTTTAACCTCAGTGATTGTGAAAATGATGGAATCACTTTTGAAGGAAAGAATTGTTGAGTACCTAGAGGCCAGAGGGGCACAGGACCCAAGGCAGCATGGATTCACAGCGGGAAGATCAGGTCAGACGAATCTAATAAATTTGTTTGTCTGGCTGACCAAAGTAGTAGATCAAGTAGGGGTTATGGACATGGCCTACCTAGACTTTAGCAAGGCATTTGACACAGTTCCACACAAAATATTAATATACAAGTTGGCCAGCCTGGGAGTGGGTCCCAAGATGGTAGCCTGGGTAAAGAATTGGCTGGAGAACAGGACTCAGAGGGTAATAGTAAACAGAGTTCACTCTGAAGAATGGGGGTAACTAGTGGGGTACCACAAGGTTCAGTACTAGGACCGGTCCTCTTTAATGTCTTTATAAGTGACATTGCAGAGAGACTGGAAGGAAACATACGTCCCTTTGCAGATAACACAAAGTTCTGCAAAAGAGTTGATACACAAGGTGGGGTGGAAAGGATGAGAAGGGACTTGGCAAGGTTGGAGGAATGGTCAAATGTATGGCAGCTTAGATTCAATGCTAAGAAGTGCAAAGTAATGCACCTGGGAAACAAAAACCCAGGGGAAGAGTACACAATGGGGGTGAAATACTAACAACAACAAAAATGGAAAGGGACCTGGGGGTAGTCATAGCAGACAATCTAAACATGGGCAAGCTATGTGAGAGGGTAGTAAAGAGTGCTGGGGGATACTGGGGTGCATAGGGAGAGGCATCACCAGTAGAAAACAGGAAGTTGTTCTTCCTCTGTACAGACTGCTGATGAGACCCCGTCTGGAGTGCAGTGTGCAGTTCTGGAGACCCAATCTCTGCAAAGACATAGACAGGATGGAGGCAGTCCAGTGGAGGGCAACTAATATGGTGCAGGGTCTGCACCAGAAGACATATGAAGAGAGACTTATGGAGCTTAATATGTATAGCCTCGAGGAAAGGAGGGAGATGGGGGACAAGATGGAAACTTTTAAGTACCTCAAGGGAATCAACAAAGTCCAAGAGGGTTGCATCTTTCAGAAAAAGAGGTGTGCAAGAACAAGGGAACACAATTTGAAGATAGAGTGGGGACAGCTCAGAGGTAATGTGAGGAAGTATTTTTTCACAGAGAGGGTTGTGGATGCATAGAACAGCCTTCCTAAGGAGGTTGTGGGGTCAAAAACAGTGGTGGAATTCAAGAATGCATGAGACAGTCATAATTCAATTCTGGGGGGGGGCAGGAAGAAGTAGGCTGTTGATTAACTAGGCTCTGCAGTTTTTCCAGTAGGTAGGGAAATGGGCAGACTGGGTAGGCCAAGTGATCCTTATCTGCCATCAAATTCTATGTTTCTATATTTCTAAAACAAAACATGTATGAGCTTATGCTACATTTTGCAAATGCACACTTATAACTTTGGTAACTTACAATATTTTTTACCCCAGATTCCTCAACTGCAGCTCTATCTGCTCTGGACTGATTTTATTTCTTTACCTATGGCTGCCTGCACCCAAAGAGTTTCTAATGTCTTGGTTCCCCAAACTTATTTATATCTGTTTAGTAGCAGTGAATTTATAGAAATGTCATATTCTGTGTCAGACCATTGTGTCCTGTTTATATGATGCAGTTCGAAATATAAACATTTCCTATCAGATCTTTCTGAAGCTTTAACTATTTATTTTGACTTTGTTACTATGGCTAGAATGCTGCCTTGAACATGTGGCCTACAGAGCAATGCATACCTGTCCCAGGTAAAAGTTAATTTAGTGTGGAAGAAAGAGAAGACTACAGCTATTGCAGAATGGTAGACAAACAGAAGGAGGACCAGTTAGTAGTCTAAAGGTCATCTAGCAGGGTATAGCTGGTGATCACTGATGGTTTTGGAAGGATGCCAGAATACACATTGCAGTATCAATGACAAGAGAGGACCCAGTCTAAAGAGAGAGATTACATAAGCTGGGATTCAGATATGTGGGCATGGAGATATGCTGAGTGAAGTTTAGGATTTTAAATTGTTGGGCAAGTTCAAACAAAATTTGAAAGGTCATCTGTGTGAATGCTAGAAATCTAGGAAATAAGAATCTGGACCTAGAGACCATCATGGCAGAGGCCGTCCTCGATATTATGGCCATTACTGAGTCATGGTGAACTGCAAAACATGAATGGGACATGATGATACTAGGCTATACACTGTTCAGGAAGAACAGGCTGAGAAGGAATAGAGGTGGTGTGGTGCTTTATGTGAGGGAAAGCATAAAAGCAATGGAGATACAGGGAATACTTTGGGGAGGTAGAGGTACTATGGGGCACCTTGGAGACAGAGAAAGGAGCCACTATTCACACTGGTATGATCTACAGACCTCCAGCACAGTGGAGAAACTAGTTAAGGTACTTGTGGAAGGCACTGGCAAGATGACTGAAAGGGGGGAGGAGCTGCTGGTGGGGGACTTCAATCTGCCGATTGTAGATTAGAACCTCCTAGCTGTGGTGTCAGCTAGAAGCAGGAACATCCTTGACTCCCTGCAGCAGGTGTTCCTCAGGCAGCTAGTCAGGAAACACACTCATGATGGGGCAACACTGGACATGGTAGTCAATAACAGGGACAGTGTTGCAGACATCATGGTAGGAGGCCACCTGGGGACCACTGATCACCATACAATGTGGTTCAATTTAAGAATGGCTGTGGAATCAAACCACACAAGATTGAGGGTCCTGGACTTCAGGAGAGCAGATTTTATAAAGATGGGTGAATTCCTCAGACAAGACCTGGCAGGGAAGATGACCTGGGTAGGGTGGAGGAACAGTGGGAAATGCTTAAAGGTGCCATAGTAATGGTAACAAAAGCCTTTGTGTCAAGCAAGAGAGCATAAGCAAAAGGAAAAAAAGACTGCTATGGTTCTTGAAAGAGATGGCTGAGAACATAAAGACTAAAAGCATAGCATTCAGAAGGTATAAGGAGACACAGTGAGAGAAGGATTAGAAGGTGTATCAGGGGAAACAGAGGGAAGCAGCGAAAGCAGTAAAGAGTGCAAATGCACAAACTGAAGAGAAAATAGTGCATGTGGCAATAAAACAGGGCAAGATATTTTTAAGGTATTTAAGTGAAAAGAGGAAGACTGGGGAGGGATTATAAGGTTCAAAAGTGAAGAGGGGGAATGCACAGAGGGGGGCCAGGAAAAGGCAGGCATCCTGAACAAATAATTTTGTTCATTGTTCACAGAGGAAGGAGAATGGGAGAGGCCACAAAAAAGTAACAGGAGTTTTGTGGGTATGGAGGTGGATACTAGTTCTTTTTCAGAGAACAGAGTTCTGAATGGACTCACTAATCTGAAAGTGAACAAAGCAACAGAAATATAGAGACATGTAAGCTGCTTGCAGAAAAGGCACTCCTGGCCTACCTAGTCTGCCATAAGGTCCCTATCTACTGTGTTACCATAAACCCTAACTGATCTCCAGCCCCCCAAGTCCATGTCTATCCCATGCATGCTTGAAACCTGTTTCCATTTCAGTACCCACCACCTCTACTGGAGTCTGTTCCAGATATCCACCAGCCTTTCCATAAAGAAGTATTTCCTTGCATCCCCTCTAAGTCTTCCCCCTTCCAGCTTCATAACATGCCCCCTTGTTCTTGAGCATCTGTTTCTGTGGAAAATGCCACCCTCCTGTACCTTATTGATACCTTTGAGGCATTTGAATGTTTCTATCATGTAACCCCATTCCCTTCTTTCCTCTTGAGAGTACATATTTAACTCCCCAAGTCTTTCCTCATATGACATCTGATGCAGGCTATGCACCATTTTGGTTGCCCTTCTCTGTACTGCCTACACTTTCCAATATGCCAGACAGGATTGATCCAAGGGTATTGAAGGATCTCAGGGAGGTACTGAATACACCTCTGACAGTTCTGTTTAACATCTCACTGGAAACAGGAGTGGTTCCTGGAAGACTGGAGGAGGTGAGATGTAGCCCCACTTTACAAAAATGGTGGCAGGGAGGAGGCTGTCAATTATAGGCCAAGTCAGGAGACAGCCCTGCACTCTAGCTGCATTAAAAGTCACACTGAAACAAATTAACTGAGTAGAAATCCAATTTTATACCCACCAATTAGTGCAGCACAATGTGTTCCAGGTAGGTTCAGTCATCACTAGCCTAAGCACTTTGAGTCAATGGACTCTTAGTCAGGGGTCCTTTGCTCAAAGCTCTGGAGCTAGTGGTGGTTGAAGCTACCTAGAACACACTGTGCAGCACTAATTGGTGAATAAAAAAATGCATTGTATATCCAAATTTTTTCAGTGTGATTTTTGATGCAGCTAGAATAGAGGGCTGCCTCCTGACTGAGTATTTTTACAGCTGGACTGGCTGCCCTTTTCCCTACACTGACCCAGCACTGCTAAGGTCACAGGTCAAGTTCTCTTGTCATTTTAGAGGCCAATCAGCTTGACATCGGTGGTGGGAAAGTTAATAGAATCACTTGCTGAAGGAAAGGATTGTGGAATATCTGAAAACCAATGGGCTACAAGACCCAAGGCAGCATGTTTTCATGGGCGATGTTGTGTAAAATGAATCTGATAGATTTCTTTGAGTAGGTGATCATGGCATTAGATTAGGGTAGAGTGGTGGAAGGACCTACCTAGACTTCAATAAGGCTTTTGACATCGTTCCTTATAGGAGACTAGAAAGCAAGCTGGGTAGCTTAGCAGAGGATCCAAACATGGTAACTTGGTTAAGAATTTGGTTAGATGATAGGTGAGGTGACTGGTTAGAATAGCATTTCCTGAACAACGCACGTTAGAACAGCACTGTAAGAAAAGTGAAACAAGGACAGCTACAGAGGTAAAATAATGAAAGACAGTTACCACTACTCCTGTAGCTGTCACGTCAGAGGGAGGAACTAGAGGAAGTGTAGAATGCATAGAAAAAGGTTGTGACTGACTGAGCTGCTCCTGGGGTGGAGGAAGCTAAGGCATTGAGTAGATTGGCCAGAGTACAGCTGGAGACCAGCTTTCTGTTCCTGGTCTTGGAGTTTTTCTATATGAGATGAATTTATATTTTTTTTATAAGTTCCATCTCACAGATCCCCCCCCCCAAGTTTCTACTTTCCCCCAAAATCCAACTACCCTTTGGAGTTAATTTTTATAGTGACGGAGGGTGCGGAGGGTTCGGAGGGTTTTGCCTCCCGCAAAAACATATTTTAGTGGTTTGGTTTTCAGCCATGGTAGTGGTCCTCAGTGTGTGTTTGGACTACTACAATCGGTGATATTGTGAATGTCCATGTTTTTACTGGCACTGTTGTTGGAGGTACTCTTATCACTGCACTGTTCTGGACAGCCACACACATAGGCTGCATATAAAAAGGCTTTAATGAAAATGCATTTAAAACATACCACCACAATACTGGCACATAGAGGCCAAATCTGAAAGGATACCAGACCGGTTTCATGCCAGCACGTCATCAGAGGGTGGTCCCACATCACAAGCATAGATTCTTAAATAGTGCAGCAGTTTAAAAGGACAGCATCACACATACGTAATAAATTCCACAGTGCCCTGCATAAAATCTTTTAACCCATCAATTCAAAACAAGTGCTTAGTGCTTTTATCAAATGTAATTATTTCTTAAAAAAACCTACGCTGTAAGCCATTTGGTTTCACTGCACAGTAAATAAACTTTGTATCACCATCTATTGCATATGCTTCCTTATTCTAATTCCAAGGATGATGCAGCCATGGGCAATTCCTCCGATTTAATGGAAAAATAACAAACAGAAACAGATGATGTTAGTAATATAGACAGTTAAAACAGACAGCACAGAAAGACATATTTCACAAGCTATAATACTGACATTACTTTTTCTTTAAACATGGGATCAAATCAATTCTGTCATTTAGACATGGTGGTTATAGAGCTCCAAGTGTAAAAATCCGATATGATTCCCTTTCTGTCAGTTTGTCCTCCAGGTTCCCTTCCCTTGCTCCTAACCTCACCGTCTCAATTCCACAGAACTTAAAAATGTGTTTAACCCTCATATTTCTAGTATTTCTACAATGGTTAGCTACAGCACTCCTTTCTTCATTATTTTGTATAGGCCTAAGGTGCTCTTCTATCCTCAGTTTAAACAATCAAGTTGGTTTGCCTGCATAAAAGACTTCACATTGACATGTGGCTAGGTACGCAACATTCTCAGAGGAACAGTTTATAAAATCCTTTATCTCAAAGTTTCTATTACAGTTGAATGTGGTAAATGTTCTACTTTTAAATACTGAGCTGCAAAACTTGCAGTCACCACACTGATAAGTACCTGCAGGTAAAGTTGATGTTCGATTTGTACTAGCCCTGCTGGCCTTATCTTTAGGTAGGTAACTATGTACAAGTCTATCCCTTAGATTGGTGCCCCTCTTAAAAAACATTCTTGGTTTACATTTGATGACATCTGTTAGGTGGAGATCTGCCTCCAAGATATTTCAGTTCTTATTAATTATCCCCTGTATCCCCTTTGTTATGTCTGCAGTAAGTTGCAATGAAATTCATACGGTTTGTACTCCCCTCATCCTTCTGTTTATCGCTGACTGAAGAGATAGAAACATAGGAACATAGACTTTGACAGCAGATAAGGACCACTTGGCCTACCCAGTCTGCCCATTTCCCTACCTACTGGATAAGCTGCAGATTCTAGTTAACCAACAGTCTACTTCCTGCAACCCCCCACTTTAATTGCCTTATGTCTGTCCCATGCATGCTTGAATTCCCCCACTGTTTTAGACCCAACAACCTCCCCAGAAAGGTGGTTCCATGTATCCACCACTCTCTCCATGAAAAAAAATTCCTCACATTACCCCTGAGCTGTCCCCCCTCGATCTTTAAATTGTGCCCCCTTGTTCTTACACATCTCTTTTTCTGAAAGATGTTACCTTCCTGGACTTTGTTGACTCCCTCGAGGTACTTGAAAGTTTCTATCATGTTTCCCATCCCTCCTTTCATCAAAGGTATACATATTAAGCTCTCTCCGTCTCTCTTCATATGGTTTCTGCTGCAGACCCTGCACCATTTTAGTTGCCCTCCTCTGGACTACTTCCATCCTGTCTATGTCCTTAGGTAGATGAGGTCTCCAAAACTGCACACAGTACTCCAGATGGGGTCTCACCAACAGTCTGTATAGAAGGATAACCACTTCCTTTTTTCTACTTGTGATGCCCCTTCCTATGGATCCCAGTATCCCCCTGGCTCTCCTTACCGATTAGATCTACCAACACTAAAGGCCTTCCTACAGGCCAAATCCACTGTCTTTTGCCCATATCCCCTTTCCAAAAATCTATTACACATCTCAGATCCATGTATGATGTAATCCATATCCTCACTACAATTCTTCCAGACTCTCAGCATCTGGGCTTTGAGAATATTTGCAATCATGTGGTGTGGGTGGCAACTAGATGCCAACATCAGTGAATTCCTGTCCGTCTCTTTGCAGAACAAACTAGTAAGCAAAGTCCCATCCTGTTTCTTAATTATTAATAAATCCAAGAAGGAGACAAACGAGGAATCACACTGTATCGAGAACCTAAGGTTGGGATTGCTTTCTTCCAGATACATCACAAATCCTCCCAACTTTTCCAAAGTGCCATGCCTCACCATAAAAATGTTGTGTATAAAAAGATGCCAGATATCAATCCTATCATAATAAGGGTTGCTCTGACTCTCATAGACAGCTTTTTTCTCCCATTTAACCAGATAGAGGTTGGCGTAACTGGGTGCACACATTCTCCTTGAGTTGTAAATAGCATAAATCCTGGAATAAAAAGTAGTTTTTTGGTAAGACATGTTCAGAACACTACAAAAGGAAACACTTTTTACCCAGGCACACACTAGGGTCCTGGTCAAACCAATACTCCAGGGCCTCTAAATTGTGGCAGTATGTTTTAAATGTGTTTTCATTAAAGCCTTTTTAAATGCAGCCTAGGTGTGCGGTTATTTGCTCTTGGCTTACTGTGTTTATATCCTGCACCCTTCTTCACGGTGTTGCTGTATTGGCATTCCATCACTGTTCTGGACAGCACTCTTATTGTGTTCATGGTTGTGACCTAATGCCGATAGGCAACAGAGGGTGATGGTAAATGCAGTTCAATCTGAGGAACGGTGACCAATGGGGTGCCTCAGGGATCAGTGATTGGACCAGTACTCTTTAATGTCTTTATAAGTGATATTGTAAAGGAACTGAAAGGGAAGGTCTGCCTCTTTGCAGATTACCTGAAATCTGCAATAAGGTGGACACTCTGGGGGTGTGCAGAAAGGATGGGCAGAGACCTGAGAAAACTTGAGGGCTGGTCAAGGGTATGGTAGCTGGAATTCAATGCAAAAAAGTGCAAAATAATGCACATAGGATACAAACATCCAGAGTCAGAGTAAAAAATTGGAGGACACAGGTACTGGCAACCACCAAGTAGGAAAGAGATGTGGGGGTAATCATACTGGGTGACCTAAAGGTAGCCAGGCAGTGTGAGAAGGCAGTTGGGATGGCTAGTGAGATGTTGGGGTGCATATTGAGGGGAGCAGAAAGAGGAAAGTGGTGCTGCTTCTATGAAGATTGCTGGCAAGACCCCACCCAGAGTACCATGTGCAGTTCTGGAGACAACATCTCCAAAGGGACATAAACAGAGTTGAGGCAATCCAGAGAAGGCAACTAAAATGGTGCAAGGTTTGCATCAGAAGCCCTTTGAAGAAAGGCTAAAGGACCTCAATATGTACACTCTGGAAGAGTGAAGCGATGGAGAAATATGACAGAGACTATTAAATACTTCTTAGGGGTAACTAAGGTATAGGAGGGAAATGTTTTTCAGAAAAAAAGGTGCTCAAGAACAAGGGGGCTTACTATGAAACTAGAGGAAGTGGTTGATTCTGGAGAGATGTGAAGAAGCACTTCTTCACAGAAATAGTGGTGGATTCCAGGAGCAGCCTACCAGTTGAGGTGGTGTGGGCAAAAGCAGTGTTGATGTTCAAGAATGCATGGGATAGGTATAAGGGAATCTTAATAATAATAATAATAATAATAATACATTTTATTTGTTTCAAGCCCAATTCAAAAAATACCAAAGCACTTTTACAAAACGCATAAAGAATAATAAATAATAAAAACCAGTTAAAATGACAGCATTCCACAAATTAATAATCAGGGTAGGCAACAGAAAAGAACAATTTTTCAAGAGCAGATTTAAAGCTCTCCACAGTCAGGCACCCCCTTATCTAAAGAGGTAGAGAGTTCAACAGGGTCAGAGCTGCAAAGGCAAACACAAGGGCTCCAGAGGTCTTCAAACAGACCCTGGGAATCTCCAGCAATCTCTCTTTAGCTGAGCAGAGTGGTTGGAGGGGGGCAGCAGGGACAGAGGAGCACTTGCAGATAAATCGGTCCTTGTCTATGTAGGGCCTTATAGGTTAGCAAGCCAACCTTGAAGGTGATCTGCCACTGAACCAGCAGCCAGTGCAGTCCACGCAGCACAGGTGTGACATGGCTAGATCGAGAAAGCCCAGTCAACAGCTTGACTACAGAATTCTGCACCAGCTGCAACTGGTGGATATCAATCCCCAGAAGCTCTAGATATAGGTGGAAAGGAAAAGGGGGAGAGAGGAAGAGCCAGAGTTCAAGTAGGATCTGCAGTGATACTGTAAATAGGGAACATGGGCAGACCAGGTGGGCCAAATGGTTTTTATCTGTCATCAGATTCTATGTTTTTTATGTTTCTGTTTGTGGCTGGGGAGAGACAATTAGTATTAAGGTCCCCAAAGACCAGATGTTCACCAGAGAAGGAGATGATAAGGAGGGAATAAGGGAGGTCTAGAAGTTAGTCATTGCTGGTAATAGGCCATCAGTAAACATCATTAATTAGTACTGGGAGGGAGAAGATGGAAGAGAGTTTAAACAGGAAGAATTTGTGTGAGGAGGAAATGGCTATCCAACATATATCAAAACTGAGACTGAATTGAATATCCATAGTCACACTGACCCTCACTTACCATCATCCTGTCAAACAGGAACACAAGAAACTTAATGCAGAAGAAGGCTGAAGCCCATCTTTTCTGTTCCCCATAATTCAGTGGTTGAGCTTGTCTGGCAAATTCATGTATTTGTCTAGTGCTAACTTGAAGGACCTGGCTGAATTACTAAGCACTACTCTTGCAAGTAGTTCATTACACAATTATATATTACACTGTAAAATGCCACCTTTGTTTTGTATTGTATTTAGATCTTCCCAGTTGTAGATTGTGGGCCCTTGTTGCCACCCATTTTCTTTGATTTTCAAATGAAAATATTGTAGTAGTTTATTGTCTCTAGAAGCTTTATAAATGAGGATCATATCACCTCTGATTCTTCTTATAAATGAAAACTGATTTAGTTTGGATAGATGCTCCTCATGTTCAGCTCCTCTCAGATGTCCTACAGCTCCAGTATCAGTACGTTGAATCCTTTCAGTCCTTCATATCAAACCATTTTCTCTAGGTTTCCAAAACTGCACACCAAATTTTAGGTGTAGACACACCAAGGCTCTATAGCTTGGCATTAGAATCCTTCTTTTTTTACTTTTCTTGAAAAATTCTTTCTTATTATGCTCCACATAGCATTTCATTTTTTTTCAATGGTGGAGATGAAATGGGATTCTTGTTTGGGTCTGTGTCCACCATAATATCTAGATTATTTTCTGAGTCAGGTGGTACAAGGAGGGAACCATTTAGATAACAAGCACTCTTTATGTTTTAATTACTGAGTAAATAAAATGTAAAGAGCGTTTATTATCTAAATGGTTTTGCTGTAGAGAACCCTATATTTTTCTGCATTAAATTTCATATTGTTTTTCAGAGATCATTTAAGTAAATGATTTAAACCTTATTTAAGAAATGCCTCCTATTCCAGTGTTTCAGCTACTTGGCCTGGTTTGGGGTCATCAGTAGTTATCTAGCCATTGCATCCAATGCCCAGGCCAAAAATAGAAAGATTTAGCCAGAGGGAGTCAAGGACTAGTGACTGCAGGTCAGTCTGAGAGAAAACCATTTATCCTCACCCTCTGTCACCTATTTACTAAATATTTTACTCCTCTTATGATTATTTTAATGATACTAGACATATTCATTTATTACAAAGTACTTCATAAGGAAGTGTGTCAAAAGCCTTGTTTAAGTCTAATAACTTGTTGTACACTAGAATATCTTCATCCACAGCTTTGCTGACTGGCTCGCAAAAGGATATTAAATTTGTCACATATGACCTGCCACCTTTGAATCCATGTTAGTTTGGATCCTCAGTTTAATAGTATTCTATGATGTCTCTCACTATGTATTCATTGAATTTAGAGATAACTCATGTCAGAATAATTGGCAAATAGTTTGATATGGTGCTTTTAATGCCTTTATTTGAAAACTGAGGCCACAGTCTCATCTCTCCAATCCTGGGGAATCACACCTTTGGCTGAACAATTTATGGTGTTGGTCAATAGTCCTGAAGGTTTGTCACCAAGTTCTCTAATCACCCGTAGGTAGATGTCTGGTCTACTAGATGTAGCAGGGTCAAGTTTTTTAAGTGCTGCATTAATGTCCTCATTCTTCTTTTTTTAAGCCTAGTTCACCTCCTGGTGGTTCTTCTAAATGATCTTTGTTTCAGTCTTTGGATAATCTGAAATAAAAGAAGCTGTCATTGACTAGCATAGCTGGAAGTTTAGACAACTGCAGTATATTATGGATCTAATTTTATCTGTTTTTGACACCTTAATATGAAAAGGATACCACTTGTCTGCATGTGTGGAAGTTTCACAGGAGGTTGTTTCAGACTTCATGATGATTTAGTTTTGGGGTCTACTTTTTTGTCAGACTGCTAAGTTATGTGTGTCACAGTGATGTTTGTAATGTGGTGCACTCCTGTTCCTGTTCTCTGAGACCTGAGAAAGAAACATTCACTTCATGTGCAATATGGACTCAGATTCAGTTCCAGGTATCCTGTAGAGAATGGTTAGGAGTTTAACCACTGTCTGTTACTGCACAGCTTCAAACTGACCAGTGCCTTCCACCTACTCAATGTACAAGATACTATAAGTGCAGCCATTTTTATATCTGGTTATACTGTGTTACTTTTCCCCACCTATCTCCAACTGAGGTAGCTCCTCAAAGATCTGCAACTAGCTCCTGTATGCATCTGGTTCCTGTCCTGATAAGGTTACAACCAGCTTACAGCAAGACTTTGACAAGGTTCAGCTCTGGTTTGCTAATCATCAACTTTTCCTCAATGCCAAGAAGACTGTCTCCATGACCTTTGGCACAAGGCAGAGACTCTCAAGGCTTCCCTCTCTACACATTTTCAACACCAGTGATGGGACTTTACTTGAGGATGCATCCTCCTTCAGGTACTTAGATGTTTGGTTGGACCAACACCTAAACTTCTCTTGAAATATTGACGCCATCCAGAAAACACTGAGTCCCAAGCTTGGTGCCCTGTTCAGGAACCATAGTTGCATCCCTCCTACAGCTAGGCATGAACTTGTTCAGAAGATCATACTGCCCATTTTTGACTACTGTGACATAGTCTATGGTGCTGCCCCTAAGTCCTCCCTGGCCAGACTATACACCCTCTTCAATTCCTTCTGCCGCATTGCCTTGGATGCCCCCCCTTGCACCCACCACTGTGATCTTTATCGTGCCCTATCCTTCCCCTGTCTTGCAAATAGGTGTCTCTCCCACTGTATTAAATTGAACTCGAAGCACTGGTTGGGTGAGCTCCCTTCCTACCTCACCTCCTCCTTTATAACACCACTCCCACCCTCAAATTCCCTTAGATCAACTGACTCTTGCACTCTGGTAGTCCCTCACAGATCCACCCTAATCAGCCAATCCAGCTACTATCACCACCTCCCAAAAATCTGGAATTCCCTCCCCCCTCAAATCCAGCACTCATCCTCTGCCTACTCTATCAGCTCTGCCCTCAATAATTACCTTTCAGCTAGCTGATCCTGCCATGTCCCTCCCTATCTCCCTCCTCTAAGCCCTGGACAAACCCTACCCCTCTACCGTCACCTTCATTTTACACTGTGCTTACCAACCCAAATTCCTAGCTCTCCACCCCTTCCTCCAAATTGCTGGCTGTGAAAATTAAAAGCCACATTTACAGCATATGTGTCCAACCCATAATGGGTAAAACATAATGGGGAGCTGAGTGGGGAGAACAGCAGAAGTGGCTGGTACCACTGAAAAGTCACGCTGCTGCAGCAGTTCATACTTTAGCCCCCAAGATGGGCAAAACTCAGTTGTTAAGTTCTGAAACCAGAAGGAGATGTGGGGCACAAGTGCAGTTGACAATTCTAACTGCCACACCAATGCTTCTACTACCTTCAGTTTTGGGCAATATAATAACAGCTGTCAGTCAATAGATCATCCCTTGGGGTAATATTTATCCACTGTATCTCTCAACTCCAGTCAATAGTTATATTAATATTGGCATATAGGACAATATGCATGTGATGTAATATTGAGGCATATATATGTATATCCAGATCAATCAGCTATGTTCCTTTGTTTCTCAGTTCTTTATATCCAAACAATGACCTGCTTCTTTTCAAACATACAATTGTTCTCAATTCATTTACCACAACAAAGCCGAAATCCATTCAGCACACAAACACATGAACTTTGCACTGTACTTCTTTTCAGGATTATATAGTGTTGCCTATATCTAATTAAAATAGTACTGGGGTAAGCACAAACGAGCAGCCTAAATGGAATAGATTTTTAATTGGGTCTGACTTCATTTTAATGCAAAAGAGAGTTTATGATTCCATTTCTTTCAATATAGGGCAGAAAGCAAAATACCTTTTCCTTGAAGAATTCCTCAAACACAAGGAAAATGGTTCCCTGGTGGATTCAGTTCAATATCTAAAATGGAAGAAACTGTGCATTCACCTTGTTGATGGTAAGCAGCAGGTGATTCAACCATTGACCCATTAGTCTTTTTTTCTTCCACCTCCCCAAAAACACGCTCCCTCCCTCAAGATCTAACTTAATTAGTGATGGCACAGAATTGCATAACTATCCTTAAAGCAATCTTATGTACAGCGTCTTTCAGGGAACTGTTAAGAGCTGAAACCAACAACATTTACTGGCACTGTTTAGGTACCATAAGTACATTTTAACCAGAGCCAGCAAAGATGAACAATTACATTACCTGGGTACAGAATAAGGCCACACAATACTACAGTATGTGGTATGTGGCATGATTTATTTGGATGTTTGCATGCCATGTTGAGGACCCATCTCACCAATACAACCTCCAGATCAGAAAAGAGTGTCTGCATTAAGGCATTCATGCATTTCATTCACTTCTTCTGTAGAATTAATTCAGTTCAGTAATCATAAAATGGTAACATGTTCAAATCACTTTCTTCTGTATTCTCTATTTATTTAATCTTGTTTTACTATAAAGAGCAGCAGATATGGTTTTGGGAATGAAGTCACAAAGCAACTGATGAAATTCTAGATCTACTATAATAGACGTGGGATACAACATGTCTCAAACACCATATACAGTAGATAAGCTTGTAAATTTAATCTTAATTTGAGTCATGTTAGACTGTTTCAGCTCCACATCTGGAGTTATAAAAATAACTAAATATATCTTTTTCTTTGTAGATCATTTCTAAAGACATGATAGTTGTAAACTAAATTCTAACAGTATTTTGTATTTTTCAACATGAATTTTAATTAACTTTAGTTTCATTTGGAGTTCACACATTGTTTCTAACATAAAAAAAAACTGCCCAAAGCATGGTACTGTATGGAGTGAGAGTCATGATTAAAGGCTAGATTCTGATTACATGCCACAGTACACTAATCCGAAATGATCTAACATCAGTCAGTGTGGCATCAAAATGAACAGTATTTTAATGTTTTTATATTTAGTAGGTACTTGCTAAAAATTCCCTCATCTCTACTGTGAGTCAAAGTTCAACTATTGCCTCATGTCCAACCTCTCTTTCACCAGTAATGTTCTTGGCAATGCTACCTTTACTAGGCAGCACAACTACTGTACCTATCCCATAATCCTCCTTTGACCATTTTCCTTCTGGTCTACAGGCCCACCATGGCACTTAAATGGTATTACTTCACATTGAAAAATGGCATCTCCTTGCAAGATAACCATATCTATATTTATCCGTTAGTTGTACCTGACTTCAGTACAGTATTGCTTTTAATACCATTGGTCACAACTTCCTGTTAAACCACCTCAGACTAGAATTGCTCAGTTAGTTATTTGATGGAAGCTAGTACTCTTAATTTACAATCCTAATCGCCACCAAACCCTCATATCTCCTCTCCTATTAGTTGTTTTAAACTACACTATATAGGGTGTTACATCCCTTAGCCAGATATCACGTTTTGCTCTGTTTATTCCACCTTCCATGCTCCCCTTAATTGAATGACAATGTGCACATACCCTAGGTAGGGTGTTAGTCAGTTTAGCTTCTGGCTCCCCTAGTGTAGACCTATCTGAACTTTCTGGGGGAGAGTTTCCTCCATACCTGTGAGTCCTCTGTGGGGGCCACTGCAGATACTGTTTTATGCTCCTGTGGTCCTCATGCTCTGGGGGGGAAGGGGGCACATGCTCCTGTGAAGTTTAGGTACAATATTTCCCTGAGTTATACTGAAGTCAGAGCAAAATTGTGTTGGAAGTTGCAGCCACACTGCTTTCCCAAGTTAAAACAAATCATTACCCTTCAGCAGAGCTTCAGGTGCAAATTGGTGTTGGGGAAGGGGGCGCGCAGACCTTCTTAGCCACTCAGAATGTTTCCCTGATTTTTTACTGAACTTTACATCTGGGTGTAAGTAGGTACAGCCAGTAAAGGAATTCATTGTTTAAGCCTCCAAACTGCACATTTTTAAATAAAAGATGGTTAATAAAATGTTCCCTTTAACTCAGAAAAATTGTTTTCAGCGTACCGCACTTGTGCCTGATTTTCAAACTTTAAAATCTTATAACAATGATATAATGGTTCATTTTCAAACCATACTGTAAAAGGCCCTATTCTGCCTTGAGTTGTAATGATCCTGGAAGTTTAATCATTTAAATCATTCTAGCTTTTGTGCTATACATTAACAAAACATGACTGATTGGGGGATATTTATGTAACTGCACTAATAATTAACTTCAAACTATCAAATCAATTTTCATCAAACTTGCCAAAAAATAAGCCTCTAGGACTAGGAATGTGCACACATTTTTACAGTACTAAGAGCTAAGGTCTCTGAGATATAAGTCGTTGAATGCATCATTTGCTGCACACACACTAAATCAATCATAACAACAAGGCACTACCAATTCTCTAGAAGATACTGTAGATATAGACAGAGAGAGAGAGAGTGAGAGAGATAGAGAGAGAGAGAGAGAGAGATAAAGAGAGAGAGATATACAGACAGATACATAGATAGAGATAGAAAGATACAGAGAGAGATACATAGAGAGAGAGATAGAGAGACAGAGAGAGAGAGAGAGAGAGAGAGACAGAAAGAGATAGAGATAGAGAGAGACAGAGAGAGAAATAGAGAGAGAGAGAGAGAGAGATTAATAAAGAGAGACAGGCCTGGTGGTGCTGAGGGTTGAGGCGCTGGATGCCACACCTTGCACCACACCAGCGACCTGAGTTCGGGAGTGAGCTCAGGGTGCTGGGGGATGGCAGGGGTGGGAGAGGATTGAGCGCCTATAGGGCTGCTCTTCTTCCCAGGGGGGAGGCTAGGGATTGCTCTGTGCATTAGCTGCTCCTGGTGGAGACTGGGAGTGCTATAGCTCATTAAGTAGCACGTAGCTGGCATGACCCGATGCAGGCAGGGGTTGCCATGTACCGTGAGATGGGATGAACACACGCATGGGAGGGGGGGAGAAGCACTCACCAGAACAAGGAAAACCCTGGTCTGCAGGTAGGCTATGGCACCTGCCCCCATGCCCACAGCCAAGTTCTCTCTGTCTGGCCTTCCAGGTCCCTCAGCCCAGGTCCTCTGCCACATTAGAGCTGACTGTTGAGAGCACCCAAAAAGGAGGGGTGGCCCCACCCCAGAGGGGTTAAGCTGGGGTACTGATCATGGCTAGAGGAGGGGGAGAGAGGAGGCACAGGTAGAAGAACTTCAGGCTAGGCAGGAGCAGGCAGAATGCCTGAGAGAGGCCCTGCAGACCATGACCGGTGGGAAAAAGATAAACAAAATAAATAAATATATAAAGAGAGACAGAGAGATAGAGAGAGATAAATGAGACAGAGTTATAGAGATGGAGATAGAGTAAGACAGAGATTAGAGGTGTGCGAAAAAAACTTTCTCCAGTGGAACTGAAGCAAAAGTCAGACTTTCATTTCCATGAAAGTTCAGAAATCCATTTTTGAACTTTGGCAGAATTTCTGCCTCCCCTGCATTCCTGCATGATATAAAATTGAAGTAATTCCCTGGTGGCTAGTGGTCTCTCCCCCCATGGATGACCCACCGCATATTTTTTTTTAAATTCCCTGTAATCCCTAGTAGCTAGCAGTCCTCCCCACCCTGTCACCCACCCCATATTTAAAAATGGCCCTGTAATCCTAGTGGCTAGTGGTCCCTCCCCACCCAATCACCCACCCCATTTCAAAAAATGCCTCTGTAATCCCTGGTGAATTCAGGTCCCTCCCCACTTGATCACCCACCCAACCAGTCCAAGTCCAGACATCATGCCCTCTCGGGTACACAACCCCCATCCCGATCCCCCACCATATAGTGAAAAAAAACACAGCAAAACATTTCACCCTGGTGGTCTAGTGACCCTCTCTCCATATCCCCAGTCCATGAATTTAAATTTTCATCCTTGATGGTCTAATGTACCAACCCCCCACCCCTGCAGGCAATGTCCTACCACCCTGGTCCCCCATCCCAAACCCAAGAGCACATGATCGGCACAGCCCTCCTCTCTACTCTATGGATGGCAGCCCACTGAGCTATCAATGGAGGAGCACATACTTGTACAAGCATGCACTCATTCATTGATAGCTCAGTTGACTGCTGGTCATGGAGGAGAGAGAGGGCTGTGCCAGTTGCCTGCTCTCAGATTTGGGATGGGGGGAGCAGGGTGGAGGGACATTGTCTGCGGGGGTGGGGGTGAGAAGTACACAAGGCAAAATGTTTAAATTCAGGGATTGGGGATAGGGAGGGAGGATCACCACCAGGGAGTTATTTTTTTTTCACTATATGGTTGCGGATAGGGATCGGGAATTACTTGGAAGGGCATGATGTCCTGTACTGGTGGTGTGGGTGGATTGGGTGGTGGGAGGGATCACGAGCCACCAGAGATTGCAGGGGTATTTATTTAAACATGGGATTGATGATCCACTGGAGGGAGGGACTGCTAGCAACCAGGGATTAAAGAAGCATTTTGTTTAAATACTGGACAGGAGACCAGGTGGGGGAAGGGACCACTAGTCACCAGGGATTACAGGGGATTTAATTAAATATGGAGTGGGTGATCAGGTAGGGGAGGGACTGCTAGCCACAGGGATTTTATTTTTATTTTGGGCTGGGTTTCGGGGCAGCCCTGGACACCACAGGTTACTTTTTTTTGCTTTTTTCCACCTTTAGGTGAGTGGAATAGGGCAAAATTTCACCTAAAACCTGCAGAAGTTTTCTGATTCGCAGCAGGCGGAAGTTTGGAAACTTCCACAAAGGTTGCAAAATTTCATGGAAGTTCCGATACAACAGAAAAAAAACCCACTTTCTCTCACCTCTAAAAGATATATATATATACATATACACAGAGAGAGAAAGAGAGAGAGAGAGAGAGATGGAGATGGGGATACAGAGACAGAGAGACAGAGAGACAGATAGAGATAGAAATAGAGACAGTGCTACAGTTAGAGAAAGATAGAAAGATAGAGATAGAGAAAGACAGAGAGACAGAGAGCACAAGAGACAGACAGAGACAGAGAGACAGATAGAGATAGAAATAGAGACAGTGCTACAGTTAGAGAAAGATAGAGATAGAGAAAGACAGAGAGACAGAGAGCGCAAGAGACAGACAGAGACAGAGAGATGGAGAGAGGGATAGATAAAGAGAGATAGAGTGACAGAGAGACAGAAAGAAAGAAAGAAAGAAAGAAAGAAAGAAAGAAAGAGAAAGAAAGAAAGAAAGAAAGAAAGAAAGAGTGGTAAAAATGCTGCATTCTGATTGACTACCTGTCCTACTTAATTATAATACTACCAATACCAAAAGAAAGTCCCCCTGTGCCATCTAGAAATTTCAGTTTTGCAGTTGGTAGCTTACATTCTCTGATCACAAAAATTAATTGTGAGACGGGGAGATAAAATCCTGCATTCTGGTTGGCTGTCACCTGTTCATCAAATCCATTTGATGCACAGGTAAAAGCAAATACTCAACAGCAGGACTGCACTACAAAAAAAAAATCACTGTGTTGCTGGAACACTGAGTTTTTCAAACATCACCATTTTCACCTATGTTAGAAGAGGAAACCATCCTTCAGCAAAAGCCCTACAGTAAACATAGCTGCCACATTTTTAATAAAAAATTTCAGAGCTACACTTATCTTGCATAAGAATGCATTTACAAACTGTCTGTGTTCTCTGAGATGCTGATAGTGCTGCTGCTCCCATAGCATGTCTCCTCCCTCAGTCTTCAATGCCAATTGCACTCCCACCTGCACACTTGTTTATAGAACTAAAAGCATTTATTTAATTAGTTAGTTAGTTAGTTAGTCATTGGTTGATTGAATGATTTTACATTTAAACCCAGCTCATAGGTTCCTCTAGACAAGGTGGGGGTCAGTCAGAAATACAGAAACTCTCTCTCTCTTGCTAATGCTGCTCACTCTGTCACTGTGAGGGCAGGTGGTTAAGTGCAGCCAGTTGCGCCTGCACTGCCACTCACTATAAGAATCCCACAAAAATCTCAATACAGCAGCAAAAGCAATACAAATTATGAAATACAAGAAACTTGCCTTAAAGTGGGAATGAGGTGAGGGATTAGTAGACTGGCTCGGTCATGGTACACTAAGTATGTATGCCTATAAAGGGCAAATGTCCTCCACCAGTAACACACATGACAAGGCAGAAGGACTATTTTCCAGTAAATATACTTAATTTCTTTGTTTTTTCATATTTAAACAGTACATTTAAACATTAAAAATTAAAAAAATGATGAAAAAGAATGAAACCCATTTTATAAGTGCAATAAGACACTCCAGGGTGTGCACTGAATGGATCTGACTGCACTTCTAGGGGCAGAATGCACTCTGCCTGCAGCCATATGCCTTACCTACACCCCTGGACATGCAATCAGATCTGTTCAGTGCACCCCCAGTTGTGTCTTATTGCTTAAATAGAAATGTCAGACCTTCTGATACTTACATTTCAGTTGCTCACAGATTCTGTCATCAATGTCTGGTCCCAGAAGAAAAAACACACAACTGGAAAAGAACAATTAATTTCAAAGCCATAACAATTTCTTCTCTGCAAACACCCTGTTGTGTCTTATTGCTTGTCTATACTAGGTTGATGCATCTATTAGGATTGAAACAGGAAGAGTATAAGTAAGGAAATTAAAACTTAGGGCTAGAAGTCTGGAAACTTGTAAATCAGTAGTGTGATGTTTCTCGGAGTGTCAACTGTTACGCAACATGATTGGTTTTACCCTTATATTGGCACTGTATTGTTACACAAAGTAAATCCAAAGCAGTGCTTGAAAAGAGTGCTGATATTAGGGTAATGTGAACTCTTCACCCCATGGCCACTGAAAATCTGAGAAATGCCTCACCTGTGATTTGCCAATGTTATGGACAGCCAACCCAAATGTTTAATTTCCTTTCTTTGTACAGCTTATGTTTCTACTCTCGTAGATACTGTAACAGTATCTTTGGGAATAATTTCCTCACTGCTCATAAATGATATCTGAAAGCATCTTCAAAGGCTGGCACAATGGTGCAGCAGTAATGCTACACCTCATCATGCTAGTGAACAGAGTTCAGGAATGAGCTTGGACCATCATGGGCTGGGTGGGGGGAAGAAGACTGAGTATCCCACATAGTGCTCTCTTCCTCTGGGGAGGGAGGGTCGCCACTGCTGACCACAGGGAGTAGTACCACTGGCAGCATGAGTGGGAGGAGGGATGTCAGCCAAGGTCTGAGTGAGGTATGCTTACTTGCCTCTGATTGGACCTCTGTGTATGACAGGAGTCCCAGGGAATGGGACCAAAAAAAAGAAATATCTACCCTGTGCAGTATGATCTCAGTACACTAAGGCCCTGACTTTGGCTACTAGCTGACTTCAGGAATCATGGGTACTACTGATCTAGTGACCAATGTGGGGTGGGAACTTGGAACCAGGATGGCTGTGCCCACCATGGGGGCAACCCCATGAGATTGGAACCTGAGAGGTAAGTGCCAGGATGTTGAGTTTGGGGCATGACCTAACCAGGTGAGGGTGGACAGAACAAAAAGAAACTATAAATTAAGAAAGCATCTTTATAAAGATACTCTTTGCACCACACCTGTGGGCCACTCATGAAGCAACTGCAAAGTGAGGTGCACTGCACCAGACATGTACAGTAGATTGCTTTGCCGAGGTCACTGTGGGCCATATGTGAAACAGCAGTCTCATCAGGCATGAACCCTGATCTGCAGATTGCATTGCAAAGTACCTTGTGGGCTCTTTGCAATGCAGCATAACCATAGGTAGAAGTAGGCGAAGTTAGAAAACTTCACTCCATAAAGCAGTTTTGCAAATTTTACCTAATTCGCGAAGTTCTCCATTAAGGCATTGTTCTACTTCATGTTAAAGGAGAACTCCTTGAATGTTGAAAATGTGAACTTAACCTGTGAATTTTGGCTCTAAGGCAAAGTTTGAAAGGATCCATGGGATTGGAGGTCACACCGTGTGGCAATGACCTATATTGCCATATGTATGCTGAATTCAGTGCAGTGTGAAAAAGAGACAATTGATTTTAAGTGTGCACTGTATCTTTGTGCCTAAAAACCTTTGGAAAGCATTTAAAACAGACAATTTTTCAAACAAATCACTCCATTTACTCTCTACTGTGCCTTCTGATCCTAGATCACAAATTATTTATTTATTTTTTGTGATTTACTTAGCTTAAAGTTGTAGTTTCATTTTCTGTATTGTGTAATGGGGCAGTGCTGTGGGGGGAGGGGGCGCTTAGCTGCAGCAACTTCCAGTGAGAAACAAGCATTTGTCAATGCTGAATGTTTGCTTGCTGGTATTAGCATTGGAAGTGCAGGAGTTAGACAGATGCAGAATAGGAACGGCAGTGAAGTATTAAACTTCACACCAACCCCACCTCCACCCTGCAGAGATGGACAGGCATCGGGATATGCTTTTGGGTCATCTCCCATAACGCTCATGCCATTTCATCTCACCCTATCCTGCAGACTCCGACAAGTGTTGAGGTGTGCCTTGGGGTGTTTGCTTCACAGTCACCCCATTCCATGAGGACATCCTCTGAAATGGGTGCAGTATAGGAGAATGGGGTGAACTCTGGGGCCAAAGAGTCCATGACAGACCTCAATGCCTATCACTGACTGCAGGGTGGGGGTGGAATGTCATGAGCATTATGGCTGGCAATCCAAAGGCACACCCCTGATGCTGTCAGTCTGCACAGTGTGGGACATTATGGTTAGAAACCCCTAATACCCCGGGCGTTTGTTGGTATTTGCACTACAAATTTTCAACATGGCCTTCTTGCAACCCCCACCTGATGAAAGCATTTGGGACCTCTGCTCATGAAGAGTGGCACTGTGATTTTGTTACTCTGTCCCGGACGATGATTTCCCACAGCGATCGTGCCATTCTGCACCAGATGTGCGAAACCACTGTTTGGGCAGGATGTGAAAAATGACAGCAGCACCATTCATATGGAGGCATGAAGAAGATGGCAATGTTGGAAATCTGAGTGAAAATATTAAAAGTTCTCAAAGCTACGAACGTATGTGAATACTGCAAAATGCACACTCGTAACACAGTAATTTTTTTGAATTCTTTCACCAAATTTTCAACATAGGCATTTTGGGACCTCTGCTCATGAACAGTGTCACTATAATTTTCTTAATCTGTCCGAAACATTGATTTCTCACAGTGACCATGCCATTGTGTGCCAGATGTGTGAAACCACATTTCAGGTAGGATGTGAAAAATTACAGCAGTACTATTCATAAGGAGGTGTGCAAAAATGCCTATGTTGAAAATATGGAGTGAAAATATTAAAAATTCTCGAAGTTATGAGTGTGCATGGAAACTGCACAGTGCACACTCGTAGCATAGTTATTTTGTGGAATTTTGTCACCAAATTTTCAATATAGGCATTTTGGAACATCCGTTCATGAACAGTGTCACTGTGATTTTCTTAATCTGTCCTGAACATTGATTTCCCATAGCGACCGCACCATTGTGCGCCGGATGTGCAAAAACACATTTCGGACAGGATGTGAACAATGACAGCTGTACTGTTCATAAGGAAGTATGCAAAAATGGCAATATTGAAAATCTGATGTGAGAATATTAAACATTCTTTAAGTTACGAGCATGTGTGGAAACTGCGCAATGCACGCTCGTAACACAGTCACTTTTTGGAATTTTTTCAACAAATTTGCAACATACATTTTTTGGGAGCCCACCTCATGAACAGTGGCACTGTCATTTTGTTAATCAGTCTCTAAAGGTGGGGTTCAAAGGAGCATACACATGGAACTCTTGTCCAGAGGGGCAGGGAGGGGTAGACTGGGGGGGGGGAGTGGCAGAGCAGAACTGGTGCTAAACACACTAGTCCTTTGTCAGAGAGATTAACATTGATAGCCAGCCCAGTGGCACTGATGGTTGAGGCACTGGATGTTACACCTCGTGCCATGCCCGCGATCCTAGTTCGATCATGGACTCGGGTTGGTCGGGCGACAGCAGGGGTGGGAAAAGAAATGCAGACAGCTCTCCTTCCCCAAGGAGGTGGGTTAGTGCAGTGTGCTGTTGCCTGACACCCAGCAGTGGCTGGGTGTCAGCACAGGCATGCTGATAGAATGGGGAAGGCCCATGTACAGGGTGTAAGGCTGCCTCCACAGAGACAGAGCCCAGCCACTCTACCCATTGCTCGAGCATGGGCCCAGGGAAAAACATTGGAAAAATGGAGCTGGCAAGCTCCATGATGGCCCTGCTGCCTCCACGCTGGGGCCGGAGAGACGAACCCCTCCATGGGAGGGGCTGGAGCCACCTGCCTGTCCCACAAAAAGAAAATAATAAAAGAATTAAAAATAAAAAGAAATCCTGAAGCTGAATGTTTCCCTTTAAAAAATCTGACAGACAGAGTCTATTACCACTGATGGAGTTAGAGAGGCACTGCTGAACCTAAAAACAGACAAAGCACCTGGGCCTGATGGGCTGCACCTGAGGGTGCTAAAGGAGCTCCTAGAAGAACTAGCAGACCCCATGACACATTTATTCAAACAGTCACTTCTAACAGGTGTTGTGCCAAGAGACTGGTGAAGAGCAAATGTGGTATCCCTGCACAAGGGGGGAATACAGAACAGGCTGGAAACTACAGACCTGACAGCCTCACATCTGTGGTGGGGAAACTTATGGAGAACTAAATTAAATGAGATCTGGTAGAATATCTATAAGGGAACGGCCTTCAAGATATCAGGCAGCATGTGGCAATTATGCCAGACAAACCTTCTTGCATTCTTTGAGTGGTCGACCAAAGAATAGTACAAGGGCCACTCAGTAGACCTCTTATTTCAACTTCAGCAGGGCCTTCGACTTGGTGCCGCACAACTATCTCTTAAAAAAGTTGGAGGATCTTGGCACTGCCAAGTCTATAGTCAGGTGGGTGGGAAATTGGTTCAGGGATAGGAGTCAGAGAGTGTTAGTCAATGGAGTGAGGTCAAATTAGGAAAGTTTCACTTGTGGTGTGCCCCAGAGCTTGGACTGGGGCCCAGTCCTGTTTCATATGTTTATTAATGACATAGGAGTAGGTATTAAAGGCAAGCTCAAACTGTTTGCAGACAACACAAAACTAGGTTGTAGAGCTGATGGCATGGAGGCAGTCAGGGACCTGCAAAAAGGCTCGAAAGATGGTCCAATATATGGCAGGTTAGGTTCGATGCAAAGAAGAGCAAAGTGATACATCTTGGTAAAGGAAATATCAAAATGGACTACTGGCTCAACAGGGTCCAACTCAGCACCTCACAGGAGGACAGACCTTGAGGTCATCATTAATAGCATCCTGAAATTGTAGAGCCAATGCAATAAAGCTTACAGCGAGGCAAGCAAAACTACTGGTGTGTATAGGGAGAGGACTTGACAGTAGGAACAGGGAGGTGATCTTCCCACTCTGCAGATCCCTGGAGTACTGTGTCCAGTTCTGGAGACCACACCTTAGGAAGGACAGTAATAGTCTGCAGACCGTGCAGTGAAGGGCAACCAAGATGGCACAGGGTCTCCAAAGTCTCTTGTACAAGGAACGCCTGAAAACTCTAAACATGTACTCACTGGAGACTAGGAGGGAGGGAGGGAGAGGAGGGATATGATTGAGATGTTCAAATTCTTGAAAGGCATAAATACAGTAATGTTCCTCTCTCAGAATTATTCACTTGGGTAGACAGCTCAACCACTAGAGGGCACGAGTGGAAGCTTTGGGGAGGGAGCTTCAGGAGGGATCTAAGAAAGTACTATTTTATGGAAAGGGTAGTGGAACCATGGAATAGCCTGCCAGCCGAGGTGGTAGGTGCCCAGACCATGGTAGCATTTATGGCAAGGGCTCAGTTAGTAAATAAAGGGTCAGGAGCAGTCAAAAGTAAGGTGGGGGGGCTAGATCCTGAGATCGATAGTAGATCTCAGAAACTCTTGAGCAGACTAGATGGATCATTAGTCTCCTTCTGCTGTCACTTTCTATGCTTCTGTTTCTCTATCTTTTGTATAACAAAACAAAGCACTTAGGCCCCAATATTCAGGTGGTCAGCATTGCGCTGTGCCAGTGCTGCACCAGCGCTATGCCACAAATAGCATGCAGTGCTAAAGAATGCAAAATTCAGACTGTGAGCCAGACACTAAACCAGACAGCGCTAACACAATGGAATACTGGCTGCAGCCCACCTCCACAAATGGGTACTGAGTGCAGTGCTAGGTGTTCTGAATATGGTGCTGTGCAGGAAGGACCCAAGTGCAGAGCTAAGTATGCTGACTATGGTACTGCACTGGAAGAACCCAAGTGCACCCAGGAACTACAAAGCACATGTCACAGCATGACCCATCCCAACGCATAGACAGCAGACCCCCAAGTGTAAACAGATCAGTAATGAAAAGATGGAACACAGGCAAAGGTAACAATAGCTTTATTACAGAAGTAATGGGCCCCACACATCCGGGGTAACCTAAACCCAACCCCAAGCAAAGGATAAAAAACATACCCTAACGGGAAAACAAAACACAACAAAAAAAGTCATTGTCCACAGCTGACTGTGCTACCAGCCCCACCATGGCATCTGTGGTTTGGTCCATGGCTATCACCACCCTGTTGACCTCCATGTGGCCCAACACCAGCTCCACCAGTGCCTCCACTCATGTCACTACCATCTCCACCCTCCATATCCAGACATGCAGAAGTTATAGGAGGACCACCTGCCACCTCTGGAGATCCATACTGCTTCTATCTGGATTTATTTATTTATTGGAATCTCAGATAACACCTTTGAGCTAAAAGCTCATTTACAAAGGTTCCACATCATAAAGCAATAGACAAGGTGCATAGACATTACAAAACAGATAGAGGTATATATAGCAGGCAAGTACATTATGGTACATACAGATACAGATTCAGGCAAGTACAGTTGAAATACATCAGGTAGGAGAGGTCAACTTTATTGCAACAGTACTAAGAGCATACCTAAGGTGGACAAGCAATTTTTAGTGGTAGCTGAACTTTAGAGCATGCAGGTGGAGTTATGGAGGGTCAGAAGTGGTGGTGACTAAAGGAGAGGAGGACAGAATAGATGAGCAGGGGAGGGTGGGGGCAGAGACAAAGGGGTGACAGAATAAGGGGTTGAGTAGTCAGAGGGTGGGATTGGATAGGAATTTACCCAGGATATGTAAATAGGTGATAGGACAGGGCTGGTAATGTGGGGAGACAGGATAAGGAAAGGGTTTTAAAGTGGGGGTGAGGTGAGGGGGAAACTGGGGGAAATTGGGGATTAACATTTGTGAAGAGAAAGCAGGAAGGTGGGGGGGATAAAGAGTAGATGTGGGAGTAAGTGCTCAGTGGGGTCACACCAGGCAGGGGAGGAAGTGGGGGGGAGATGGGTGCTATGCAGGACAGATAAGCTATCAATAACAGTAGGATTATGCACAAGTGAAGCAGTCGCTGTTACTAAGAGTGGCCAGGTACTGCAGCAGCTTGGCCTTAAATGGTGGTGGTTTTGTTTCCTCAATCAGCTCAGAGTTAAGGGAATTTAGCAAGTAGGGGGCCCTGTATTCAAAGGACTGTTTCCCGAGTGAGGTCCAGCAAAATGGGATAATGTAGGTAACTTTACTCAACCCCCTAGTTAGTCTGGAGGAAGTGGAGTTTCTTAGCAGTTGCCTCACTCCAGGAGGAGCAAGACCTAGGGTGGATTTTTAAGCTAATAGACAGACTTGGTACCAAATTCTGCTATTCAGGTTTAACCAACCAGTGCTTGAGTATAGTTCACAAGTGTGAGTTAAACGGTCCACACCCAGGACTAGTCTACAGGCTTTGTTTAAGACAATCTTGATTCGCTTAAGCGCTGTATCGGTACCGAATCCATAGACTACCAGTCCATAATCTATGATAGAGAGCACAGAGCTGTTAACTGCTAGCTTGATGGCACTTTCAGTGAGGCACTGCCTATGTCGGTAGAGCTGACCTAGTCTGGCACTAGCTGCCTTGGCAACATAGTCTATGTGCTGGCTGTAGGAGAGAGAGCTGTCAAGATAGATACCAAGGTACTTAAAGGTGGTGACCATTTCGAGTGTATCAAACTTGTTATTGTAGCTATTGCAATGATGTTACTTATGACAGTTTTGATGGGAGGCAAACAACACTGATTTAGTCTTAGTATAGTTGAGCAAGAGCTTAGACTGAAGGAACCATTTTTCCACAGCAGTAAAGTCGTCTCGCATGCCTTTTTCCAGCTCTTCCGGAGTAGAGTGACACGTGCAGAGAACAGCATCATCTGCATATAGAAGGATCTTATTCTGGCAAACTTTGGGGAGTTCATTTAGAAACAGGCTGAACAGCAGGGGGTCCAAAATGGAACCTTGGGGCACCCCTGTGTTAACATGATGAAGGTTGGATAGAACATCAAGAATCTTGACCTGCTGGGTCCTGTTAGAGAGGTAACTCTGGGACCAGCCTAGAGAGACAGAGGATATAACAATGTTAAAGAATTGTGTGAGAAGCAAGTCGTGGCTGACCATGTCAAAGGCCTTGGTGAGGTCAATGAAAGTGGTTCCCACCAACAGCCTTCGGTCAAGTGCTTCATGGATATGACTGGTAAACTCAACCAATGCCATTGAAGTACTATGTGCCTTCCGAAAGCCATGCTGTTCCTGGCATTGAAGGTTGTACTTATCTACGTACCTAACTGATCATATATTATCCTCTCTAGTGCCTTGGAGAGAGGGGGCAGAATTGAGATTGGCCTGTAGTTGGCCAGGCAGGTTCTGTCCCCACTTTTAAAGACTGGGGTGACCACCACAGCTTTCCAGCATTGAGGGACAATGCCAGTGGTTAGTGAGAGATTTAGGATCCAGGTTAGAGGGGAAAGTAACACATCCAGGGTGAGAGCCACAATTTTTGGGTCAAGTGAGTCTCCACTGGATTTAGTGTTCCTGAGAACTTTTTCCAAGTATTTTTTGCCTCAGTTGTAGAGATTACCTTCAGGTAGTAGGGAGGTACTGTGTGTGTTGGAGGGTGTTGGTACAAATAATGGCAGAGCTAGGCACAGGTCAGAGATAGTCTAGAGGAAGGACCCCACTAAGGTCTGTGAAGGCCTTGTTGAAGTCATCTGCGATAGTTTTGGGATCCTGGGTAATCGCACCCTTAATGTTTATTTGCGATGGTGATGATTTACTTGCTATGCCTATTACTGTTTTTATATTGTCCAGAATCTGTGGCTGTCGTGCCAAGAATTATCCAGTTCACATTTAAAGTGAGATCTTTTTGTAAGGTGGATGGCTTGAGTGCACTTATTACATACTGATTTGCATTTCTGTATGTCAGAGGGGGACCCAGTGTTCTTAGTCGTATGGCACTGGTTATCCCTGACCCCCATGAACTCAAGGAGCTGTGGTGTGATCCATGATTTGCTGGTTCCTTTGATTTTCCTCATTTTTAGAGGGGCAAAGATATTGCAGGCTGAGCTAAACGTGTCAATAAAGCACTCAAGAGCAGTATTCATGTCGGTGGCAGTGTAGACCCTTCCCTCCCAGTCTAGCTGGCGGAGATAGGATTTTAGTGAGGCAAGATGTCCAGCTTTTATAATTCTGGAGGTTATTGTTTTTTGGGGGGGGGTTCAGGGTCTTGTTTGTCCAGGAGCATAAGACAGGTGAGTAGTCACTGATAGAGTCAGCTAGCACAGTGGTTCCAGTTATTCTTTGTGGCCAGTTGGTTAGTACCCAGTCTATGAGAGTACTTGAACTGGTGCAATAGGTTACATGAGTGGGGGATTGAATGAGTTAGACCATGTCTAATGCCGCTATTGCATCCTGGTAAGGTGCAGATCTGGGGATAACCAATTTATATTAAAGTTCCCTAACATTATGATTTCAGATTGATGGCGATGACTAGATTAATAATCAAGTGCTAGTTTGAAACTAGCGTCTTGATCTTTAGGGGGTATGTACACCGAGATTATAGTTAAACACTATCCCTGGAATCCAAGTTGAACTTGGATGGAGATAATTTGTGATCTTCCACCCTGGAGTGGGATGGGGAGTGTCCTGCACTGAACTGAGTCATTAACATAAATGACACATCCTCCCCCTCATTTCTCTCGCCTGTCCACCCTGAAAGTTGTGTAGCCCTCAAGCTGCATAGCAGAGTCAGGAGTTCTAGGAGTGAGCTAGGTCTCCATGACTGAGATGACATCTGGTTTATGTTGGGCCATCCCTACCTGGAGAGCATCAGATTTTGCTTGCATGCTGCATATGCTAAGAGATGCAAGACTAGCTTTGCTGGCCAAAGCACCTAGCTTCACCTGAGCACTTTTCTTCTAGGTTGCTTGAAAGGGCAAAGCAAAGAACCTTACCAGAGCAAGGATAAGGATTAAGACTTCTTTTGGCTAGGCAGATTTACTGTGTGTTGTTATTTTTATTTTGTACTCACAGGGATTGTTACTGTTTGTTGCTAACATGTTATTGTTTTATTTTTCTCTGATTCAAATTGTTGTTGCTGGGTATACTTCTGCATTATTACAGGGTGCGCCTACAGGTGTGTGCTTACAGATTACTGCTATAATCTTCTGATTCAAATTGTCTTTTGCAAGGTATATCTTCTGTTACTGCTTTATTTTTCTCTGTAGCAAAGTGTTTCTTACAGGGTACATTTTCTGTGAAATTATTACAGGTGGTGCTTTACAGGTTTTACAGTTTTATCTATCATTAGGATAAGCTTTCAGGTCTACTACATTTGTTGCTGGTTGATTGTTTCTGCTCTTACCTCCTTGTTTCTTTCATCCATGGTTCTTCTTTTTCAGCAAGGGAAGGGACCAGCCACCCACCCCCATCCCCAACCACCCCACACTACACTCCTTTTATAGGGTAGCACAGTCATGACATTTCCTGTAGCAAAGCAGGAAGGGGCAGATCAGAGGGTTATCCACACAGTGACCTCAGTTACAGGGGCACTAGTAATTTAACTTGTTATAACAAGTTATACAAAAACAAACAAACAAAACAACAAAATCAAAGTTTTGCTCTCATTTTCTACCTTCTAATTACTCTGACCAGGTTATAAACCCAGCAACTTGTCTGGAATGAATATCATTAACTGCAGGTACTGCAGAACACTTTTCAGAAGGACAGTTTTACAGGATTTCGGACACTGCCCTACATGCTGGGCCATTGCAGATCTAAGGGCTCAGCTCCAGGCAGTATGGGCAGAGATTGTGCACCTCAATTTGCATATTCAACAGGAAATATATTATAAGAACCGCCCGCCATTTCCCCAACATCCAACAGAAGCACCTCAACCACAGAGGGTAGTTGGTCCGGGAGGTTGCCAGGTGGTTAGGAGGGGCAAATCGGGTGCCCCATCACTCGGTGCTCTCCAACATATCACCTCCACAAACCATATAAAAACTACAAACAGGTATCTGCCTCTATCTCTGAACTCAAACAAAGGGGCAAAGGACACTGCAGCATAGGAGCTAGCACAACAAAACTCGCCCAAAACAGGAACCAAAACAAAAAAAGCAAAAAGGAAAATCCAAAAAGCTTCTGATCATAGGAGAGTCCATGATTCGGGGAGCTGATAAATATCTCCAGCCAGGGTTAATGGTCAGATGTCTCTCAGGTACATCAACATGGAGAGACACTGACCGCATTGCTAAAATTCTTCAGGAGGCAGGAGAAAACATTGACATCCTGGTACACATAGGGACTAACGATCTTGCCTGCCAATTAGTTGTGGAGACCAAGGAACACCTGACCAGACTGGGTGACAAACTATCATCCATTTCATCTGGCATCTCTTTCTCTGAGATCCTGCTAGTCTGGGAGAGGGGGACAGATGGACAGAAGGTCAAAGAAGCGGAGGTAGAGGAGATAACATGTGGCTCAAGGGCTTGTGGTCCAAATATGATATTTAATGGTCTGGAGGATGATCTGCAGGGTATAACAATTAAATCTCTGCCACCCCCATGGCAGCCTGGGTATCTATTTTTCGATAAAGCCAAGTAAAGAAAACAAGTGCCAATTCGGGGTACCCCATTACTTGGAGTATCATTGGGCACCCTGAATTTTCAAACTAATAAACCACCATTCTCTCACTTAGGTGAGTTTGTATCTGGCCAAGATCCTGTTTATTTACTGAAATCATAAGCCCTGCCAATCAGCCACAGACAAATCACCCAACAGTCATTTTAACGTAAAAATCAAAGTACCTTTTTCTCCCCAGTAGTTTACCTCATCTGCCGAATCTCATGTTCCCTGCTGGATCGTGCCTTAGCTCACTTCATTTGCCAACTCTCATGTCGCCTGCCTGATCTCGCCTCACACCACGCCATTCTTTCTCCACTGCTCACTGCTTGCTCCCCAGTCCAGCACCAAAATACATGCAGTTCTCCCAGAATAAAAAAAAGGAAAAGTTTTCATTATAAATCCATGATGATGTCACAATCTTCCTAGAATCCACTCCACCGCCCTTCTCACAGGTGTTGCGCCTGCCCATGACAGCACAAGAGCCATGGCATTGTTCCATTTGCTGCCTTCTACCCCCTGCTGATAAAATAACACTTGAAAAAAAAACAAGTCTTCAACATTTTTCTTTTGTAAAACGGGTACCTCTTCTCAGCTTTGTTTGCACACTATCCTTCCTGTTTCAGTCCTGGCATTCCATAGAGATGGGGGGCAGGGGGGCAGGTAATCAAGTGATCTCAGCAAATTAAAAAAAGTAAATTAAAAAAATGACCACGGGGGCAAGGGAAATAACTGTCACATACAATGTGTGTCTCAGTGTTGGGAGGAGGAAGAACCTCTCACTATAGAAGCAATAATAAAAGATTGCAGTGCCTTCTGCTGGCCAATACACCAGTGGAGGGACTATTTCACAGAAAGAAAAACTTTTCAGTCATTTGTACAAATTACTTTTTTCTTTCTTCACATTTTTTATTTCTATATAAAATGCTACATGTAGCCCATTTAAGTGCACATTCTCCAGGGTGGTGGTGCTGGGTAATACCAGACTTTGCAGGCTATAAGGCCCTCTGCCTGCAGCATAGGGCCTCATTACACCTGTGAGTGATCTGGTATTGCCGAATACTGCCCACCCTGATGGATATTATTGCTTACATATGTAGTAAACTCCCTATGGGTAAACAGGTGCTTTTTTGAAAATTGATATGGGATCCTGCACCATTAATGAATTCACTTAGGATAGCCTCCGCTTGTATGGAGGACTTTCTGTTCACAAGCACTAAACATAAGTCATCTGCGTACGCAGCTGTCTTTGTTTCAGTGTCTTCACTATGGACTGACAGATCTACTACCTTATCTGATGCATTCAATCTCTGTAAGAGATGATTGATGGATATTATATATAGAATGGGGCTTAATGGGCACCCCTGCCTGACCCCTTGGTTGATTCTGCATTCTGTTCCTATCCAGCCATTGATGTATGGAGTGGAGCACTCTTTGCCTTGCTATAACATAGCTGTATCCAATTTACTAATTCCATCAGAAAACCATTGGTCTACAAGCACTTCCATAGGTAATGATCGGAGACCCTGTCAAATGCCTTTGACTGGTCAGTACTGATCAAAATCCCAGACAGATCCTCGGCCTTACCTCTCTCTCCATAATTTCCCTTAATAAAATCAGTGTATCCCCTATTTTCCATCCTGGAATAGCACATGTTTGGGAGGGGTGAATGAAGTAAAGTGGCAGACATCCTAATACTTAATAATTTTGATAAAATCGGGATTCAAAAGGGTAATTGGTCTCCAGTTAGAGACCTGTTGTTTATTCCCTGATTTTTATAGTAATATCAATAATCCTTTATATATACTGTCTGGCAAAACCAGACTATGTAGTAGATCATTAAATAAAGACACCATTTCTGTTTTAAGAATGGAAAAAATAGTCAGGTATATGTCATATGGCAACCCATCCTGTCCAGGTGCCTTGCCATGTTGAAGATTACCTATTATGTACTCCATTTCCTGTTCTGAAATTGGCCTTACCAAGTCCTGGCTAGCATGTGGCGGAATTTGGTGTAAAATACACATCCGTAGCCAGTTCTCTATGGCTTCTGTTGACGCTTTTGATTCACTAAACGTGGTTGTAATACATTTTTCAATCTCACTCATAATATCTTTAAGGCTGTTTACAGATTGACCCTCTTCTGTAATAAGAAACTGTATAATGTTAGCCTGCCTTTGTTTAGCACAGTTCTCAAAGGGATTTATACAGGCCTGGGACCCCTGCATACCAAACCTCTGTTCTTTCTCCAAGGATTTCATACAATTGTATTGAAATTGTCCCATTCCAGTTATTTATTTATTTATTTATTTAATCTTGGAAATACCTTTGAGCCAGAGACTTGTATACAGAGGTTCTACGTCATGACAAAACAAGAAGAATCAGGCTAACAAACAATAAGTATAAGTGAGATAATGATTAACAGAAACAATACAAATACAAAACATTCAAGCAGGTTTGTACAAAATTTGGTGCAGAAACTGAACAGCCAGTATACAAACAGTTGAGTATAAGTGAAATAAATCGTAACAACACTGGACAAATGCAAAGCAGTATACAGGCATATAAACTTGGTGCAGAAAATTAGATAGCCAGACATGTTCAGAGAAACTGTTCTTTTGTCAAATGTTACAGAGAGTTAGGTTAACAGTGATATAGTCTAGGGCTCAGTAAGTGCTAGATAGAGACAGCCCATTCTAGTAGGTATAGGCAGGTCCACGGGGGGGTGGGAAGGGTAGCAGGAGAGGTGAGAGATTGGGGAGGGTGAGAAAGATTGGTGTTAGAGGTAGAGGGGATTGGATGAAGGAGGCTAGAGAAAGGAGTAAGGAGAGGGGGATTAGGGGGCAGGGGGCAGATGGAGTTAAAGGAGGGCAGAAGTAAGGAGTAGTAGGGTAGGGGAAGGGGACGGGGTAATGAGAGTTAGTAGATACTGAGTGCAGTTGATGGCAGTCTCACAAAGGTAAGATTGGACTGGGGAGGTAGAACAGAGGAAATTACAGAGTTAAAGGGAAGGTGAGGGTGAGAGACTAGGTAAATTCTGTGAGTAATTCTTCACTAAGAGAGTTGAGCCAGATTAGTGCATGATATTCATTTGACCTTTGACCTTGTGAGGTTTTACGGAAAGGGGACTTTTAGAGTTAGGTTGTTCTGACTTCTGGTGCACCTGGATGTATTTGATTGCATGAGGAGGTCCTGTACATCGGACAGGGCAAGTCCTAGTACGGATTTTATGGTGAGCAAGCATGTTTGGTACCTAATGCGGCAGTCTAAGTTAAGCCAACCACTTTGAGTGTAGAGCTGTCACGAGTGGGTGAGATGGGGCATACCTAGCACAAGCCTGCTGGCCTTGTTGAGGGTTGTTTTGAGTCTTTTGAGAGCTGTGGGAGTTGCAGCACCATACACAACCAGGTCATAGTCATTGACTGACAGCACAGAGCTAGACACTGCGATTTTTAGGGCATCTACATAGATACATAGATACATATACAGTGTCGGCAGATAAGGGCCTATGACCCACCCAGTCTTCCCATTTGAGCTTGTAAGTTCAGTTTGTTTTCCTAGAAGTCTGTTGCCCCTTAACCCTGACCTCCAGAATTCCTTTATGTCTATCCCATGCATTCTTAAATCCCGTGATTGTTTCAGCCCCCACCACTTCCTCTGGCAGGGTGTTCCACTTGTCCACCACCTGTTCTGTGAAGAAATTCTTTCTCATGTTTCCTCTGAATCGTCCTCTCTCCAACTTCATCCCATGCCCTCTAGTCCTGGAACATCTTTTTCGCTTAAAAATAGTGTTTTCCTGCACCCTGTTCCTCCCTGTAAGATACTTGTATGTCTCTATCATATCCCCTCTCTCCCTCCTCTCCTCCAGGGAGTACATGTTCAGTTCCTTCAACCTGTCTTCATAGGACTTGTGATGCAATCCATGCACCATCTTTGTTGCCCTCCTCTGAACCTTCTCTACCCTGTCTATGTCCTTACGTAGGTATGGTCTCCAGAACTGTACACTGTACTCCAGGTGGGGCCTCACTAGTGTCTTGTGTAGCGGAATTATGACCTCCCTTTTCCTGCTGGTGATGCCCCTGCCTATACATCCCAGCATCCTATTTGCTTTACCTGCTGCCTTGTCACACTGTTTCCTACCTTGAGGTCATCAGAGATGACAACCCCAAGATCCCTTCCTGCTTGGTGCATGCTATATCCTCACCCCCAACTGATATATTGTGCCAGGGTTTTGTGCCCCATATGCATTATCTTGCACTTCTTTGCATTGAATTTCAACTGCCAAACCCTGACCATTCTTCAAGTTTCTGCAGGTCCCTTCTCATTCTGTCTACACCCTCTGGTGTGTCTACTCTGTTACAGAGCTTTGTGTCATCAGCGAACAGTGAAATTCTGCCTTCTAGGTCCTGCGCAATGTCACTGATGAAGATGCTGAATAGGACCGGTCCCAGCACTGATCCCTGTGGTACCTCACTGGTCACTCTTCCCTCTGTGGAGTGACAGCCATTTACCACCACCCTCTGTGTCCTGCCACCCAGCCAGTTACCTACCCACCACACTACTGTCCTGCCCACACCCATATTCCTCAGTTTGTGTAATAGTCTTCTATGTGGTACAGTGTCAAAGGCCTTGCTGAAGTCCAGATAGGCCATGTCCACTGCCCCTCCCCCTTCTATGGGTGGGCCATAGGCCCTTATCTGCCGATCTGAAGTAAAACAGCGTTGTTTCTAAAAAGCAGGCCCTGTTTTGCATTTGCAGCTTTAGAAACTAGGTCAATGTGCTGGGAGTAGGACAGAATACTATCTAATGTTACACCCAAGTATTTGAAGTGATTTACCACATCAAGGGGTGAATTTTGGTTATTGAAAATATGTAGCGGTAGTTCCTATGTTTATTGTGATTGGAGGCAAAAAACATGGGTTTCGTTTTCTTATAATTTAGCAGAAGCTTAAGAGTCCAAGAATCATTGTTCAACAGCACTATAATTTGACTGCATATGGCATTCCAGAATTACAGTGTCTGAGTGGCACAAATAAAGCACAGCATCATCTGTGTAGAGCAGTACTTGGTCACTAACAGCTAGGGGGAGTTGGTTAATACAAAGACTAAAAAGCAGTGGACCAAGGATTGACTTTGGTGCACGTCTGTGGAGGCACACCAATTATCAGAGCAGATGTAATTTATTTTTACTTTTTGTACTCTCCCATGGCGGTAGCTTCTGAACCAGGCCACCGAATTTGCGGAGAGACCTGTAGTTGAAAGCTGGTATAGCAGAAGCTCTAGGTTAACTGTGTCAAAAGACTTGGTGAGGTCAATATATGTAGCCCCCACCATGAGCCCCCAATCAAGAGCACTATGAATGAACACAGTGAATTCCAAGAGAGCAGTGGTAGTGCTATGTTGTTTCCGGAAACCATGCTGATGTCGGCATTGCAGCTGATATTTGTTGGTATTTGATTAAATTTCAGATTTTAAAGAGGCCAGTTGTTCAGAACTGACACTGTCACCCTCATTTTGTAAAGACAATAGTGTATGGAATTGTGACCTGAGTGCAAAATACCTATTATTTTGCTTATGGCCTTTCAGTTTCCCCATGGCCATAAAATACTCACTGATTTCCATTTTTTTATCTTCCCACCATTCCAGGTGAAAGTCATAGAAAAAAGAACGCAGATTTTCTAGCCTGTAACACATATTGCAGAACTTTTGTGATTTTAGGATCCTCCATAAGACTACAGTTTAATCTCCAATATCCCTGTCCTTTAGAAGTTTCTGTATAGTTGGATATCTTTACACTCAGAAGACCGTGGTCAGAAGAGGCCACTGTTATCACTGCTGCAGTTTGGACTGGCAATGAAGAGGATAGAAACCAATAGTCTATTTTAGTAGAAAGTGTTTCTTTGAAAAAAAGTGTGCTGACATTTAGTGCCTTGCTGAAAAAAAAAAAAACATCCTGGAGACCACTCTGTGTAATCAGTTGATTGAGAAATGTTGCATCACAAAAGATTTTTTCCATTTTTAAACCCCAGTCTGCAGTAAAGCAGCTACAATTAAAATCCCCCCAACAAAACATGTTTGGTTGTAAATAAGTATAGTTGCACCATTTTCAACAAATCAGTTCTCTGTGCCCTAGACTGGGGTGCATAAATTTTAGTAAGTCTAAACTCAACTGAGTGTAGTTCTATGTCTAACAACGGGGCCATCCCTGGCCAAGTGTCTACCAGGTGTGTTAGTTTAAAGTTGGCATTATTAATACAGATCCCTACTCCACTGCACATTTTGTCCCCAATAGATCAGTAGGAGTGCCCCCAAACCCAAGCCTCACTTGCAACTTGGATGTCATGGGTCTTATGAAGCCTTGTATCCTGTAAAAATACAATATCAAACTGCAAATCAGAAAATAGGAAAAAAGTAGTTAGTCTCTTTTTCTCTGACAGCATACATTGAGGGAGGCCAGGGCCAGATTATACAGTGGAGTGTCCATAATCACAGCAAAGGGATCAAGTAATAGTTTTCTTGCTGGCCCTGGACACCATTCTTCTCCTCTTTGGTTTTTCTTTAACTGGTTTATTATCTCTCAGATCCAATGGGGGTTTTGCATATCTGAGATCATATCTCTTTGGGAGGATGAGATGGAAGCCAAATCGGACTCCTCCTCCTCCTCAGCTTCTGTGTTACCCCACTGAAGAGCTGAATATTTATTTTGCAGAGGAACCTCCTCTGTGTGTGGATCTCCCACTTGCTGAGCAGAAGCCGAACCCTTTTTCTTAATTAGGTGGAAAACTTCTGCATCTAGTACAGTGGAGGGGTGGCATATCCCCTAGTACAGGTTCAATCATAGTGGGTGCTGCTGATTCCACTGCTATTTTCCACTGAAACAGGTTGAGAAGTAGAAGGCATGACCTCACAAATTACTAGGAGGTACCACATCGTGCTGTAGACAGGGGTTGTCTAGTTGATCTAGAACCCCTTCTAGCTGTTTTGTTAATACAGAAGTCTCGCACCACATAGTCTGAGATTTCAGTGTTGTGGAAGACCCAGGGAAAGTCTGAAAATGTATACCCTTCCTCCTCACATAGGTTGCAATTAACACCTTCCTGCAAAAGAAGTCTGAATGGCCAATTTGACCACATTGGGCACATTTTGAAATCTCCCATTGGCTGCTGAGATGTCTGGGTGATTCACACTTACAACAATGGCGTGGCTGGCTTGGCTAGAATATAAAGCCCTTGTCATGGCCCAAGTAGAAACAGTTAGACAATTGGGTAATACCAGAATCTGTTTGTTCCAACTTGATCTTTATGCGCCTAATTTCCATTCCAGGAACCCCACGTCAAAATTGGATCCGGGTACTAGGTTCTTACATTTTTCTCCAACCAGTAGAGAATGTCCCTTATATTCACTCCTTCATTAAAGAACAGGATTTTGATAACTTTTGTTCGGCTTTTTGTCAAAGCTATGTCCTGGAATGGCACCCATAAGGGATATGTTTTTAATAAAGCATATTTGGTCCAGAATCGGTCCAACAGTTCTGGAGAGTGAAAACACACATCAAACGTGCTTTCCCTATGTGCATGTATGAATGCATACACATTGGCCAGGATGAACCTCAGGGAGTGCTTAATAAATTCTATGCCCACACAGAACCGATCAGGCATGACTTCCACCCCCCGCCCGCCATATCGCAGTCTCACTGCATTTCTTCTTTTGGCCAATTCCTCAGATTTGTGGAACAGGCTGTCATAAATAGGGGTAGTATCACTGTTGGTATTTACAGCAGTGTTTGAATCCACAGAGGGTATGTCAGTATGTCCTATCTCCTGTTGTTGCTAGATAAGGTCTTGACTTTTCTGAGTCTGAGCGTTTGGGATGATCCCAGATTGAGCTTCATAAAATACTTCTTGTTAGCTGTCCCTTGGGAATATGAGGGTGAAACATAGAAACATAGACTTTAAGGGCAGATAAGGACTGCTTGGCCCACCTAGTCTGCCCATTTCCCTATCTATTAGATTAGCTGCTGATCCTAGTTAACCAACAGCCTACTTCTTCCTACCCCTCACCAGAATTGTCTTATGTCCGTCCAATGCATTCTTGAACTCCCCCACTGTTTTTGACCCCACAATTTCCTCAGGAAGGCCATTCCATGCATCCACAACCCTCTCTGTGAAAAAAATACTTCCTCACATTGCTCCTGAACTGCCCCCCCATCTTCAAATTGTTTCCTCTTGTTCTTGCACATCTCTTTTTCTGAAAGATGCTACCCTCTTGGACCTTGTTGATTCCCTTGAGGTACTTGAAAGTTTCTATCACGTCCCCCCTCCCTTATTTCCTCAAATGTATATATATTAAGCTCCTTTAGTCTCTAGTCATATGACTTCTGTTGCAGACCCTGCACCATTTTAGTTTCTCTCCTCTGGACTGCCTCCATCCTGTCTATGTCCTTGCAGAGATGGGGTCTCCAGAAATGCATGCAGTACTCCAGATGGGGTTGCACCAACTGTCTGTACAGAGGGATAACAACTTCCTGTTTTCTACTGGTGATGCCTCTCCCTATACATTCCAGTATCCCCCCAGCCATCCTTACTGCCTTCTCACATTGCTTGCTTACCCTTTGGTCATCTGATATGACTACCCCCAGGTTCCTTTCCACTTTTGTTGTTGTTAATACCACTCCCCATTGCGTACTCTTCCCCTTGGTTTTTGTTTCCCAGGTGCATTACTTTGCACTTCTTTGCACTGAATCAAAGCTGCCAAACTTTTGACCATTCCTCCAACCTTGCCAAACCACTTCACATCCTTTCCACCCCCCTTGTGTATCAACCCTGTTGCAGATCTTTGTGTCGTCTGCAAAGAGGCATACTTTTCCTGCCAGTCCCTCTGCAATGTCAGTTATAAAGACATTAAAAATGACCGGACCCAGTACTGAACCCTGCGGTACCCCACTAGTAATCCCCCTTTCTTCTGAGTGGACTCCGTTTACTATGATCCTCTGTGTCATGTTGTCCAGCCTATTTTTCACCCAGGCTACCACCCTGGGACCAACTTCCAGGCTGGCTAATTTGTTTATTAATCTTTTGTGTGGGACTGTGTCAAATACCTTGCTAAAGTCTAGGTAGGCCATGTCCACAGCCCCTCCCTGGTCTACTATTTATGTCACACAGTCAAAGAAATCTGCAAGATTCATCTGACACGACCATCCCACTGTGAATCCATGCTGTCTTGTGTCCTGTGTCTGCTGGCCTCTAGGTACTCAACAATTCTTTCTTTCAGAAGTGATTCCATCATTTTCCCTACTACTGAGGTCAAGCTAACTGATCTGTAGTTTCCTGCCTCTGCTTTGCTCCCACTTTTGTGAAAGGGAATCACATCAACTCTTCGCCAGTCCTTACTACTACTAGGTGTACTAGGTGACTCCTTGCTAGCCACTCCCGTCTTCACAACCCCACTATTCAGTCCCAGTTCATTATTTGTATTAAGGTTCACATTACTCTCTATGGAAGACCATCCTCCCAGTAATGAGATTGCAGGGTTGGGTGTGCAGGTCCTTCCTTTGTCAGGATCCATCCTGCAGTGCGCAATGCATGGTCTGAAGACCATTGTGACATGTCCTCAGCTGGGTCTTTCAGGGGTTGCTTCTCTGCCACTTCTGCAGCATCTGGGTTCTGTTGCCCTGCTTGGAAAACAAAAACTTTCAGTGGAGCAGAAAAGGCCATTCCCTGTGAGTTCCCATTAATTTTCTTTCTTTTCTTTTCATCCTCCAGAGTCTTCTTGTCTCCTGGTATAATTGTTCCACCTCCATCTGGGCTTGCAGTTTCTTTTTCCGATCCTCCAGGTCCTTCTGCAGAGATTTGTCTGCTTCCAAGAACTCCATCTCCATCTCCATGTTGCACTATCCCATGTTGGTTATGTCCTCCACGTTGCTGGATTCCCTTTGTATTGTGATGTCTACTGCACCTGAAGCAATGGCCAATTGCAGCCTGTCCACCTCCATCCTCCTTCTCCTTGACGCTTGGTTTGAAACTGAACTCCTCCATCTTTCTGGGTCACAGTGCCCCCTACCACAGGAGTAGGGGAATCTCCCTGGGGCCCTGGCCAAATTTCTCCATTCACAAAAATTCCACCAACAACTTAATCTGGCTCATTTTCCATTGGTTTGCATTTGTACCCCCCCCCCTTTCCTGGCATGAGACTGAAAATAGTTCAGTTCAGTTCAATTTTATCGGTATCAGGTATGCATAAACTAATTTTGTTAAGTACAAAAGTTTAAAAGTCATCATTATAATGAGAAATAAATATGCATATACTCCACAGACACATATAATTTTATGCTTAGACATATAGACACATATTTACTATCTTTTTTTCCACAAAAATTTACCCCAGCAGCATAAGAATTTCTTAACCAGTATATTTACTATTCACAAAGTGAACAAATTGGAATAATCAGTGTGATTATTATTTTAGCCAAAGTATACAATAATGTATGGAGACCATTCAGATGTCCCACTTTAACTTGCACGCCACCCTGTATGCAAAGCTGGCAGGTGCAAAGATGTGTACTTTTGTATTCATCGACAACATTATAATTAATTTAGAGCATGGGTCCCTGTGTGTACTTTGCTTAAATACTGGTAAAATCCATTTTTCTCTGTCCTCCCAAAAAATTGGGCAGTCCAACAATAAGTGAATGGTGCTTATTTTAATGCTTTCACTACAACAGCATGACAGGCCAATGGCCTGTGCATTGCCAGCTTCCCATACATTGCAAAACATATAAACATAGGAAAACTGCTAGCATAAAAAGACCATTTGGTCTATCGAGTCTGCTCGATTATGCAGCTAGCAACCCTATTCTGCAGCTGCCCCTCCTCCCTCCCTGCACCCCTCCCTTGACTCTCCCTTTTGCCCTGTCCCAGCCCCTTTTAAAGCATTCCACTGTTTTACAGGCCACCACCTCTGCTGGTAGTACATTTCACTCTGCCACCACCCTCTCTGTAAAAAAGTGCCTTCTCAATTCCTTCCTTAACCTTCCACCCTCTAATCTTATGTCATGACCTTGAGTGTTCCTCCCACCCTTCCCTTGAACAGTCCCTCCATGCCTGTCCTGTTTATTCCTCTCATGCACTTGAAGGTCTCAATCATATCCCCCTGTCCCTCCTCTCCTCCAGTGAGTACATGTTCAACTCTTAGACTACTTTCATATGGTAACTCCCCCGGACCCTGGATCATCTTTGTTGCTCTGCATTGCATCCCTCCCAGTAATCTAATGTCTCTCTTTAGGTATGGGTGCCAGTACTGAATGCAGTACTCCAGGTGGGGTCTGACCAGCAATTTATACAGTGGCAGAATCACCTCCCCCTTCCTTTAGGTTATACCACTTGTGATATAGCTCAACACTTTGTTGGCCATTGCTGCTGCCTTCCTACACTGTTCAGAGTTGTTCATTGCTTCCATAATGAGCACCCACAGATTCTTCTCCTCCTCAGTCTCAGCTAGCTGTACTCCCCCAGATGGTAGTTTCCCCTTGGATTCTTAGCCCTGAAATGCAGCACCTTGCATTTCTTGGCATTAAATCCCAGTTGCCAGGTGTATGACCATCTCTCCAACCTTGCCAGATCTTCCTGAAAACCCTGCCACCCCCTAGGTCATATACCACTGCTCCCATCTTTGTGTCATCTGCAAATAGGCTGATCTTGCTCTTGATGTCCACCAAAATGTCTGCAATAAATATCCCAAATAACAACGGCCCCAACACTGACCCCTGTGGAACCCCACTCATCACTGCCCTTGGGGATGAGAGTTCCCCTTCCACCACCACCCTCTGCTGCCTTCTATGAATCCAATTCTCCACCCATCCCACCAATTTTGCCCCCGCTCCTGTGCTCTTTAGCTTACTTCCAAGTCTCCCATGCAGCACTGAATGGAATGCCATATTTAAGTCCAGGTACAGGACATCCACCGCATGGCCCTTGTCCATTTGCCTAGTCACCCAGACATAGTGTTTACTAGACTGGTCTAGCAGGATCTGCCCTTGACAAAGCCATGTTGTCTACTGTCCTGTAACTCACTGACCTCCAGCATGGTCACCAGCCTCTCTTTCAGGATTGTCTCCATTAATTTCCCCACAATGAATGTGAGGCTCACTGGTCTGGGTAACAAGATCCCAGACCTGCAGCCAACAATGAGAGAGGATAAACTGGACATAGTAGCCATTAGCAAGATATGGTTCACCAGTAACCACACTTGGGAGACTTTAGTACCCGGCTATGTACTGTTCAGAAGAGACCGAGGTGCAAAAAGGGGGAGGTGGAGTGGCTCTTTATGTCAATAAAAATATCAAAGCTTCAGAAATTCAGAATACACATAAGGAGCCAGAAGAACTGTGGGTTACCCTGGAAACAGGAAATGGGACAGCCATACAAACTATGGTTGTCTACCGGCCTCCAGACCAGGGGGAGGACATAGACACATTACTGTTAGAAGATATACAAAACATGAGAGCTAAAGGGGAAGTTCTGATAATGGGAGACTTCAATTTGTCAGATACAGATTGGTCAATACCAGCAGGATCATCTGCCAGAACTAGACATATAGGCCCAGATATTCAAACTGCTGCCAGGCTGTGGTGCAAATCTGGGCGCAGCTCAACTTGGATGTGCAGGGAGGTGGACAGGGTGTTATTCAACGGAGCTGTGCCATGGCTCAGCATCATTGAATATCACACCCTGGCCACCCGCAGTGCACATGGCGCAGTGGCACTGCACCAGTGCCAGTGGCCAGAGTGGAGCATGGGGATGCGCTAGTGCAAGTTCCATTGTGCTAGGTGCAACTACTGCAATATTCAAAAGTGCACATGCAAATGGAGCCATAATGTATGCAAGGTGCAAATGGGGCCATTTGCATGTCATTAGGGCCCCATTTGCATGCAGGTGCACTGATCCCCAATGATTTGCACCTAGCACCCTGCCAGGCAGCAGCCATAGGGGACCGATGCCCCCTGCTTCGTGGCAATGTGCCCCACAGCCCGATCACGGGCATTAGTAAAATAAAAATGACTCCAATAACCCTGGTGGTCCAGTGGACTGCTGTCTGCCCGATCACGGGCTTGAGTAAATAAGAAGAGAAATCCTATATCCCTGGTGGTCCAATGGACCACTGTCTGCCCGATCGCGGGCTTGAGTAAAATTAAAATGACTCCAATAACCCTGGTGGTCCAGTGGACCACTGTCTGCCCGATCGCAGGCTTAAGTAAAGAAGAAAAGAAATCCTATATCCCTGGTGGTCCAGTGGACCCACTTCCACACCCACCCACTGATCCCCACACTGCCCCACCCCCCCTCCATGTCAGTGGCAGGCGACAGCACCCCACCCGCCTGCCACCCTGCTGCCCGATGACTGACATCGTCAGTAGGGCTGTATGCCCATTGGTCCACAGCGTGAGCCAATGTACATGCAGCCTGTACCATACTACACATTTCAGATATGTGAATGGATCCATTCACATATCTGGAATGTGTAGTATGGTACAGGCTGCATGCCCATTGGCTCATGTTGTGGACCAATGGGCATACAGTCCTACCGATGGTGTCACTCAGCAGGTGGCAGGGCAGCAGGCTGGTGGGGTGCTGCCACCCACTGCTGACTGGGGGGGAGTTAGGCAGTGGGATCAGTGGGAGGGTGGGAAGGGGGGTCCACTGGACCACCAGGGATGTAAGATTTCTGTTCTTATTTACTTAAGCCTGCGATCGGGCAGACAGCAGTCCACTGGACCACCAGGGTTATTGGAGTCATTTTTATTTTACTTAAGCCTGCGCTCGGGCAGACAGCGGTCCACTGGACCACCAGGGATATAGGATTTCTCTTCTTATTGCCTGATGCCCGTGATCGGGCATGAGGGGGTGCCACCATGGAGGTGCAGCTGGAGCTTGGGTGGCCACCCACATGTGGCAGCTGCCGTGTTGCACCCTGCAATACGGCAGCTCACTGGTGGGTGGCTGGCCATTGCTCCTTTTATTTTTTGCTCAACTTTGTATGGCACAAGTAGGGGTTGCACATGCATGGCTCAGCACATCCTGGGCTGAATATTGGGCTGTGCAGGGTATGCAAGGGCACCCCCACCTGTGCCTGCATGCATTACTGATGCTCTCTTATGCATCGGGATTTGTGCCAGGTGCAATTCCTGTTTGAATATCATGCTGGGGCGCATCAGTGGGTTGCGCATATTACAACACTGTTGCACCATGTGCAACCCTTTTGAATATCTGGGCCATAGTGTATTCCCTGCATGGGGAGGGCCTCAAACAACTGGTACAACAACCCACAAGAGACAGGGCTATCTTAGATCTAGTACTCACTAATGGAAAGGATCACAGATCTCCAGGTAGCAGATCACCTGTAGGCCAGTGACCACCACATGGTATGGTTCAATTTGGCCACTAGAACTAAATCATCCCATTCCAAAGCAAAAATATGGGACTTCAGATGAGCTGACTTTGATAAGATGGCCAACAGAATTAAGCTAACCCTGGCAAGAAGAAATACAGGTGAGGGGGTACAGGCAAAATGGGCAAGCATTAAGGATGCAACACTAGAAGCAACATCCCATTGTGTTAGAGAGAAAAGGAAGTGCAAAAGAAGAAGGAAACCACTTTGATTCTTAAAAACAGTAGCAGAAAAGGTCAGAGTCAAAAGGCTGACCTTCAGGAAATTTATGGGAATGCAGCGGGATGAAGATAGGTAGGCATACCAAACTTCCCTATGGGAAGCAGGGAAGGCAGTAAGACTGGCAAAGGCCCAAACTGAGGAAACATTAGCATGAACAATCAAAGAAGGGGACAAGACTTTCTATAGATAAATTAGTGAAAGGAGAAAGTCCAGAGGGGGTATTGCTAAGATCAAAGGGAATAAGGGGAGTGTGAGGAGGAGGACCATGGAAAGGCATATATCCTAAATAGATACTTCTGCTCAGTGTTTACTGAGGATAAGGTGGGGCAGGTCACACAGCTGAGCACCATGGACACAGGGGGGAGGGAGGTGTGCACTAGTCCCTTTACAAAAGAAAGGGTCATACAGGAGCTCGATAAGCTCATGGTGGACAAGGCAATGGGACCTGATGGCATACATCCCAGGGTACTAAAGGAACTAAGGGTGGAACTAGCAGATCCATTATCAGAACTGTTTAGTGAGTATCTGAGCACAGGAGAGGTCCCAGAAGACTGGAGAAGGGCTCATGTAATCCTGCTCCACAAGAATGGTGGCAGGGAGGAGGCAGGGAACTACAGACCAGTCGGTCTTACCTCAGTAGTGGGCAAGATTATGAAGGCACTCCTTAAGGAACGGCTAGTGCAACACCTGGAATCCATGGGAACACAGGATCCAAGACAGCATGGATTTACAACAGGAAGGTCCTGTCAGACTAATCTCATAGATTTCTTTGGCTGGGTAATCAGAGTGGTGGACCAAGGGGGAGCAGTTGATGTTGCCTACCTTGACTTCAGCAAAGCTTTCGATACTGTTCCACACAGAAGATTGATTAACAAGCTGGATAGGCTCAGGGTGGGTCAGAAGTTTGTCAGCTGGGTGGCAAACTGGTTGATGGGCAGAAAACAAATAGTGGTGGTAAACGGTATTCAGTCAGAAGAGATGAAAGTCACAAGTGGGGTACCTCAGGGATCAGTCCTGGGGCCAGTCTTCTTCAATATCTTCATCAGTGACATTGCAGATGGACTGGAGGGTAAGGTTTGTCTGTTTGCAGATGACACCAAGATCTGCAACAGAGTAGATGATCCAGATGGGGTGGGCAGAATGAGAAAAGATCTAGATAAACTGGCAAAATGGTTGAACGAGTGGCAACTGGGATTTAACGCAAAGAAGTGCAAGATCATGCACATAGGGAAGAGAAACCCTGAAGCCACCTATAGGTTGGGAGGGGAGTTGCTGGCAGTCACAAGGGAAGAAAGAGACTTGGGCATCATCATCACAGAGTTCTGCTTGCTGCACTTCTGGTTGCCTAATTCCTGACTAAGACCTGCACTAATATCAACTATTCTCTGTGCTACCCGTGAGTGGGTACTGACCTGTGCACTGTCCGAAAGCTGGGAGATAAGCTCCAGTTCCACACAAGCTGTGTGGTTGCAGAAGGGGAGTCATTTTCATTTTAAACCTTAAACACAGCTCATTAGCAGCCCTTAACAGGTCTCTGGACAGGGAAAAATGCTCAAGAGAGTAGAGGGGGCAATACTAACATCAGCTGTAGTTAATGTTTGGTTGCTAGATATGGGACACCCAACATCGGTCATGTGCTGTGACTTCCGGGTCCCGATACCTATTTAAGATGCTCGCACCACTGGTCAGCACAGTTCTGCTTGCTCCATGTCTGGTTGCCTAAATCCTGACTAAAACCTGCACTAATTTTATTTACCGACTACTCTCTGTGCTACCCATGGGTGGGAACTGACATGTGGCCAGCCAAAAGCTGGGAGACAGGCTCTGGTTCCACACAAGCTGTGTGGTTGCAGAAAGGGAGCTATTTTCATTTTAAATCTTAAACACTGCTCATTAGCATCCCCTATCAGGGCTGTGGACAGGGAAAAATGCTCAGGAGAGTAAAGGGGGGGCAATACTAACATCAGCTGTAGTTAATGTTTGGTTGCTCGATACGGGACACCCGACATCGGTCATGTGCTGTGACTTCCACGTCCCAATACCTATTTAAGATGCTCACACTGTGAGCGGAGCAAGTGAGCACGCAGTTTCATGCACGGAGATGTGTGCAGAGACATGCACATCTTGCACGTGTGTCAAGCGTGTTCAGTGGAACAGCAGAACCAGGGCCTACCTATAAAGATCACTCATTGACCAGTAGGTTCCCTAAGGACTATATTGTGATAATCAGTGATATATATATAAAATAAAAGACATTAGATATTAGCATGGAGAATACTCTTTCAAGTTCAAGTTCAAGTTCAAGTTTATTGCAGGAAAACTCCATTGAGAAAGCTCATTCACAAGGAGGTCCTGTGACATAAACACTTAAAGTACAAACACAGATAGGTAATAACAGTATATACATGAAATACATGTTACATGATACAGGCTGGATATACATACAAGGGTACCACATAGGGTGACCGCAGGTGGTAAACATTGATATGAGACAGGGAAGCGACTTATAGGTCGCATACTGATAAATGAAACATGATGACTGGTGTGATTTGATTTAATCAAATCAAATCAAATCAAATATACAGTATTTTGGCAGCTAGAACAAACAACAGTCTACAACTGATATGGGAGGAGAGATTTGATAGAGTAGCAGTGGAGCGAAGCAAAGATAAAGCCAGGAGTAGGGAAGGGAAAGCAGTTAATATGACAAATCAATTATACCTTACCAGTGGATAAATATGGCACACATGGGGAAGGAAGAGACTTAATGACAGTTACAGGTGTCTTTTATTTTGGCTGAACTTAGCGATTTGTAGAAGTTTATTGAAACTGTGCTAGTTAGTTTCAATCACGGTTTGTAATTGGTTCCAAATGGAGGAAGGGCATATGCAATATCGCTTACCAAAGGAAGTCCACGTCCTTGGTATGTCAAGCATAATAAAGTCAGATTTTCTTAATGAGTATGCACTATGTGAGATACTAATAAGGGAAGAGAGATAGCTTGGCAATTTCTGCAGGAGCAGTTTAAGAGTCCATAGCCCAGCATGGAGCAGGCATCTAGTAGTAAGGGATGTCCAACCAACAGCTGCATATAAGTCACAGTGGTATGAACGGTAAGGGGAGTTGGTAATGAACCATAATGCAGGGTGATAAAGGATGTCCAGTTTACTTAGATTTGCAAGAGTGGTGGAGGAATAGATTACATCGCCATAGTCGAGTAGGGGGAAAAAAGTGGCCTGTACAAGCTTGTTTTGAGTTTCAAGGGGAAAAGGGGCCTATTTCTGTAGAAGAAACCTAACCTTGCTTTTAACCTTCTAGAGACATCTTCGATGTGGTCACTGAAAGATAATTTATTGTCGATCCAGATACCTAGATATTTAAATTTGGTTACAACTTCCAGAGGCTCGTTTAGCGTGGTGACAATGAAGTCTTGGGCAAGAGTATTGGGGGGGCCTGAGATAGCACTGCGGGAGGATATCATCGCTTTAGCCTTCTTGGCATTGAGCAGAAGCTTTGCCTTTATTAAATTATGCTCAAGTTGTGCGAAGTCCGCTTGAAGTACTCCCTTGACTTCAGATAACAATGAGCCAGAAGTATACAACACAGTATCATCTGCAAAAAAGTGCAGATTGGGCATAGATATGTTAGCATCTAAGTCATTGATGTACAGAGAAAACAAGATAGGGCCTAAGATGGATCCTTGGGGGACTCCTCTTGCAACTGGCAAGGCAGCAGAAAAAAAGCCTTCTGCCTTTACTTTTTGGAATCTTCCAGTTAGGTAGCTAGAGAACCACTGGGTGGTATGGTATGTGGCACCCAACTTTGCAAGGCAATTGACTAATAGTTTGTGATCAACAGTATCAAAAGCTTTGCTGAGGTCCAAAATGACTGCACCAGTTACCTTCTTAGCATCTATAGCAGAGATCCAATCATTGGTTACTTTTGCTAGTGCAGTGATTGTGCTATGATTAGCCCGGAAGCCAGATTGAGCTGGGTTAATGAGAGAGAAGGTTTCCAAGTGAGATTTTAACTGAATATGGATCAGTTTTTCGAGAACTTTAGAAAGGATAGGCAATATGGAGATAGGCCTATAGTTGTTTACATCGCATGGGCCACCAGATTTAAATAGAGGGAGGATATGTGCTGATTTCCAGCAGGATGGCACAGCAGCAGATGTAATGGAAAGATTGAAGATGTGGAGAATTGGGGCAGTGAGATGGGCATAGCCTGACCTTAGGAAAAAGGGTTCCAAGCCATCGTCCCCTGTGCTTTTTGTGTCTAAGTTAAGAAGAATCTCTCTTCTTTATAAGTTATCTCGCGCAGTTGGAAGGGACTGGCAGGACTAGATGTGGCGGGAGGGGTATGCTGGCTCACCGCAGCACCAGCATAAGGTGACGAGTCAAAAGCTAATCCAGCTGTGGCAAAGTGGGAGTTAAGTTCCTCCAGGATTAGGGACTTGTTTTCCACAATCTTGCCACTTGTGACTATCTTTGTTGGGACAGAGGGGCCATGGGCAAGTCCTTCTATAGCTTTGATAGTCTTCATATTTTATGAGGGTTACCTTTAGCTTGTTCGAGAGTAGAAATATAATAGTTAGCTTTAGCAGAGCCAAGTTTTTCACACAGTTATTCCTGGCTGTTCTAAAGGCCTGCCAATCTGAAGATTCTTTGAATGTCTAGCTTTAGCCCAGAGCTTATCTCGAGCTATAAGGGCTGGCTTGAGATCCAGGTGAACCAGGGATTGAATTGTTCCGCACTTTACTTTGATGAAAGGCATGCTTATTTATTATTGTAGTGAGTTTGTCATTAAGGATGCAAACTGCCTTGTTGACATCTTTGGCTAGGTAAAGATCTTGCCATCTGATCATGCTCAGGTCAGATAGGAAGTTTACTGCACTGAATTTGCGAAAGGATCTTTTTGTTTTTAAAGATGGGTTGCGGCCGGGCCTTAATTTGAGATCTTATGCAAGCAACAATTCCATGATAGCTCATGTCATTGTGAAACACTGCCAAATGAGATCTTTTGTGTGGATGGGTGGTTAGTACCACATCTAGAATGGAACTGTTGGCAGTATTTAGAGTGTTGTTCCTAGTAGGTTCTCTGACTAATTGCCCAAGACCTAGCTCGTCACAAAGGGATTTGAGGCCATGTGATTTAGGTGACAGCCAGTAGATATTTAGATCTCCTAGAAATATTGTTTCAGTTTTTGCTTCCACGAACATGGATTTCAAAAGATTAAGGACTTCATCACCACCAGACGGGGGTCTATAGCCACCTAGGATAGTGATACATTCTGAGAAGGGGAGATGAAGGCTCAGCGAAACTAACTCAAATTCCTTGGCTAGAGATTTGCAACTAATATTGGTGACCAAGTACTTAGATTTGGCATAGATAACCACACCCCCGCCTCTAGACTCTCTATCTGCTCTAAATAAATTGTAGCCCTGCAGTGATATTTGTTGATCAGTGTTCGTCTTTTTAACCACGACTCAGTAATTATGATAAGGTCTGGTTAACGTGTGCAGCCCAGGCTTGCAGTTGTACAAGTTTTTTAGGCAGGCTTAAAATGTTGACCATCATCATTTTGAGACCTGTGGCCTCAGCAAAATCGATAGGCGAGGTAAGTTATGGGGGGGGGCCAGGGTTGAGCTCCACATTTCCTGAGCAGAGAAGAAGCAGAAGTATAACTTTCTTTAAGGAGCTTATAAGAATGGAGACTGCTTTTTTAGTTCTTTGCGGCAACCCATATTGTGCGCGCAAGAGGCGGCGCCACTGTAATGACAGTTGATTGTGATCAATGTAAGTGCTTGGGTAGACATAGGTGAGGACAGTAGCAAAGGGGTGTAGGCTAACCGTGGGGAATAGGCTAAAAGGGGAGAGGAGAATGACAGAGTGTCTGCATGGTAGACTGTTATAACATTAGGTATTGATAAGGTACACTGGAGAACTGAATTGCATTGAGGTACTTCGAATTGCACTGTATTGCTGAAAACTCTGCACCTTAGGAGCAATAAAAAGACAATAAGGAGAGCCATGGTCCCAGATTGAGAGGTCTCATGATTTGTATTAGTGCAATATTTTCTAGGCAAGAAATTTGCCCACCTAGGTACCCATTTAAAACCTAGAGGAGAAAATACAGCAGAAAGGGGAACAAGGAGATCAGGAGCAGCTTAGATAGTGGCCATCCACCCTTCAGCAGTAGCAGAACCGGGAAAGAAATAGAATGATAATGCAGGCCATATTGCCCATGAAAGAATACGGTGATTTATGTAGAAGACCAAGAATCCCTCTAGTGGCAGGTCTGTATAACCTGCTAATGGAAAACTAGCCACTAAAAAAAAAAGGTAGTTAGACTTATTGGAGGCAAGGCAGAGTGCTTGTATGGGGTGTGCATTGCAGGAATAGCAGTCAGACAGAAGAGGTGTAAGCAATTTAAAACAGTAGTAGAAATTACAATCCAGCTAATACAGTAGAAAAACTCCTAATAACACAGTAGAAATGTGCTTAGTTCTATGGAAAGTCTAACAAAGTGTCAGGTGTCTACAGCAGGGGAAAACTCCTGCCAATCAGAGTGGGTTTGCTGGAAGCACCCGTGTTCCGATTGGCTGCGCTGTCCCGTACCTTCCAAGGAGCTGCTGGCGGTTGTCCTGGTCTTGGTCGGTGGCTAGCTGTGTGCCGGCCGACCGTGGGTGAGCTGGAAATAGCCCTGTTCAGGGACAAGCAGCTAGAGAGAAGAAGACAGAGCAGGTCTTAAATAGCATAGAGGTAAAGGGGGTTAGATTTGAGCAGTTTAGTAAGACAAAAGGTAGTTAGACTTATCGGAGCCAAGGCAGAGTGCTTGGATGGGGGCGCTGCAGGAATAGCAGTCAGACAGAAGAGGTGTAAGCAATTTAAAACAGAAGTAGAAATTACAATCCAGCTAATACAGTAGAAAAACTCCTAATAACACAGTAGAAATGTGCTTAGTTCTATGGAAAGTCTAACAAAGTGCCAGGTGTCTATAGCAGGGGAAAACTCCTGCCAATCAGAGTGGGTTTGCAGGAAGCACCCGTGTTCCGATTGGCTGCACTGTCCCGTACCTTCCAAGGAGCTGCAGATGGGTGTCCTGGTCTTGGTCGGTGGCTGGCTGGGTGCCGGCCGACCGTGGGTGAGCTGGAACAGCCCTGTTCAGGGACAAGCAGCTTCCAAGGAGCTGCAGGCGAGTGTTCTGGTCTTCGTCGGTGGCTGGCTGGGTGCCGGCATACCGTGGGTGAGCTGGAACAGCCAATTTCAGGGACAAGCAGCTAGAGAGAAGAAGACAGAGCAGGTCTTAAATAGCATAGAGGTAAAAGGGGTTAGAGTTGAGCAGTTTAGTAAGGCAAAATGTAGTTAGACTTATAGGAGCCAAGGCAGAGTGCTTGGATGGGGCGCTGCAGGAATAGCAGTCAGACAGAAGAGGTGTAAGCAATTAAAAACAGTAGTAGAAATTACAATCCAGCTAATACAGTAGAAAAACTCCTAATAACACAGTAGAAATGTGCTTAGTTCTATGGAAAGTCTAACAAAGTGCCAGGGGACTATAGCAGGGGAAAACTCCTGTCAATCAGAGTGGGT